>CM052720.1:7418436-7488017 GCA_028551405.1 Uromys caudimaculatus
CTCTCCATCTCTCTATCTACCTATCTATCACATCTCTCCATCTCTCTGCCTGTGGATTAGGATGTAAAGCTCTCGGCTACTGCTCTATTGCCCCGCCTGTCTGCTTCCTGCCACGACGCCATGGCCTAACTCTCTAAAACTGCAAGCAAGCCCCCAGTTAAAAGGTTTCTCCTATATGTTACCTTGGTCATGGTGTCACCTCACAGCAATAGAACAGCGACTAAGATGCCCCTGTGGCATGTAAAGAGTCTTACTATCAAGCCTGACTTGAGTTCAACCCCTAGGACCCACCTAGTAGAAGATAAGAGACTGCCAAGGTTGTCTTTTGACCTCCACATGTATGACTAGACACATACACAAAGTTACAGTAAATGGTTTGACAGAACAACAAACATGTGTGGCAGGACTAAGTCAAGCCCCCCAGAGCTGCTGCAGTGGTATTTGGGGGGCGTTAAAATGAAGCTGTCTGCAGGGCTTAGAGGTGAGTCAGAAACCTCTCCAAGGAGGAGGCAATCTTTGAAAGCTTACAGGATGAGCAGGAATTCCTTGGCAACTTACAGCATCCTAGCAGTGAGTAGCAGCAGCTACCAGAAGGAAGGACTCTTGTCTCATGGCTGCAGCTGTGCACTCTTGTTGCTTGAAACTTGTGCCACTGTGCTGGCGGACCTCAGGGATGGAGTCAAACCCGGACCACCTGCCTAGGACTTTCTGGCTCAGTGCTTTCGTTTCAGCCTGTGGGCATCAAGAACCGTTAACAGTGAGCATTTTAGGGTGAGAGCTCTAGCAATTCCCCACCCCTGCACCCTGGAACCGAGAGTGAGTCCTTAAAGTAGAAGACAGAAACGGTATAAAAGACACTGAGGTCCATCTGGTGGGAAAGAAAGAGGCTTGACTAAAGAACTATGATCCAGGAAGAAAGAGCATCGCTGGGCATTTTGGCCTGTAGTATGAGCCACTATACAGATTTAGATTACAAGGCAGATGGTAGTGCCATGGTTAGGGACAGGGACACAAGGAAGGGAGAATATCGGGAAGGACACAGAAGCTGTGAATCCAGCTGAAACTGGCCACTCGGGATAGTTGTGGTCGAGGAGCCCAGAGAGTATTTAAAGCACAGATGCAGTGCCTGGCAAGGATTAAGTTAGGAGTTGTGCGATCTGGGTCTTGTCAACTTGGCCCAAGCTAGAGTCACCTGAGAAGAGGGAACTTCAACTGAGAAAGTGCCTTGGTAAGATCAGCCCCTAGGCAAACCTCTGGCCATTTTCTTGGTTGATGATTGATGTGGGAGAGCCCAGTTCTCTGTGGGACTCGGGGGATGGGCCAGCAGGGAAAGTGCTTGTTGTATGTCCTAGTTTGGCTTCTGTTGCTGTGATGAAACACCGTAACCAGGAAGCAGCTTTGGGGAGGAAAGGGTTTGGCTTATACTCCCACATGGATCACGGAGGAAGGAAAGTCAGGACATGTTGGGTTATAGTGGTGTGAGAGTGTCCCGAGTCCACCCCCAGGGCTCAGGCCTCTGGGAGTGGTGGGACACGGGAAGTTTGTGCTCACCCCACAGCACTGCCAGGCCGGTGTTGGGCTGTGAGAAGCCACAGGACACTGCCTAGGGGTGGGGGAGTACGACCTGGGGGTCCCCAGGACCGCACTCCATCTGATTCCCAGGTGCTGATGGATGCTGCGGAAGAGCTGAGAATGGAGTGGGGGCCACGGGCTGGATCTAGCCCAGGCCGAGGGGGAAAAGCAGGGAGGAGCAAGGCTGGGTCCAGCGGGACCGGGGGACCAGGTCCTTGGCTTGTCGCTGGCTAGCTGGGTTGGTATGGTAGAGGCCGTGGTTGGAGCGAGAGGCCTTCTGTGAGAGACTAGATGCAGCTCTTTAGACAAAGGCCTGTTCCATTGTTCCACATGGCAAATCCCAATGAAGAGAGACAGTCCATGGTTTTAAGGCGTTTATTGTCATGGCGGAGAGTGGCAATGAGTGAATCCGTACCCCCTCACCTCAGGGAGGGCAAAGTCGAAATACCTTTTGCTGGGAGGAGTGGCTGGGAAGGGGAGTGGCTAAGCCTCTAGGTGCCTCATTAACATGGGGATGTCTTGAGGCTCTGTGACCATGTGACCACACCTCTACCTGTGGAGGGGGTTGGGGCTAGTGACTGATAGTCACAGACCTATGGAGAGCTGCGGCCTCGTGTCAGGAGCCTGGGGCCTAGGAGCATGGCAAAACGCCTAACGTCCTTTGTAGGGTTATCCCCACTGGGTCCTGGGGTTTTAAACCTTAGCTGAATCAGAAACCAGGCTGCCTGGTTTCACAGTCCCACATAGGGCAGGAGCTCAAGTGGAGCCCATGGAGGAACGCTGCTTAGTGGCGCCTTCCCATGACTTGCTCAGATTTTTTTTATACAAAGGACTACCTGCCCTGCCCACAGTTCACTTGGCCCTCCTACATCAGCCATCCGATCAGGAAAATGTCCTACAGACCATCCCACAGCCCAATCTGATGAAGGCAATTCCTCAGCTGAAGTTTCTCTCTCCCTGGGTGGCTTCAGTTTGCATCAAGTTGTCAAAAACTAGGCTATACACTGTAAAATGTGAGGACCAGAGTCCAGACTCTCAGAAGCCATGTAAAAGTTGTGTGGGCTGGCAACCTACCTGAAAGGAACAGGAAATACTCAGAGAAAGCCAGCAGCTAGCCAGACCAGCTGAGACTGAGCTCCGGGCTCAGCAGGAGTCACTGCCTCAATATATGAAGAGGAGAACCATCAGAAAAACACCTCACATCACCTCAGGCCTTACGTCAGCATGCACCCACACGTACACATGCACCCACACATGCACGTGCACCCAAACGTACACGTGTACACACACGTACACATGCACCCACATGTACACATGTACACACATGTATACTTGCACACACACTTAAACACACGTACACGTGCACACACACGTACACGTGCACACACACATACACGTGCACCTACATGTACACCTGCACACATGTACACGTGCACACACACATGCATGCACACCACACATATATCAAGAGACTAAGATTAATTGGTGCTTCTCAGAAACGATTTTATTCCTAATGAGCTTATACCATGAGTGAATATATAAGTAAGATCACAAGGGAGGTCATGAATGGAAACCAAGTAATAGGAAATCAAGCCACTGCCTAAATTCTGATCCTTTCTAGCCTCTTGCCTGCACTGTTGTACTGCCAAAGGCTAGCAAAGAGAAAAGGAGAGAAACCCACCGTGGTCACCGGGCTTCTGTTTAGTACAACAAGTGCCTGTGATAAGTCAGCTTACACAGAGAAAAGTTTCATTTGGACTCATGACTTTGGAGGTGTCAGTTTGAGGTTAACTGGGCCCACGAGTTGGGCTTGGGTGAGCCAGCACATCACGCTGAGGAGCCTGGAATAGAGCAAAGTCATTTACCTCATAGGAAAGCAAGGGGACCAGGGTCCCACCTCCTGGGACACACCCTTAAGACCCCATACACTGAGAAGTTCCCCCACCTCCCACTGATGTGGTGCTAAACATTAGGTCTTTAACACATGAGCCTCTAGAGGAGACGGTGAATGAAAGAACAAGTCTGGACAGATAGCCAGCTAACAGCAAGTATTAGTCTTCCAGAGGACCAGAGTTCAGTTCCCAGCACAACTGCTTGTGACTGTAGCTCAAGGGAATCCAACACCTTAGGCCTCTGTGAGCAACACACACACACACACACATACACACACACACCACTTTAAAAATATAAATAAATTTCAAAACCAAAAAGTTCAAATCTAAAATCTTCTCTATAAAAATAAAAAGAGAAGTTACATACTCCCAAGATATATACTCCTTTCCTGGAGTGGAGAACAAGGCAATAGCAAGGAGGAGAGGCAACAGACACAAAACTGAAACCAAAGGGGAAAACCTGCAGTCCTGGATCTCCACATCCAACATCTGGGCCACTCGGTGGCAGGAGTTAGGCTCCAGCGGGTTTGGGTGGTCTCACAGACTGCAGCCCACATGACCGCTCTCTTGGGTTTGCCTTCTTCTTTCCTTGGCAGCCATTCCACATTCCTGGCATCTCTAACTTCCTCCAGGTGTCCTTCGAACTACGATGGAAGCCACAGTGACTAGATGTCTGCATCTGGATATCTGCAACAGCACTGGACTGACCACACCGAGATCTGGCACTGTTGTGCCCAGATTGCAAAAAACCCCTGTACTGACTGGCTTTGTGTGAACTTGACACAAGCTGGAGTTATCACAGAGAAAGGAGTTTCAGTTGAGAAAATGCCTCCATGAGATCCAGCTGTAAGGCATTTTCTCAATTAGTGATCAAGGGGGGAGGGCCCCTTGTGGGTGGTGCCATCTGTGGGCTGGTAGTCCTGGGCTCTATAAGAAAGCCAGCTGAATGCCAGGCAGTGGTGGCACACGTCTTTAATCCCAGCACTTGGGAGGCAGAGGCAGGCGGATTTCTGAGTTCGAGGCCAGCCTGGGCTACAGAGTGAGTTCCAGGACAGCCAGGGCTACACAGAGAAACCCTGCCTCGAAAAACCAAAAAAGAAAGAAAGCAAGCCAGCTCAGCAAGGCAGGGAAAGCAAGCCAGTAAGCAGCATTCCTCCATGGCTTCTGCATCAGCTCCTGCTTCCTGACCTGCTTGAGTTCCAGTCCTGACTTCCTTTGGTGATGAACAGCAGCATGGAAGTGTAAGCTGAATAAACGCTTTCCTCCCCAACTTGCTTCTTGGTCGTGATGTTTGTGCAGGAATAGAAACCCTGACTAAGACAACTACAGAAAGACCACCAGGAACCCCAACTCCGATGCAAGCACGGGAGAATCTTTATTCAAGCTAGTGAGCTCGGGCCACCAACCTTCCTGATGCAACAGGAAGGAGAGTGACCCCTCAGGTCTAGGTGAAGGGGTTTATAAAGGAAAAAACTGCCAGTGGGGGATGGGCGTTTCCAAGCTTTGGTGTTACATGAGAGGGTAAAGGAATGTTGGTCTTTAAGCTAATTGGTTTACAGCATCCAGTTAAACCACAAAGAGGGAGCCTACATCAAAAAAGGAGCATCTTGACGTGGGACTTAGGTTTTTTTAAACCCACTCTGTTGTTGTCAACTAGCTGCAGCTGCTGTCTATTTTGCTACGGCTGGGGACATTTTGTGATTTTTCTCAGATCTTAAGGGTGGGGGCCATGCCTCTCTAAGGGCAAAGTTAACTTAGAATGGAGTCTTACACGCAAAATGGAGTTTATTCTGCTTCCTCAATCCCTTCCACATGATGCAGGCTGTACCACAACAGCACCTGGGTGCCTTGCCAACTGCACATAGCCAAAGGCAGCCCTGGATAAGCAGGGCTTTCCACTGTGTCCAAAGACTCATCCCCAGGGAGTCTGAAACAAATTAGCATTTCTACATCTCTGGACCAGCCTTGAGTGAGGTCTGGCCCATTGCTGGGATAGCCTCCAGCTCTTTCTCCTTTTGTCCCAGTGAAACAGACTTAGCTTCTTCTTAACAACGTGAATCTCTTTGAGCAACTACATGCTCTTTGGTAGCATCTGTAACCTGCCCTACTGCAGGCCTAACTGCAAATTTTCTTCTATGTTTTTCTACCCTGCTTCTCTGTAATCCTGGTTTTCGGTATGTTCACAAAGGATCGTAATATTCTTTGCCATGGTGTTAAATATATTAGAAATCAGAGACGTGGGATCGGGAAAGGCGCAGATACAAAATGACCCTCCAGAAATGAGCTCTGTTTAGGAGAGCGTCTCATGACCACAGGAGAGGGAACATGGTGGGCGAGCATTGGGAGAGACATGAATCATATCAGAGGCAGCAGTGGGGCCCTAAAGGGAAGGAGGGACTTCCCTTTAAAACACAGAGAGAAGCTCCTTTACGAGAGGGAGCTTAAAGTAAAAGAAGAGAGAGGGCTACCATGTTGGGTCTGGAGGGACCTGAGCAAGGAAGAGCCTTCAGAAAGCACTCCAAACAAATGAGGGCACTCTCTCTGGCTTTTCTAAATTTTGGGGTGTTGGTGGGAAGTCCCACACTATGTGACTTAAGTCTGGTTTCGTCTAAGTGGCCAGTTCTCTGTACCAATTATCTATATCTGTTACTGTAACAAATCTGCAAGGCACACCAGCTCAACTAGAGAAGGCTTGTTCTGGCTCATCAGACCCCCGAGAGACCCCACTGCTTTGAGGGTTGTGGCAGCTTCAGCTCATCCCGCCATGGCGTGCACAGCCAAGTTTCTTTTTCTCAGTGCCTGTGCTGAGTTTGAGTTATAAATGTATCAATGCTATAGTATTGCTTTTTTTCCTCTGGGCGTAACATGACTACCATCTTGGATTAGACATTGGCTCTGTAGCCATAGCAACTAGCCCAGCTAAACAGTGTAGTGATATCTTGGCCTCTGGGGATGTTAATGGAGCTAGTGAAGCTCTCTAATAGAAGGAGGGAGGGTCGGGTCACAGGACCCCATTCTGTGAGTCCAGCATCACTCCTTCTTGCTCTCCCCTTACTACCCAGCTGCAAGCGACTGGGGGGGGGGGTGTCCGAGTATCAGGGAAGCAAAGTTTAAGTGGAAGTGGGATTCTGTGACACCGTTTTATTTGGTTGTCATCTGTGATAGTGTGGTCACCCACATGCCTGGAGTTAATTCCTCACCAATGAAGCATCATCGCTAAGCCCAATGTGGTGGTTTGAATGAGAACGGCCCTCACAGGCTCATGTGTTTGAATGATTGATCTCTAGTTAGTGGAAGGATTAGGCGTGTCACTGGGGGGTGGGCTTTGAGGTTTCAGAAGCACACACCTGCCCAGAGTCTCTCTGCCTTGCATCCTCTCTTGTGCCTGTGGATCAGATTTAAGCTCTCGGCTACTGTAGCACCATGCCTGCCTGCCTGCCTGCCGCCATGCTCCCCGCCATAACGGTCATGGACTCCCCTCTGAAACTGTATAGCAAACCCCAATTAAATGCTTTCTTTTATAAGATTTCCTTGGTCATAGTGTCACTTCACAGCAATAGAACAGTGACTAAGACACCCAATAAGCTCACTGAATCACCAAGTTGGACTTGGTTGGAATCGCTGCTTGGCTGTGATGTTGGGGCCCTATCTGGAGTGAATAGACATGTGTTTAGCTTCCCTAGGAAAAGTTCACAGTTAATAAACATTTGGCACATGTGTATTTGTATATGAGAGCCCTGTTTCTAACTGTTTGAAAATGAGATCATGTAATTCCCACTAAAATACATGAAACAAGAGGACAGGCGTTGGTGGAGGAGGAGCAGGAGGCAGAGGCGATCAGGCTCGGGTACCGTGTTCGTCTATAGTCTCCTGAGCGGCGGCCTGTAGACCTGTGCTCTTTCAAAACCCAAGCTGGGTCATGCTGCTCCTCAGCTTCTGACGGCCCCTGGCTACAAACTCAAGAGTTTAAGGCAAAGGCTTTACCTCAGCTTAGAAGAATCTATATATTAAAGGCAAAGACTTTACCGCATCTTAGAAGACTCTATATATTAAAGGCAAAGGCTTCACCGCATCTTAGAAGACTGTGTACCACCTCTTCCGTCCTTCTCTCTCTGTTTTCTTTTTCTCAATAGCATTTCAAATCATATAACGTCTCACACATTCTTTTGTCTCTTCCCACCAAAGCGAAGTCTTTGATGGTCGCTTCCTCTCAGTATGTAGGATAGTGGTCCCTCAGCAGCTACTGAAAGAGTATCTCATCTAAGCCGAGCTTCCAAAGGAAATAGTGTGCTGGTTTGAATGGGAAATGCTCCCTAGGCGCAAGAATTTGAATACCCGGTCCCCATCTGATGGTGCTATTTGACTCTTGCTGGAGGAAGCATATCCCTGAAGGCAAACTCTCTAAGTATATAACCTCACCCGATTCTGGCTTATTCTCTCTGCTTTGTGCTTGCTGTCAAACACGTGATCTCACAGCTTCCTGCTCCAGCTACCTGCTGCGTGCCTCCCTGTCATTATGGACTCTCTTGCTGGAGCCATAATCCCAGGAGAACTCTTCTCTAAATTGCTTTGCTCATGGTATTTTATTACAGCAACAGAAAAGTAAGTAAGACACAGGCCCCAGGCATGATGGTATACATCTATAATCCTAACCTTTGTCAGCGGAGACAGAAGGATCTCAACTTTTAAGACATCCTGGAACACAAAACGAATTACGGGTCAACCTGAGCTACAACAGAGAGAAAGTCTGCAGAGAGGGAGAGGGAATGGAATACTTGTGACTACTGAAAAGTGAAGTCCCCAGGCAAATACAGTAAGATTAGCAGGCATACCGCTGCCTGCTTGAGATTGATGAGCATAGCTTTAAGGTCTGGGTCACTGGAATAATTGTGTGTCCTCTTTGCCCCATTCAGTTGTACGGTTAAAAACACAGAGTGTTGTTAGCCATGGGCTGCCCACTCACTCTAAGATGTCGGTCACTCTGAGATGTGACAGTGTGGCCACACGCCTGCTGCCTTCTCTCTCTGGGACACAGCTATGAGTTCCGCCATGCTGTGGCCTTCCAGCCCTTCCCCTTCAAAGCTGCAAGTGAGATTTATGGTTCTGCCCAGTACCTGCATGTGGAGTCACGTAGACTAAACCAGATTGAATCATATGATGTGAACTTCCCACTAGCTTCCAGACACTTAGAAAAGCCAGAACATCCTCTTTGGGGTGTTTTCCTGAAGGCTCCTCTTGCTCAGGTCCCCCACATCCAACATGGTGGCCATCTCTCCAGCTCTTGTACTTTAAGGACTCTCTGTTAATGGAGCTTCTCTCTGTGTTTTAAAGGGAAGTCAAGGGAAGTCCCTCTTTCCCTTTAAGGCCCTGCTGCTGCCTCTGATATGATGCATGTCTCTCCTAATGCTTGAGGTACAACCTCAGGGCCCAACCATGTTCTCCTCCTGTGGTCAGGAGACTCTCCTGATAAAACTCGTTTCTGAAAAGTAAATGATCTCAGCTTCTTTCTCCATGATCCAGCTGAATCTGCCTCTAGCCACTTGTTACAACATCACTGCGATAAGATCACTGGGCATCTTGACGAAGGAAAATCCCGAAGCTTGCGTGCGTCTTCACTTGACCCAGTTCTCAGCCCCTTTCCACTTTCCCAGACCATGCGCCCTAGTCAGTGTTTTATACCTGCAACAAAATGCCCCATACAATCAACTTGAAAGGTGGAAACATTTCTATTGGCTCTAGGTTTCTGTTGTGGTTTGAGTAAGAGTGTTCCCCACAGGCTGGTACATTTAAGGCTTAGTCACCAGGTTATGGAATTGGTTGAAAGGATTAGAAGGACCAGTAGGTGTGGCCTTGTTGGAGTAGGTGTGGCCTTGTTGGAGTGGGTGTGGCCTTATTAGAAGTGTGTCACTGGGGGTTGGCTTTGAGGTTTCAAAAGCCTATGCCAGGCCCAGTCTCTCTCAGCTTGCTGGACAGAATTCAGCTCACAACTTGTGCCTATGGATCAGATGTAAGCACTCAGCTACTGCAGCCTCCTGCCTGCCTGCTGCCATGTTCCCTATGATGATAATGGACTAAGCCTCTGAAACTGTAAGCAAGCCCCTAATTAAATGTTTCTTTGGTTATGGTGTCTCATCACAGCAGTAGAACAGGGACTAAAACAGAAGTTGGTGCCCAGACTGGGATATTGCTCTGACAGGCCTGACACTGTTGGCAGAATGTGGACTTGGGACTTTGACTAGAAAAGGTGGTTGGATGCTTTACGCAGGGCTTAATGGTCCATCCTAGTAGGAGCACATAACAGTGTTGGAGGTGATTTGAACCATGGCAGCCCTGCTCAAGAAGTCTCAGAAGGGAAGAAAGTTATGAGTGGTCTAGAGGCTGCTCTTGTGGTATTTTGTCAGAGCATGACTGCTTTTTGCCTTTGTCCTAAAGATATGCCTGAAACGAAACTGAGTTTTGGATTAATGACACTGGCAGAGATTTCAAGACATTGACTGTGCTGTGTGGTTATTTGTGATCACTCTTATGAATATCGAAAAGGAACAAGATGGGCAAAGATAAATACAAAATGTACAGTCTGAAGAGAAAAGGAGCACCAGGTAGTGTAATGGAGCCAAGTACAGTGCTCAAGAGATAAAAAGTTTAAAGAAGAGTCTTCTGCCAAATGGAGTAAAGGAAGTGCTGACCTCAGGGCAAGACCCCACCCAGGTAATCATCCGGTTTATGAAAAGGGACACAGAAAAGCTTAAGACCGAAGGAGACCATGAGCAACAGAAAGCTGGTGTTAATGTCACTGAACAAGGGGGCCACGTTCCAACCCCATCGAACGATAGAAAACTTGGCGGTCTCAGCCACACGGTTCTGGCTTTCGAGTTAAGAATACTAGAAAGGGGTTGTGGAGTCTTCAGCAGAAGGAAGCCGCCAAGGCCACGAATGTATCAGAGGGGTCCCTGCACAGGGGCTTGGAGGGGCGTTACATGAAGCTCTGAAGGTGGAGGCTGGATTGTGGTCCAGACCCTCAAGACGTTGGAGATGCTAGGGTCATAGAAGACCCAACAAGGAGAACTGCAGACCAGCATGGAACCATGGAACCAACCCGAGAGAGAGAGAGAGAGAGAGAGAGAGAGAGAGAGACAGAGACAGAGACAGAGACAGACAGAGAGAGACACAGAGAGAGAGAGCAAGACAGAGACACAGAGAGAGAGAGACAGAGAGCAAGACAGAGACAGAGAAAGACAGAGAGAGAGAGAGACAGAGAGGTGTTTCAGTCAACAAGGAAGAGTGGGAGATGTGAAGAGCCCTTTGACCTCAGACCTGGAGATGCAAATTGTGGAGTTTGTTCCGGTTTGTTCCGGTTTGGACTTGCTTTTGTCCGTATTTCCTCCCTTTCGGAATGTGTGGTGAACATGGTAGAAAAAGGGCTTTTAGACATGTAAAAATAGCTTAATCAGGAACCCCACTACCTCCAAGGCTACATCTGATAATCAGATAATCTGATAATCACTTACCCAGGAGAACTAAACACAGTCCTAGACCCCGTGATGCCCACTGCTCAGTATATAAGCAGAGACCAAGAGCCATGCTCTGTGCACCACCTTGATCGTCCCTGCAGCTGGAGAGTCTTCCCCCAGGATCCTGACCCCTGATCACAGACTACCGTTAGAGACTGGACCCTGCCTTCAGCTAAGATACATGGCACAGGTGAGCAGCCTTGGGGAGACAGACTTAGGACCGTAGTTAGAAACTCAGAGTATAAACTTTATGTGATGACCCAATGCAAACCTTTGTTATCTCAACTATGCATACTTACGTCGTTGCTCACAACAAAATGGTAATATATATTGTATACCATTGTATGTTAGAAGTAAGTGATCTGGGGCAGGAGAGATGGCTCAGCGGTTAAGAGCGCCGACTGCTCTTCCGAAGGTCGTGAGTTCAAATCCCAGCAACCACATGATGGCTTGAAACCATCCGTAATGAGATCTGATGCCCTCTTCTGGGGTGTCTGAAGACAGCTACAGTGTACTTACATATAATAAATAAATTTTTTTAAAAAAGTAAGTGATCTCTTTTTTATTTCGATTTGACAGGGATTTATATTTATGTTGCCATGAACCTCAGTAGAGACTCTAGACTCTTAAACAGTACTGAGACTGTGATAGATTATGGGGACTTTTGAAGTTGGGCTGAATGCATTTTGTATTATGATAGGCTGTAGACCTATGAAGGTCGGGAAGCTCATGCAGGCTTAGATGTTCCAAAACCTACTTTAATAAGTGTTCTTAAATGCTTTAACTCCCTTCTATCCCACACCCACCAGAGGTAGTGGAAAAGAAAGGTTATTAGGACACAGGGGAATTGACCTGTTTAGAAATAGTTCTTTGGGGTGATTCCAGTCTTCATTGTCAGGATATCAGCAGTTCAGTCTACTAGCAAACCACCAGCCACAAGTCAGCAGCTGCAGTCCAGCCCGCTCGGCAGACATCACACGCAAATGAACAGCAGCAGCTCGATCCAGAATAAACCCTGAGGGTCCGTGGAAGCAGGAAGAAACCACTGAAATAGCATAGTTCTTTGGTGGGTTACTCTCTACGAAGTCACAAGCAAAGATCAGCCCACGTGGTGCAAGGCCGACCAGTGGCAGAGCTTCATCAGTGGAGACCAGCAAAGTAGTGCAAGGTGAACCAAAGCATGAGCCTTGTCCCACCGTCTGGGGTCATATTTATAGTCTTCCTAAACATCACATGTCCTTTCACATGTCTGCTTCAGCAAAACATCTCACCTGTGTCTGCTTCAGCAAAACATCCCCTCACCTGTGTTCTGCTTCAGCAAAACATCCTCTCACCTGTATCTGCTTCAGCAAAACATCTCACCTGTGTCTGCTTCAGCAAAACATCATCATGACCTAACTGAATCTCCAAAGAAACCAGAAATGTCCACTTCAGTAGCATGTGGTGGTTTGAGTTAAAATGGCCCCCATGGGCTCATATGCTTGAATGCTTAATCACCAGGGAGTGAAACTCTTTGGAAGGATTAGGAGGTGTGGCCTTATTGGGGTAGGTGTGGCTTTGTTGGAGGTGGTATGCACTGGGGGTGGGCTTTGAGGTTTCAAAAAGCCTATGCCAGGCTCTGTCTGTGTCTGTCTGTCTTTCTCTTTCTCTCCCCCTCCCCCCCATCCTGCTGACCAGGATGAAGCTCTCAGCCGCTGCTCCAGCACCATGTCTGCTGCCATGCTTCCTGCCATGGTGATAATGGACTGAGCCTCTGGAACTGTAAGCCAGCCTCCAGTTCAATGCTGCCCTGGTTGTCACAGCAATAGAGCGGTGATTGATTGACACAGTGCCAGAGATGCCAGCTCCTAGGTGTCTGGCCCCATTGCCTTTGGGCAGTGCGTCATGGCAGGGGTGTGTAGCAAGGAGGCTAGGAAATAATGGAGAGACGAGAGCTCGATGCCCCCATTTCCTCCTCAGAAGCACAGACCCTGATAACTAACTCGCTCTGCTCGTCCTCACATCCTAAAGGTTCACTGTCTCCACCTGGCATCTTAGACTGAGGCCCACGGTTTCCTTACCAGGGCCTTCAGACCACAGCACCGATCCTCTAGAGCATCTCTGCAATCCCCACCTCCTTGACATCTTTCCTAACTAATCCCTT
Organism: Uromys caudimaculatus; assembly: GCA_028551405.1. Lineage (NCBI taxonomy): Eukaryota > Metazoa > Chordata > Mammalia > Rodentia > Muridae > Uromys > Uromys caudimaculatus. Next base: position 7,431,555 of record CM052720.1, read on the forward strand.
TAACCACTGTGTCCTAACAGAGTTTGTCTGTGCACGGCCGGCCTCCCTTCCACTGTGCTTCCTGGCCTCTGAAGACTCCGTGGATCCACCTCAGGAGCAGCCGTCCTTACGAAATGGTGGGGGGCCCGACCCAGGCATGGTGGCTCCCTCCATCTGCCAGGAGTGTGAGAATGGCTTGGAAGATTCTTTAAGTTCCACCGGGGCCGAGGGTGGCGGTGTACACCTTAGATCCAAGCCCTCTGGAGGCAGAGGAGGCAGACCAGAGAGTCTGAGGCCTGTTTACATAGAGAGGTCCAAGCCATCCAGGGCCACTCTGCCTTGAAAATAAAACACAGTAAGGATCTGGTAAAATGGCTCCGCCATTAAGAGCACTGACTGTGCTCCCAGAGGACCAGGGTTGGATCCCAGTATCAGTGTGGCAGCTTACAACCATCTGTAACTTCAGTTCTATAGGATTTGGTGCTCTCGTCTGGTCTCTACAGGTACGAAGCATGCCTGTGCTACATATGTATGCAGGCAGAATACCCATACACATAAAATAGTTTGAAAGGAAAGAAAACTGTTACAGTTTTAGTGTGCTACTGTCTGTTCTGGATCTCTAGTCCTTCCATCTCTGGGGTTATTCTGCCCCTGTGATCATGTCTATGAGGTAAATTAACTTAGCCTTTTAGCTTACAGATATCTGCCATGGAGTCTATCCACATATCTGCCAGGAAATTCTCAACTATAAGCTTTATATTGTGACCTTAAGGGTTGTGTATCCTAAAGAAGGTTTGTCTGTAAAAATAGTTAAAACCTGGTTACTTACATATAAATTTGCTGACTGATTGTACTGGCTGGTTTTGTGTGTCAACTTGACACAAGCTGGAGTTATCACAGAGAAAGGAGTTTCAGGTGAGAAAATGCCTCCATGAGATCCAGCTGTAAGGCATTTTCTCAATTAGTGATCAAGGGGGGAGGGCCCCTTATGGGTGGTGCCATCCCTGGGCTGGTAGTCTTGGGCTCTATAAGAAAGCCAGCTGAGCAAGCCAGCAAGCAAGCCAGTAAGTGACATCCCTCCATGGCCTCTGTATCAGCTCCTGCTTCCTGACCTGCTTGAGTTCCAGTCCTGACTTCCTTTAGTGATGAACAGCAGCATGGAAGTGTAAGCTGAATAAACCCTTTCTTCCTCAACTTGCTTCTTGGTCATGGTGTTTGTGCAGGAATAGAAACCCTGACTAAGACACTGATTTTCTCCCTTTTATTTGCTCTGGTTCTCTCTTTTGGATATCCTTTAATTTGGATATAAACATTATAGTAAAGATTATTTAGATATCCAATCTCTTTGCCTTTTCAATAGTTTTAGTTGAATGTGTGTCTACAGGCATGATGTTACTGTGCACTGTGTAAAGATTATCCTTGAATTATTCAAATGCTGATTTCTATGCCCCATATCTGGTTGCAATCTATACATGGCATTTGTGATGATTTGTATATGCTTGGTCCAGGGAGTGGCACTATTAGGAGGTGTGGCCCTGTTGGAGTAGGTGTGTCACTGTGGGCATGGGCTTAAGACCCTCACCCTAGCTGCCTGGAGGTCAATCTTCTCCTAGCAGCCTTCAGATGAAGATGCAGAACTCTCAGTTCCTCCTGCACCATGTCTGTCAGGATGCTGCCATGATTCCTGCCTTGATGATAGTAGACTGAACCTCTGAACCTGTAAGCCAGCCCCAATTAAATGTTGTTGTTTATAAGACTTGCCTTGGTCATGGTGTCTGCTCACAGCAGTAAAACCCTAAATAAGACAGCATTGTAATGCTTATTCTAAAAATCTTCTGTCTCAATGTTGTCTAAATACTGCTCCCCAATTATTCCCTGATTGGTCAATAAAGAGCTGATCAGCCAATGACTGAGTAAGAGAGAGAATAGGGCTGGACTTCCAATCCCATCAGGGGAGGAGAGAGAGATGAAGAGAGTTGTTACTGTGAGGAGAGAGTCGAGGAGATGCCATGAGAACCCCCAGAGCAGAGAGAGCCAGATCAATACTGCAATGCAAGTATCTCAGGGATTTGGGCTGGGAGGTGGCCAGATTAGAGGATTAGAATAGATTAGTAATTGCTCAGTTACCGTGCCATAAGATTTATTAAGTAAATCTAATAGCATCTGCCTCATTATTTGGGAGCTAGCCAGGATAAAGAAAAGACTCACTTTTAAAATTGCTCTAACACGTGTCCACACTGGAAAGACAACATGTAGCAGCTTCCCTTGCAGCTAGCTATCTATGAGTGAAAATTATGGTTTTAAATCATATTTTCCATTAAAATTTCTTTATTGTGTGTGTGTGTGTGTGCACATGTGTGCATGCACATGATGAGGACATGCATGCTACATACATGTAGCGGTCAGAGGACAACTCTGTGGACTTGGTCCCATCTCTTTGTCTTTTTCTATTTTCTATTTCTATAGAGTCCTACTTCTATAGGTTTCATTCATTTTGTTCCCCCGTACTTCTGTTCAGTTTCTTATTTCTGCTGCCATATTTTAATTACCTGCTTTGTAGATTCTGCATCTTTTTAGAGTTGTAAGCTGCCCTAGTCTGTTCCCTCCAAGTTGTATCTTTCCTGGTGTGTATGTGTGTGTGCTTGCTTATGCGTGCATTTGAACACTCATGTGACGTCTATAGGTCAACCTTACATGTCATTCCCCAAGAGCCAGCCACTCTGGGTTTGTTCTTTCTCAGTTATTTTATGTATGAGTGTTCTATCTGCATGTACACCCGCATGACAGAAGAGGGCATCGGATCTCACTATAGATGGTTGTGAGCCACCATGTGGTTGCTGAGACCTCTGGAAGAGCAACCAGTGCTCTTAGCCAGTGAGCCATCTTCCCAGGCCTCTTGTCTGTTTTTATTTTATTCCTCTCCTTAAATGTCTGGTGGATGGTGTCTGTCAGCTTGGGTTTAAGAGAGAAGCACTATGCAACTCAATGGGAATGCTCTGCCCGTGGATACACGTGAATGGCTCAAAACAACGGATTAAAATCATCAATATTAACCCTGTCTCGGAAAACTAAAATCATCAATATTATATTATACTATATTGTCTGGATTAAACCTAGGGCATCAATCACTCGAGAAATGCTCTTTTCCCCCTGAGGTACATCCCCAGCTCTGAAAACATAAATATTTTAAATGTTTTTCTCTTGGACAGGACGGGGAATCATCTGCCAATATGCAATCCAGTTGCCGTTAATCTCAGATCCTGGCTCTGGAGGAAGGCTGGCAGCTCGGCATTAAGAGAGTAAACTTTTCTCCAAGCCTCCTGGTTTAGTAAAATGCCCTGGCCCTCAGATGTGCTTGGATGTGCTGATCCAGACGGCCTCTGCCTCGGTCTCTTCAGAGCGTGTCAGAAGGTTTCTGGCAGTCAGGTGGGATGGGGGGGAGTTAGAAAGGAGGATCGGAGCCAAACTTTAAGTTTTTCTTTTTTGTTTCTTTGTTTGAAACAGGGTTGGATTTTTTGTTTTGTGTATGTGTGTGTGTGTATGTGTGTGTGTGTGTGTGTGTGTGTGTATCCCTGGCTGTCCTGGAAGTAGCTTTGTAGACCAAGCTGGCCTCAAACTCACAGAGATCTGCCACCTCTGTCTTCCTGAGTGCTGGGATTAAAGGTGTGTGCCACCACTGCCCACCTTGAATTTTTCTTCTTTTGGCTCCTCTCTTTCCTATACTTTCCAAGCGACGCAATATCCTATTTTGGGGGGGGGGGGTCATTTGACTATTCTACAATGTAATTCAGAGGCTTTCCCCACCACCACCACCACTCCCCCCAACCCCCATGTTACAGGTTTAGAATTCAATTTCGTTGGTTCTGTTACTAATCCATCTGTTTTCAACTTCGGACACTTTTTTCTTTTTTTGTTCTCTATGTCTGGATTTTTATTTTTTATTTTTTTTAACTTTTACTGGGGCCTGGAGAGATCACTGGTTAAGTGGATTTGTTGCTCTTACAGAGGATCCAAGTTTGGCTTCAGTCCCCACCCAGTGGCTCACAGCCATCTGTAGCTGTACCTATGGGACCTGACAGCCTTTCCTGACCTACACAAGCACAGATATACAAGTGGTACACAGACAGACAGACAGACAGAGCAGACATACGTATATATAAAATAAATAAATAAATGTCCAGCCTACTATCCTACATCACAATGTCTTATTTCACTTGCCCTGTATACCAGAAGTGCCTGACCACGTCTTACACATGAAGCATTCACTGTGCTGGTTTGAATGAGAATGTACCCCCAAGGCTCAGACGCTTGTCCGCCCCCAAGGTTACCAGTTGGTACTGGTGTTTGGACAGGTTTAGGAGGTGTGGTCTTCCTGGAGGAAGCATGTCTCTGGGGCTTTAAATCAATGCAGCGCTGCCAGTTTGATCTTTCTGCTTGATGCTTGCAGCTCAGGACGTAAGCCCTCAGCTCCTGCTCCTGGATTGAGAAGCTCTCAATCCAAGCATCATGAGCTCTAACCTCTAGACATACGATGAAATGAACGCTTCTGTAAGACCCAGCGAGCCTGCCACTGGCTCTTCTGAGCACAGCTTACGCGGCAGCTCTCCTGGCTCTCAGGCCTTTGGACTCAGACTGGAACTGCGTATCAGACCTCCATCATCTGACTTCAGAACTTAGGACCACAGGGTCCCGCAGTCATGTCAGCCAAGTCCTTATAATGAGAGAGAGAGAGTGAGAGAGAGAGAGAGAGAGAGAGAGAGAGAGAGAGAGAGAGCGCATCTACTCTGTCTCTCACCTCTCTCTCATCTATCTCTCTATTTATCTATCATCTACCTCCTATTAGTTTTATTTCTCTGGAGAATCCTAGCTTATAACGATACTACAATTATAATTAGAAATTTGATTTTTACCAATAAAAAAATCTTATCAGTTATTCAATGGCTATTAATTACTACATTTGGATTTTTTATGTATCACCTGATGGCTTCGAAATATGTTTTATTATAATTTAACTTCTTGGGACATAGGGATTATTAAGGAAATGACCATGATGCTATTTCCACACGCTGTACCTTTATAAAGAACTCCTATCACCTTTACTCCCAGCACTCAGAGGTGAGTTTGAGGCAAGCCTGGTCTACAAAGTGAGTTCCAGGACAGCCAAGGCTGTTACACAGAAAAACCCTGTCTTGAAAAACAAAACAAAACTCACATTTAAAAAAAACCAAAACAAACAAACAAAAAAAACCCAGCAGCTGGGCGGTGGTGATGCATGCCTTTAATTCCAGCACTCCAGAGGTGGCAGCAGGTAGATCTCTGTGAGTTCTAGCCTCTGGTCTATAGTGAGTTTCAGGACAGCCAGACTGTCCCTGCCACTGCAGAACAACAGAAATGTAAACAACAGAGCCGACGGCACAGTATTTGCTTCTTGCTTTATTATTCTGCTGTTTTTCCCCGATTTAAATTCTACCCCATTGCTCTGTTAAAGTCAAATCGTTTGGCTGCTCCTGCTCTATGGATATCTTAATTATCCTCTTCTTTCCAGCTCTGTCCATTCCAGCCTGGAAAAAGAACGGAGAATTAGGCTTTTTTTTTTTTTTTCCAGTTTCAGAAGAAAAAAAAGAAAAAAAGAAAAATGGCCCACCCTCAGAATTAACTTTCTGTTGTTCAGACTACCATAAGGAGATGGGACCCCTTGCACAAGTCTGATAATATTTTATAGACTATGATAGTTGTTTCAACTAATGACTTGCTTTTACAGTGAAGAAGTATGCATACAGCTATGTGCGCATTAAATCTTAAGTGAGCCAAATGCCAAGATTCTATTGACTGTCTTGAGGTGCCTTCTTTGTCCTCAGGCTTCAGAGACTCTATCCTCTGTACATCTGAGGCAACAAAACCGATCTGGTATTAACAGGTACTGGATCAGGGTTTGGTGGGCACCCCCAGAGAGGTTCCAGGTTCTCCTGACCTAGAACAAGAAATTATTTTGGTTTGTTTTTTTTGAGATAAGGTCTCACCATGTAATTATGGTTGACCTGAAATTTGCTATGGAGACCTCAAACTCACTGAGAGCCACCTGCCTCTGACTCCTAAATGCTGGGATTAAAGTCGAGCACCACCACGCCCAGCTAGAAAAAAGGAACTGGACTAAGTAATTCCTTACTAATAGCTGAAGCAGAAGTGAATTGTTCAGGGTGAGTGCTCAGCTGGGTGACAGCAGGTGGGGGGAGCGGGTATCTCAGTGACAGAGTGTCTGACTGGTGTGCATGAGGCCCTAGGTCAATCCCCAGTACTGGAGTGCACATACAGAATGGGGGGGGGGGGGGTCTAGGTTGTGGAAACGGGGTGCTGAAGCAAAGAAAGTTTAGCCTCTCAAATGCTGCACAAAAGACTGGGCTTCTGAGTCACATAGCACAAGGCATGTGAGTTACTTGCATATCGCAGGGCTGGTCACACATGTCTGTTACATGTAATCCTACCTGTAATTTCATGCAACCCATGTCTCCTCGGTATCTTAAACCTCTACCAAGAGGTGTGTGTTTTAATCTTAAAATGAGCAATGAGCCGCAGGCCATCCTCAGACACTCTGGACTGCTGGGCCAGGGCTCGTCAGCCTCAGCCCTTTTCTGCCAACAGGCTTGTCTCATGAGCTGATCTAAGCCTCTCCGCCCTGGACCCCACTCTCTAACCTTCTAACTCTCTTCAGCCTGGTAGTACTAGGTGGCGAAACATGGACTAATGTTGAGGTGAGATCTCGCCACGTAATTATGGTTGGCTTAAATTTGCTATGGAGACCTCAGACTCACTGAGAGTCGCCTGCCTCTGACTCCTAAGTGCCTTAGAAGTCATTGAGGGTGGATACCCCTCCCCCAGAACCAGCTTTAGAGCCCATTTCCTGTCACAGGGCTGGAGCAATGGCCCAGGGGTCGAGAGCTCTTGCTGCTTTCCCAGAGGACACGAGCTCTGTTCCCAGCACCCACGTCAAGCTGCTCACAACTGTGCCGACTGCAGCTCTGGGGGATCGGAGGTCCTCCTCCCGCTTCCGGGGGTACCTGCTCTTACGGGCTTGGGAGGCAGAAGCAGGAAGATTTCTGAGCTATAGGCAGTCAGGACTAGGGGGTGTGGGGGGCGAGAATGAGAATCCAGCTGGGTCTGCCAACCACCTGGCCAGGGGTCTGCCTCAAAGGACATTGATTCGCCTGAAAAGCTAAGGAGAGGGGAGAGGTTAATTATCTCCTTTCAGAGATAACGTTCTTATTCTCCTGCAGAAACCCTACCCCTGTGCAGCTGCTTTCAGAGCCTCTACTATATGGCCTGCCTGCTTTTCTGAGTTTCTTTTTCTGCCCCTTCACCCCAATCTCGTTTTCTTTTATACTGGCCAAAGCCTGGGCATGCCTTCTCTGATGCTGTAGGTTTTCTCTCTCTCTTTGAAACCTCGCGCCCCCCCCCCCCCATATTTTACCTTCCACAGTCTGCATGGTATAAAATATGCTGCATAAACTTTATTTTTAAAAAAGGATCTAGAATGGGCTGGAGAGATGGCTCAGCGGTTAAGAGCACTGACTACTTACTCTTCCAGAGGTCCTGAGTTCAATTCCCAGCACCCACATGGTGCTCACGACCGTCTGTAATGGGATACGATGCCACCTTCTGGTGTGTCTGAAGACAGCTACAGTGGACTTATACAAATAAAATAGCCGGGCCGTGGTGGCGCATGCCTTTAACCCCAGCACTTGGGAGGCAGAGGCAAATGGATTTCTGAGTTCGAGGCCAGCCTGGTCTACAGAGTGAGTTCCAGGACAGCCAGGGCTATACAGAGAAACCCTGTCTCAAAAAAACAAAAAACAAAAAAACAAACAAACAAAAACAAATAAAATTAAATTTAAAAAAAATAGATCTAGTATTAGGAATTTCTTCCCAAAGACCAAATCCCTTTCTTTCCTGCTAGGCACAAACTCTATCCAATATGAAGGCTAGAATCACAATATATAACCATAGCGTCTTGGAGACCACCGTATGTAGATTAGGAGGAAGGAAGTTTGCAGAGAAAAAAAAGTGGATCCACTTCAGACCTTTCCCCTCCTGATGGGAAGTTCCTGCTGAGCAGTGACTTTCTGGCAGTCATGCAGGGTTACACAGGTGAGTGCTATTAAGGCCTATTTAGTAAAGGAAGAATTTTTGAAGCAATTGAACCTTTTGGGATCCCATCAATTCATACAATATGTGTATATTTTTAAAAATATAAGTACTTATTAGGGTCATTCATACACAAAGAGACTTGATTGTGGCAAACTTAACTCTTTTTTTTTTTCTTCCCAACTTCAAATGCAAATGTCTGTTGGCTCCGCAGATCAACTTTGCAGAGTCTCAGCTCAGCTACTGGCATGCCCCAAATGTCAGAATGTTCAAGCCATGGCTCAGTTTCCCTCCCGTTAGATTCTTAAGGCAGGAATTGAACACACACAAAGAAGATGCAAAGTCTATCTGATGCAAAGTTGTCCTGGGCTACCTGAAACATGGTGTTTCTGTGCATTAGAATAGAGTTCTACCGGTCAGGACGTGAGTCCTCATCACAGCTGATCTTACTCTCTGGTTAAATATGTGCTTATGCCTTTGGCTAAATAAATTCTCGGTAAATAACTGCTGTGTGTCTTGGTTCATTCTTTCCTATTTTTTGTTTGTTCGTTTGTTTGTTGAGACAAGGTCTCCTATAGCTAAGGCTGGTCTTGAACTCCTGATTCTCTTGACTCCATCTCCTGAGTGCTGGGATTACATTACATGTTTGTTATGAGGTCTGTATAGCCTGACTGTCCTGGAATTTATTATGTAGATCGAGCTGGCTTCCTACTGTTGTGTACCGGTTTCCTCTGAGATTGAAGCACTCAATCCTGCTGGGAAGCTCTTTAAATAGGAAAGTAAAGGACTCTAAATAGCTTCAGGAAATCCATGAAACTGACCAGATTCTCTAGGCCCCTCCCTGTCATAGTAAGCAATAAAAGCTGAGAGTCCCTCTCAGGCCAAGATGCAAAGAGAAGACTCTAGCCAACTGGAAGGGCTTTAGACTGTGTCCCTTAGAAAGGATACTCTAGTCTGTGGAGCTCAAGATGTGCAATGTGCCTCAGGTGCCCAGCTTTTGTGAGCTGTCACCCATGCTTACCATGCTGGGGTGGGCTTTTGTGATGCAGTTGTCTTTGAGTCATTTCTGCTCCTGTAAGTGACCCTTCTCCCATATTCTTGTAAGTAACTGTCTTAGTTAGGGTTTTACTGCTGTGAACAGACACCATGGCCAATTCAAGTCTTATAAGGACATTTAATTGGGGCTGGCTTACAGGTTCAAAGGTTCAGTCCATTATCATCAAGGCGGGAGCATGGCAGCATCCAGGCAGGCATGGTGCTGGCAGAGCTGAGAATTCTGTCTTTATCTGAAGGCTGCTAGAAGACCGGCTTCCAGGCAGCTAGGATGAGGGTCGTAAAGCCCACACCCACAGTGACACACTTACTCCAACAAGGCCACACCTACTCCAACAGGGCCACACCTTCTAATAGTGCCACCCCTGGGCAGAGCATATACAAACCATCACAGTAACCCCAATAACCTCACTGGATTGTAAAAGTATCTTTTACTTACCTGAAGTAATTGACATCTCCAAGGCTTAATGCCTGCGTCTGCTAACCTAGGCCTAGTCCTGGAAGCTTCCAGCCTCCATGCAATCTAATTTAAGCCTAGAGTGTTTTCAGCCTCTGAGACTTTCTGATGAATACATTCACCTTTCTAGTTCTTTCTGAACTCTGTTCAACCGGTTTAACTCAGCTGTTCTGCCTCAAACTCCTCTCCAAGCTAACTGATTCAAACTGGCTTCTCTCAGCTTCTGCTGAATTGCTCTGCTTGGCTTCAAACTAACTCGAGCAATCTGTTCTAATCTTCTGGCTCCTTCTCATTCTCTGGCTCAATCTGTCATTACCTGTGTCTAGCTTGTTCTCTCTGCAACCTGTCTCTGTACAACTGTCCTAAAGTGGAAAGTTCTGTTTCTTTAGAAAGTCAATTATGTCAAATGATGTTTTACTAAGACATAGAGGTGAAAAGATATTTTGCTAAAGTAGACACATGAAGGACTTTCACTGAGGCAGACACTGCTGAATCATGTTTGCTGTCCTGACACTACTAGACCAGACTGATGGTATCTGTGAGCAGATTGAGCTGCCACTGCTGATTCATGTAAATTGAACTGCTAACATCCTAACAACGCATATTAGATTTGCTTCAAAGAACTATTTCTAAACAGGTCCACTTCCCCCGTATCCTAATAACCTTGTTTTTCTACTCCCTCTGGTGGGTGGTGGGCTAGGAGGGAGGTTAAAGCATTTAAGAACCCTTATTAAAAGTAGGACTTATACCCAGAAGATGCTCCAACATGTAATAAGAACACATGCTCCACTATGTTCATAGCAGCCATATTTATAATAGCCAGAAGCTGGAAACAACCCAGATGTCCCTCAACAGAGGAATGGATACAGAAAATGTGGTACATTTACACAATGGAGTACTACTCAGCTATAAAAAACAATGACTTAATGAAATTTGCAGGCAAATGGATGGAACTTGAAAATATCATCCTGAGTGAGGTAACTCAGTCACAAAAGAACATAAATGGTATGTACTCACTAATAAGTGGATATTAGCCTAAAAGCTGGAAATATCCAAGATAAAATTCACAGACCACGTGAAGCTCAAGGAGAAGGAAGACCAAAGTGGGTGCTTCATTGCTTCTTAGAAGGGGGAACAAAATACTCACAGGAGGAAATATTGAGACAACGTGTGGAGCAGAGACTGAGGGAAAAGCCATCCAGAGACTACCCCACCTGTGGATCCATCCCAGATACAGTCACCAAACCCAGATACTATTGTGGATGCCAAGAAGTGCTTGCTGACAGGAGCCTGATATGGCTGTCTCCTGAGAGGCTCTGCCAGAACCTGGCAAATACAGAGGCAGATGCTCACAGTCAACCATTGGACTGAGGTGGGGTCCCCAATGGAGGAGCTGGAGAAGGGACTGAAGGAGCTGAAGGGGTTTGCAGACCCATGGAGGGAGCAACAATGTCAACTGGCCAGACCCCCTGGAGTTCCCGGGAACAGGACCACCAACCGAAGAGTACACTTGGAGGGACCTATGGCTCCAGCCTCGTATGTGGCAGAGAACGGCCTTGTCAGTCATCAGTGGGAGGAGTGGCCCTTGGTGCCCCAGTGTAGGGGAATACCAGGGCTGGAAGGTGGGAGTGGGTGGGTGGGTGGGGGAGCACCCTCATAGAGATAGGGGGAGAAGGGGTGGGATAGGGGGTTTCCAGAAGGGAGACCTGGAAAGGGGGAAACATTTGAAATGTAAATAAAGAAAATAACCAATAAAAGAAAAAAGAAAAAAAGAATAGGGTCTAGGAATTCCATATGGCACAGACGGAAGAGTAGGAGAAGTGCTTACCAATAACTTACTTGGAAAGAAACTGCTCCAATGGGCAGAATGCTTATGCAGAGACTGTTTAGGCCTTAGAGACTGGAACACCATCAAAGATACATTAACATCTGCAGATTCCACATTCATAACGTATCCTATTTTATATATGGCATTTGCTTGCTTGCTTTAAAAAAAATACATACTTGAAAATATTTTACTGATAAATTAAAGAATATTTTATCATATACAACATTTAAAAGAAAAAAAAAAAGTAGGATTTGATGGGCTGGAGAGATGGTTCAGCAGTTAAGAGCACTGACTGCTCTTCCAGAGGTCCTGAGTTCAATTCCCAGCAACCACACGGTGGCTCACAACCACCTGGACTGGGATCTGATGCCTCTTCTGGTGCGTCTAAGGAGAGCAATGGTGTGCTCATATACATCAAATAAATAAATCTTTAAAAAAAAAAAAAAAAAAGTAGGATTTGAGAAAATTTAAGCTTACACTGCCCCAGTAAAACTGCCCCTCTCTCTTTCTCTCTCTGAACTGCTCTCTTAAGTCATCTCCTTTCTCTGTTCTTGTGAGAATTGAGCAGATCCCATTCTGTCAAATCTTTCTCTGATTCATCACTTTGACACTCAATCAGACTTTTAAACATGGGTGCTTCCTTCTACAAACTCAGTTTGCCTTCACTGTTTGAAATGAAAGGTGTGTACTAAGGGTGTGTGTGTATTCCAACCAAAGAGATTAAAGGTGTATACAAAGGCTGAGCCACACCACAACTAGAAACAGGTTTTTCCAGGAAATAGCTCCATGGGGGGGGGGGGGGGTTCACCGTGTGATCAGATATCCTGCAACCCTGGACTGTGGTAGTGTCTGTACTTCAGGGATCTGAAAGGTTCTGGTATGCCTGAGGGTGACAGGCACAGCTCTTGCAAGCTTTGCCCTTCCCCCATTACTCTGCCTTGCTAAACTGTTAGATTATATTCCTAAAGCCGGCCACCAAGGTCTATTCTCTTATTTCAACACTTCCTCCTCTTGAGGCTGACTACCAAGGTCCAGCTCTCAAAACACTGAAGTCCAGCAACTGAAAGCCCCCATTTGGCGGCTCTAATTAACATGGCCAATCAAAGCAAACCAACTTATCCTACCATGTGCTTTCTTCCTTTCCCTTTATGAACTGCCATTTGCGTACGGGCCACATCTGTCTCCTCTCTATCCAGAGTCAGTCCTGTTGCGTGTGATTTTTAAAAAGCATGCTTCTGCCTTCCTGGGAGCTCCCCAACAGCCAGCTGGCTGCCCCCCCCCCCCCCGTGCTGCAATCGTTCCCCCAGAGCCTGCCACCACCAACCGCCCAGCTGCCCTCCCTCTTTCTCCTCCTGCCCGCTTAGCACTGCAGATGGAAAACACCAGACAGTTTTATTAGTTTAAAACTAGCCAGATAACTCAATGGCTGGGTGAAGGATTTCCTGGCCTAATCTACCAGCTAGCGCTCCTCGCCCTCCCCACCCCCCACCCCCCCATGGAGAAGGCTACAAACTCTAGGTATCCCAAGACCTACATGGCTGCAGTTTCTAGCTCATCCCAAAACCTGGTCCGAATTCCTCCTTCTCCGCATCCCTCTCTTTCTCTTGGGACCCAAAAGCCCCACCTTTTTCCTTTCACCCAGCAATTGGCTTCCTTCCGACTCCTTTATTGACATAATCAAGAACCATTTAGGGAATCAACACCTCCCTCTATGTAGTCCTTTGTCCCTCTGGGGCAAATATCCTGTCCCCTACGCCTTTGTTCCCTGCACCTTGTCCCCTGTCCTCTGTCTCGGGTCTTTGTCTCTTATTCCCTGCCTTCTGTCCCTCTGGGGCAAATAAATCTCCTTTGCGCTGAGAACTTGGTCTTGATGTCTTGTGCTGATTCCAGTCCTTTCAGGATCCCTATCTGGAGTGAGTAGATATGTATTGTATCTCCTCAGGGAAAATCTTGTCATACAGCACCCACTGCCTGTTCCCCAAGTGCTGAGATTAAAGGTATACTGCTGTCCCAGCTCTTGGTCTGTTTTTTGTTTTTTGTTTTTGTTTTTTAATCCCTGAAACAAAATGCTTGATAATAGTTTATAAAAAGAGAATTTTTAATAAACTACTTTTATAACTTATAATTTTATATTGTTTTTATTTGGCTATTAGTTCTGAAAAATCCAGATGAAGCAGCAATCATAGGAAATAGTTTACTGACCTAGGACACATTCCTCTTGGTTTTAGCTATGCACACACTACTTTAATAATGTGTTTAACAACCTAGGACCCTCACCTTAGGTAGTATGTATGTACACACACACATACACACATGTGCGTGCACACATGCACAAACACGTGCACATGCATGCACGCGCATGCACGCGCGCTCGCACGCCCACACACATGTATGCACACACACATACACACGCACACACACATGCATGCACACAAACACGCGCACACACATACACACACACATGCACACATGTGTACATATACACGCACGCATGCACACACACATGCACAATACACGCACACATGCACACACGCACACATACACACACGCATGCACACACATATACACACGCATGCACACATGCGCACATATACACGTACGCATGCACACATACACGCACACATGCACACACGCACACACACGTGCATACACACATGCATGCACACATATACACATGCGCACACACATACACACATGCAGGCACACACACACGCACACACACACACATACACACACACCTCCAAACAATGCACTTAGCAACCTAGCCCCTCCCCACTGCATTGAGCTACATGTACATCCTACTTTGAACAAAAGAGCGATTTGGAAGATGGTCCAACGAGCATGAAGGCTGAGCTTGAGATCTCAAGTCTCCACATTAAATCTGAGCCTGGGTTCCATAGACCTGAAATCCCAGCACTAGGAGAGCAGATACAGGGGAATCCTGGGGGCTGTCCTGGCAGGCCAGGCTGCCAATCAGTGAACTAGGGATTCAGTGAGAGTTCCTGTCTCAGGAAAATAAGGTGGAGAGCAGTTGAGGACTACACCTGATGACAACTTCTGGCCTTTGCACATGCATAAATGGGCACACACATTTTCACATGTGTGCATATTCAAACATGTACACACACATACTTCCAACACACGCACAAGTACACAGTCACATATGCTCTCTCAATTTTGGGGTTTTTTTATATGTATTTTATTATTTTTTGTGTATGAATGTTTTACCTTCATGCAGGTATACATGTTCACAATGTGCCTGGTGTCACTGAGGCCAGAAAAAGCTGTTGAATTTGGCTAGTCAGTGGTGGCACATGCCTTTAATCCTAGCACTGGGGAGGCAAATCTCTGAGTTTGAGGCCAGCCTGCTCTACACAGCAAGTTCCAGGACAGCCAGGGCTACCCAAAGAAACACTGTCTCAAAACCAACCAACAAACAAAACATCCTTCACAGGTGTCTTAGCTAGGGTTTCCGCTGCTGTGAGGAGACACCATGATCAAGGCAACTCTTTTATAGGAAAACATTTAGTTGGGGCTGGCTTACAGGTTCAGAGGTTCAGTCCATTATCATCAAGGTGGGAACATGGCGGCATAAAGGCAGATGTGGAGCGGGAGGAGCCGAACATTCTACATCTTTTTCCAAAGGCAAACGGGAGAAGACTGGCTCCAGGCAGGCAGGAGAAGGGTCTCAAAGCCCACCCCACAGTGACACACTTCCTCCAACAAAGCCACACCTCCTCATAGTGCCACTCCCTGGGCCAAGCACATTCAAACCACCACAGGTGTACCCAGCCTCTTGAATCTTAGTTAATTCCCGATCTGGTCAGGGCAATAACTTCCAATTGCCATCACAACAATGTATTAAATCATTACTGCAACTTGAAAAGGTTTGAAACATTGTAAATGTCAATATTTTATATGTAATACTCCTTTACAACTTGTCACACTTAATTTTCCACATAAGCCTAAAACAGTCAGCTGAAAAGATATCCACTCTGGTGGCTGGAGAGATGGCTCAGCAGTTAAGAACGCTGACTGCTTTTCCAGAGGTCTTGAGTTCAAATCCCAGCAACCACATGGTGGCTCAGAGCCATCTGTAAGGGGATCCAATGCTCTCTTCTGGTGTGTCTGAAGAGAGCAACAGTGTACTCACATACATAAAATAAATAAATCTTTGTTTAAATGTTTTTTAAAAAGATATGCACTTTGGTATCTCCCTTCCAAGGTGGCCTGCAGCAACCTGCCTGCTAGTCTTCATGTCCTTGTCCCATCCTTGAGCATCACTTTAAGTTATGGCTCGCTTTTAATAAAGAGAACCGATGGGGTGTCACTACCAAGATTGGCTTTAAATAACTATGACTTTGATGCTGTTAGTCCTGGACATCTAGCTCTGACAAAATTAAATAAACATGGAGACCCTCACGCAGTGAAGAGGCAGACCTATCTGAGACTTCATGAGCTACTGAAACCCTTGGAAACAGCTCGCGGGGACCTGAATCCTGCAAGTAATTGTGAGTAACCTGGGAAGCTACGCCCCTGACCACAGCTCCAGTCCACACCTTGACAGCCGCCTTGGAAGACCATGAGCTGGAGAGCCAGCCACAGCACAGAGACTCCTGATCCCTGGCGAGAGAACAAAGCCACTGACTGGATTCATGGAGCAGCTGGAAGAAACGGGATCAGAGGAATATCAGAGAAGTTTGAAAATAACTTCTTATACCTGCATAAAATTGGGGTCACCAACATCCTGTCTTGGAGAGGAGAGGGGTTCAGGAGGCCCACTCCTCTCTGAAGACTCCCCATGCCTTACACACACACACACACACACACACACACACACACACACACACACACACACACACACCTGAAGTGATCTGTCTGTCGTATATGGATTGATTTTGAACAAATACGTAATTTTACACTTCAACAGTGCTTTGAAAAACTAACACCAGAATACGGGTCTCCCTTATTGCTTCTAACCCCATTAACTCTTGGACAAATTTAGATATATTATTTCCAAGACTGAGGCAGAGCGTACAGTTACCGATGATTTGCAATTATGGGTCATCTCATTTGAATCGGGGTAATTACTTTTCTGAAAGGTAGACTGGACTGGCAATTTAGTGCACAGCCGCCAGCCTTGAGCCAGGGGGAAGAGGACAGGGTTGCTGACAGAGACATTCGGCCATTACTGGCTGTGGAAAGAGTCATGCTCCGAAGTGGATTTCAGTTAAATCTGTAACTTCCCAGAGCTTGGAAAGTTTCTGAGCCTGGACTTTAAATAGAGAGCTTGTATCTTTGAAAGCTTCATCCATTGTGCTCTGCACATCCATCCAGGTCCAGAGGGGCTGGCCACGGGGTGGATAGGGAGCTTGCATTTGTGTGGATACCAGGAATTGCTGGTGCACCCACAAATGTTGGCGCTTCCGGGACGACCTGTGATTTTCTTGTTACTGTGATCCTGTACCAGAGGAAAGCGACCTAAGGGGGCGGGGGGGGGGGTATTTTGGCTCACAGTGCAAGAGATACAGTCCACCACGGGACGGAAGTCATCACAGCCAGCGGGGATGTAAGGCAGCTTCTATCTGCCTCTGCAGTCAGGAGGCAGAGAGCCCGGAGCTAGGGCTCAGCTGGCTTTCTCCTCGTTCACGCCAGGCCGCCAGCCCACGCGATGGTACCACCTGTATTCGATTCAGGTTGGGTCGTCCCCATGCCGTTAAACCTTTCTGGAAACACCGTCAGAGCTCACAGGTGTGTCTTCACACGGACTCTAAAGCCCATGAAATCGACCATCGACAGTAACCGACACAGCTGCTTTAAGGGAAAGAACTTTTTTAAAAAGATGTGTATGTGGGCTGGAGAGTCGGCTCTGTGGTTGAGTGCCTGTTGCTCTCGAAGTGGAGTGGCCCTAGGTTCAATTCCTATTATCCCTACATGGTGGCTCACAGTTGTTTGTAACTCCAGAACTAAGGAATTCTTTTTTTTTTTTTTTTTTAAGACAGTTTTTCTGTGTAACTCTGGCTGTCCTGAAACTCTCTCCATGTAGACCAGGCTGGCCTGGAACTCAGAGATCCGACTGCCTCTGCTTCCTGAGATTAAAGGCATTTGCCACCACAGCCAAGCAACATTTTTAATTGTTTTTACATATTTAATGTATGTGTTTGGTGTGCACACATGGATGCAGGTGCCTATGAGGGCCACAAGAGGGCGCCAGATCATTGGAGCTGGAGTTTCAAACTGTTGGAAGCTGCCCGACTTGTGTGCTGTGAACCAAACTCAGACACTATTAAAGAGCAGCGAGGCAATCCTCCTGCCTTAGCCTCCTGAATGCTGGAATAACAGACAAGAGCCACAGTGTCTGGCTTCAGACAATTATAGCGTAGTCATGCATCAGTCTTGATTTTTATGACCTGTACTTTTTTATGTCTAATTTAAGAAAGATCCACGGAGCTGGAGAGATGGCTCAGTGGTTAAGAGCACTGACTGTTCTTCCAGAGGTCCTGAGTTGAGTTCCCAGCAACCACATGGTGGCTCACAACCACCTGTAATGGGATCTGATGCCCTCCTCTGGTGTGTCTGAAGAGAGTGACAGTGTACTCACATATATAAAATAAATCTTTAAATTAAAAAAATAAAGTCCATAACCTAAAACCCTGAAGATGTTCCCTATAATTTCAATTTTTAACTTTTTTAATTTTGTAATTATATTTGTCTGAAATCACTTTTGCCTTTTGTATGAAGGGATCCTAATTGTATTTGTCTGTGTGGAAAGTGACCCATTCCATCATTCCTGGTATACAGTGCCCCTCTGTCACTAGCCTGTGTCTAAGACTGGGCTTCATGTTCCAGTCTGCTCATCTGTTTGACCAATCCTAACCAGTACTCATGTTAATCGCTGAAGCTTTATAATGGCTTGCTACTGGAACTGGTATGTCTCACCTCTGTATCCCACCCACCACACGCACACACACACACACACACACATACACACAGAGACACACACACATGCAGACACACACATGCAGACACACACACACATACACACACACAGAGACACACACACACACAAACACACACATACATACACACACAGACACACACATACCCCACAGACACACACCCCCCACACACATTTTTTAAAATGTAAAACAAATCCCAGGTGCACATTGAAACAGCCTGGTGGCGTTCACAAACACTTCGGAGTTTAAAGTAGCATCTTTTTGCAAATCCTCAAATAAGCTTTTTTGTGAGTTCTGCCAAAATAATAATAATAACTAATAACAACAAATAAGTACCAGGTTGGTGCTAATAGAGTTTTATTTTATTTTAATAATATTTTGGGAGGGGTACAGTGATTGGGATATAAATTAATTTAAAGCAATAACATTTTTGTTGGTTTATTTTTTGTTTGCTTGCTTGCTTTGTTTTGTAGACAGGTTCTAAACGTTTGCAACGCACAGAGGCCTTGGACTCAGAGGCTCTGAGACAGAGCCATGATCCTGTCTTGGCTTCCTCGGGGCTGGGATTATAAGCATTCTCCCCCACGCCAGGCCAATGCCCCAGTGGTATCTTAATAGTTATGATTCTGTTCAGTGCTATTGTTTCTTAAATGAGTGTGTGTGATCCCAAGGGCTAGGAAGGAAGCGGGAAGGTAGAGGGGACACAGGAGAAACTGTAGCGTTCCTTAGTGACAGAGGGTGAGCACAGTTTATAACTGTGTTATATTTTCAATAAAGAACTAAAAGAACAATTCATAGACTTTGTCCTTGTCAGGTTTTTTCTATTGTTTTTGGCTTTTTGTTTTGTTTTGTTTTGTTTTGTTTTTTGTCAACTTTTTGGGAGGGGTGCAGCAATTTGGATATAATTAATTAATTAATTAAAATAATAGCTTGTTTGTTTGCTTGCTTGCTTTGTTTAGTGGAAAGAAGAGGAGAACATGTCTGTGGTGTTTACTGACGCTAGGTCTTGGGTCCATCTTGTACTCGTAAGTGTGATGGGAAGTTTTCACCTTAAAATATGTATAAGCAAGGGTCAGAAGACACAGGTCAACTACTAAGAGCACTTGCTGCCCTCAAAGAGGACTCAGGTTCAATTCCCAGCACCTCAGGTTCAATTCCCAGCACCCCCATGGTGTCTTACCACCAACTGTCACTCCAGCTCCTCGGAGTCTAATGCTCAGGCACAACAGCAGGCAGAACACTCATACACAGAAAAGTTGTAGTGAATGTTTAAGTGTGAAAAAGATGACATGCTATACAACGTGACACATTATTGTGGCTTAATTTTTCTGATGAACACAGTTTGTCGGTATTTTGTTTTACTTGAGACAGAGCCATGATAAATGTGGTCCAGGAATGTGTTCTATAGCCAAAGCTCACCTAGAACTCTGGCTTCTCCTGTCTCAGCCTCCTGAGGGCTAAGATTAAAGGTGTGCCCCACCAGCCCTGACCCCGCTGGCCTTACCCCACCAACCCTGAATCCACATGCCCTGGCCCCACCAGCCCTGACCTCACCAGGCATGGCTAATTTGTTTTCTTTTTATCTGAAGCACATTTTTTAGTTTGTCTCTAAAGGGACTACTGGGGTCTTGGGAACCATTTGCTACACTAAGCCCAAGAAACTTGTATTGAGCAGGCTTGTAGCAATAAAGCACAAATGGCGTGGAAGGAGTCACCTAGGAACAGAGAGAGTTGGGAAGGCACGATTCAGATAATCTCGTCTTCACGTGTACATTCCGACAGGAATTATGCCAGTACGTGGGAAGTGACACTATCAGGAGATGTGGCCCTGTTGGAGTAGCTGTGGCCTTATTGGAGGAAGTGCGTCACTGTGGGCATGGACTTTGGGGTCCTATGCTTAAGTTCCACTCAGTGACGAAGAGTCAGTGTTCTCCTGTTTGCCTTTTGGCTCGTCCAGCACCATGTCTGGCTGCATGCTGCCCTGCTTCTCACCATGATGATAATGGACTGAACCTCTGAAACCCTAAGTCCCAAGTCAATGTTGTCCTTTGTAAGAATTACCTTGGTCATGGGGTCTGTTCACATCAAAGGAAACCCTAACTAAGACAAGGGATGTGAGACACAGAACAAGTAGAGGTCAGAGAATGACTTCCCTTCCCAGGGACTGAACTCAAGCTGTAAAGCCAAGGTGGCCAACGGCTTTGCCCACTGAGACCTCTCAGTGGCCCATGACTTGTGCAGCTTTTAAAATGTTTTGTGCTATTTAGACTCAGTTCAAACTGGAGAAGAAACAAATCACTTTTGAAATTAGCCAGAGAAGAGCTGTAGTACATACCCGTAATCCCCGCACTTGGGAGGTAAGAGGATCAGGAGTTCAAGATCAGCCTAGATACATAGCTAGCTTAAGGCCAGCATGAGGGCTATAGGCAGTCTTCTAGAACTCATGCGGAAAAAGCAGGCTAGGTGGCTGTGGAAACAGAGGCAGGTGATCACTGGGGCTCACTAGTGAGTTGGCCTAACCTACTTAACCAGTGAACCAATGGCTGTGGTGGTTTAGATGAGAGTGTTTCCCATAGGCTCATATATTTGCATAGACTGTTCCCAGTTGGTGGAACTGTTTGGGAAGGTTCGGGAGGTGTGGTCTTGTTGGAGGAGGTGTGTCACTAGGCAAGGCTTTGAAGTTTCCAAAGTCCATATCATTCCCAGTTGGCTCTCTCTGCTTCATGTTTGTGGACTGAGATGTAATTCAGTTGCTGGTCTAGTGCCATGCCTGCTGGTGGCCACTTTCCCTGCCATAATGATCATAGACTCTAATCAATCTCTGGAACTGTAAGCCCCAAATAAACTCTTTCTTCTGTAAATTGCCTCGGTCATGGTATCTTATCACAGCAATAGAAAAGTAACTGGCTCTTAGGACCCTAGTTTGTTCTCTGGACTACAGACAGATGACAGATGGACAAATAGACACACACAGGGTGGGGGTTGTCAAGGAAGAACTAGCTGTGGTAGCTCATGCCAGTGATCCCAGCACTGTTCAAGGTCAACCTGGGCTACACAGTCTAGGCCAGTTAGGACTATGTAGTGAGACCTCATCTCAAAAAATAAAATAAGGCCTGGCATAACAGCGCATGCCTTTAGTCCCAGCACTCCGGAGGAAGAGGCAGGGGGACCTCTATGGGTTCAGGGCCAGCCTGGTCTACATAGCATGTTCCAGGTTAACCAGGACTACATAGTTAGATCTCAAAAACAAAAATAAATACAATAAAATAAAGCAAGGAAATAAATGTCACCCTTTGCCCTTCCTTGATTAACCTGAGGTGCCCACGCTGGGTCAACAATGACAAGCTAATCAGTGAAGAGTTAGCTTGATCCCCTTTTCTCTCTCTCATCTTTAATTGTTTGGCCCTGGACATGAACAGAGGCTCCCAGGGTCCTCTTCTCCATGGTTTGCTCATGTTTACTACTTAGACTCAGTCCCGTGCCATCCTCAGCAACAGAGTGAGTTTGAGGACAGCCTCATACTCGAGACCCATTTCAAAGGTTGGTAAAGGTGCCATCACCTCCGGAAGTCAGAGATGTCAAAATGATAGAGGGAGAGGCTTCTCTAGAAGAAAGCCAAGGAAGATTCTGGACTTTGGATGCCCTCTGGAGCAGTCAACAAAAACTTTCATCTGTTTTCTGTAACTACCGAGCTCAGGATGGAGAGGAAGGAATCAGATAGCCTGACCTCACAATAGCCAGACCACAGGGCTGAGGGAGGACCTGGGGCCTAACAAGACTGTACCTGGTCAGCATTTACTCCCGCGCTCTCCACCTGAACGCCACCTCCAGATGCCACCTCCAGTCCACCGGCTCAGACAGTCCTTTTCCTCAAATACCCTCTCCCTTCCTCTACCCGCGATGGCGGTGAAATTCTTCAATCCTTAAATTCTTGAATTTCCATTTTCTTCCACCAGGGGTCGCGTTCTTTCTTTTTCAGAGGCGAATACAGATCCCACTCCTGAAGCGATCTTAGCCCACGAGGTCCCTTTCTGGAGGTGTCAGAGACGGTGTGAGGGTCCGAGTTTGGTGAGTGAAGAGGGGGGTCGACAAACGAGAGGTTGGAGCCCGTCTGTGTCAACTGGACAACGCCAGTTCCCTACACCTATGAGACGTTTGGATTGGATCAAATCGACCTGGTTGGGCATATCAGGAAACTCTGGGACCGACGGCAAAGCGAATACCTGGGACTCGCGGGGACTTGGGCGCGGGGGGTGGTGGTGGGGGCAGGATTCTTATGGAAAGTCTGAGAGTCCAGCCAACTTCCGTCCAGGCTAGGATAAAGGAGGAACTCTCCTCTCCTGGGTCAAACCAAGGCCCATAGGCAAGAAAATGGTGGTGTCTGGCGGAACTCCGAAGTGGCCTCGGGTCATCGCACCAACGGATGGCTGCAGCTGGGTGCGTGCTTCTACATCCTGCTTCACTGAAGACCCAGGACCAGTCACCCCTCTTCAGAAGCCTTTCTTCTTCCTGTGTGTTTCTTCGCATTTGAATCCCTCTGGCTACAAACCAAGAGAGGCGCCCACATGTAAAAGTCAAGTCGAATTAAAAGCGTATTATGGTTTGTGCGCTCCCAACGCCCCCCACCCCTTTAAACTGTGTTTCAAAACAACATGGTGACTTTTGGACAAGATTTTTCTGTTTCACCCATACCACAATGGAAAAGCGATGAATGCTACTGGTGAAATATTTGGTTGTGTCAAATTCAGTCCCGAAGGCTGGCTTGGGCCAGCACTGGTGCTCCGCTTTGTGTTATGTTCACGGAGAAGATATTAATTAAAAGAAATACATGATTAAAAAGTAATGAGTTGAATAAAAATTATCTCAGCTCATTTTCTGATTATGTTAATTGTTAAAAACCCTTCAATCACGCCGTTGCAGTCAATGGGCTTTAATGTGAAATTAGTGGGCTCTTGATAACTTACAGTCCAGAATAATCCTGTCGGTTTAGTCATCATTCCTAATAACAAGGATGTTGCTAAGAACAGAAATTTTACATGATTTTTGAAACATTCAGCCCTTCCCCCATGTGTCATTTTAAAAAAAAAAAAAAGGCCTAGCTCGCTAGCGATTTCCAACTCTTCCCTTGGCACCTCGACCACGGCCTTGGCGAGGATTGGAGTTTGCGTGGCTATCCGCTCCGGGCGCTCAGCCTTCACCACGCGTCGGCAGGTTGCTGGCCTCGGGTTCCCGCGGGGCCGGAGCGCCAGCCTGCTCCCGGGGCTGTGCCGGGGGTGGTGTGGGGGGACGCCCAGCAAGGAATCTGCAAACCGGAGGCGGAGTGGGTGGGAAGCTGCGGGCGAGCGTGGGGCGATCAGGGCCGGAGGAGCATAGATAGACAGCAGGGTGCGCCCCGCTGGGCTAAGGCTCGCCCCGCCGGCCAGTCCCATGGAGTGTGGGGCTGTGCGCACGCCTCCCCAGCTTCTGGGCTCTCTGGGTGCCAGGGATCTCGAGATGCATCGGAAGTCCAGACGCGGCAGACGGTTCAGCCAAAGTGGGAAAAAAATGTCACCGATCTCCGAAGAGTGGCCTACTCTCCCTAGTGCCTGGTGCACTAGGAAAGCCAGTGAGAACCGGACTCTGAGGAGTTGACACCGCCTGTGTTCTCCGCAGCCCCTGGCCCTAGGGAAACGCCCCCAAAGCGCTCAATCTACCTGAAACCAAATTCCGAGTGTGTGTTTGCGCGCTGGGGGAACGGGGAGGGGGGGTGTTAATGCGCGACTGGAGTGACATTCCCTATCCTCTTGGGCCCTCTCACAGAGCACAAACAGTTCTTTCAGTGAGCAAGGAAGACAGTTTTAGCCAAAACCAGGTTGCTGGGAAAACAGACCAAGCCGCTCAAATTGGGCCCGATGGAGCCCGGAATCTTGAGACTCGCGAGCCGTGAACTGCGTGAGGCCAACGCTAGTGGGTCGAGCTCCGAGTCTCGGCGCATCTCGTACCAGACAACTTGAAAACCCCAAACACCATCCAGGCCCCTTCGGGTCCTAGCCGACAGCCCACACACCAACTCAAGGAGAAAGTACCTTCTGCCGGCTCTCCTCCCAGAAGTGGGTTGGGTAGGCAAGTTGGTCCGCCTGAAATTGTAGACACACACACACAGACACACACACAGAGTGTACAGCTTCGAGTAGGGCGTCGACCAGCATACCACCCCTCCCAGAATGAGACTCTCAACGTGCCTTCCCCGAAGTTTTTACCTCTAATACCATTTGGCCGGGGCGGGGGTGGGATGGGGATGGGGTTCGTGCTTTTCAATTTGTTTTTCTGTTTCTCTGGATACTTCAAAGGGGCAATTTTCTTTATAAAGCTTTAATAAAATATCTTTTTTATCCTTTCATGCCCAAACAGCATGGAATCTTCCCTGGGGCTGGGGCTGGGGGGTGGGGTATCAGGGACCGGCTGGGACTGGTCCTGAGGCTCTTTCTCCTTTTCTCACTCTGTATTTGCATCCGCTGTTAGCCTGAGGATCATTTTAATAAATAACAATGAACGGGGAACGGCATCTAGAGGGCTTGTCGGCAACATTTAAAAGCCAATAGAGTTTATAATTCTACTCTATCATTTCTTATTGATTAGCGTAATCAAGATAAAAAGCTAGCCAGGCTGGGAGAACTTCAGTAGCATATCATTAAAGATAAGAGTCAGTTAATTCTGGAGCTGGGGTAATGTGGCTGAAATGAAGAGTTCATTTGCATGAGATGCTGAGCCCAGTAACAAGGGGACAAAAATCACTAATTAGGATTGCAGAGTGTCGCCCTCTTGGCAAGCACCCTTTCCAGACCACGGACCAAGTGTAGGTTCCGTTTATGTAAGTCTGGGTAGGACTGAATGTCCTTTGTAGATATCACCCAGTCACCCCACCTTCCTTCCTACTCAGCATGAGCGGGATAGGCATGGGGGGGGGAGTGTATCTTCTACTCTGTGCATCTCAGACCTTCATTCATGCATCCACTGGAGGGCATCCTGCCCACCCCCTTAAGGGGTCATTTGGCCAGTATCTGGTGCCTAGGTGAGCCCGCCTCACCACATAGGTCTTGGTGTGATCTCTGATCTGGTCTGTGGAACTTCTGAACAGGCCCAACTCTACCAGTCTACAGCGTGAAAAGACTGAGCCAAGATGGCCCTCAGAGAAGTTCCAGGCACTTGCCCCAGTGGGGAACCCAGATGAGGTCTAGATCCCTCAGCCAAGGACCAAAGCCCCCACACTGGTGGTTCCCTCCAGAAGCCTGTTTAACCTGCCATTCTGGGCAGTCAGTCTGGACACCCTGGGGACCATACTGTATAACTAGTGTTGCAGTAATGGGGGAGGGGGTGTCAGCGTGCCTGCGCATGCATATGCTTGGGTGTGTGTGTGTGTGTGTGTGTGTGTGTGTGTGTGTAAGCCCACCCCCCCCGCGTGCAGATGAGGCCAGCTCTTGTGTAGTATAGAAGTTTGTCATTGCATGAACAGGTTTTTTCTGAATCTGTGATATGAATAGGCCATGCTTGAGAGTAGTGTATGTAACTTAAACACATGTAATGCGGTCTGGCCTGGGAAGTGACAGTTCCCAGCGGTTTCCCCAGATGAATAAGCCCTTCAGGCCTCAAGGGTGGGTTTGGGTGACCAGGGTGACTTGGGCACTGCCTCCAAATCCTGAGCAGCAACAGCAGCTAGATCCATACCTCTCAGACTCTTCCAGGTCCAGCTAAGAGAAGAAGTGTCACGCATCACCCGGGAGCTCCTGGGAAAGGCAGAGTCACCTCTAAGAGTAGGAGATTCCCTGCACCCACCGGGAAACTGAAAGTAACAGTGTAGGTGCTCCAAAGAACCGAAAGGCCTTTAGTTCACACCCGGGCCCTTTGGGCTTCATCCCTTCCGCCTCCTTCCCAGGCCATCACCCAAGGTGGCTCTTAGAGTAGTTGAAGCGACCCCTCCCGAGACACTGTGGCCGCGCCTGGGCTGGGACTTGCTTGACCTCTGCCACTTGAGAACTAACGTCTCCTGCCCAGCAGCGGCAATGGGCGTCCAGGCCAGTGTTGAGTACTGTAGGTGTGGGCGTGGGAAATGGCCGTGTTGGCTCACTCCCTCAGGTCTGGCCTGAGCTGCCCTGACACCGGCCGGGACCCGGGGACCCGCAGCGCGTGCACAGAACACATGAGCCCTTGAGGGGACAGTCGCCAAAGCCGTGGACCCGCCGGCCCTAGCGGGAGGGGCGGGAGAGTTGTGTACCCTTGGCTTCCACAGCTCCCCCCAACCCCGCTCTGCAAGGGGTTTTTTGTATCTGTGCACAGTTGGGGGCTCCCTCACCAGCCATCCCTGGGCCTCCCCATACAGAATAAAGTCAGTCTGTATTTAATGGTTATGGCGGATGTGAGGGGGATTTGGCAGAAGCAGAGGAGAGGCCTTTCGCTCTGAAACATCTCTCCTGACGTCGTGTGAGTCTACCAACCCACCACGACCCCATATTCTTCTGCGGGTGTCTGACTCGAATGACAAGCGAGCTGATTTTTTCAGTACATAGCTGGGAAATGTACTGACTGATAATAGAGATTTCTCTTTCATTTTTTACGCTTGACTTGGTTATTGTTGCTTTTCTTTTCCCGTGATTCCTTCTGAGGATTAGCTCTGACTTCCCCACTATTGGCGGTCAAAGTGGCCCCGACTCGGGATGACAATTGACGGGGATCAAGGGATTGCCCATTCTGTGCCTGTAAGAACGGATTCGCCAGAGAAACTCATCAAGTGGAGGCGGAGAATAAAGACCGTTCGGGGGTAAATGTATTCATTGAGAAGGGCTCTCCCAAATTGCTTCTAAGTTTTTTTAATGAAAAGTAACGATTGCAGCAATCAGCGGCTTTTTGGCGGATTACAAATCTGGAGGGAGCATCGGCGCTGCATTGAAAAGTACCCCCGCCTTCGCACGGGGCAGGCGGTTCACAGGAGAGGCCCGAGGGGCGGGGGTCCGGTCGCAAGACAAAGGAGAAAGAGTGGGGGGTGGCGCGGAGGCGGGGGACTCGGGGCGCTAGGGAGCTCCCCAGAGAAGCGGGAGCCGAGGTGTCCGACCAGAGCAGGCCAGGAACGGAGCCCCCACCGACTTAAACCAGGAGGAGGGAACAGGAGAGGGTGGCCAGGGAGACCCACCGCGGCACCACCACCTTTGGGTGATTTCAGGCCTGTGGAAGCCAGAAGGTATTTTGAGGGGCCAGGTCATCTCGGGGATAGGGGCGCGGGGCGGGGTGGGGGACACAACTGAAGTGCCACCTAGTCACCCTAACCCTCACCGCACGCGGGGGTCTTCTCTGGGTATGCCAGTGAGGAGGGAAAACTGTGTCCTCCTTCCCCTGGACAGCGGCATCAGACTGAGACAAATGCTTCTAAAGGACCCGCGCATACGCACTCTGCCATTGCAGGAGTCCAAAGCATCTCCCACAGAGCATCAGCCAGCACCTTCCCCTCGCCCTCCCTGAGCCCCACAACGCAGGACGTCGCCCGAGAAAATGAGAAAGGAGCACAGACAGGCAGGCGTGCGAGAACCCGCTGTTCCCATAGCCTCGTGGAATCTACTTAAATGAAAATGCAAGTATTTTTTTTAAATAACATATCTCAGTCGAGGGGTGGAAGGTATGTTTCTTCATCATCCCAGCTTTAAAGAGAGAGAGAGAGAGAGAGAGAGAGAGAGAAGAGAGAAGAGAGAGAAGCGAGCCTAGGGACCAGGAGGCAGAGGGCCCCTTTCCTAGGCCCCCCTCAAGTGCAAGAATAAACCCAGCAAGGCAGGTCGGCGCTGAAGGTTTAACTTTTTTTCTTTGCAGCTTGTCAATGCGACCATTGCTTTGATGGGACGCTTCTCAAGGTACACATTTCTGAACGTCACCCTCTTTTCAAACTAACTCCCTACCTCCTTGTTAGTGGCCAGCTCTGAACTTCTGCAGAGTGTTTTTGTGTGAGTCGGGGCTCATTCACGGCGCCTTTGTAGGCCCCTTCTCTTTCAGGCCTCGGGTGTTACACCAATTAAAGGACGACGTGCTGTAAATGTAATGGGCCGCGCTGCGATTGTTCCGGACAGGCAACAAAACACGTAGATCCACCCCTTAGATTAGACCGTTGAAGGGGAGGTTGAGGCCGGTCAGTTTACTGAATAGTTTCTGAACTGTAATTCTGAGGGCTCGTGTGAAAGAAAAAAAAAATGCTTCTACCCACCTCCCTAGACTCGCTTCTCCCCAGAAGCTCGAAGAAAGAAAAGAACAAGAAGAAAAAGTGACATCCATGGGGCAGAATGGGGTCACTAGAGGGAAAAAAAAAAACCGCATGAGGAGCTTGGGGCTTGTTCTGACACTTGGGCAATCCAAAGAGAGCTGTCAGCTGTTCCCTCCCCCACTCTCTGAAAGCATCCCTCTTGGCCTTCCCCATGGCTGGCCACTCCAGCCTTCTCCCCTGCAGTGGGTACTTGAAGTCAGGCTAGAAGTGAGGTCAGGTTGTCCTGTAATATTGCAGAGGGGTTTGACCTGGCCTTGGTGGGCCACTGATACCTCCCGGGCTGCAGCTACTCCCACATAAGCCTCCCGGGACTGAGCCCTTAGCCCGTGGCTTCTAGCCACACACACAGAGGTTCTGAAGAGCCCCTATCTGCTCCCCCTAGCAGCTGCAGCTCTCCCAGGAGTTCTTCCTTTCTGGGTGTGTAGCTCTCTAATCACCTGATCTTTAAGGAAAGTATTCTACAAATTCTGAAGCCCAGACAAGCACCTTGAGCCAGGTTCCTCTTGGCTCCAGCAGATCATGTCCTCCCAACTTGCTTCTGGGACAGTCTGTCTGTCTGTCTGTCTGTCTTTCTCTTTTAATTAAGAAAAATGTTTTTGTTACACATATTTATCAATTCATGTGTGAGTGTGCACTTGGGAGAGTGTATGTGAGGTCAGAGGGCAACTTGCAGGAGACAGCTCTCCTTCCACCATGAAGGTCCGAGGGCCTGGACTCCGACTGTCAGGCTTCCCTACCTGCTGAGCAATCTGATCTTCCCGGCCCATTTTCCCATTTCTATGAAACTTCCCCAACTCCTTTCTGTCAATTCCCACCCCCCTCCCCCGTTTTCTGATCAAAACGCTGCTCATTCTTCACGATCTTGCCCAAGAGACATTTCCTCGAAGCCATCCCAGGGTGCAGAGACCCCAAGAAGAGACGGAAGTGAACACATAGAGGAACCAAGCAAAGCCTAGTGTGGGTAGAGCCGAGCCAGGCTGGTGAGAGAGGGCAAAGGTCAGACTCTGACAGGCCAGTGAGCTAGGCAATGATGCTGGATAGTACTTGCCACAATGAAGAGCCGTTTGTCCCTTGCTGTTCTGGAGAGCTGTGGCACACTCCTTGCCTCCGTGTGTCCCGGACGCCTGTTCCCTGTCTCTGACATAAGAGCCAAGGAACACCTCCCATCCAGCCTTCCCCGCCCTGCCCTGTGTCCAGGAGCCTGTCACTGTGCTTGGATTCTCAGTGACACCCTATTGACACGACTTCTGTGGTAGGGACAAATTACACTTGCTGACAGGTGTGCAGTGAGAGAATTTAACTTCACGAAGTGAGGCATCTCTTGTCCCCTCGGTACTGACAGCCCCTCCTTGGGGAACATGACCCAACAACGCTGACACCTCTGTTTCAGCGGAAACCAAGATAATGCTATTATTTTACTGTAGCAACTAGTTGCTGAGAATGATTTGATTCTGGCCAAACGCAGACAGCCAAGTCAAGGGTAGGCTGGAGGCACACTTTTTAAATGATACAGACCCAGCCGGGCACAATGGCACATGCCTTTAAGCCCAGTACTTGGGAGGTAGTCAGGGGCAAGCAAAACTCAAACTCCCCTCTTCTCTGCAGGGCCTTCTTTTTTGCTTTGGGATCAGAGGCAGCTGCTCCCACATCCTACCCCCCCCCCCCGCGCCTCCCCGCTCCAGGGCAGGCCAAGGCTGCTGCCATCCTTCACACTTGGCTGCCTATGTCCTGCTCTAAGAAAGCCCTTCTTCCAAGCAGTTCATTCTCATGTTGCACGTAGACGCTGTGCTTGCAGGCAGGGCAGCTAGATTCTGAGAAGACATGGTGGAAATCACACAGACTCCCATAGCTGTGGCTGAGAACCAGACTGAGCAGTCACTCAAGTGTATCCTGGCCCCTCACTGAGCTCGATAGCCTGTGACTGTAGGTCTTGAGCTGAAGGCTGCCAGGGCATGAAATGTGCAGAGGTAGACAGTTGGGAAGCTACATTGTGTGTGTGTGTGTGTGTGTGTGTGTGTGTGTGTGTGTGTGTGTGTGTGTGTGCGTGCGCGCGCGCGCGCGTGCATGCGTGCATGTGTGTGTGTGTCTTGCATACCACATTGGCCTCTGACAGGCAAGATATACTCCTTAAAGGAGAAAGAAAGTTTCTCCCCACAAGGTCTGACCACTTATTTGTTGCACTTTGTTTGGTTGCTTGGTTGGTTTTTTGAGACAGGGTTTCTCTGTGTAGCCCTGGCTGTCCTGGAATTCGATTTGTACATCAGGCTATCCACAGAGATCCACCTGCTTCTGCCTCCAGGGTGCTGGGATTAAAGGCGGGCGCCACCACACTCAGTGCACATTCTCTTCTTTAGAGAAACTAAGAAGCTTTCACGTTCTGCTAGCTATTTTGACCCCCAACCTCCAACGGGAGGTAGTATCTGTCAGTCCAGGAATGTCTTTCACTCACTCTCTTTTTTAATAACCCAAGTTGAGAGCACTAACTTGGCACACTCGAACAGCCTTGTGCCGTCTCTCCTGTTCTCCTCAGTCTAGAGCAAGACTACCTCTTACTCAGTAGCAGGCACACTCTGCTGTGGCTCAAGACGCCATGCTTCCTGGGAAAACCCTGCGCACGGCTCCCACCACTGATTCTGGTGCACAACACGTCCCCCCTCCACCCAGAGCGCTGGCAGCTACTTCTGTAGCCATATGCTTCCTGACAAGTACAGAGTTTGTGTCCGTCAGCCTCTGCAGTGAATTCCTGGCTGCTGGTGGCTGAGAAGGAATACTCAGCTTCATCCTGACACAGCCGACCACCTAAGAGGTCACACACACACACACACACACACACACACACACACACACACACACGGGAAAGGACGTCTTTAAGATTCTTCATTCAGTGCTGGTGAGATGGCTCAGTGGATAAAGGCGCTTGCCACCAAGCCTGAAGACCAGAGTGCAATCCCTGGAACCATGTGGTCAAAAGAGAGCACCTGCTCCTGCATGTTGTCAGCACATGTGCACTGTGGCCCATGTGAGGTGCTTACACACACACACACACACACACACCTATGCACATGGACACACACTCACACATATTCACACTCACGCACATACTCACACCTGGACACACACTCACATACACACACACACACGCACATGGACACACCACACACTCACATACACACATTCTCACACGCACACACTCACACAAGCACACACGTGCACACACTCATGTATTCACATACTCACATACACACACTCACATACACACACTCACACACATACACACTCTCATACATACATACATGCACATGGACACACACACACTCACACACACCCCGACACACACACACATGCACACACTCATGCACTCACACACACATGGACACACACTCACACACACGCACACACACATATTTTAAATTCTGCATCCAGGTTAAATTCCTCTTACAAGCTATCTACCTATCCATCCTCAGTCAAAGAGAAAAGGGAGGAGAGCACTTGGGTAGCTGTGAGAGGCCCCGGATTCCATCCACAGTGCTCCAGGGGGAAAGCAAAAGCAAAAGCAGATTGGGAAGAAAGCGCAGAGTGTGTAAGCATTTGCTGTGCACGCACGGGGACCTGGGTTTGAATCCCCTGTATCCATGGAAAAGCCAAGCGTGGCTCTGTGCTCCTATGAGCCCAGTATTGATGTGCGTTGGACATAGGGGACCATTAGGGCTCACGGCTGCCAGAATAACTCCAAATCCAGTGAGAGACCTTGTCTCCACAGACTAAGGGAAAATGGACACTGATAGAGCTGGATGGACATCTGGATGCCTTTCTCTGGCTTTGCCTGCTGTGTCTCTCTCTGTCTCTCTCTTCTGTCTGTCTCTCTCTCTCTCTCTCTCTCTCTCTCTCTCTCTCTCTCTCTCTCTCTCACACACACACACACACACACACAGTCACACATGGTGAGAAGTTGTGGACATAGTGGTATGTTCATTCTAGAGAGTTTAAGGTGAGCCTTATCTATGTGCCTGGCTCCACACCAGCATGGGAGACACTATCTCAAAATAAAAGCTAAGAAGTCAGAACTGGAGAGATGGCATGGTGGGGTGGCTAAAACTACTGGCTGCTCCTTCAGAGGGCCCAGGTTCAATTCCCAGCACTCAGGTGGTGGCTCACAACCATGTTACTGTGCTTCCAGATGTCATGTCGTGGCCTTCACAGGCATGGCAAACGTGGTACACCAACGTGCAAGCAAACAAGCCCTCCTACACGGAATAAATAAATAAATAAAAATCTTTAAAACAAAAACTAGTAAGCCAGACAGAACTAGAGAGCCCCAGGTTGCCTGCACATCTCTGTACCCTCAAGGTGCAGGCTGAGGAGGGAATAGGAGTCAGTCTCTGAACCCAGCAGGGAGCCACCCTGCTAGGGGGAGCATTCTGATCAAGCTAGCATAGAAACTGCATGGCAATGCTGTCCTTCCCATGGAGAGGACTTCCTTGTAATGAGGCTCAGTGGAGGATGCCAGACAGAAGCCTGTGGTGGAACACAAGACTGTCTCATGGGGGGAGGGGGACTGCATCTTTAGAGACCTTTCCAGCATGAGTGTGCGGCTCAGCCTTTCTGAGTTTCAAACCCTGAAAGCATCATTTTCTCCTTCCTTCCCACAGGCCCCTGAAAGTTCTCTACCCTGTGTGAGCCTCTCAGAGTGCTCCGCCCTGTGTGGACTCCTCAGAGTGCCCCACCCTGTGTGAGCACCTCAGAGTGCTCCACCCTGTGTGGACTCCTCAGAGTGCTCCACCCTGTGTGGACTCCTCAGAGTGCTCCACCCTGTGTGGACTCCTCAGAGTGCTCCACCCTGTGTGAGCCCCTCAGAGTGCTCCACCCTGTGTGGACTCCTCAGAGTGCTCCACCCTGTGTGAGCCCCTCAGAGTGCTCCATCCTGTGTGGACCCCTCAGAGTGCTCCACCCTGAGTCTACTCCTCAGAGTGCTCCACCTTGTCTGGGATACTTCAGATAATTCAGACGTTGTTTTCCATCATACCCCCAGGAAGGCTCATGCAGGCTCATGTAGGTTTTCCAAAACCTACTTTAATAAAGGTTCTTAAACACTTTAACCTCCCTTCTAGCCTGCCACCCACCCGAGGTAGTGGAAAGGAAAGGTTACTAGGATACAGGAGAAGTGTTTAGAAACAGTTCTTTGGGGAGATTTCAATCTTTTTGTCAGGATATTAGCAGTTCAGTTCACACGAATCAGCAGCAGGTGGTTTGATCCGCTCACAAACTCCATCCATGAATCAGCTATGGCAGCTTGATCCAGAAGAAACCATGAGGCTCTGACAATCACAGGAGTCTGAAGAAGTGGCAAGGTGCCACTGGAATATTACAAGTTCTTAGGTGCATTTCTCGCTACAAAGTCACAACAGACGAGGGTCAGCGAAGAAGAAGGCAGCAAGGCGAACCAGTGCCACAATGTTGTCCCGTCTGCTGGGTTATACTTACACAGTTTCCAAATGTCACGTGCTCTCTCAAGTGTCTGCTCTACCCAAATATCACAGGGCCCCTTTTCCAGGCAGCGTCCAGAAAATACAACGTGTCTGCTTCTGCAAACATCCTCTCATAAGACAGTTTCCAGAAAAACATCACATGACACAAATGAGTCTCCAAAGAAACCAGAAATGTCCTCCTCAGGTTCAGAGGGAGCAGAGCAGTGGAGGGCTTGATGCTGGAAGCTCAACAGGGCTTTTTTCAGGGCTGGGGAAGACCTCGGAAGTAGAAAGCAAGAAGAGCCTTGGAGATCTGTGGGGCATCCCTGAGAAAGAGAGGCTTTGCCTGGTAAGAGCCACGTTACCACCAGATGAAAGACAGTAACCCAACAGAGTGAATTCAATGCCATCTGAGTAAGAATAGACTAAATCAGCATTCGTTCGTTGGGTCCATTCCAGGAAATATTTGTGAAAAGTTAGTTGAGAAAAAGATATCACATGCAAACCCTGATTTTGCTATTATGTTCAATCCCCGATTTCTTTTGCAGTTTCTGATTGGAAAATGTTTTTCTGATTTGGTCTTTGCAACTGGTATGTGACTTATTTAATTTTGAGATTTACTTCAGTCTGTCACGAAAACTTTCTCCTAAGGCACAGCAAAGTCTAGGGAAGGTAGGACATTCGTAATTAGGTTTTAGCCAATTAAGCCACTTAGTTGCTACCAAGAACCTTTAGTGGTTTGTAGCCACAAGTTATGCTTACACTAAAGGACATCAGCTGGCTTCAGAACTCTTCCTGTGTGTCCCTGTGTTGCAGAAAGGACACTTTCTCTAGGATGCCTCAACCAAGGCTCAGGTAGCATCCAGAAGCCCAGTGTGCCAGCATATCCCTCCCGCCTCATCCTCTGCCAGGTCTCCACATGAGCCACTGAGGCTGGTACCCACTTGAGGACACCCCTGCCCAGCCTACCTAAAGCATTCACTGGGAGTAAAGACCTAAAACCTCACACTTTTTTTAATTAATTAATTAATTAATTAATTTATTTATTTATTTATTTATTTATTTTTGAGACATGATCTCCAGTATCCTAGGCCAGTATTGAACTTGCTAAGTAGAAGAGAACAGCCTTGAACTTCTGAACGTCTGATCTTCCTACCTCTGCCTCCCCAGTGCTGGAATGACATGCCCACCTGTGTTCCGTGGTTCTGAGAATGGAGTCCAGGGCTTTGTGCGTCCTGGGCAAGCAACCTGCCGGCTAAACAACCTCCCCAGCCCCTACACCAATCTTTTCTCCATGTATTTGTATTTTTAAAAAGTGTCTTTCTGTGTAGCCCAGATTCCTGAGCCTCCTGCCTCTATCACCCATGTGCTGAGATTACAGGCCTGTGCTACCATGCTCAACTTAAACTGTGTGTGTGTGTGTGTGTGTGTGTGTGTGTGTGTGTGTGTGTGTGTGTATGTGTATGTGTGTGTGTTATTTCTATCCATCTGTCACCTGCTTTTAGCTGGTGGAGAAAATGTTTTTTGACTTTTTTGATTCTTCCTCCCATAGAATGAAGAAATTTTATCTGTGGGAAAAGCCATACGTCTTAGTTAGGGGTTCCATTGCTGTAAACAGACACCATGACCAAGGCAACCTTATAAGGACAGATTTAATTGGGGCTGGTTTATAGTTCAGAGGTTCAGTCCAGTATCATCAAGGTGGAAACATGGCAGCATCCAGGCAGGCGTGGTGCAGGAGGAGCTGAGAGTTCTACCGCTTCCTCTGAAGGCTGCTAGTGGAAGACTGACTTCCAGGCAACTAGGGTGGGGGTTTTAAGCCCACCCCCACAGTGACACACCTACTCCAACAAGGCCACACCTCTTAATAGTGCCACTCCCTGGGCCAAGGGTATTCAAACCATCACACCATATATTTGGGCAAGAATACGTTGTGCACCTCAGGTCACATGCTAGGTTGTGGCAAATGAGACTCAGAACTACTGTATACAGTTGTATGGGTCTCTCACTGTACAACGTCCACACTGGCTACAGAGTCAGATCATTCACTGGTGTGAGTGAGAGATGAGGACATGTGTCCTCCCATTTTAGCCCATGTTCATTTTCCAACATAAGGAAACTGAGACTGGGCCGGCACGATGGCTCAGTGGGTAAACGCACTTGACTCAAAGCCTTACAGCCTGATTCTATTCCTGAAACCCACTTGGTAGGAGAGAACTGACTCCCTAGGGTTGTCCTCTGACCCCTTTATACAGGCATGGTACATGCGTGTCCTGCTCCAAAAGATGGATGCATAGATAGATAGATAGATAGAT
The DNA here is from genome assembly GCA_028551405.1 of Uromys caudimaculatus. Lineage (NCBI taxonomy): Eukaryota > Metazoa > Chordata > Mammalia > Rodentia > Muridae > Uromys > Uromys caudimaculatus. The sequence continues at coordinate 7,468,026 of CM052720.1, forward strand.
AGATAGGTAGGTAGATACATACATACATACATAGTTACATAGATAGATACATATAGATACTTAGATACACAGACACATAGACAATACATAAATGTTAATAAAAACATCAAAAGAAAGAAAACTGAACACTTGTGGAAAATAGTGCCACTCTCCCTTCAGGGTGAAAATAACAACTTCAAAGGGCTGCCCCAGAATCTTGAATCTTACTCAGTTCAATACGGCCAAGGATTTATACAGACAACCCTTATGTCCTATGTGTCAGGTCTCAAACCCAAGACATATGATCGAGTTGCCTAATGAACATCAAAATAGACCCAACTACCAACTTCTCCCAGGGTATGGCTGGCGTGCCACACCCTCTACTCAGGACTCTCCTTCCCAGGGGCTGGGCTGCCCTTCCCCAGATGCCCTTTCCTGAATAATCCAGACATTCGGGTTACCTGGTTTCATCTACCCTTTATTACAATGGCTCTCCCTCTCCCCTCCCCCTAACAGTCTGGCTCAGGGTCAGGTTCACTCCGGGATGCTCCCAGATGCCCCTGCCTCTGGCTATGTGCTCCCTTTTAACTACAGTAAACCTTCTCCTCCACCATACCTAGGAGCAGTCAGGTCCTTCCTTTTCATTTCTCTTTTCATTCACCACTGTTTATGTAGCATTAAAGTTCCTGTGAACCCCTAGACCCCTGTAATCCTAACACTGGAGCCTGTGGTTTTCAGCACCAGCCAGAATAAAATAGCATGTCCTAGGCAACCGAGACTGTGTAGTGATACCCTGGAAAAAAAAGTAAATGCCCCGGTGAGGCCTGTGCCGTATGGGAAGACAATAAGCCTTCCTCTTTGTCTCTCTCATCTTCTCTTGTTCTGCTCATGAAGACTCAGAAGGAAGACTCACCACCTGTTGGAGGAGGAGAGCCTTCGTTAGAAACAGGACAGGCAGGTGTATAGACTCTGTGTATCTTGGCCTCCAGACCTGGACTGTCCCTGGTGCTCAAACTGCCTGTCCATGGTGTAAGGGGTGGCCGTCTGCAGACCGACCTGTGGACCATGTATAGGGACATTAGTCTGCCCTATCCAGATCCCCTTCCAAAATCATCCTCCTGGTGCCAGACCCAGATGCTTGAAAGCCACATGCTCCTGTGCCCTCAGCTGGATGGAGAATGCTGAGCCTGGCCCGGGAAGCTCCTTTTTATCTGAAACATTGTTCTCACAAAATACCCCAATTCAAGGTGCCTGTGTGTGAGTGAGATTTTTTTTTAAAACTGGTTCCTCGATAGAGAAATGTCCCATTAGGCTTAGCCATAGCACTGTGATGCCTATTTGCAAAGCTCAATGCAATAGTGATTTCGATGTCTTAGGTGCTCTGCCAAGGGGCTTGGAGCAGAGGCCAATATGGGGTGTAGGATACTGTGGAGGGGGCTGCATAGCAACACCTCCCCCCAACACACACACACATACACAAGGGTCCTTTTCGGTGGTGGTAGTGTTAGTTTGAGACAGGGTCTCTCTCTGTCAGTGATTCTCAGCCTTCCTAAGGCTGCAGCTCCTTAACCCAGTTCCTCATGTAGTGACCCACGCAACCATAAAATTATTTTTGTTGCTGCCTCATAACTGCAATTCTGCTACCGTTATGAGTTATAATGTAAATATCTGATATGCAGATGGTCTTAGGTGACCTCTGCCATTCAACACCCCCAAGGGTCGAAATCCACAGGTTGAGAAACTGCTCTATCTAGTCCTGGCTATCCTGAACTCAACATGTAGACCAGACTGGCCGTGAACTCGGAGATCCTCTGCCTCCTGAGTGCTGTCTAGAGCTGCGCTTCTTACGTAGCCATAGCCCCCAATGCTCTCGGCCTGTCCTGATCTCCTGTCTAGATCTTGCTCGGTCTTTCTCCCACCCTCTAGCACTGCCTTATTTGGACGGCCATGTACACTTTGCACAGCAGCCCTCAGCTAACGACAGCTCTCAGGGAAGAACAATTTAGCAGGGTTTGGCTATCATGCGCCGACTGAGGGCGTCCACGGCGACAATTGCCATTTCTAGTCACGTTGTTAGAAACGGCCACGATGACTTATTTTTCCCATTTATTTACTTATTATTGTGGAGATGTGTGTTCATGACATGTGGAGGTTTCAGGGGACAACTTTTGGGAGTCCATTCTTTCCTTCTACTATGTGAGTCCTGGGGATTGAACATAGATCACGTCAGGCTTGTTGGCAAGCACCCTGTGAGCCTTCTTGCCGGCCTTTAGTTGCCATTTTAAGTTTAAATGATTATATTCAAATTTGGATTAAAGGGCACATCGGAAACAAATGTTTCTGACAAAAATTTCATGTTAATCAGGTAATGCTTTTATTTTCAACCTCTGAAGGTTTTTCGTTTGTTTGTTTTTATTTTTGACTTATTTAATGCCTATGTTTTACAGACAATCATGAGCCACAGGGTGGGTGCTGGGAACTGAACCTGGGTCCTCAGCAAGAACAGCGTGTACTCTTATAATCTGCGGCATCTCTTCAGATGTCAGAAAAAGATTTTTTAATCAAATTTGCACTGAAAAGTGTTTATAAAAAAGTGTTTCCTTGCCCGGCAGTGGTGGCGCACGCCTTTGATCCCAGCACTTGGGAGGCAGAGGCAGGCAGATTTCTGAGTTCGAGGCCAGCCTGGTCTACAGAGTGAGTTCCAGGACAGCCAGGGCTGCACAGAGAAACCCTGTCTCGAAAAACCAAAAAAAAAAAAAAAAAAAAAAAAAAAGTGTTTCTTCTTTGTGTAAACTTGGTAGCTTTGCTGGTTACTTGGGAACCATAAATTTAAACATTTCGCTGAGGCTGGAGAGACGGCTTAGTAGGACATGAGCTCAGTTCCTAGCACCCACAGGCAGTTCATAGCCACCTTGAACTCCAGTTCTAGGGGATCTAGCCTCTGAGGGCATCAGGCATGCATGTGGTGTAGACACGCATGCAGCAAAACACCCATATACACATATAATGATGATTATAATTAGGTTTATTAATAATCAGTAGTTACTGGCTTGGAAGTATGAGAAGATTCAGTGGTTGAGTGCTTGCCTAGCATCTGGGAGACACTGGGTTCAATCCCTTATCTGCAAAAATTCAAACTAAACCATTCCTCACCATGAACTAGATCACTGGGAGGACCGGACAGAGCTGGAGTTTAGGGTCACATAGCTCGCTCATCCATCCAGCCAAGAGGTTCCTAAGAATCACCGGGTCCCACGCTCCTCCCAGGATAAGGAGACATGGCCAATCAGAATGGTCTTTTTTAGCCAGAGGGGATGGAAATTGTATGTGAAAGCTGACAGGCCCACTGAGGCTCCATTTTATTTCAGTCTCTGGGACTTGCCTTGTTGTGTTTGTTGGGTGGCTTTTACAGTGCTAGCTAGTGATCGCCAGGTCCAAGGCATAGAAAGAAAAATGAAAAGGAAGGACCGGACTGCTCCTAGGTATGGTGGAGGAGAAGGTTTACTGTAGTTAAAAGGGAGCACATAGCCAGACGCAGGGGCATCTGGGAGTGAACCTGACCCTGAGCCAGGCTGTTGGGAGGAGGGGAGAGGGAGAGTCAGTGTAATAAAGGGTAGATGAAACCAGGTAACCCGAATGTCTGAATTATTCAGGAAAGGGCATCTGGGGAAGGGCAGCCCAGCCCCTGGGATGCAGAGTTCAGGGTAGAGAGTGGGGTACGCCAGCCATACCCTGTAACAGGTGGGACTGAGGGATGCTGGGAGAACGTGGAGGCCAGGTCTGCTCTGATATGTGATATAGGCACCTCAGCTTCTGTCCCTGGTTTGAAACCTGACATTGGTATGTAATATCCTTCTTTGTCATCCCAAATCATGTCCTCTTCCATTTCGGTCCCCAAAATCTGACTCTAAAGTTCCAAATCTTAATCTAAATATCACCCGATTGGATATGAGATCAGTGATCACGGTGAGACTCAAGCTAAGGCCACAGTCCTCTCCAGGTGTGAGCCCCTCCCTCCAGGTGTGAGCCCCTCCCTCCAGGTGTGGGCCCCTCCCTCCAGGTGTGAGCCCCTCCCTCCAGGTGTGAGCCTCTCCAGGTGTGAGCCCCTCCCCCTCAAAGCCACCAAGTGCTTCATGTGCAATGGGGGGCAGACCCACAGCTGATACTCCTGGCTCACAGAGAGAAACAGGGTGGAGAGGGTGCCAGGTGCATTCAGCTGACCAGCCCTGCCTCTCAGAGGGACAGCCCCTCTGCTTTGAGCGGCTCAGCTGTATGTAGGGCAGGCTCTCCTGAATCTGTGGAGATCCCAGGTCAGATCCACAGTTTTCATTTGACCACATTAACATCCTCACCAATGGGCCTTCTGGCCACACCTTAGTGCTCCTTTCAGCGCATGCGGCTTCAATTTTTCCAATAAGGAGAGGCCAAGGATTTTCTTCTAATTCTACTACCTTTTTGTCGAATAATTAATTCCTCCTTCGGTTTATCCCTCTCCTGTCAGTCACAGTTTGTTACCAGCAGCAAAGAGGCCCCAGTTACTTTAAATATGTTCCTCAGAAATCTCCTCTGTGGGGAATGAAGATCAGTTGCTAGAATGCTCGCCCAGTGTGCATACAACGCCACCCCTCCTCCCACCGGTGCGGTTGAACCAGCAGCGGCAGTGCAGGGCCTGCAACGCTGGGACTGAGAAGGCAGAAGGATCAGAGCTCAAAGTCGTTCCCAGCTACGGAGGAAATGAAAAGTCAGCCTGAGATTCTGGAGAGGAAGAAGGAGGGAAAGAGGGAGGGGAGGGGGAGAGGGGGAGGGGGAGAGGGAAGGGGAGGGGGAGAGGGAGAGGGGAGAAGAGAGGGAAGGAGAGAGGGTGGGGGAGAGTGAATATGAGAGGGAGAGGGAAGGAGGGAGGAGGAGAGAGAGGGAGGGAGAGAGGGAGTCTTTTTTCTGCTGACTGTCCTATTTTTACTGCTTGCAAAGACCATGCCTTCCACACTCAGTTCAAGCAAAAGGACCCCAATGCTTCAGCTCCATGGACGTGGCAAAGCCCCCCCCCCCCCCAACCTGGTGAAGCTCAAAGGGACAGCAGAGCCATGGGTCCTCTGGTCCATGCGTGGATACACACATGTAGTGGATATACACAAATTATCCACTATAGCTGTTTCCCCGGGACGTTTGCAGCTGCAAACTCCTCCCACACTGCTCCTACCCAGATTGGCTAACGCTACTTCCTCGGTCAGCTATGCATGATAACCCGGATGCCCAGTTTATCTGTAGGTACTCGCTTCATCCTCGTTCGGCTGTGCGCCCTAACTGTTCAGTAAACACGCCGAGCTCCCGGGATGCTGCAGTTTCTCCATCAAAGAGCCTGGTCCACCTGATCCCAGCTTTGCAGTGGCTATGGCTGTATGTCTATCTTCATTCCTTCGCTGCCCCGGTCAGATCAAGTCCCTGAAGCCAGGACTTGGTAAACCTTGTAGTAAGGATGAGCTTACAGAAACCTGTTCCTAAGACCTCGCCATAATGGCCTCTACTGCCCTTGTCTCTACCAACACCTGATCCGTTGTTTTTTATGCATTCTCTAGAAAGATGAAGGCTTTCTCTCTACTTCCTCTCTTCTGAATCTTCAGCCAGAGATGCCCATATTCCATCACTATTAAGCAATCTAGACCAGAGGGCTTGATTTTGTTTTCATTTTTGTTTTGTTTTTGGGTAGGGGGGCATACATTCCAAATTATCCTAGACTATGCTCTTAATTTTTTAAAAAATTTTATTCTCTGTGTAACTGTATGTGAACCGTGTGTGAATGGTGCCTGCCCTGCAGAGAACAGAAGAGAGCATTGGTTACTGTGGAACCAGAGTCACAGGTGGCTGTGAGCCACCATGTGGGTGCTGGGAACTGAGCCCAGGTCCCCTGCAAGAGCACCAAGTGCTCTTAACCACCGACTCATCTTTCCAGCTCCTCAGACCAAAGTTGTTGTGGTTGTGGTTGTGAATGTTTTAACTTTTCCATTCACAATCCTTTTTCTTAAAGTGTTGTGTTTTTTTTAAAGATTTATTTATTTTATTTATAAGAATACACTGTAGCTGTTTTCACGCACACCAGAAGAGGACATCAGATCCCATTACAGATGGTTGTGAGCCATCATGTGGTTGCTGGGAATTGAACTCAGGACCTTTGGAAGAGCAGTCAGTGCTCTTAACCCCTGAACCATCTCTCCAGCCCCACAATCCTTTTTCATCCAAAACATTTTTACATGACTCTTGCTATATAAAACAGGTGTGTAGCCGGGCCGTGGTGGCGCACGCCTTTAATCCCAGCACTTGGGAGGCAGAGGCAGGCGGATTTCTGAGTTTGAGGCCAGCCTGGTCTACAGAGTGAGTTCCAGGACAGCCAGGGCTACACAGAGAAACCCTGTATCAGGAAAAAAAGACAGAAAGACAGAAAGACAGAAAGACAAGAAAGAAAGAAAGAAAGAAAGAAAGAAAGAAAGAAAGAAAGAAAGAAAGAAAGAAAGAAAGAAAGAAAGAAAAATTCTGTCCTAATCTCAAGTCAAACGTTCATTAACAATTTGCCTGTATGTGGGAGAGTCTGCAACTCAAATGGGAATTTTAAATAATCAAATAGCCTAACAGAACAATACTAAATTATATTAATCTGATCCTTACATGCTAAGCAATACAGGTGAAAACTAATGAATGCCTTTGCTTTCAGTAAATAAGCCATTATATTTCTATGCATATTAAAAACACTGCGACTCATAGCACATGCTCTGAGTGTTTGGGGGTATCCTTTGGCACTGCGTGCCTGATAGCCCACACATGTCATGCATTTAGAACCAAAGCTTCAGGGGGCTGTGAGCTACAACACAGACAAGCTCTCCCAGAAGCACCCTGGATTCGTTATGCATCTGATTTTGAGTTAATTTTTGTAGCTACTTCTTCTGAAATCTTTCACTGGTGTCAAATTTGCCAAAAACCCATACACGCAGTTACACAATCCCATGTGGGGATCACAACCCACAGTTTAAGAAGCCATGCTCTGGGTACAGTTCAGAACTCTTAGCTTCACTCAGGGACCAGTCCCGGATGTCTGCACATGACAGGTAGCTGTTGCAATAACCCTTGCTGCAGAAGGTTCTTGGGCTGGAGAGATGGCTCAGCGGTTAAGAGCACTGACTGCTCTTCCAGAGGTCCTGAGTTCAATTCCCAGCAACCACATGGTGGCTCACAACCATCTGTAGTGGGATCTGATGTCCTCTACTGCTGTGTCTGAAGACAGTAACAGTGTGTTCGTATAAATAAAATAAACAAGTAATTTTTTTTTTTTTTAAAAAAGGAAGGTTCTCCAGAGAAAGACAAACAGAAAGGTGGATGGATAGATGGATGAACAGAAGTGAGGCTGACAAGCAGCACTATTCAGACAGACAAGTGTCAGCACTGACATAGGGACAGGCAAGGTTTCAGTTTGAGTTCAAGGTGGGGACGGGGAAACACCATTGTCCCATCTCAAAGGTGGTCAGCCATTCTTAGGAGGGTCAGCTGGTCTTCTCATCCTTCTCTTCCACTGGCTGGGTGGCACCCATCCTCAGGAGGCTCAATCCACCCACGTAAAGGTTGACCTCATACAGTTAGGGTTCCCGTAGCTGTGATAAATATCCTGACCTTGGGAAAGAAAGGGTTAGTTCACCTCCCAGGTTGCGGTCCATCATCTGGGGCAGACCATGGAAGAGCACTGCTCACTAACTTGCTCCTCATGGCTTGCTCATGCTTTATCACACAACCCAGGACACCTGCTCAGGAGAGGCACGGCTCACATCGCCCTGGACCCTCCGACATCAACCGCCCACCGAGAAAATGCTCTACAGACTTGCCGATTGGTTCCTCTTCCCAGTTGACTCCAGCTTGTGTTAAGTTGACAAATAGCCATCACTAACCAGGAGGAGATGCATGTCACTAATGTCCGGACTAAGTATGGGGGGGGCACCCCATGGCCAGTCAGGAAGATGCATAAAATTAATCTCAGTTTCCAGTTGTGGCTTACTTTTACAACTGTAAACTGGAATCCCCAGGGAGGGTTTTTTTTGTTTTTTTTTTGTTTTTTTTTTTTTTTTGGTTTTTCGAGACAGGGTTTCTCTGTGTAGCCCTGGCTGTCCTGGAACTCACTCCATAGACCAGGCTGGCCTCGAACTCAGAAATCCACCTGCCTCTGCCTCCCAAGTGCTGGGATTAAAGGCGTGGGCCACCAATGCCCGGCCCCAGGGAGTTTTTAAAAACGTATCTCACTCTTACCCCAACCCCCAGCCTCACATTCTCCACCCGAGACAAAGCTCTTCTCAGGAGGATTTCAGGATGGCCAAGAGGCCAGAGCTCAGCAAGCAAGATTAGGGCAGAGAAGCCACGCAGACACTGCGTGTGGCTCAATTCAGAGCTCACACTAGCTACAAATGTCTCCTATGGGGCTGGGGGTATGTAGTTCAGTGGGTATCGCTCAATCCCTGGATGTAAAATAAATAAATTGTCTGGCATGGTGGTGTGCTGTAGTAGTCTCAGAACGAGGAAGGTGGAGCACAAGTTCTAGATCAGCCTGGACCACACAGTGAGCTTGAAGCCAGGCAACACGGTGAAACTCTGTCTAACGAACTACGATGGGATGATGATGGTGATGAAGGTGGTGACGAAGATGATGATGACGACGACGATAATAAATCAAATCAAACCAAACCCAAAGCACACACGTTACTATTTGGGCATATAAAAAGGTTGAGCCACGCCCGGGCAGTGGTGGTGCACGTCTTTAATCCCAGCACTTGGGAGGCAGAGGCAGGTGGATTTCTGAGTTCGAGGTCAGCCTGGTCTACAGCGTGAGTTCCAGGACAGCCAGGGCTACACAGAGAAACCCTGTTTCGAAAAACCAAAAAAAAAAAAAAGGTTGAGCCACAAATACAAACCAGCTTTTAAGTGATTTAAAAGGTTTTTTAAATCTACATTTAAAATAATAATAATAATAATAATAATAATAATTAATAATGGCATTCCATCTATATATGTCCCTACTACCCAAACTGAAACCGCACAGGCTTGGCTATCCATATCAGAAATTCTAGATGAGCATGGTGAGAAAGGGGCGAAAAAAAAAAAAAGGATGGAAGGGGGTCATGTCTGCTTAGCTTCCAACAGGGACCCAGCAGGGCTGGGTTGTCCCTGCCCGGGGTGGCTGGTTGCTTCACAGTCCTGGGCTTCAGGGGATGGGAGAGGAGTCCGGGGAGGAGTGGTCCACGAGGATGCGAAGGCCGGGGGCCCCCCACCGCGCCCCGGGTCCCCCCCTCCGCAGCCGCCCAGCTCCGGGGAGCAGGCTGCGGGCCCCGGCGGCCGCTGCGCCACCCTCCTCCCGCTCGCTCGCTCGCTCGCCGGCTGGGCTCTCGGGTTCAATGAGGATTACATCATACTGCAAGTATGCGGGGCAGCCTGAGAATCAAAGCAGGCGCTGGGCGGCTGGTTAACTGCCCCGCGCCTGAAACCCATCCTTCCCGCCCCCTCCCGCGCCCCCGCCCCACCCCGGCCCGCTGCTTTTCCTACCATTAAGGGTAGCATTCTGGGGGAGAGGAAAATCTGATCAAAACTGTGCGCCGCCACCGACAGATTTTCTATGGAGTCTATAGAGGCCACCTGAATGATTTCCCTAATTAATGGATGACATCTTTGGCTGAAGGAGAGGCGATGGATTCGACTCTGTCTTCGTCTTTGTTAACCTTCTAATTAACTTTCGTAGGTCACCCAGGTCTCCCAAACCTAAAAAGTGAAGGGGCCCATTGTGCCGGGAGCAGTAAACTTACTTTTGCTGGTGGGGTACTTAAAAGGGAGACCGATTATAGGCTGAGAAAAATAACTCCATTTAAAAGCTTTGTGGCTGCAGAGAATACATAGGCCCCTCCCTCAGAAAATAATTGAAACACCTTTTATACCAATATTTCTATGCATAATAAAAACAAATTAGCAAAAACGCATCTAAATTCAGCAGTACTTTCAAATTACCTTTTTTTTGGGAATGTAAGCCTCTGCAAGCCAACAAAAGAGACTTGGGTTTAGAGAGAAAATTGCAACTGCAGCAGCTACCAGCCTTTATGTGGAGGGACTGCAAGACAGGCCAGGCAGGGGCTTGGGTACCTCCGAGGCACCTCCCTAGGAAATGCTTCAAGCCTACGACCCTTGCTGAGGCTTCCTTCTGACTCGCCTGAGGGGCACAAAGACTGAACGGGACAGCCGGGCTTTTTCTGGATAGGTTGATCTTCAGGGGTTGAGCTTTGAGGGGTTTTTTGTTTTGTTTTGTTCCTTTTGAGACGAGGTCTCCATAGGCTAGCCGGGAAAGCCTGGGCTCAAGGCATCCTCTCCGTAGCTGGGCGATGGGCACAGCGATTCTGCATGTTAAACATGCAGGCCACTATTGAGCCACACTCTCCTCTGCCCCAAATATTTTAATAGTGTGAGTGGAGAGCAAACCGTGCTGCAGTGTCAGAGGAGAAGACGAAACTCCAAATCTGTAGCCAGAGCAGTGGGGTGCGGAAGTGGGGTTATAGCTCAGGCATGGAGCTCCAGTCGCACATGCGCAAGACCCCCGGTTTGATCTCCAAAGAAACTTTGACTGAGAAAGGAAAGAGTCGTTTTTAATGTACACACCCCAAAAGTTTCTGTCAAAGATAAACAACCAACCACAGAAAAACTTCAATACCATATTGTGACCATTGTTCTGTGTTATAAAAATGGGAAGCCAGGGACTAGAGAGATGTCTCTGTTTGTTGAGAACACTTGTTCTTGTTTGGAGGATCTAGGTTGGGTTCCTAGCAGCCATGAGATAGCCCTAACCATTCACTGCTCCAGTCCCAAGGGATCTGACACTCTAAGTGAGGGAGGGAGGGAGGGAGGGAGGGAGGGAGGGAGGGAGGGAGGGAGAGAAGGAAGGAAGGAGGGAGGGAGGGAGGGAAGGAGGGAGGGAGGAAGAGAAAGAGTAGCATAAACTGGTGAGACTACTCTCGGAGTGAAGTCACCAAACCTGACAACCTAAGTTTGATCTTTGGAAGCTCCATGGAAGGAGAGAACCGAGCCCTGAGCACCTTCATCAGAGCACAGCACACTGTGCAGCACGTACAGACAATAAAGAAATAAAGGAAAACAGGGCGGTGATGCATGCCTTTAATCCCAGCCCTCGGGAGGCAGAGGCAGGCAGATCTCTGTGAGTTCAAAGCCTGTCTGGCCTAAGAGTGAGCTGCAGGGCAGCCAGGACTATACAGAGAAACCCCGTCTCAAACAAAAAGTAAACAATCTTTTATAAATAGGAACATGCTCCTTCTGGACTCCTGCACTGAAGACATCTCTCTAAATGTCCTCACCCCTCTGGATGGCAAGAAAGCATCCATTCAGGGTTAGGGATGCAGCCTAACGGTAGAATGAAACCTGGGTTCTGTCCACATCTGGAGGGAGCCTTTGATACAGTACTTGTATTTTCACACGTTCAAGATAGTGCATGAATCAATTACTGGAGTCCTTCACTCCTTCCAACATTTGTCATAAGCATGAAAAGCCAAAAACCAAATATCTAGCAATAGGAGTTTGGTTAAGGAAACACAATGCCCCAATAGATTGAAACAGTACGAATTCATAAATGAACCGAGGGTTGAAGGCGCAGCTCAATGGCAACGCGCTTGCCTAGTGTATGTAAGACCCTGGATCGAATCCCAGCACTGCTATAGACAGACAGACGTGTGTACAGTGCTTCCCAACCTGTGGGTCGCGACTCCTTTGGGGTTAAAGGACCCTATCGCAGGGGTCGCCTAAGACCATCAGAAAGCACAGATATTTACACTGAGTCACAACAGCAGCAAAATTACAGTTATGAAGCAGCAACAAAAATGATTTTATGATTGGGGTTTCGCCACAACATGAAGTACTGTTTTAAAGGGGCGCAGTGTTAGGAAGGTTGAGAGCCACTGCTTAGTAAGCAAGTAAGGAGGTAGGAAGGGGGAGGTTTTGAAGATCTCAAGTTCAAGGGTAGCCTGGGCCACACAGCAAAATATTGTATCTAAATAAATAAATAGATGTATAAATAAATAAAAGAGAGATGACAAGGAGATGGAGATACCACGGGCAAAGCGCTTACTGGAGTCCCCAGAACTGGCAGAAGGCAGTCACAGGAATGCACTTCTGTAATCCTTGGGCAAGCTAGAGACAGACACGGGAGACTCTCTGGAAGCCTCTGGAGCAGCCAGCCTGACTTACACAGCAGTGAACGAGAGAGCTTGCTTCAGGCAAGATGTACAGCAAGGACTAACTGATGTCCTCTGACTCACACACACACTCACCAATGACACACGTGTACCCAACACATCACAGCGTGCGCACACACACACACACACACATAATTTAAAGAATAAAACTAAGATGAGGCTTCTCAGCCGGGTGTAGAGGTGAGCACGTTTATAAATGTGAGTCCACTGTCGCTGTCTTCAGACACACCAGAAGAGGGCATCGGATCCCATTCCAGATGGTTGTGAGCGACCATGTGGTTGCTGGGATTTGAACTCAGGACCTCTGAAAGAGCAGTTGGTGCTCTTAACCGCTGAGCCATCTCTCCAGCCCCTAAGGTGAGTACCTTTAATCCCAGCACTCAGAAGGAAGAGAGGCAGACAGGTGTCTGAGTTTCTGGTCTGCAGAGTGAGTTCTAGGATAACCAGGGTTACACAGAGAAACCCTGTCTCAAAGGGGAGGGGCACATTTTTAATCAATCAATTTGGAATAAGTTTTAGTCTATTACATGAATAAAATCAAGAATAAAGAGAGATCGTTGTGAGAAGCACACATCCACAGATTGGGACAGTGGAGTCTGGCATAGGGTTTTCCTTTAGGACCACTGTGGTTGTAAATGCAAAGGGGGTGAGGAATTGCTGAGAGAGGAACTGGTCCCTGTAACTTCATATCTTTTGAATTTTTCATTCCACCAATGTATTTACTATTTAAAAACAGAACTATAAATTCAAAGTTACAAAAGAGAACGGGTTGGACAGATCGGATGGCTCTTTGGCTAGGAGTGCTCTCTGCTCTCTCAAAGAACCAGGGTTCAGTTCCCAGAACTCACATTAGGCTGCTGACCACCACCTGGAACGGTACCTCCTTGGGTATCTACATGTAGCATGTGCCTGCGTACACACAAGCACACACACACAGTGAAAGAGACAGACACACAGACACAAAGAAAGACACACACAGAGACACAGAAACACGCACAAATACACAGAGACACACAGACACACATAGAGAGATACATACACAGAGACAGACACAAATAGAGAGAAACAGAGAGACATATACATAAACACAGAGACACGCAGACACATACTCACACAGAAAGACACACACACATATACAGAGACACACATACACACAGAAATAGCCACACACACACACACAAAAGAAACAAACACATATATACACAGTGGAACACACACACACACACGTAAACACACACACACACAAGCACACACATAATAAAATAAACCTTTTTAAAAGAGAGAAAGACTCCCAGTCTCCAATGTGTCTGTGCATAGCTCAGGACAATTAACAGGTGGCCGCCCAATCCTAGGTATCGGTCAATACCGTATTTATAAGTAATTTGTTAGAGGCTTCTCATGGTGCGCCCACAATAAAAGACTCCTAAAAATGGAAGGCACACAGTCACTTTCTCTTTCTAATCTTTAACAATTTTAAATGAAAACAAAATAGCATATTCTCTGATTTAATCGTTCAAGAATAAAACTCAACTAACTGCTAAATCTTCAGCATGTGTGTGAGGCCAGGTACTTCAGCCTTTGCCAGGGGCTGGGTACTGCCTAGCATTTGAGACTTTCAGAGAAAGAGATAAAGAGGAACAGATATCAGTTAAGATCTTGCATTATGCAAATTCTCCTCAGCCCCGGGGGCCAGATTTACTTGTATCAATCACTCAGAGATTCACACTACTTCCGCTGTCTGAAGTGATTCAACTAAACCTGAGACAAATGTTATTTTCTCCCTGTCCCTTGATCCAATCTGTCTGTCTAAATGGCTCTGGGAATTATCGGGTTGGGCCATACGGAGTTAGTGCTGTGCCAATGGCTCAAGGGGAGCAATTTTGAGACCCAACCTCATCTTTCCCTTCTTGGGATGCTGTAGCCTGAATTAAAGGTTAGTTGCCCGGACCAACATCCATTTCCCGTCCTCTGTTAGTAAAACAATCATTTGGTTCCTGCCGAAGGAGGTGGTATGAAGTGGAAGTGTCTGCTTGGGTCATGTGACACGGACTCACATGGGAGAGTATAGAAATAGAAATCAACAGACAGGGATGGGGGGCGTGCATAGCCAGCTTTGGAATGCTTCATTAGTCTCACCTCGTCATCTTTGATGATCTTCACTTCAGTGTGAGAGGCACAGCAGGGAACTTCTGGCATCCCAGCTGGTTCTGGTCACTCCCACTGACTAGTTCAGATTTGGCGGAGGCCTAGCTGTTTCTGCTGGATCACGCCACGGCTGCTGATTTGTGTTTGGTATCCTGACACTACTGGACTGATTGCCATTATCCTGACAAATGGAGATTGGAATGCCCCCCAAAGAACTACTTCACAGGTCCACATCCCCTTGTCCTATTTACCATCTTTTCTCCCCTTCCTTTGGACAGTGGGCTAGAAGGGGGGTGTTGAAGCATTTGAGCACCCTTATTAAAAGTAGGTTGAAAGAAATCAAAGACTACATGTTGCTTCAGGGTTAGAAATTCCTATTTATTTTGCTAGTGATTAGAGTAGATTAGGGCTTGTGTGTAGTTTTAGGCCACCAGGATGTAAGAAAGGACCAGCAGAGGCTCCTAGGAGGGATTTCTCTCTCACTAGTCATTGTCTGGTCCAGCTGGGCTGCCCAGAATTCCAGCACTACAGAGCAGTAAATGCACAAACAAAAACATGCATTCTTAGGTACCACAGCAAAAGGAGGAACTTGGATCTTGGTGATGCTGTGGTGCCTCTGCATTGGAGAGTTCTGAACCTGGACATCTTACCGTGTAAAGTAATAGGGTTCTGTTCCAGGATATTTGAGCACAGTGTGATCCCTGAGACAGTGAAAAAAACCTTGTTTCTAGTTGTGGTGTGGCTCAGCCTTTGCACACACCTTTAATCCCTCTGGCTGGAATACAGACATGACCTTAGTACACACACACACACACACACACACACCCGACTGGGTTTCTCTGTGTAGCCTTGGCTGTCCTGGAACTCACTCTGTAGACCAGGCTGGCCTCGAACTCAGAAATCCGCCTGCCTCTGCCTCCCAAGTGCTGGGATTAAAGGCGTGCGCCACCACTACCCTTAGTACACACCTTTAATCCCAAACAATGACATTAAAGTTAGTTTGTAGAGGAAGTATCCATGTTTAAAAGTGATGTCTAATTGAGTGGCAGACAAGGTAATAAATCGGAGAAAGATACAATAGAAAAGGATACGCCCCACTCTCACAAGAAGAGGAAAGGAAAGCTACTTGAGGGCTTCTATAGTGCAGAAGAAAGAGGGTGGGGTCTCAGGGACAGTATTACAGAGACAGGCTGCAGAAAGAGAACAAGCTAGACACAGGTGAAGGCAGAATGCCCAGAGAATGAGAAGAAGCCAGACATTACAACATATTACCAAAGTTATGATGAGGCCAAGCAGAGCAATTCAGGAGAAGCCAAGAGAAACCAGATTGAACCAGTCGGCATGGAGAAGAGTTTGAGCCAGAAAGAACTAGAAAGGGCGAGCTTATGCAGCAGCAAGTCACAGAGGCTGACAACATTCTAGGCCTAGACTAGATTGTACAGAAGCTAGAAGCTTCCAGGACTAGGTCTAGGTGAGCAGACAGAAGCAATGAGCCTTGAGATGACAATTACACCATGAGAATAACCGTTACTTTTACAGGTTTCCTTATTGAGCCATTTTGAATTGTTCTTGTATTTCATTTGAAACCTCAGTGATTAGTCAGCCAAAGGGTTTTCACCTTGCTGAACGTGACACCCAGGGAGTACACACAAAAACCTCTTAGGGATTCTATAGGGCTCCTCTGTCCAAGCTTTTTTTTTTTTTTTTTTGGATGTCCAAGATTATTTTAAGTCATAAAAAGAAATGCCTTGGAGATGGAGAGATGACTTGGCACAGTAGCCCACAACCACCCAATCTGAAGGAATCCAATGACCTCTTCTGATCTCCACAGGTACCTGGAACTCGCAGGGTGCACAGACCTGTGCAGGCGACACACACACATGAAATAAAATAAATAACTCTAACTAAGTAAATAAATAAAAACAGAGGCCTCCTCCACGTCACCAGTCTCAGGGGAAATGCAAATGACAACCACATGAAACCCACCCTCCTTCACCTCATTAGGAGCCAGAAGACGGTCAATGACAGGTATTGGTGACAGGTGACCACTTAACCTGCTCATGTTTTGTTGTCTGAAAATAGTTTGGCACATCCCCCAAAAGTTAAATACAGGGTTTTCCTGGAACCCAGCAGTATCTTTAAAAAGCACCCCTCACCCCGTCGCCATGGAAACCTGTCAAGAGTGTTCAGAGGAGCATTGCTCTACAGGGTGAAAACAAGACATGCAAAGAAGAGTTGAAGACGGATTTCATCCGTGAAGCACTGCCCTACCACAGGCAAAATCCTAAACACAACCTCTGTGTTAATGTCTTTAGAAACTGGGCACTGGGCGCTGGGGAGATGGCTCACCAGTTAAGAGCTAATACCCCACAGCACCCACACTGGTGGCTCACAACTGCCTGTAACTCCGGGGAATCTGACAGGATCTTCTAGCTTCCTGGAGCGTCTCCCTGTCCCCAGTGCACACTCGCACAGACATAACACACCAGGGCAACCGATTTGGGGCCAGGTGTGATGGCCTGTTCTTTCAATCTCAGCACTCAGGAGGCAGAGGTGGGTCTATCTGGGAGATCAAGGCCAGTCTGGTCTATATAGAGAAACGCTGACTCAAAAAAAAAAAATTAATGATATTTTTAAGGTGTTGCCTTGAAAGATGGCCGTGGATGCAGCTCACTGGCTGGTGTGGTGGAAGCCCTGGGAGAGACCACCAGAACTCCATAAACTGGGCGTGGCGACAGGTACAGAAGACAGTAAACACCGCATGCCTTCCAGAGCCAGCCTTCAAAAATAATCGTGGACAATGTGATTTAAAAAGATGTTTCATTTTTTGGGTTTTTTGTTTGTTTGTTTGTTTTTGTTTGTTTGTTTTGTTTTGTCTCGTTGCCAGACAAGGTGTTGTGCACCTGTGATCCCAGACAGGCCGAGAGTCATGGATGTCATGGATTCTTTTTTTTTTTTCTCCAGTAGTTTATTTATTTATTTTATACCCCTCACACAGCCCCTCCTCCCATGCCCCCTTCCCTTCTCCTCTGAGAAGGGGGAGGTCCCCCCTGGGTACCAATTCACCTTGGCCCCTCAAGTCACTGCAGGACTAGGCACATCTCTCCCACTGAGGCCAGACAAGGCAGTCCAGTTAGGGGAGCCGATCCACAGGTGGGCAACAGGCTCAGGAACAGCCCCTGCTCCAGTTGTTGGGAGACCCGCTTGAAGACCAAGCCTCACATCTGCTACATATGAGTAGGGGGCCTAGTCCGGCCTATGTATGCTCTTTGCTTGGTGGGTTAGACTCTGAGAGCCAGCCCCCAAGGATCCAGGCTGATCTTTTTTTTTTTTTAATTGGATATTTTCTTTATTTACATTTCAAATGTTATCCCCTTTACTGGTCCCCCCCCCAATCCCTCTACCTGATCCCCCCTCCCCCTGCTTCTATGAGGGTGCTCCCCCACCCACTCACTCCTGCCTCCCCACCCTGGCTTTCCCCTACACTGGGGCATCGAGCCTTCACAGGACCAAGGGCCTCTCCTCCCACTGATGCCCGACAAGGCCATCCTCTGCTACATATGCGGCTGAAGCCATGGGTCCCTCCATGTGTGGTTGGTGGTTTAGTCCCTAGGAGCTCAGGGGTGCCTGGTTGGTTGATGTTGTTCTTCCTATGGGGCTGCAAACCCCTTCAGCTCCCTCAACCCTTTCTCTAACTCCTCCATTGGGGACTCCGTGCTCAGTCCAATGGTTGGCTGTGAGCATCCGCCTCTATATTTGTCAGGCTCTGGCAGAGCCTCTCAGGAGACAGCTATATCAGGCTCCTGTCAGCAAGCACTTCTTGGCATCCACAATAGTATCTGGGTTTGGTGACTGTGTATGGGATGGATCCCCGGGTGGGGCAGTCTCTGGATGGCCTTTCCTTCAGTCTCCGCTCCACACTTTGCCTCTGTATTTGCTCCCTTGAGTATTTTGTTCCCCCTTCTAAGAAGGACGGAAGCATCCACACTTTGGTCTTCCTTCTTCTTGACCTTCATGTGGTCTGTGAGTTGTATCTGGGGTATTTTGAGCTTTTAGGCTAATATCCACTTATCAGTGAGTACATACCATGTGTGTTCTTTTGTGACTGAGTTACCTCGCTCAGGATGGTATTTTCAAGTTCCATCCATTTGCCTGCGAATTTCATGAATTCATCATTTTCAATAGCTGAGTAGTACTCCATTGTGTAGATGTACCACATTTTCTGTATCCATTCCTCTGCTGAGGGATGTCTGGGTTCTTTCCAGCTTCTGGCTATTATAAATATGGCTGCTATGAACATAGTGGAGCATGTGTCTTTATTACATGTTGGAGCATCTTCTGGGTATATGCCCAGGAGTGGTATATAGCTGGGTCCTCAGGTAGTATTATGTCCAATTTTCTGAGGAACCGCCAAACTGATTTCCAGAGTGATTGGACCAGCTTGCAATCCCACCAACAGTGGAGGAGTGTTCCTCTTTCTCCACATCCTTGCCACAGGCTGGTCTTCCTGTGGAGTCTTTATCCAGAGAGGGGGATTAATACACTGAGGCCAACCAGAACAACACAGTGAGATACCTATCCCCGGAAGAAAAAGAGTATAGTTTATCAGGGAAAGTATTAACCTATGTGCTGCAGTAGTCTGCAGTATCATTTACCCAATGCCTTTCTCTTCATGTATGTGCCAGTCCCTGGACTTGAACCCAAATACACCACACACACACACACACACACACACACACACACACACACACACACCATAATGTTCTCCTCTAATTTGATTTTCACGTATGCAGTCATTTAAGCAAAACTGAACAAAGAGATTCCAGCTGTCAGCAGACTGTATGTTTCATGAGAACCGTGTTTATCTCTGGGCAAGCATCCTACACATTTTGTACGGTAAGTGAACAGATGACCGTGACATATCTGAGCGAGCATTCTGGGTTTAGTCTCCTACACAGGCCTGCATTCTTTTATCTGTAAGATGGATTAGAACAGAAGTTTCTACCCGGGAGGGTGTGTGGGTTTAGAGGATGATAGCTAAGCTCTGCACTGTTCCTAGCGCACAGCAAAAATAAATAAGAGACTTGACATCATGGCCCACACCTTGATTCCCAGGATTCAGGCGGAGGCAGGTGGGTCTCTATGAGTTGGGGGCCAGATTAGCCCACATATCAAGTTTCAGGCCAGACAGACCCTGTCTGTCTATCTGTGTACTTGTTTTATTATACAATTTTTTATTTGAATGAGTGTGTGCCTGCATGTATGTCTGTGCACCACTTGTGTGCAGTACCTATATTGGCCAGAAGAGGGCACTGAATTACCAAAACTGGAGACTTATTTTCAGCTACCTGCTGAGTGCGGAACCAGCAGCCCAGCGTTCTAGAAGAGCAGCCTAGCCCTTAACCACCGGGTCACCTCTCTAGCCCCAATTATTATATAATTTTAAAAGGGCAATAGCAACATTCAGATTTTGATACAAAAAAAAATTTAGAAGTTCAAATCCATCAGCCTGAAGATTTCAAAACAGTTTACAAGTTTGTGAAAATGTATAAACTATCAGATTTTAATTTTTATTTTTTTTATTTATTTTTTTTTT
>CM052720.1:7497699-7551657 GCA_028551405.1 Uromys caudimaculatus
CTCTCTTCCCCTCTCCTCCCCTCCCTCTTCCCCTCCCCTCCCTCTCTTCCCCTCCCCTCCCCCTCTCTTTTCCTCCCTCTCCCTCTCTTACCCACTCTCTCCTCTCCCCCCCTTTGTTGGTCTTCATACCTTAGACAAGGCTGTCTGTCCCCACAATCACTTACTTCGTAGCTGAGGATAACTGTGAACTGATGGTCCTCCTGTCTCTACCTCCCAACAGCTAGGATGACAGTCTGGCCCCACAACCACCTTTCCATTCTGTGACTGATTGACTCTAGAGAACCTTGGGATGCAGGGCTTTCTTTTTGGCTCCTGACTATGAGTTCACGATCTCCTACCACTTCTGCGCTTTTCTGACAACCTGAGCCTGAGCTACCAAGATCCTCCTTTCTTTCCAGCGGGGCTCACACCCTGAGGACCTCTGACCTCTGGGCTCTAATGATGTCCAAATAAAGCAACTCCAGAATGATTTTTTTTTTTCCCTAAAAGACAAAGTACTTCAAACTTGATTTGCAAGTTAACCAAGGAGTGCTGGAGAGGCGGCTCAGCAGGTGATGCACCAGGTGGCGGCAGCGGCGGCAGCGGTGACAGTGGTGCCACACAGTAGTGGCAGCACACAGCACACACCCTTAATCCCAGCACTCAGGAGGCAGAAGCAGGCAGATCTCTAAGTTCTTGGCCAGACTGGTCTACACACTGAGTTCCAGAACAGTCAGGGCTACACAGAGAAATCCTGTCTCAGGTGGGGACCATCAACAAAAAAAGTAGACTGAAGTTCAATTCCCAGCACCCCGTTTTAGGTGACTCACAACTGCCGGTAAGCCCAGCTCCTGGAGTTGATCTGACACCTTTGGCATCCAAGGATCAGTACTCACACACTCAGACACACACACACACAGACACACACACTTAAAAATAATGATTTTTTTTTTTTTTTTTTTGGTTTTTTTGAGACAGGGTTTCTCTGTGTAGCCCTGGCTGTCCTGGAACTCACTCTGTAGACCAGGCTGGCCTCGAACTCAGAAATCCACCTGCCTCTGCCTCCCAAGTGCATCATGGTCAAACCTGCCGATAAAGGTAAAATATTATATTAACTTTTGGCAGGAGTTACTAACTTTCACAATAAGCTGAGGGTCTCAGCGTTTGTTTGTTTGTTTGTTTGCACTTGCAAAAGACACCAACAACCCAAAAGAAAGCAGACTGAGGGCCGATGGAGGGAAAACATGGCTCCCCAAATTCCTCTTCTGAGAATTCAAAACTACACAATAGCCACAGCTGCTCTAGATTCCGACCAGAAATTAGCAGAGAAGTTATCATTGAAATTCAAAGTTGTGACATCTTGAGATAAATATTTGTCCTTGATTTTTCACAGCCTCAGATTCAACAGAAATCTGGAAGGGTTCACTGGCTCAGAGATCTTTTTAAATCGACAGCTTTAAAATGTGGTTGAAACGGAGCCTAGACTGGATTCTGCCAGCAGATCTGCCCACCAACTCCCCGCTTCGACATCACCAGGTCCAGCTCCTGCCCAGTGGGAAGTTAGTTCTGCCTGAGGAATGAGACCTTTGCCTCTTACAGGACTGGGATATTTTGTAGGCAACGCCCACCTTCATAGGCTGCCTTGCAAGCTAGGGAAAGCATCTTTTTTTTTTTTTTTTTTAAGATTTAAGACCACCAACCAAAGAATACACATGAAGCGACCCATGGCGCTGGTCACATACGTGGCAGAGGATGGCCTTGTTGGACATCAGTGGGAGGAGAGGCCCTTGGGCCTGAGGATATTTGATGGCCCAGTGTAGGGGAATGCCAGGGCAGGAGGACGGGAGTGAGTAGGTGGGGGAGCACCCTCATAGAGGCAGGGGGGGGGCATGGTTTAGGGTGTTTCTGAAGGGGAGACCTGGAAAGGGGAAAACATTTGAAATGTAAGTAAAGAAAATTTTAAAAAGAAAAAAATGTATTAATTTTTTTTATTTATGAGTACACTGCAGCTGTCTTGAGACACACACTAGAAGACTGCACCATTGGATCCCATTACAGATGGTTGGGAGCCACCATGTGGTTGCTGGGGATTGAACTCAGGTCCTCTGGAAGAGCAGTCAGCGCTCTTTACCGCTGAGCCATCTCTCCAGCCCAGAAAGCACCCCCTGTTAAGGAATTTCTTCCTCCTCTCAGTGTCAGCTCAAGAGGGCTCTGCACTCTTCCTGGTCTCTCAGCCTGATGGAAGGATAGCGACTCCACTGTCTGTGGTGTTTAGATCGTGGACAATAATGAGTCCGTAATTTATGTTTGTTTTAAATCATGATCACTTCTCCAAGTGTGTGTGTCTACAGAGTAATTACCTAGCTTTTCCCATAAGTCACTTCTTCCAGTCAGTGTCATTGGTTACAAAAGGTTATGATTTCCCATTCAACATGCACCCCACATCCATACCCCCCTCTCTTCTCTCTTCTCTTTCTCCCTCCCCCCCCCTCCTTCTCCCCCACTCTCTCTGTTTCTCTCGGTAGCTCAGGCTGGTTTTGAACTCTCAGGATGCTGTCAGCAGACAACTGTACAAGTCTGTGGTCCCAGACCTCATGTCACAGAATAACGCCCCGTGCGTGTCCTCCAGTCAGAACACGGTAACTGCCAAGTAGCCACACAGGTGATCAAATCTGCCAGGGCTCTACCACTAATTGGGGCGTTTCTCTGTGTCTCCCAAGTCACCTGCCTGTACTCTCCCTAACCCAGAGGACCATTCCTCATCAGGGTCACCTTTCCTCAGCCACTCTCAACACCGGGCACCGGTGCCCCATCCCGCCTGGTGGGTGTGGCAAGAGGGCTGTCCCTCGCCTGGCGTCCAAAGGGGACAGGAGGGGCGGGTCCAATAGTCTGGCAGCCACACCCACATCCCCTCTCCATCCTTGGCCTCCTTTCCTTCAGGGTCCCAGTCCCCTGAGACCCTTTTCCTCTTCCTTCCGGGGTTCACATTCCTTGTCCCTTTAGAGTTCCTGTCCCTCCGTGATCCCGCCAAAGGTCCTTAGAGGTCCAGTCCTTCTAGGGTCTCCACAGTTTAGGGGTCTCCGTCCTTTGAGGGTCTCTTATTTCTCTCGGGTACCGTTCCCCCAGTCTCCATCCTTCCAGGATCCCGGTCCTTCTAACCCCGGTCTCCCCCACTCCCCCCCAGCCCCCCAAAAGCAAGAGCTCTGGGAGGAGCGGGTGGAGAATCTCAGCGGCCGCCCCCTCCCCCGTCTTATAAAAAAGAAATTGACTTTTGTTTGGAGTTTGTGAAAAGTGGGGCTCGGGGCCCAGTCAATGGGGCGCCCCGCGGCGCGGGCTGAGTGGGGCTGGAGCGCCGCGCTCCGCCGCGGCCCCAATTAATCCGCCCTTTGTGCGGCCCGCGCCGCCCCCGGCGCTCAGCCCGCGGCATTGTTCGGCCGCGCCGGCCGCGGGATTTACCCTTTTCAAACAGCGGGTTTTGTCCAGCGCAGTTCGAGCGGAAGTTTCTCACTGACAATTTGCCCCAAATAGATAGATTTGTCAGCAGCGACCTTCGGGAAGGAAGCAAAAAGCCACCGGTCTGAAGGTTGCCCCCCCCCCCAGACCAGGACTCGCCGCCCCACCCAGGACTCCCGCTCACCCGCGGCCAGTGGCCGGGGTCCGCACCTCGCTCGTACGCATCTGGGAAATGGGGCGGGCGGGCAAGCAGGCGAGCGGGCGATCCAGGCCTCCAGCTCCGCGGGCGCCCAGCACCCGGGTTTCCTCTCCTTCCCCAGCTCCTCGTCTTTTGCAACCGAGGGCCAAAGCCTCAGCCAGACCCAGGCCACCAAGCCGCAGCCCGAAAGGTGGGTCAGGCTGGCGTGGTCCGAGTGTGCACGTGCGACCCCTCTTCTGCCCTTCTTAACAGAGATGTCAACCGAGTTAAGTCACAGGTGGCGCCTTTGTACGACCAGCTATTGTCTCCTCATAAGTCAAGATAGAAAACGCTTTGTACTGCCCGGCCATGATCTGCGGCTCTCAACTTGGGAGTCAGGCTGTTGGAATCCCCCACCCCCACCCCCACCCCCACCCACTAGAGACATCCTCCTACCAAATGGCCTCAATAAGCAAAATTTAAGTGGGGGTAGCACGCTGTTGGTGAGAATACTTGCTGATTTCTTCACTTAATGGCTAGTCTTAAAGTACAGTCACACTCCACAGATTTGCGAGTATTTCCGAAGACCTGAGCCATATTAATACGGTTTGTTCATTTCCTATCTCCCTGTGGAAAACACAAAAGGTGAGGTCTCCACCGTATGTTTCAACTGTAGCCAAGCGATTCCCCCCCTTTCAGAAAATGTCTTGCTTGTTGCACATGTTGAAAAAAATTGAAACAATTTTTTTTTGTTTTGTTTACCCATCAGGTGAATGCTCGCTTCGGCACCACGCGGAGGAAAACCCTAGGTGGTCTTCAACAACATTTCAGCGGTTAAGAGCTACAATTTAGAGACGATGACAATACGCACACAGTGTCAACAGTATTTAAACAAACATCCCAGACAACAGAATAATGGTTATTAACGATGGTGCTTTGAGCTCCTGACAAATTTTCCCATGGCTGTCTGCAGCTCAACAGCTGCAAGCATCCCCCTCCCCCCCCCAAAAAAAAACCCAAACCTGTTTCAGAGCATCACTTACACATCTCATTAACAGTCATATGCTCCAGAACAGCTCTTTTGAGTGCAAGCGAAGAGAACGCTCCTTAGCAGTGATGAAGCCAGAGGTCCCATTGTCTTCCATGCCCAGAAGGCTGTAACCACTTGGCTGGAAAGAACCTCTATCAACCTCTCTGGAATGCTCACAGCAGCCTGTTGGTCTATGACCTTCAGTACAGGTTGGCATAGGACAGAACGGGCGCTAACACTCGCACAGGTGTTTGCAAAACTGTTAACTGATGCTAGGCCCTGGGTTTGATATTCAGCATGGCAATCAATCAACAAAAACTACTTTGGGGATGAGGACCTTTGGAATGAATTCATCCCTTGCACACCCCGAGTGTGCATATATAATTCAAGTCTCCACTTAACACAGCCACCGGCGTGTATGGTTTCAAATACGTGAAGCCTATGAAGTTGGCTAAGTACACATTATTATACCTAAGCATAAATTCAGGGGCTGAAGTCTATGTAACCCCATTATCTTCACTGTTCTTTCGGATAGTTACTTAGTATCCACTCAACATTAAAAGGCCTGAAAACATCAAAGAACTTCAACCTTAAGAAAAGGGCACCCGAACACCAGGATCCTTTCTTGCAGAGATGTCCATAAAGTAAGTGTACCCGTGAAGGTGGGGGTGGAGAGAAACGGACTGATTTAAATACTCCATGGTTAATGCTCTGCTCTGATAGAAATGTCAGACTTCAAATTTCGTGTCCATTCCATGTGAGATTTTCCAGGCAGAGGAGAAATTCTTGCAACTTAGTTCTTGAGTTGGGAACCCCTGTACCTGAAAGGCCAGATCCTGTGCTCCCAGCAAGCAATCATCTTACGCCCTGAAGCATGAGATCTGATTACCCCGATCATCATCTTAGCCTGTATGGATACAGATGTTATTAACGGCTGTAGTTTATCCAACCCTTTTTAAAAACGCAGCTGCAGCGTTTGACTTAGGGACCTCCTGTGAATCCCACTGGTTGACTCCTTTCTGCCCAAGCACTTGGGTTGGGAGGGAGGGAGAGGAGAGGGAGGTTCGTTTTGGGTTTTGTTTTTTTGTGGTTTTTTTTTTTTTCTGTTTTTTTTTTTTCTGTTTTTTTAAAGCAGACTTCCTTAAATAGCCACTCTGCATCCTTGTAAGTGCTGTGAATTCTGAAATTACTGAGGACAACAGAGTACTGTGTGAACTACATCTCTCTCGGAAACAAAGCATACTAGGATGTTGGATGTTTCCCCATGTTGGCAGGGACTGATACTAAGGACTGTAAGTATTCTCCAATGTGTTAGCCACGTTTAAATCAGGATACGTGTTTTAACATTAACAATTATTTCTGTTAGTGCTAAAATCAGATTTTTTTTAAAGCTAGGAGGCCCAGTTTGTCAATCCTCGCTGATCTAATTTGGTGATTGTTTATTCTTTTGTTTTGTTTTTCGAAACAGGGTTTCTCTGTGTAGCCCTGGCTGTCCTGGAACTCACTCTGTAGACCAGGCTGGCCTCGAACTCAGAAATCAGCCTGCCTCTGCCTCCCGAGTGCTGGGATTAAAGGCGTGCGCCACCACTGCCTGGCTGGTGATTGTTTATTCTAATCGTTGGCCTTTTCCATGTACAGTACCTTCCAGCAATTCTCCTGTAAATCATATCAATCCATCTACAAAACAAAGACCTCCCAGGCTTACTGTCCCCTAGAACACCACGAATTAAGCAGTGATAGGGAGGAAGTTTGAAGGAGTGTAAGGAGGTGACTGAGGTGGCAGAGACAATGTACTGTCACTTCAGGACGCTGCTCCTAATTCTCAGGGCTTCCGTGGGAACCCAGTGAGGCTCCTTTAATTGGAGTTTCAAGAAGCCTTTTTAGGAGATGTGGGGTAGCTTCCTGCTATGCAATGGATATGAAGGGGCATCAGGAGACCAAGATTGGGGCTGGAGAGATGGCTCAGCAGTTAAGAGCACTGACTGCTCCTCCAGAGGTCCTGAGTTCAATTCCCAGCAACCACATGGTGGTTCACAAACATCTGTAATGGGATCCAGTGTGTGTCTGCAGACAGCTGCAGTGTACTCATATAAATAAGTAAAAAAATAAATAAATCTTTTAAAAGAGAGAGATAGACCAGCATTCTTGTGTGGTCTGTATTTTCAGATCAGTGACTAAGGGCAGGGTTGTTTTTTTGTTTGTTTGTTTGTTTGTTTGTTTGTTGAAGGGTGCCAGTGTCCTTATCAGTCAAATGAATGTGTACTCCGGCCCTTTCTGACCGCTGTGCTCTGAGTCTGGAGTTACCTGGGTACCTTATAGGAACTGAAGAGGCGAGAGGAGGGCGGGTAGCCAGCATTTCCCAGGAAGGAGCCTCTTTTGTGCTCCCTTAAACAGTCTTTTGTTTCAGAAAGTCAAACTCTGTTGTGCCTCCCAAGGCTTGGGGACCCTGAACCTGTCCCTATACCCTTTTACCTAATGCTGTCCCACTGTGGGGGACTTTGTGACTCCGATCAAGCAGGCTCCATTACGTATCCCACTTCTGCAAGCTCCGCTAAAGCTAAGCTTATACGGTTCTTTCAGCCTGCCACTTAGCAGAACCTTACTGGACACCTGCTACTTGTTGGGCTCTGCCCTATGAGCCACCTACTGGGCAAGCCATACCCAGGGACTGTCTGGCAATACACGTAGGAGTAACTGAGAAGCACCGGTCTCCCTCATGCAAACAAACGTGTAAAGAAGGAAAGAGTGGAGTTCCACACCAACCTGAGCCAGGCTTGCTGCTTACAGTCGTCCCCCCCACCCCCGCCGTCCCCCTCCCCAGGTCTTTTCCATTTAAAAGTATGTGAGGAGATGTTGGCATCATTTAGGAGGATGCCAGTGAATGGCAGAGCTAGCATCACATGCAGCTGGTCCCCCCCCCGGGGGGGTCTTAGAAAGGTCCTCTCACCTGCCTCTCACACAGCCTAGTTAACAGGAATTGAAGCCCTACTTTCAACTGGTTTGACAGAGGAAAGATCTGTAAGAACTCGGTCTCAGCAGCAGCACCTTGAGAACATGGGCTGTCCAGGTTTGTGTACAACCCACAGTGCTGCTCACCGATCTGGGGACCTCTGTATGCTTTAGAAGAGCTTCCTACATTTACCTCAGCCTAAACACCATTTTTTAAAATGCCCTTTTAGCCAGGTGGTGATGGCACACACCTTCAGCACCCAACACTCAGGAGACAGAAGCAGGTGGATCTCTGAGTTCGAGGCCAGCATAGTGTACAGAGCAAGTTCCAGTACAGCCAAGGCTACAGAGAGAAACCGTGTCAGATTTAAAAATACGGTTTTACGTGTAAGGGTGTTTTGCCTGCATAGACGTATGCACCACGTGCACGGCCGGTGCCCAAGGAGGCCAGAAGAGGGCGTCAAGTCCCCAGACTGTAGCTACAGATGGTTGTGAGCTTCCACGTGCGCTCAAGGATTCAAACACAAGTCCTCTGCTATAAACAAGGACTCTTAACCACTGAGCCAAACCCCCAGCCCTGCCCCCCAACACCATTTTTGTATCTGACCCCCCTCCCCCAGTCTCTTTGAGTAAGAAAGGGGCCATACCATGAATCTACATCCCCAGGGGTCACATGTAGGAGCTAATTATTGTTCCATGAATTTTTCTCCTGAATCAAACTGGAGTCACCCTTCAGTGAAATTAACCTGGCTGGGGTTGCAGGCTTTAGCTAAGGTTAAGGCAGCAGACTCAGAAGAGGTGAGGGGGGAGTCGGGCACCTTTAATCCCAGCACTTAGTGGGCAGAGGCAGGAGGATTTTTATGGATTGGAAGCCAGCCTGTTTTAAGTAGTGAGTTCCAGGGTAACCAGATACACAGCCAGACCTTGTCCTGAAAACAGACAGACAAACAGGCGAGAGAGGCGCTAAGGGGCTAGCCTTGGACCTGGTCCTAGAGGCCCCTCTAGATCTGGCTTTTCCCTTTTGCCAGCCTGAAAATTGATCTTTGTGTCTGTTAAAGATGCTCCTGAGATAGATGGCGCTTGCCTTTATCAATCTTTTCCTTAAGAGTCTCCTAGGGAAAACTTTGGAAACTGGAAGTTGAACAAAGGCGCAATCTTTTTAATAACAGTCTGAGGGTCAGAGAGGTCTAGTCACTTGCCAAAGGTTACACAGCTGGTCAAGATCTGATTTCCCATCTCTGGGTTTCCTCGCTGTGCCTCAAGCAGGCCCCTCGGGAAGTCTGCCAAGGACTCCTTTCTTTCCCACATTCTGTGGCACCTCCTATGAGGCGGGCAGCGTGTTGAGGCCAGTGGATGGGAAATGAAGTCAGTCTTTGCTCTGCTAAAGATTTTTCTTTGAGCCGTGTCCCAATTAGCTTCAGTTTTCCAAAGTTTAGAGCCAGGGTCCCTGTGGCCTTCAGCTGGTTGGCGTGAGCGGAGGCCAGCCAGCCCTTGGGCTTCTCTGCAGATCTAGGGGCTGACGAATCCTAAGCCCGTCAGCCTATTCTGGAGCTAGCTGCTCCCTCTACCACAGAACCAATCATGCCAGAAAGTCATCACGATGATTTCAGAACTGTATTGTGAATTATGCAAAGCGCTCAGATAATTACAGTCGGGCGCCCGGAATACACAACGCATATGCTGTGGGGTGGGTAGCCCCCGTGGCTTTTGCCAGAATTGGGCAGTTCTCTCGGTGTGGGGTGGGGGTGGGGTGTGTGCACCTGTGTCTGTTTAGTGGGCTTATTGGCACCTAGTTCGATTAAGAGTTAGTGGCTGGAGAAAGAACATTCCAGTTTTGATTGGGGGGACAACTGTGCCGCGTTTGGGCATATTTTTTTCACAAGTTTTGGTGTCTGTAAATGAGTCAGCATTGCAAGAGGAGTCGGAGTCATGTGGAGTCCAGGGCAGCCTACATCGTTCTACCTTCCAGTCTGGGCACCTGAAAAACCCCTAGCTCTCTTCCTGCCCACAAATCCTTAAACTTCTCCCTGAAGACAAGTCCATGTTTAGTTCCCACCACCACTTGCCCTCTTCCTTGCCGGCGGCAAATTAGTTCCACTTGAAGTCCTTTGTCCTTGACCAAGCGCCCCCCTCTGCTTCCTCATCGCGATGGTAGTGTTGGCCACGGCAGCATCAATTGGATTTCTGGCAAGAGCGAGACCCAAAGACCCAAAGCCGAGCCTGTCACCCTGTCTTTAAAACCCTAGCCGGAAACACCTTTCCTCTCTGCGCGCTGAGTTCGAGTGTAAGCTGTGCACGCTAGCAGGGCTTGCTGCTAGCCCAAGTTGACTGTCAAAAACAATGTTAATTTTACCTCCTTGTCATCTAAAAATCCCCACCATACCCTAAACTCGTCCTAGTTTGAAAGACCATAAAGGAAAGGTGCTACGGGAAACCGTCACCCGCCTCTCGGTTGTTCCGGGTGGCCTGGCCCTGAGCCCGGTAGATGCTGTGTGTGATGCTCGTGGTTCCTTGCCTCCCAGGCACCGGCAATCCGGGAAAAGTTGCTTTCACGTGCTGCGGCCTGAGACATGAGCGTACAGCCCTAGCGGGTTGGGACCGGGGCCTTGGACCTGCAGGGCCAAGCGGACACACGGGGGACGCCAGCAGGCACTGCGAGCACACTGCGGCCGGGTGACGAGGGAGCTGCGGCGAGGGTGAGCTTGCGACGAAGAGGAGCGCTGGCCACCGCTCCCCAACCCCCAGCCTCCGACTCGGTCTGGAGAGCTGGAGGCGTGACCTCTGACCCCCTGGCCGGGCCCACGCCCCGAGGAGAGGCTGGCAAGCTCTTGTTCCACAAGTTCAAGCGGCCAAGGGAACTTAAAAAGAATTAATCTCTTAGAGATCGGAGATCACCGCTCCCTGGGCGCGCGCTGTCCCCGCGCCGCGCCACGACCAAGACGCCAGAGAGCTCTAGGATTTCGGAGAGGCGACCCGGGTGAGGAGGAAGGTGGCGGAGCTCTCCCGAGTCCCCAGGCCTGCAGGGGAAAGCCAGCGACGCCCGCGACGCCCGCTGGGGACCAACCGCAGGAGGGAAAGCTTTGCCTTCCAGCCGTTCAGTGCACGTAATGGAGGCGACAGGGACTCCGCCAGCTCCGGGTTGGCCGATTTGGCCTGCAAGAAGCTGACGAAGCCCTCCCCGCGGCGGTGCCCAGGCCGAGGGACCGCAAGACCCCAGCCCAGTCCCCAAGTCCGCGCACCGCGACCTCAGCTCTGGCTTTCCACAGATAGTTGCAAAATGAATAAATTACTCACCTCGGGCCAGATCCAAGTTTTACCCAACAGAAGGGGCACGGGACCAACAATGAACCAACTCACATGGCCATGTCCGGGCGCGCACAATCATACACAGACACAGCTACCCCAAATCTTCCAGGAATCTATCTGTCTGGCACTCTGGAGAGAGGGGGAAAAGCGTTTTGAGAGAGCCCCGTCACCCCTCCCCTCCTCCCTTGCCGTGAAATATAAAAATTCATATTTTTTTTTTTTATTACAAGAGCGGCTCCGTCCTCACCATCACGCACGCACGGACCCGCTCGCCCGTATTCACACTCTTAACTCGTCAGCTCCGAGAGCGCTTGCATTTTCTTTGGAAGCCGCTTGGAGGATCATTAATATCATTAGCATTTAACCCCTCCCTCTTCCCATCTCCTCCCCGCACATGGCTGACGTCAGACCCCGCCAGGAGTTGGGGGAAAAGCTAAGTGGGCCAGGGACGCCCTATTCCCCTCCCCACGGCTGCCTGTCAGAGCGCTACTGGAGATATTACCAGAGACCCGGCCCGCAGCGACAGGCACAAAGTCACAGGGTAATGAACTTCGGGGACCCTTCGCCGCTGCGTGCGCGGCTGTCCCCGGAAACTCGGATCTGGCCACCTCTCCCCTTGGAAGATCTCCCAGCCATCTAGTTTCCCCTCTCGGCGCCCGGGCTCCGGCAGCGAGGAGCTTTATCTGCCTCTGAGACTGCGGCTGTGATTTTCATCTTTTCAGAGAAGATCAGCGGTCTGCAGAGAGCTGCCCACTCTGCACGCCTGTGTGGAGGGAGAGATTGGAAACAGAACAGGCATGGGGAACGAGGGGGATTTCACCCTCCTTGCTCCGTAGGAAGACCATTTCCGAGTCTCCATCTCTGCCCTTCAATATTCCCCTCTTCAGCCTGCCTGTCCATCTCTCCATCTATCTGTTCAAGACTGTGTCCACATCAAGACGTATCCCCAGCAGCTGCAGTTTTGCTAGAGCCGGGAACGAAACTTAAGGATGCTTACATTTCCACTGTGGAACGAATTCTGAGCGCCCGGGAGAGCAGGGCAGCGCGCCACCAATAGCCACCTGTCTGTCCCGCCCGGGAGCCCTGCAGGCTGGAGGGCGGCTGGAGAGCGGCGGCGCCCGGCGGCGACGTGGGCGCCGTGGGCCGGGAATCCGGCAGTGCCCACCAACCGCTGCGCCCCGGGACCGCCAGCATGAGCAAGCCCGCCGGATCAACAAGTGGGTACCTCTCGGGCAGCCGCGGGGTCCCGGCGCGTGGCCTGGGGAGGGCAGGCTGGGAGGCCCGGGTGGTCCTTCTAAGAGCTCTGAATTGGAGTCCCAGAGTGGGACTCGATCGGGCTTGTGTGTCCGCTGGCCTAGCTCTCTTAGACTGTTGCGTTGGAGCGTTTGGTGCAACTAGGAGAGCAATTTCGTTGCTTCAGGATGCTAGCTCTTCCCGCTCTCCCCGGTGCATCAGGAAGGTTGCGACCCGGTGGCAGCCCACCGGTCCAGCGAGCGGTTTCTGTTTAGCTGCAGGTGCTGAGGGTGGGAGGGGTGAGACGGGGGCGGGAACTGGGCTGCAGCTCCAGGCGGCGGCACAATAACGCAGCCGCTCCAAAACTCGGAGCTCCTGCGCGCTAAAGCAACTGTGCAAGAAAGCGGATTTCGAATGGAATGCTTAGCACCCCGTTTCTAGCTCTTTTAAATAATCCTGCAAAACCGGGAAGCAGAAACCATTTAAAAGTCACATTTTCCTTAATCCTAAATCCGCGTAGGTCATAACTGGGGAATGTGAAGTATGGCGAGCCAGTCTAGCAAAGAGAGGACCAAATCCCTAATCCCAAGGACTTTCCGAGCCGGAGCCCAGCACCGGCAGGAGTCTGCGGCCTGCACACTCCGGGCGCTTCTTCTTCCAGCTTCTTCTCCCATAGACCGAAGTGTTGCAGCTGACCTCAGCTGACTTCCAGAGACAGGAGTACAGGGCAGCGGTGCGTTTGCGGGCACAGAATCTGCAGAACCTGCGAGTGCGTAGGCCTGAGCCGGCGAGGAAGGCGCCCACACGGTGCTCCAATCTCCCTGGGGCTTTCCAGTTCCCGCCTTCCACAGGCCGGAGGCTGTGAGTTCTAGGGTCTGTGTTTAGTGCGCACACCCTGGAGCAATCCAGCCGCCGGTGTCCTTTCCCCCTATAACATTTTTTGGCGCTCTCTGTGAGTTCCTTCCCGCCCCCTCCCCCCTTCACTCGCCCCCATTGTCCAGGGTCTTTGAAAGTTGGAAGAGTCTTGGTTACTTCTGGGGACTGATAATGAAGTCTCACTTAGGATGGATGCAGTTCCCGCCTCCACCTCTCTCCCCCCGTAAGAAGTAGCTTGTTTGTTTGTTTTGTGTGTGTGTATGTGTGTTTGTTTTGATTTTGTTGCTGAGTTTTAAAATTAGAGTGAAATGAACGTCAACAAAACGAGAGAGAGAAAAGAAAAGCAAAATGTTCAGAGCTAGGGCCGAGAGAAGAAACCTTCATAACAGCGTCTTCAGTGCACAGCCGACTCTGGGGCAGGACCACGGTTCCCATTAGCTTGGGCCTAGCATCGCCCTGGCTGTTCTGAGCTCTGGAAAGTAGTGCAGGCTCAGAAAAAAAAAATTTTTTTTTTCTGGGTGAGTGTCTTTCCCAAGAGAAGCAGAAGGAGAGGCCATTTCCTCTGCATTACAAACCTTCAGTGCAAAAACTGCGGTTGAAGGCAGGCCTCCTGGCACGTTCACCCTGGAACAACCAAACCTGTAGATTGGGGGTGGGAGGGCTTTGCTCTTTTGAAGCGCGAAGCTTCCAGCGAACTTGAAAAGTGGGGCCTCAGAGGCGAGGGAAAGGGTGGGTGCGAAGCGAAGCCCTCAGCTCTGCACCCGGGCTCTTTGAAATAGACAGACGCTGACAGACTCCGGATTTGGGAGTCAGAGTGGACACACGATGTGTGAAGGCACTTTCTGGGGTAACTTGAGTTTTTCTAACTTGCCTAGCCTTTCAGTTTGGCCTTGAAGGCCTGGAGACTCCAGTCAGTGCCCGATGGCTCGGAAAAATTTGCTCTCTGGGTGAGGGAGCAAGACCCTGCAAAAAAAGGGCCGCTTCATCCGGGTTTTCAGACCCTGGCTGCGGCCAGCAGAAATTCTATGGTCCTGCGGCCCGGGCAGTGGGGGGCTCTGAGAGCAGCGGGGAGGGTCTGGACCCTGCGGCACAGGGAGGTCTTCCTCTTACTCGCCCGGCTGGAGAGCAGAGCCTTGTTACTCGGATCCCCGCCTGGGTGGTACCAAGACCCTGGCCAGTCACCCTTGCAGCTCAGACTAACTTCTTTCAACAGCCTCTGATGGTAATTACAGTAATCGAAGCTGCCATATATCTTTAGGCAATTATGACACACAAAAAGCCCCTAGGGGACCCCCTGGGGAGGGAAGTTAAGAACCGTTTTCCAGCCTCAGGAAACTCGGGCTTGACTCAGTCTGAGCTCGCTCGGCTTGCTGAAAGAGAAGAGCTACGCCGCAGTCAACCAGCTTGTCTGTGACCCCAAGTCACCTTAACATGGCTGGGTGGTGGAGTCTGAGGCGTCGACCCTCTGTGCCCTGGAATTTTCGCTTCCCTCCCTTATGTGCCCCGCCCCAGCCCAGCTCTCTGGCTCTGCTCTGCCTGGATGGAAAGTCAGCCCTTAAACAAGGCCGAGCAAGCAAGCCCAAGTGGTGACAATCGGGCATCCTGACCGATGAGCCAGAAAGGGGTCATCCACCCAGAGCGAGTCTTCTGGCTACACTCGGGTTCTCTGTGACCGTAGGCTCTAATCTGGATGGGAAGCCTGGGCAAGAGGACCCACCACTGCTTCCCTTTCGGGCTCACCCTCGGTGCTATAGGAAAGAGAAGGGCAGCTGGGGCGACAGTGCTACTGAGCCCTTAATAGGGGCCCTAAGCCACCAGAGGGAGGAGAACTTTGGAAGATCTGAGCTCGGGTGTTCACTGTTTCCACAGGGAGTGCTGGGCAGCCGAACTGCTGGCCGCGCGGTCCAGGCGACCATGAGTTGTCTGGGGGAGTAGTGACAGGCCCCAGGGGGTGAAGGACAAGACCCATACTTGATTCACGGCAGCCCCTCCCTTTCCCAACACAATCTCCGCTCTTGCCCTGCGGGAGAGGGGGCGCCGAAGCGGTGGCCGCAACGCCGAACGCCTCCCCCGCCAGCCTTTGTCGCCGTTCGAATTCCCATGCTACTCTTTTTGACGGGTCACTGGTGGCTCTATAGGCAGGTGCTGCGGCGGGGTTGTAATTACCCCGGCTGAGCCGGGTCCTTACCGACCTCCCCCTGCCGGGTCCCCCGCACTCCCCCTTCCACCTGAGGAGGAGGCCAAGAGCCTGGCGAGCAAGCCATCTCAGGCGCCTCGGGGTTCCATGGTTAAGTTCCTACTTCCCTGGCCCCTGGCTTCGGCAGGCAGAGCCCTCCCCTCCCTAGCTTTCCACTGCTGCCTTTCCCGCCCCCAATCTGGGTGCTCCAGGGGGTTCCCACGAGGCCTCAGATCGCCTGGTCCCGGGTTGGAATGCCATTGACCCGTAGCGATGGGAAAATCAGGTGTTACATGTTGCTGACTATATTTTTTAAATGATAATGTTAACACGTTTATAAATATTCCCATTGTTTTCGGAAATTTTTTCTTCGTGTGTAACTTGCTTCAGGCACTTGTTGGACTCAAAACTGGGAGAAAACGCCTACCCCTTCCTAGTGCCCTCTTCTTAACACACCCAAGCCCGCCAGGCTGGGAGAGTCCAAGCGAAGTTCTCCTCGGTGGGTAGCAATCCCAGAAAAATTAGAGCCATTCAAAAAACAAAAACAACCCCCCCCCCTTCCTCCTGCAGCAGAAAAAACGCAGAAGACGCCACTACTGCGATGGGGGTAAAGGGATGAGACCAGAGCTTAGACGGAAAAGACTTGGGGGTAA
The DNA here is from genome assembly GCA_028551405.1 of Uromys caudimaculatus. NCBI lineage: Eukaryota > Metazoa > Chordata > Mammalia > Rodentia > Muridae > Uromys > Uromys caudimaculatus. The sequence goes on from CM052720.1 coordinate 7,513,533, forward strand.
AAGGGCAGAGGTGACTACCTCTGGCTAGCCCAACTAGGAAGCCACCAATCTCTGCTCTTGCTCAGACCGGTTACTTCCCTCCCCCCCCCCAACTTTTTTTTTTTTTTTCCTAAAAGAAATAATTTCTCAAACTCGCAGCACTAAGCATTTTTTCCATAGGTAAAAAGAAAGTTGGGCAATTATCACTACCCTTATTATCATTAATAATCTGAGAATTAGCATCACAATAATAATCCTAATAATAACAACCGCCGAGCTCAGCTCAGAAAACTCGATTGCCTTCCAGCTGCCAACCCCGGTTCCAGTCGTGTTTGTTTTTCTTCTTTTTCCCTTTTACATTTCAAGTTTGTCTCCTTGCGCGCTCACTAACAACTTTTTTTTCCCCCCCTGTTAAATGCAAGAGCGGAGGAGGGAGGCAGCCAAACTTTCGGCGGAGCAGAAAGGCATCGGCGGGCCGAGCTGCTGCCCGGGCCTGCTGTAATCTTTTATTCCAAAATGGGTCTCGGCGATTAGAGGAGACCCAAATACATGTAGCGGTGCATGAATAATGCTCATTGTAGGAAAGCTGACACTTGCTCAGGGAAAAAAAGTTTGGCTATAAAATCTCTTCATTATTTGCTTTTACCGCAGCTCCGATGCTAATCCCCTCAGAGGTCAGATTGCTTAGCATCTCTCTCCCCCTCTCCTTTTCCCCCCATCTCCTTCTCCCTGCACTCCCTCTCACCCGTGCTCCCTCTACCCGCTCTTTCAGGCCGCATTTTAGATATCCCTTGCAAAGTGTGTGGTGACCGCAGCTCCGGGAAGCACTACGGGGTCTACGCTTGCGACGGCTGCTCCGGATTCTTCAAGAGGAGCATCCGAAGGAATAGGACCTATGTCTGCAAGTCTGGAAACCAGGTACCCCCCAGGGTTGAGCTGCGCGACTCCCCTTCGCCGCCGCCCCCCCCCCCATCTCTGCCAAGGCTGCCTCTGAATTCCCTGACCCTGGTCCTCTTCCCTCCTCTGTCTCAACTTTGGGTGGCCCTTTGGCTCTGGAAAGGCCAGATTAGGGAAGAGTTTACAGGAGTCAGAACTCCCACGGTTTTTCTACACTTTTTTTTTTTTTTTTAATTCCTTGGTCACATTTTGACATTGAGCAAGGCCCATACCCAGTCTGAAGGCCTGCTCAGAGAACTCGAGGAAGGGAGCCTAAACAAGCAAGCAGCCCATTAGGCTGCCCGCCCTTTGCATACCCATTCTTAGCAACAGTCAAGCTCGGTCTGGTCTAAGACCACTGAGCCGGGGTTACCTCCACCTTTAGCTAAGACCCCAAAGTGAACACTGGTTACTCAAAAAGCCTTGCAGGGTGCCAGATGCTGGGTCTTTTTGGCTCTGCAGATGCAGGGCTACTCTGGAAGTAGGTAGGTGTAGAGCTTGGGCTGGCTAGAAGAGAAGGCTCAGAGGAAGTCAGGATCCTAATCAAGCTGCCCTCGCCTTTTCCTTTTCTGCCTACAGGATGAACTTGCTGAGTTGCCTTTCAGCCTGGCACAGGTTGACCTATCTCACAGACACAGGTCAGTTAGAGAGTGAGCTGAGCCCAACTCTAGCTTCCAGCCAGAGCTAACGTCATTCCCAGGTCAGAGGCTCATGTCAACCTAAGTGGTCAGCCTTCTGGCTCCAAACACGTTGCTCGCCTTTACAGAGAAGCCTCACCTTCACTCCTCCAGACTTCCAAGAGTGTCTTAGTCAGGAGGCATCCTCTGGCAACCAAAATGATGAAAAACACCACTAATGCATAGGACATACGTCAACTCAGTCATCTGGTGCTAGTGAGATTGTGAGTTCTTGGTGAGTTGCAACATTTGCTCTCACTCATCCCTGACAGATTTTTGAATGGCAGCACACGAAAGGAGACGGGTGCGAGAGAATAAGTTAGTTTGGCCTCTGCACCCCCTCACCTGCTTTCTTGGGTTCTCGGGTGTCTAGCTCACCAATATCACGTTATATACACACATGGGGCTGTGTCCCGGAAGCTCCATGGGTTTGAGATTCTGTAGAGTGCCAATTGTCTACTTAGAATACGGTTGGTGGTGGTGGTGGTGGTGGGTCTTGATCTGTAGCCTAGGCTAGCTTGAAACTCACATTCTTCTTTCAACCTCAGGTGTGGGTCACCACGCCAGGCTACGTTATCTTATGTGTGCATCTAACAAACAGAATTGGGAAATCTGAGGTGTTGTGTTTCCAAGAAGGTGGTCATCAATTTAAAGACATTTATATCAGTCCAGAGTGTCCTTTCCTTGGCAAAATGAATAAAGGCGTCAAAGTGAGGCTCCCCTTCCTTCTCACTGGCTCCAGATCCTTAGGTACATTTGATGGGACATTTTGCCTTTACATGTTTATCAAGATACTGGAGAAGATATCATTCCAATTGGACATTCCACTACATTTAATAATAAGTCGTTTGAAACTCTTTACTCTGAACTGTTTCACTGCTGGCCCAAGATGCTCTCGTGACTTCTAGAACTAAAAATCCAAGTTCTTCTTCTCTTGTTCTAAGACTAAGTAAATACCGTTTCAGTTTCTTATCAATAGCACTGAAGGCATTTAGAAGTCACTATGAACATCTGTCTACCTTCCCTTTAAACAAATCAACATATTTTGCTTTGGGTCGGGTCGGTGTGTATGCAAGCTGAGCATACACTGTGAATTACATCCCCCACCCAAGTCAATGTACTTTAATTGGTGAAGAAAACAAGATGACCTGTTCTTGTGTGTAATTTTCCTTATGGATATTTCAAGAAGGAAAATATACACATCCCAACTTCAGCGTTTATGAATATTTAAAACTGGGAGGCAAAATTAAAATATTTTTCTGCATATAAAATACTTGTGCAGAAGGCTAGGGGTTTCACTCAGTGGACGAGTGCTCCCGTCCCTGAGTCCCACCCCTGGGTTCCATCCAAAGTGCTTCAGAACAAAACATATGCACATTATGTATCTGTAAACATGTCCCCTCAGGAATGACACTGACACAAACTAACACTAAAAGAAACAGTATCTGAACCGGCTGGGCTGGCCAGGAGAAGCAAAAGGATCACAGATTTAAGGCCAGCCTAGGCTACACAGTAACTTTCAGGTCATCCTGAACTATAGAGCAGGAAGACTCTTGTCTCCAAACCCCAGGATCTGGGGACGCAGCTCAATGGTAGGCACAGGCCCTGCACCTGCATTCAAAACCAGCACCAGATAACTAAACAGAGGAGAGGAAGCCTTATTATCTCTTAGTGGTTTTTTGGTGTGTTTTTTTGTTTGCTTGTTTGGTTTTTTGGTTTTGGGATTGTTTGTTTGTTTTTTTGAAGACAGGGTCTCACTCCGTAGTCCTGGCTGCCCTGATCTCACCAAGATCTGTTTATCTTTGCCTCCTGAATGCTGAATCTAAAGTTGTGCCCCACCACGCCCAGCTAAAAATCTTCTTTTTATATACTCCCCTCCCCCCCACCTATAAAATTACATAAGACATTTGCTTGCTCATCCCTGTCAGATAAATATTTGTAAAGCAGCTACTCTGTCTCCTCATTATCCGGCTAATTATTGTACCCTCTTCTCGGGCATGGTCTCCTGTATCTTCCTGAGTTTTCCTCTGCCCTTCAGTTCCACTCCCACACTCTCTCTGGCTGTCACCTCACATTCCAGGGATGGCTGTTCCCCGTGGATCTAGGCTGAGACCAGTCCTTAGTACCTCAGGGTTGTCTCTGCTTTGCGGTTGTGTAAGGATGGCTTAACTAGGAAAGGACATAGAGGTGTGAAGAATAAGGGGTCAAGGTTTACCTATCAGATCAATGGGCTCACGCGGAGGATGGGTAGCAAGCAATAGACTGGAGACAGAAAGGCAGCAAAGGTGACCGACTGCAGGGCCTAACCCACAGGCTCACTTCTGGCTGAGTTCAGAACCAGGTCGCTGTCTTCGGTCCTGAAAAACGTCATCCGCGCTCTGCTTCGCTACTGTTTCGCTACTGTTGACTTTTTTTTTTTTTTTTTTTTTTGATACTTTATTTACATTTCCAATGTTTCCCCTTTTCTGGGTCTCCTCTTTGGAAACCCCCCTATTCCCTCCCTCTCCCGCCTCTATGAGGGAATTCCACCTCCCACCCACCCATCCCCATATTCCCACCTTGGCATTCCCCTTTACTGGGGCCTATAACACCCTCAGGCCCAAGGGCCTCTCCTCTCTCCCTGATGGCCAACGAGGCCATCCTCTGCCACATATGTGTTCCGAACCTTCTTCTCTTAGACCGAGGAGATCTCAAAAATCAGTAAAACCCTTTTCCCTTTGTCCAACTCCCTGAGGTCGAGGACTGATCTTCCTATCCCAACCCTGGGAATCCCAGACCCTTACTTACCTGGTAGTGCCCAAGGTTCTCCCATTTCACTGGGTCCAAACATCCGCCCTGAGTCGGGGACCGGCCAGAGTCCTCAACGCAGGGCCTCACACCCCAGGGACGGGGTTCCGGTCCCCACCTAAGGGCTATGGGGGGCTCTCTCTGACTGCCTGCTTTCTGTTTCAGGGAGGATGCCCCGTAGACAAGACACACAGAAACCAATGCAGGGCGTGTCGACTGAAGAAGTGTTTGGAAGTCAACATGAACAAAGATGGTAATCAGTAGATGCTTTTATTCTTCTAATTTTGATTGGGTAGTAAGTAAATTATATGTACAGAAAATAGACGGCACTCCTACGCATGTAAATCATTTCCCAGCACAACTCTCCTCTCCAGATGCTGGGAACTGGCCTCAGGCTGTCAGTTGTAGTCTCTCCGGGACTCTGCAGCAGTCCCCAGCTGACCCCACAGTATTCCCGGAAGCCCCCTGCCCACACAGGAAACTTTTGCCCCAAACCCACACTCACCCAGGCAGTGCTTGCCGGCAGGAACCCCACGCTCAGTTGCACGTTTCCTGCTTAGGATTCCAACCCCATTTCTCACGTCGTCTTGCAGTCTTTTGTAATCTCCCTAAGATCTCAGCTCCAGCGCTCAAGTCTTTGTGGAGCACTCCAAGCCCAGAGAGAGGAAAACGTGAGATGTCAGGTCCTACATGGCAAATTCAGCATAGCCATTGAGTTGGCTCTAAGCTTTCAAGAGCCTTTTCTTGGTGAACCAGAAGAGAGAGAAGGGGGGGAGGGGTTAGCTAAAGAGGAAGGCTGACACACAGAGGTGTCACCCACAACCCGCTCCCTGAGGCCCAAATTCAAGCCAGACCTGGGTCTTAAATAAGTTCAGGATTTAGATAAAGTTCCAAGCTGCATTTCCCGACCCTCCTCAGGTCTAGATTTTGCAAGAACACCCCCAGGCTTGAGAGGAAGTGGAAGAGAGCCTGGGGTCCCGGTGTAGTGAGCCTTGCGGTGGGGGCTGCCTGTCGGGAGTGCCTTCTCTCTGGCTGCTCAGGAAGCAGGAGGGAGCGTCCAACCTGTTGAACTTGTGTATTGACAACTTGTCACGCTCTGCGGGTGGAAGATTGCCCTGAATTAATTTGTTTGTTTAAACTGTTGGTGGTAATTGTCACAGCTCCCATGCCTTCCTCCGGCACATTCGGAGAAGGCTCTCCCCTGTCCCATCCCCCAGCGTTCCTTGGGCTCAAGACCTTTTCTTTAGGGGGCCTTGGAGGCCAAAACCACTTGTGGGGGAGACATGGAAGTGGGGTGAACCCATCTCTGCGGCCCTGGTTGCGTGTGATCCTCCCTTTCTTGTTAGTGGGAGCGAGGGCACCTTGTTATTTCGGAGACCCTAAGGGTCCTTGGTTTCCCTGAGATCCCTGGGTGGGGAGGACCACTGAGCCTCTCCCTCACCCTTGTCCATCTCAGATCCCTGCTTCCCACCCATGCCGGGAAAACGTGCCCAAGCGCCCTGCAACATGTGTCCTCTCTCCTCACCTCTGCCCCCTTGGTAAACTTGCGGGTCCTTAAGTGACGATGGAGCCGCAGCCCGCAGCATCCAAGTGTCACCGCGCCTGTAATCCCAGGCCTGTGTCCATCTGTTTGTCTCTGTAGCCGTGCAGCACGAGCGGGGTCCTCGGACGTCCACCATCCGCAAACAGGTGGCCCTCTACTTCCGTGGGCACAAGGAAGACAATGGGGCCGCTGCGCACTTCCCCTCCGCAGCGCTGCCAGCCCCGGCTTTCTTCACAGCGGTCACACAGCTGGAGCCTCACAGTCTGGAGTTGGCCGCTGTGTCTGCCACTCCTGAACGGCAGACTCTCGTGAGCCTGGCTCAGCCCACGCCCAAGGTTAGTGGCTTTGCTGGGTCCAAAGAGACTCCTCTTAAGCAAAATGGGGGCGGGGGGGGGAGAGAGCCACGCTCAGTTCTGAGCTGAGGCGAGGTCTGGGAAAGATGGAAGGATTCCCAGATGCTCGGCTCTGAGTCTCCTGCTCCTTCTGTTGAGCCAAAGATGTTGCAGTTTAACGCACAGTAGACCACCCTCTGGGCAGCTACAAACGCACACTCCCCGGGATGAAGGATGGAGGCCAGAAACCTGCACCTTTAGGGAACACTAAATCGGTTGGTGAGTGGGGCTGTCTAATCCCCGAGTGCAGCCCGAGGTGCTCCCTGAGGCCAGAACTGACCTGAACAGAGGTTGGCTCCACTTGGGGGAAGGAACCTCCCGAGATGCCCCTATAATCTGGAATGATTTCAGCGCAAAAGAGAAAAGTGTAGAAATCACTGTTAGAAAGGCTGTATTTGCTGTTGGTGGTGGCGTTCTCTTACCCACAATAAACAACTCCCAGGGTTGGGCCTGCAAGCAGGGTCACAGCCGGACTACCTGGGAAGGTTGCCACCTACGGACTGCTCCTCCCAAGGCCCCCACTGAAGGGGAAGAACCTAGGATTTCCCCCAGAGGAGGCCAGCTGCAGCCTAACACTTCGGGGAAGCCAAACACCTGGGCACATACACACGCACAATATTTAATATCGCTTTCTTACCCTTGATGTGTATAATAAGCTCTGGAAAGTAGTGTTATGAATATGTTGTCAGTTATGAATGGGAATGCTCTGTGAATGATTAAGATGTCTAATTGAAATATTTCCATAATATACTAATCCTTTCTAAAAATACTCATATGCAGATTTGTGTTTGGGGTGCCTATTAATTTATACTTTTTTCTCATCTATTTTTATTTACACAAATGCAAGCAGTTCTTGTCTAAATTGGGAGCCAGGCCTGGAACTTGGCTCAGCCCAAGAAAATTTTGCTGCAGGGGACAAAATAGCCAGACACCCCTTTTGGAAGACAGAAGCCCCCAAAGAAAGCAAACGTGCCTTCCCCAGTAGACAACATTGCCCAAATTCTGTAGATAGAGATATTTGAAAGCAACTGAATATTTAACCAGAGCGGCCCAGCCTCTGTTTAGCCAGGGCATTGAAATGTCAGCTATTTTTGCAAAGCTGGGGTTCCCTCACTTGCAGTGTTTGTCTTCTGTCCTCCTCTCAGTATCCCCATGAAGTGAATGGGACCCCAATGTATCTCTACGAAGTGGCCACGGAGTCCGTGTGTGAATCAGCTGCCAGGCTTCTGTTCATGAGCATCAAGTGGGCCAAGAGTGTGCCAGCCTTTTCCACTTTGTCTTTGCAAGATCAGGTAAGACCAACAGGATACTGAGGGGTGGGAAAGGAAGCAGAGGTGCTCAGCCTTGTGAGCTGGGTGTCACCTGCATGGACCAGCAAGGCAAGCATGCATCCTGAACAACGAGGAAGCCATTTATCTTACTTACCAATATCATTCTAAAGGTTCAAAATATCTATGGAATAGTTAGTTAGAAACATAACTATGAGCCGGGCAGCGGTGGCGCATGCCTTTAATCCCAGCACTTGGGAGGCAGAGGCAGGTGGATTTCTGAGTTTGAGGCCAGCCTGGTCTACAGAGTGAGTTCCAGGACAGCCAGGGCTATACAGAGAAACCCTATCTCAAAAAACCAAAGAGAGAGAGAGAGAGAGAGAGAGAGAGAGAGAGAGAGAGAGAGAGAGAGAGAGAGAGAGAGAGAAAACTATGGCCAGGCAGTGGTGGCAAACACCTTCAATTCCAGCCCTTGGGAAGCAGAGGCAGGTAGATCTGAGTTCAAGGCCAGCCTGGTCTACAGAGCAAGTTCTGGGAAAGCCAGAGTTACACAGAGAAACTCTTGTCTTGAAAAAGAAAAAAAAAGAAAGAAAATGTAATTACGTTATTTCAGGGTAGCTGGATGTGCTGTAGGTAAAACATATAGAAGTACATTGTATCTTTTTAAAGTTTCATTGAAACATCAAATTTAAAATCGTAGTATTCTCTAACACCCTTGACAAGCCAGGCGCGAGCAGGCACATCTGTAATCCCCACTCATCCTCACTCAGGAGCCTGAGGCAGGAGAACCTTGAGTGTGCTGCCAGCTTGAGCTACAAGGGAAACCATTGATAAAATGTTTTCTTACAAACACTCAAGCCGAGAGGAATAGAAGGTAACAAGAGAATTTATTCCCTGGTGAGAGTTTGTATCTTCAACTGGCTACTCTTCATTGTGATGTGGCCAGTTTGGCTACTGATTTGTCACCCTGTAGAACCAAGAGGTGCTGTGCAGGTCTTGTTGACTACTGTCTTGTTTGGTTTGTTCTTGTTGGTCTTGCTGGAGATCAGATCCAGGGCCTCGTGTCTGAGAGAAGCGTGAGATTGCTGGATGGTGTATACTCGTGCGCGTGCGCGCGCGCGCGCGCGCGCACACACACACACACACCTGCTTTCTTTCTTGACTCACTGGCTTTTAGAGCTTTGGGGAAACAAAAAAGCAATTTTACATAATTCTTTAGTGATAAACGATGTTCCGAACTAAGAAAATTATGTACAAGAAAACCTTGCATTTTAGCAAATCCTATACATTTTGCTGTTCAGAATATTAAAAAAATTAAAATGTAATTATGACATAATTACATTTCTTCTTTCCTTCTTTGTTGTTGTTGATGACGATGTTGTTGTTTTGAGACAGGCTTTCTCTGTGTAACCATGGCTGTCCTGGAACTTGATCTGTAGACCAGGCTGGCCTTGAGCTCCTAGAGAGCCACCTGCTTCTGCCTCCCAAGGGCTGGATTAAAGGTGTTTGCTACCACCACCTGGCCATAATTATATTTCTAGCTAATGACTCCATAGGTAGATACATCTTTGTCAATATATTTTTTTTCTTTTTCTTTCTTTCTTTTTTTTTTTTCTTTTTCGAGACAGGGTTTCTCTGTGTAGCCCCGGCTGTCCTGGAACTCACTCTGTAGACCAGGCTGGCCTCGAACTCAGAAATCCACCTGCCTCTGCCTCCCAAGTGCTGGGCTTAAGGGCGTGCGCCACCACTGCCCGGCTGTCAATATATTTTTAATCTTAAGAGGAAGAGAGAGGGGCTGGAGAGATGGCCCAGCAGTTAGGAGCACTGGCTCTTCTCCCAGAAGATCTGGATTCAATTCCCAGCACCTACACAGAGCTCACAGCTGTTATAACTCCAGTTCCAGGGGCTCTGACACTCTCACACAGACGTACATGCAGACAAAACACCAATGCACATAAAAGAAAAATAAATTATTTTTTAAAAAGGAAGAAGAAAGAATCCAGGTAACCACAGTTACTGACTCTTGCAGGCACTCACAGAAATTAGTGGCAAGCAATTCCTTGGAGGCTAATAAGCTTTTTTTTTTTTTTGGTCAGGCCTGGACCTTGCACATGCTCAGTGAGTGCTCAGCGAGTGCTCCACCAGTGTTACACATGGAGCCCTAATGCATGGTTCTTAAAGCAGAGGGTTTAGCTCTTTTTCCACCTAACTAATCATAAGCACATCCTTCCAGATGCTTCTTCCCGAAGGGCAAACGATGCGCCAAACACATGTGATCTCCTAGCATGAGATACGACCACAATCATCGTTTACCTCTCATTTAAAAAATATTTCCCGTATTTGATGCAATAAGAATTTTAAAAAGCATTTAACAAATTAAGGATTTTGGTCTAATTGTGAATTTGGTTACAAATCTTCATGAGTCTTTAGCTTTCAGAAGTAAATAAATTATTTTACCTAAATCATCCCGCATTGGCTAATTCTTTTTTGACAGATTTCTAAACATGGAGAATTGTTTTCAAGGTTGTAGGTCCTATCTTTGACCAGGTTTACTGGTTACATTTATTCTTTTGCTTCCCTCCGAGAGTGTGTGTGTGTGCGCACACGTACGCATGCACGCATGCACATGTGTATATATAAATTGGCTATTTTTATCCTGAAAACAAGAATTTGTAGACTCTAATCCTAATAAAATTCACTTTCTGTCTGCCACTTAGCCTTTTGCTAGAAACCCTTCAGTGATAAGCAAACTACAGTGAAGTGGAATTCAGTGTATTAATTTGGAAAAAGAGCCAGATTTTCATTTTAAATATTCAGTAGCACATTTTATTAGAATGAAGATGGCGGGCACCTTGATGCTGTCCACTTATGAGTCTCAGAAAAATCAGGCAGGGAGACGAGGTAAACTCTGCAAAACCCGATTAACATAATTACACCCTGATTTTCCCTCCTGCCTCCTGGGAATTAGTGAGTTCTCCCCCTCCCTCTCCCAGCCCCCTCAACTCTCCAGGAAGATGGGAGCCCTGACCCAGGAGCTTAGTCAGACAGAGTCTTCCGTGTTTTACACCAAAGCCATCCACCTGCTCAGCTGCTGTTGACATGGGATGGAGAAGCAAGCCTAGGTCTCTAGACAGTTTCTAGGTGGCCGGCAGGTAGCAGCAGCAAGGACACGAGGGGTTAACCCTTTCCTGAGGGGAGTGAACTTTGAGGAGCTGGGGAGGCTGACTCTGAAATGCCTGCATGTGTCTATAAGCACTGCTTCAAAGAGCAAAATGTGGGAAATAAGGGGGAAATAGATTATTTTGGGGGAAAAAAATGTACCAGGACAGGCGTTTAAAACGCTTTAACGGAAATTTACATATGGAAATTGTTTATAAATTTATAAATTACCCACTATATTATATTATACATCTATTGTATGACAGCTGATGCTTTTGGAAGACTCGTGGAGGGAACTGTTTGTTCTAGGAATAGCACAATGGGCCATTCCGGTTGATGCTAACACTCTACTGGCTGTATCTGGTAAGAATTGCACAATTTAATGACTTTGTTGTAGAAATTACCATAAAAATACATTACTGAAAAAAGAACAACATGTGAAGAATAACGAATTCCCGATGAACAATGGAGTATACCTGTCATTTATAAATCTATATTTAAATGCAAATAATGTTGTGTGGTTGTATTCATGACTGCTTGCATTGTTATTTAAATGCAAATTACTGTGTTTGTTATCATCCAAGAGAAGATTTTATATTAACTTTCATACAATATAGCCAGGGTACATGGAACCAGATATCTCAAGAGTGACAATTGGATAGATATTGATATGCAGGATTTTGTCAAAAATCAATATTAAAACATGAAAATGCCTTCATATTAGAGTATTTATCCCAGATTTCAATTCTAGGCATGAATAGTGACAACACAGACTCCCAGAAGCTGAACAAGATCATATCTGAAATACAGGCTTTGCAGGAGGTGGTGGCTCGGTTCAGACAGCTCCGATTAGACGCCACTGAATTCGCCTGTCTGAAATGTATTGTCACTTTCAAAGCTGGTAAGCAGACACACACCCCTATCTCTTGCCACCCCATTAATCCAGCTACTTCAAAGCCTAGCTCTGGACTGATGGGGGGTGGGGGGTGGGCAGGGGGGGTGGTGTTTTCATCGAACTGACATTCCAAGGTTGGAGACTTGCATGCTCCCCAGGGGGTCATCCATGCCCTGTGTGCCCGTGGTACTCCCTATACTGTCTCTCACAGTTTCCTGGTCTCCATCTCTAGTTCCCACACACAGTGGTTCTGAACTGAGAAGCTTCCGGAACGCTGCCGCCATTGCAGCCCTCCAAGATGAGGCTCAGCTAACTCTCAACAGCTACATTCATACCAGGTGACCACTATTTGCCGTGAACGTGTACTTAAGAAAATTGGCTCTATTGTGAATGCTCCAGCAAGCAGTAAGAAGCCAGTTCAAACGTCCTGGCTAATTGTCCTGTTGCCAGCCCGTTAATTGAGTTAGAATCCATGTCCTCACCTGTCTCTAGAGGGGAGGATGAGAAGGGCAAATTGAATTAGGTGATGTGTGTGTGTGTGTGTGTGTGTGTGTGTGTGTGTGTGTGTGTGTGTGTGTGTGTAGTGCATGACTGAACAAGACAATCAACCAAAAGGATGCGTGCACTTGTGAATCTGGGCATGGAACAAGTCAAAAAGCATTGAAGTCCGAAACATTAGCTTGATAGATTAGAAAAGGCACAGATCGCCCTTAGACAGGTGTGCTTCTTCACAGGCCAACTCCCAAGTTCAAGGAGCACAGAGCTTGCTTGCTTTCTTCCTTTCTTTTTAAAAAAATATTTATTTATTTTATGTATGGGAGTACACTGTCGCTGTCTTCAGACACACCAGAAGAGGGCATCAGATCCCATTACAGATGGTTGTGAGCCACCATGTGGGTGCTGGGAATTGAACTCAGGACCTCTGGAAGAACAATCAGTGCTCTTAACTGCTGGGCCATCTCTCCAGAGCACAGAGCTTTCTACAAAGGCCATCTTTGCCCTGCTCATAACTGTTGCTTCTTTTTAGTGGTTGGTATCTGCTGAGTGATCTAGGATCCCAGCACCCACCCATAACTTTACCTCTGTCTAAGTACGACCCTCTAACTGATGTAGATATTGGTAGAAACTCTCCAATGTGGAGAATCAATAAAGTTCCCCCAGTCCAACACTAGTATGGTCTCTCTGAATCTATCTTGAGGCACCAAAAGGCAGGCTTTAAAAAAAGAGTAATGAGACCTCTTTTTTTTGTTGTTGTTGTTTTTTTTTGTTTCTTTTGAGACAGGGTTTCTCTGTGTAGCCCTGGCTGTCCTGGAACTCACTCTGTAGACCAGGTTGACCTCAAACTCAGAAATCCACCTGCCTCTGCCTCCCAAGTGCTGGGATTAAAGGCGTGCGCCACCACTGCCCGGCTCGTTTGTCTGTTTTGGAGACGTTTTGAGGACACTGCCTCTCCCCCGACTCTAAAACCTGGGGATTTTCTGTGGCTGGAAGTATCTGCTTGGTCGTGGAGTTCCTAGCTCACGGTATCAGCTGACATTATAGCAATATCTAGAGTCGGATGTAACAAAATAACGATTCATTTTTGTTGTAGCTCTTTCAAATCAGCAAACACTCTTTAAGTATGTCCTTATCTGGAAAGACAAACTGAATTTGAACTGAGAATCTATAACCTACTGTCGGTGTCCTGTAGTTGATTCCTCTACTTATCTAGGACATATCGAGCTGCCTAGGACTTGTCATGTCACAGTGCCACTTAAGAATTGAACACCATGAATCTGTAATGGGCACAAAACATTTAGAACTGAAGATAAAAAAAAAAAAAGAAACTTCTAATTATTTACACTAATGAAGTCATTAAATAAATTTAATTTAAATAAAATGTATTTTAAATTAATTAATAAAATTTAATTAATTTTACTTTAAGTCATTAAATTAAAAATATAGCTTTATTCTTTGAGAATTTCAAATCCACCCCAACTCCTCATAGATCAAACTTCACATTTCCCAAACTTCATGTACCTTTTTTTTTTTTTAAACCATCGAGTCTACTCTCTTCTGCCTGCACGTGCTAGGGTCGTCCACTAGAGCACAGGCCACCTACCTAGGGCTGCATCCCTGCAGTAAACTGCTGCTCCCTCTCCCAGCAGCCATCAGTGCCCAAGAGTGAGACGTCCCCACCCAGGCTAGAATTTTGGCTGACTTGCTCTTATGCAGGTCTTGTGCAGGCAGCCATAGCCACTGTGAGTTCATGCGTTCAACAGGCCTGCGAGTCTGGAAATCCCTGTTTCAAAGCTGACTCCTGCAACCACTGGCTCTTACTCTTGTTCTATCCTACTTCTAAGATGAGCCCAGAGTTATGGTTGAGTGTCCCCACAGTCAGTCTCAATCTCTCTCTCTCTCTCTCTCTCTCTCTCTCTCTCTCTCTCTCTCTCATTTATTTATTTTTATTTTATGTGCATTGGTGTTTTGCTTGAATGTGTGAAGTCAGACCCCCTGGAACTGGAGTTATAGAGCGGTGTGAGTTGCCATGTGGGTAGTGGGAATCGAACCTGGGTCCTCTGGAAGAGCAACCAGTGCTCTTAACCACTGAGCCATCTCTCCAGCACTCTCTTATTCTCTACAGTTTGACCAGTTGTGTGGGTCTCTGTAGTAAGCATCATCTACTGGTCTGCTGGAAAAAGCAGCTCCCTGGTGACGGGTGGGTGCTACACTAATCTGGGTAAACAGATAAAAATTAAGAGAGTAGTTTGATAGTGTCTATTTATCAATATAACACTAGGAGGCTCTTCCCCAGGGTGTCTGACCTTCTCAGTCACAGGTTCTTAGCCCAGTTACCAGTCCCAGGCATGAGTCCATCTTGTGGAATGGTTCTTAAATCCACTACAAAACAATTTTGAGCAACCAGAAACCCTGACACACACACTGCTTTTGCGTCTGGGTGGTCTCTGCCTCATGTATAGTAAGCCATTCTTCCTGAGTGACCAGCTCTTTCCCAGCTAGAGACTAAATGGGGTGGAAGGGCCTAGCAGCTAACCCACGTACAGACGATCGGGAGTTAACACTTGGCTTGGGTGCAGCTCAGAGACAGGCTCTGGGTTCACCCCAGCGCATGCACAAGGCAGTTGGGTGTCTGTGGCTTCTGGATTCTCCCAAATCCATCCTTTCCAGCACATGTTGTTTTCTGCAGCAGCTTCTAAGTGGGGAAGGTTTAGTGAGTTGGGCAGATGCCACGGACATAGTAAAGACTGTCTAGGCATCCCTGCTACCTCAGCTTTGCAGAGTTCTCTCTGCCCAATCCTGGAGAGAGAACCAGAACCTCAGAAAAGAGAAGTAACCAAAACCAAAGGAAGGCCTAGCAGATTGCCCAGCAAACAGAGCAGATAGCAAAACTTAGCTATTTTGTTTTTCTGTTTGTTAATGTGGTTGTTTGGTATTTTTGTTTGGTTGAGCATTTTGTCTTTGGTTTTTTGGTTATTGCTGTCTAATTGAGGGTCTCATTCTATAAGCCAGACTGACCTGGATTCACTATACCTGTGTAGTACAGGCTAGTTTCAAACTTGTGTCTCAGTTCCTGGGTCCCGGGATTATAGGATGAGCCACCATATCTAACTTTTTTTTTTATTCTAGATAAACGTCATCATTTCTGTATTACTTTATTAAGTGTGCTCTGGTGCCCTGTCCAGAGTTTCTATAAAACTTGGTACAATGACATCCAAGCAGGGGTCAGAGTGATTTATGAGCTTTTTCTGGCTGTATGGAGTTCTCTTGTCCAGAGCAAAGAGGTGACCATGGTGCCGGGCAGTGGTGGCGCACGCCTTTAATCCCAGCACTTGGGAGGCAGAGACAGGCAGATTTCTGAGTTCGAGGCCAGCCTGGTCTACAGAGTGAGTTCCAGGACAGCCAGGGCTACACAGAGAAACCCTGTCTTGAAAAAAAAAAAAAAAAAAAAAGAGGTGACGTGGAAGTTGTTCTCCTAGACTCTCTCTGTGTAGAGTGGGGCTATTGGGCAGTTAAACACAGTTAGCAAGGGTCCTGTGAAGGGATTCAATGTCTGTCAGTTTCTGGCACCTGTGACAGAGGTGGAGCATGGCTCAGCTGCACATCCGTCCACAGTGCCTGTGGCTGAGGTGGAACGTGGCTTAGCTGCACATCTGTCCACAGCGCCTATGACAGAGGTGGAACGTGGCTCAGCTGCACATCTGTCCACAGCGCCTGTGACTGAGGTGGAACAAGGCTCAGTCACACAAGTGTCTCTGGAACTCAGTTGTAGATAGCTTTGTCTTAGTGGAGAGATGCTTTTCTGCAGAGCGCGTTGATACCTGACTCCAAACCATTGGCTGGAGTGCGATCAGGGTTTGAGAGGTGGGACACAAGCATCTAAAGACAGTGGGGAATTGAACGCGCACATCTGAGTTCAAATGTGTGTTGGACATTAAGTAAGTACATTGTTAGGCAATTTTTCACATCTTTAATTATATGCCAATTTCATTGACATGAAAGTTGGGTGGCACTGCCACCCAACAGAACTTAGTCTTTAATTTGCAGTGTAATAAGGGTGGAATTATTCCTGAGAGTGACAAAGTATAATGCCTGAATGATAATTTGGAGAATTGCTTAGAAAAAGAAGCCATTTTATTTGAGAGAAATCATCTGCTCAAGAGTGTTGAGAATTTAAAAATTCCACTGCCAACTTCATAATCAACCCTACGGTCATTCCCTACAGTGACTGCACTACGTTTATTATTTGGTTTAAAATTAGCATCAGGTGTCTAGAAATAAAAATGTACTCCCTTTGCTAACATTGAGATAGATATAGACAGATGATGGGTGGGTGGGTGGGTGGGTGGGTGGGTGGGTGGGTGGATGGATGGATGGATGGATGGATGGATAGATAGATAGATAGATAGATAGATAGATAGATAGATAGATAGATAGATAGTGCATGTGATTTGGGCAATGTTATTCCTGTTTTGGAGGATTACAGGAGTCTGCCTGTGAAACAGGGACAGAGGCAC
Source organism: Uromys caudimaculatus (assembly GCA_028551405.1). Taxonomy (NCBI): domain Eukaryota; kingdom Metazoa; phylum Chordata; class Mammalia; order Rodentia; family Muridae; genus Uromys; species Uromys caudimaculatus. The sequence continues at coordinate 7,530,184 of CM052720.1, forward strand.
CTGTCCTGGAGTCTACTGCTGGGACAATATGTGTCTGAATAGGCCCAAGTCAGGAAGTTCCCCAAGGGATTATGTGTGTTCAAGCATAAGACGTGAGTCACTGCTTGTGTGGGGCTCTGACATCGCTTTCCTGGCTTCTCCTATTGCAGATACCCCACCCAACCCTGCCGATTCGGGAAACTCCTGTTGCTTTTACCAGCTTTACGGTCAATTAGCCCATCCACCATAGAAGAAGTGTTTTTCAAAAAAACCATTGGCAATGTGCCGATTACAAGACTACTTTCAGATATGTACAAATCCAGTGACATCTAAGGTCTCCAGCACCCACTTTCCAAGATGGGGCAGTATCAGATGGACGTCTACCATGCAGGATGAGCCTCAAATAACAAGACTTTCTGGAAGGAGAAACCTGGAAGGGAGTGGCCTTCGGGAAAAAAAAATGCCAATGGACTCAAAACAACAGCTATGACCTGCTCCCCTGAAACAAGACAGCTGGAACGGCTAGGTGGTTACAGCAGTTACTGTCGCCATGCCCTGGGATGGGGTGAATTGGGGTCACCAGCACAGGCCGAGCCAGGCGTTCTGCCTCTGACCCAGAAGATCCAGCGGAATCATTCAAAGCTGAAAGACAAGCCATGCTTTCTTCTCCTTTGTAGCACATAAAGTCAGTTGATCAACAGTAGCTTTTTGTGTAACATTGTCTTATACTGCGGCCTTCAGGACTCGGTTGGGTTGGAGCATTTACTTAAAAAATAATGCTTAGGTTTTAAATCAAAAGTATTATCAAACGTTTTCCTTCTGTCATAATACTTCATTAAGTGGCCTTCAGAACCAAGCGAGTAAGCGAAAGGTAGCTTATGCTGTGTGATTTCCTTTCCCTCCCCCCATCCCCTTCCTGGTTTTTCTTTTCTTTTCTCTTTTTTTCTTTTCTTGTCTTATACTGTAGGCCAGGCAACCTTGTCAAAGGAACTGACGACAAAGGCACTTCTCAGCAAGACTTCAGGGTGAACAGCATGGTGAGACAGACACACAGCTCTACTGGAAGAAGCTCAGTCAGTCCAGGGAGGATAGGTCCAAACAGCAAAACCAAATGAAGTGGAGCCAGGTGATTGGGTGAAGCAGTCGCTGTCCTGTCATCAAAGTGCTGAAGCCAAAGGCCATAGGATCAGCGAGTCACAGCAGACAGAGAGCAGGGATGCGAGCCAGAAGGAACCTTCAAGGGAACGCGCCCTAAACACATTCCTGAACATTCCATTGCTAACAGCCTGAGACTCTTGGATGCCTTTCAGAAAACTCTGGTTTCTAATAAAGCCTCAGTTGCATACACACACACCCCCCATATCATTCTACACTCTTAAGCTGCTCCTTGGGTATGAATCTATACTTATGGAAAATAGAAACAAACAGTTTTGAATAGCTGCTGTACTTTTCACGTTTTGATTTATTAGGTACTAGCACCGAGGGGGGAAATTCGGCTCTAGCCTAGGATGAGTCAAACTTCTCTTGTACAAAGTGAATTAACTGATTTGTGAAGTTAAAAGGTTGTACTCATTGTATTTACAAAGAATAAAAGTATATTGGATTTAAGTAAACACTGCCTGATTTCTTTCCCACCTCCCTGGCTTGTTCATCCCCGTCAGCTACGAGGTGATGGCGTTCCCCAACTGGTGTAAAACCAAAGCTCAGAGCCTTCCAGCACAGAGCAGAAGGAACTGAGCAACAAAGGAAATGCCCTCTCTACAGTGAACCCCATTTGTAGAATGGCGAATAAAGAAATAAAATATAAGACTCCATTTTCTATGGCTCTCAGATATAATTGCATCTGTTAGGAAATTTTCTGCGTGGGGAAGAACAAGGCTGATGCACGATCTTCATTTCACCGGGTTTCCAGCCTCGCCAGTCCTGACCAGGACTGAGGTAGGGAGGGAGCCATAGGAAGGCCTTGTAGCCATTCCCAGGTCACCAGGAGCGCTGTGGGAATGGTCCTCGCTGCCGCTCTTGCACTGGGAACAGCGTGGACCAAGCAAGAGCCGGATTGCTTCTGTTCTTGGCTGAAATGGCCTTGCAGATAGGATGCACAGAAGTTCCACCAGCCACACCTTGTCAGCTGACCCAGCAGGGAATGGGAAGACCATCTTGTCGGGTAGCACAGTGCCAGAAGATTCATCTGTTGTGCACATGGCTCTGGGTTCTAGACTCAGAACCATATATGAGCAAAAGGTACTCAACTAAGTACGCAAGAGCCATCCCTTCAGCTCTCTGTGTATTTCACAACGTAAATGCCCAGCAACAGAGAGTGGACATGCTGTGGCAGATAGGGAGTGACTAGGTCCCATGTTTCAGTGAGGGTAAATCGGACTTACGGAGGAGGGAAAATGAATTGCATGGGATGTATGTGACCTGGTACCATTTATATAGTTTTGCAACCTACGGGCCAAATACTCTTTGTAAGCATTTAAGTGTTACATTTAATGCAATTGTGAGTGGTATAAATGCTTACACTCATTGTAGACAGAGGTCAGATCTGCGAAACGGTAAGCCTGGTAAGGGGGTAACAAGAAGACCTTCTTGTGTAATTGTTTAGTTATTAATAAAAATGAAAAGCACCTACAAGATCAAGGCTAGAACTGATAATACTGGCTAATGGGCCCAGGGCTCTTTATCCACATTTAGTCCAGTTTTACTTTGTTGCTGCAAGGTAGAAATTCCCAAAGCACAAATAAATCAAGGCTTCCACCTCTGTCATTTGATGTAAGTAATATATCTGGAAAACAAAAAACAAAAATTTTCCCAGATTTAGAAAGCCCATCTGTCAAATGAGAGTACTTGATTTGATTGGGATTGTTATCGTTTGTTTGAGACAAAGCCTTGCTGTGTAGCCCTGGCTAGCCTCAAACACACAATCCCCCTGTAGAGGCGACCCCAGTACTGTGTTTGCAGGCATGTACCACCATGCAGCAAAAGCACAGAGAGGGTGAAGCCTGAGGCTCAGTTCATAGAGGGCTCACCTAATGTATATGAAGCCCTGGGTTTGGTCCCCAGCATTGCGTAAGCCGGAAGTGGTACAGCACATGGATAGCCTCAGCACTGGAGAGGTGGAGGCAGGAAGAGAGTGGGGTCATTCTTGACACATAGCAAATTAGAGGCCTGCCTAGGCTCTGAGAAAACTGTTTCGGGGGAAGGGGGGAAGTATGTGTCAGTCAGGATTTTACTGCTGTGAAGAGACACCGTGACCAAGGCAACTCTTATAAGGGACAACATTTAATTGGGGCTGGCTTACAGTTCAGAGGTTCAGTCCGTTATCATCATGGCAGCATGCAGGCAGACATGGGGCTGGAGAAGGAGCTAATCCCAAGGCAGCCAGAAGGAGACTCTTCCTGGGCACTGGGCAGAGCCTGAGCATAGGACCTCAAAGCCCACCTCCACAGCGACACACTTCCTCCAACAACGAGGCCACACCTCCTAATAGTGCCACTCCCTGTGGGGCAAGCATTCAGACATATGAGTGTACGTGGGCCAAACCTATGTAAACCACCACAGTGTGTAAAGAAACCCACGTTCCCATCTTGAGCCTGGATCCTGCAGATACTGTTCTCTGCTGATGTTTTTGGTTTGGGACTTTTGCAAAAGTTGCCAGCCTGGTTTGATTCTCTTTTGTAAGAGCAGAGATGATGGCCAAGCAAAGACAATCCAGTGAGAACCTGTGTTCTGTGGCTTGTCACACCAATTTCATTCTCCTTTAATGTCACTGAGAATACTTAGATTAAGATAGGTTACAGGGCTGAGAGATGGCTCAGTGGTTAAGAGCACTGACTGCTCTTCCAGAGGTCCTGAGTTCAATTCCCAGCAACCACATGGTGGCTCACAACCATCTGTAATGGGATCCGATGCCCTCTTCTGGTGTGTCTGAAGACAGCGACAGTGTACTCATGTACATTAAATAAATAAATATTTTTTTTAAAAAAAGATAGATTATAGCCAGGCAGTGGTGGCGCACGTCTTTAATCCCAGCACTTGGGAGGCAGAGGCAGGCAGATTTCTGAGTTCGAGGCCAGCCTGGTCTACAGAGTGAGTTCCAGGGCAGCCAGGGCTACACAAAGACACCCTGTCTCGAAAAACAAACAAACAAAACAAAACAAAAAAGATAGATTACAGTTGAACTTGGTATTATTATGGGTTAGTTAATCACCCATCACCCCACCTGGGAGGGAAGTCCTCCCCTGAGGTTAGAGTTGACCACGGGCCTACCTCTGGCCAGTAGAAAGTAACCTGGCTTGATAATTCTCAAATTATTTCAAGGTTTTTAATCTAATTTAGGATACCATGTCTTGAACCCATTAGCCAGAGACATTCCTGTGGCTGCCTTCCTCAATGTCCTTTCTTTGTTTTCAAGAAGGTCTTCCTACATAGTCCAGGCTGGCCCCAACTTCTAATCCTTTTTCACCTTCTTGAATGCTGGGATTCCAGGCTTGTCCTGCCATGCCTGGTCCTTAATTACTTTTATTAAAATGGAAACACTGCCTGGCAGTGGTGGCGCACGCCTTTAATCCCAGCACTCAGGAGGCAGAGACAGGCGATTTCTGAGTTCGAGGCCAGCCTGGTCTACAGAGTGAGTTCCAGGACAGCCAGGGCTACACAGAGAAACCCTGTCTCGAAAAACCAAAAAATAAAATAAAATAAAAAATAAAATAAAATGGAAACACTTTACTTTCTCCATGTGTCTGGCTGTTCCTTGGCTGTTGGAGAATCAAACCCAGGGCTTCATACACACTAGGCAATACCAGGTTGGATCTCATCCAATGTAGCTACTTTGGTGCCATAGGTTTCTATTGCTATGAAAAACACCATCACCAAAAGCAACTCGGAAGAAACAGGGCTTATTTCATCTTAAGACTCTCAGGTTACAGTCCATCATTGAAGGAAGTCAGAGCAGAAACTCAAGGCAGGAACCGAAGCAGAGGCCATGAAAGTACTATGCCTACTGGAAGCCAGATCTACCTGCCCAGGGGAGGCACCTCCCACGGTGAGTTGGGCCCTCCCACATCAATCACCAATCAAGAAGATGCCCCACATGCCATTTGGCAGGGGCATTTTCTCAATTGAGTTTCCTGCTTCCCAAATGATGGCAGCTTGTGTCAAGTTGACATAAAGTAGCATGTTTCACGTGGTTATGGTGGTTCTCTGACTACCTCTCTATTGATTGACAGCTTCTCACTACACCAAAACTAAACTGAAAGAAACAAACTTCTAGGTCTACTTGTTAGGGCCTTGTGGGGGTATTTCTGTAGGATCAAGTCTTCCAGTGGTGTTTCTGGGTCAAAGAGTATATGCATTTTTAATTTCGATGGGTACAGCCAAATGGCTCTCCAAAAGGGTTGTATCAATTTGCACTCCTGCCAAGAGGGTCTGAGAGGGCCCATTTCACTGCTCAGAATTTAAAAGTGCTTAATCAGACAAAGGCTTGATGAACACTTCAGAGGCTGCTAGAAAAATACAGAGAATGCATATGTTCCCGTCATTAATATGCCTCCCATACGATGCTCTGGCTCCCGGTAAGTAGGTCTTGCCCGGCCCCCATGGTCAGAGCTGCATTGCTAGGCCACTTCTGTGAACCTAACAAATTTCCATGTCACAATGAAGGTCAGGAGAAAGTGGGTGCATGCAGATGAAGAAGCACTGTGGCTGATGTCCTCAACGGAAAATGATCCTGCTACACAAGCCAAGGTACTCGGGGCCGGCATGTCACTTAGAGGTAAAATAAGTGTTTACTCTGTGCAAGGCCCTGGGCTCTGGCCCTCAGCCCTGCAGCGGAAGCAACCAGCTCCCCAAACACCAGATTCTCCTTTAAAAAGAACATAAACAAAAATAATCACTTCTGAAGTAACAACCTCTCTCTCTCTCTCTCTCTCTCTCTCTGTCTTTGTCTTTCTGTGTGTGTCTCTCTGTCTCTGTCTAAGTCTCTGTCTCTCTGTGTCTGTCTCTTTCTATCTGTCTCTCTGTGTCTCTGACTGTCTTTGTCTCTGTCTGTGTCTCTGTCTCTCTGTGTCTCTGACTCTCTGTCTTTGTCTCTGTCTTTCTGTCTTTGTCTCTGTCTCTCTCTCTTTCTCTCTCTCTCTTTCTCTCTCTCTCTCTTTGTCTTTCTGTGTGTGTCTCTCTCTGTCTCTGTCTCTCTGTGTCTGTCTCTTTCTGTCTCTCTGTCTCTCTCTATCTCTCTCTGTCTCTCTCTCTCTCTGTCTCTCTCTCTCTCTCTCTCTCTCTCTGTCTCCCCTCCCAGGGTTGGGAAGGAAGACGGGGGGGGGGGGGGGACAGAATTAATGGGTAGACTGCAGGACAGCAGGCTGGGCAGTAACTCTCCTTACACTGAGTTAACTCCAGTACCCTTACCACAAATGACAAATGGCTTATTTCCCATGTGGTCTGCATTTTGAGTAGTGCTTGTAGATTTTTGGAACACGTGCTAGCTCTTTTTCTCCAATTGCTGCTAACCTCCACGGGGCCGCTGGGGAAGGCAACGAGCACTCAGCTGCACACAGCCAGCTGGCCCGTCAGCAGTGTGGCACCAGACAGACTCCGATAAGGAACCAGAGTGCGGCCACATGCCCTGGCATCTTTGTGTCTGGACAAAGTGATACAATGTTCTAATTGGAAACCGCCTGCGGAGTCAGTGTCATGAGGACATGAAGCTTTGCTCTTTAGACCAGCAGGATGGCCTTATTCAGTCCATGGTATCACCGCCACAAATGTCTTCTGGTTTCTGTGTCCCAGGACCCTAAGCTAGGGTCAGGAGAGATCCAGATTTCTTCTTCATGAAGGCTGGAAGACAGACACAACTCCTGTCTGCCCTGGTCGGTCTGGGTGTTTCCTCGTCCGTGATCTTGGGGGAAGGAGCACGGGCCAAGGTCAAGCAGGGACTGAGCTGGAAGCTCCAGCCGTGAGGCCCTCAGTCATGGCCTTCAGCTACATCTGTGAATCGAAGTGTTCAGCTTGGCAAGGCCTAACTGCCCTCCTTCTGGTCTAATGTCCCATCATCATTATCTTCAAGTGGGCCTAGGAGGCCACCAGGAGACGTTCTCCTTGGTCATAGGGCTAAGCAGATTAAGCCCATTTTCAAAGGCGCTTAACCTTGGCTACTAGCCTCCAAAATCCTTCCGCTTAGACAAGTCTATCTCCATCGTGAGCACCTGGGGAGCTTTAAAAAGCTTAATACCTAGGCTGCAGCCCAGGCCAATTATATCAGCCCCCCTGGAGATAGGGCCCAGGATGTGCGTGCGTGCGTGGGTGCGTGTGTGTGTGTGTCTGTGTGTGTGCCTGTGTGTGTGTGTGTGTGTTAGGTGTGTGTGAGGGTGTTGTGTGTATATATGTTATGTGTATGGTATGTGTATGTATCTTTTGTTTGTATGTGTGTGTGTGTGTATGTTTCATGTATATTTGTGTGAGGTGTGTGTGTATGTGTTGTGTATGTATTATGCATGTTGTTTATATGGTGTATGTATGGTGTGTGTGTGGTGTGCTGTGTGTGTGGTGTGTATGTGTTATGTATGTTATGTGTGGTGTGTATGTGTATGTATGTATGGTGTGAGAGTGTTGTGGTGTATGTGCTGGGTGTGTTGTGTGTTATGTGTGATGTGTGTGTGTGTGGTGTGTGTATGAATGTTTTGTTTGTATGTGTGTATGTGTGATGTGGGTTGAACCAAGGGTTTTGTGTCAGGTGCCCAGTCACTGAGCGAGATGCCAGTCTGATACAACTGTCAAACTACCAAATGGCTCCCACTGTAGCTAAGGCTGGATGCCCCAGCTCAAGAAGGTGCATCTTCAGGCTCCAGACCTGTTGGTGAGCCTCGTCCCTTGTGTCTGGTTGCCCTCCCCCTGCTCCCTGGTGACCTTTTAAGAAGTTAATGCTTCCTCTTCTTCCCCTGCTCTGGCCTGTCACTGAGCTCACCCCGCTGATTGCAGACCCTGTGATTGAGGACCTCTTCTGACCAACTCTCTTTCCCCCAAAATTAACGTGATCATTAAGGCTTATAATTTCACTCACCAGTGCTATCAATCAAGGGTCTGTGAAAACGGAGTTAAGAGTCCTTTTGTAATTGCCAGCAGCCTGGGACCCTGAGCAGAGCATTCATGGTCGGTGGGGGAGCTGGAGAAAAGGGGGAGCTGGTATGCAGAATAGAGCTGCACCCCTGAACTGACTCCCAAAGCTTGCTCCCCCCGCCCCCACAGGTAGTAAGCTTCAGTCTCCATCTTCTGTGGAAAGGAGGAAGCCAGGTCTTCCCACCCCCAATGTCTCTCGGTAGCATAGCCGTTTCCCTGGAGCCCCTGGAATAAGAAAGATGAGTGGATTCTTTATACAAAATGGAGAAGCCTCTGGCTGGGGAGGAGCGGTTAGGCTGGATTATTCATAGCTCAAAGTGAAGCTGAGGCTGTCAGATCCTTCAGACTCTTATACATTCTTGCCTGCTTTTGTTGTGTAGAGACACCTCAGGACCACGGCTGCTAGAGCCAAGCCCAAAGCAATGCACCACAACTCAGGTAACTCCGAGTTGCTTCTGCATGTAGGAAACAGTGGATCAGACCAGCCCTGGGAGAAGAGCTTAGTTCTTCGAGGGAGGGCTTGGGTGTCTGATTCCAATTCTAACCTATGCAGTGCCTCATGGAAGGAACACTTGATACATACATGGTAGGTGGCATGTAGACCAGAGGTGAGGGCATAGCTATTTCAAATACAACACTATGCTGTAACAGGGAAGTAGAGACAAGAAGATCAGGAGTTCAAGACCATCCTCTGCTACCCAGCAACTTCAAGGTCAGCCGGGGCTACAGAGGACCTTGTCTCCGAAAGCAAACCAAGAATAACAGCAATAAGAAATCAAATACAGCGTTAGAACAGCATGCAATGTCTTTTTTCTTCTTTCTCTTTTAAAGACAACGGCAGGAAGCTCTGAAGGCAGAGAAAGCTGCTTCTGATTGCAGCTCCTCAAGGCAGGCATTTCAGCTTTCATTTTTCTAATGGCTGCACACACACCTATATATTTACCATAGCTGCAATCAGCGAACACGCTTTGCATGCTGATGCCCTGAGCACTGTCCAAGCACTAGCCTTTGCTATTTGTAGCTATGGACTTACAGAATCCCTCCCACCATTTGCACGACCATTCTGTTACTCGGAGTGTACCAGGATGTACTTGCGACTCATTGTTTGGATAATTAGGCTTAATGAAAAAGCTTAATAATGCCGGGCGGTCGTGGCCCACGCCTTTAATCCCAGCACTTGGGAGGCAGAGGCAGGCGGATTTCTGAGTTTGAGGCCAGCCTGGTCTACAGAGTGAGTTCCAGGACAGCCAAGGCTACACAGAGAAACCCTGTCTTGAAAAAAAAAAATGCTTAATAAAATAGAGGCAGAACATAGGAAGTGCCCTGAACAAATCCTAGCCTCAACAGGGTTTAAATTGTGGACTTGGGAGAGAGAGAGAGAGCGCTCAGAAGCTAAGAGCACTGCCTGCCGCTCCGGAGGACTTGGTCTGGATTCCCAGCACCTCATCAATCAGTCAGTCAACCAATGAAGTTCACAATCAGTTACAACTCCCGTTCCAAGGGGAGGTAGCTTTCTTCTGTCCTCCATGGGCACCAGGTATGTGTGTGCTACACAGACACACATCCAGCCTGTGGAGAGCTTTTGGGGCTGCTTCTAGAAACTTGGCAAGAATTTGACATTGTGCCAGGACTCGGAAGTAAGCTCAGGAAAGAATTTGACTTTGGGCTAGGACAGGGAAGTAGGCTCAGATAACAGTATTTACATTTGGGCCAACACAAAGCTCAAGGTAAACTCAATGGAAGAATGTGTGGACCATACCTTTTATCTTGGTCATCCTGATATGTCCCTAGAAACTTTGAACAAGGGACTTTGTTTATTGCCTTGTTTGTTCCTCAACCTAGAACTGACATTATTTGCATGTACTTAAAATGGTATAAAAGCAAACTGGGAAAAAAATAAACCCAACTCAGCCTCAGAACAGGCTGGGGTCATGCTACAGTGTTGTCTAGTTGTCTTTTTCTTTTTAATTCTCCCTCCCTCCCTGGAGAACCCGCTGACTGACTCACTGAGCTGGCTTGGTCACCAGGCAAAATACCCAAACTCATAACATAAAAAATTTTTAAAACTCTTTAAAACAAAACCTGTGAACTCCTGGTTCCTGGTTCCTACTTCCTGAGACGAGGACTTCAGCAGAAGGTGGGCTCTGGGGATCTGGTTTAGCAACCCTCCAACAGCTGGCCCCGGTTCCACGCTCACCCAAAACACTGCTTGACACTTGGGGTGACTTTCTTCTGGGGCCACAAGTGATATCAAGAGTCATTTCTTTCATTTAGAGCTCCCCCAATCAGTACTAAGGCTGGGCACAAGAGAATAACTCTTCAAAAAGCAGGTCCTGGCTGGTGAGACCATGGCTGGGAATAGCTCAGAGGGTGAAGATGTTTGCCATGATGCCTGGCCACCAGGGTGTGATCCCCATGGACCAAGCTGGGGGTGTGGCTGTGTAGACCTGGAGTAGTGTAAACCTATAACCCCACCACTTGGGAAATAGAAGTGAGAACAGGAGTTCAAGACCAACCTTTGCTATATATCTGGGTGGAGGCTAGTCAGGGCTATAGGAGACCCTGCCTCAAAAGAACAAGAATGAAAACAACCAGGAAGTGTGGGCCATGTTGGAACTTCTTCACCACATCTGGCTATTTGTAGGTGTCTGTTCTCCATTCATTTTCCTGGAAAGTAATGTCATCTGAGATTGTGCTGACATTGTCAGGTCCTACTCCTCAGGAACCAAGAACATAGTTTCTGGTTCCTGGGTGCAGGAACTCAACACTCCTGTGACAGGCTAGTGAATGAGATGAGTTTTCCTTCCATCTGCCTGGCGGAAGAGGTCTGAAGAGTCAGCCTGGTGAAGGTGTCAGTGCAGAATGGTTTGGCCCAATATGGGGTTTGTGCATGAGGAGAATGCCCTCCCCCCGGGCTCACAGGCTTGAATACTTGCTCCTCAGTTGGTGGGATGGTGTGGGAAGGATTAGGAAGTACATTTTTGTGGGACGTGTGTTATCGGGGGTGGGCTTTGGAGTTTCAAAGACTGCTACATTCCCAGTGTGATGTTTCCTGCTGGCTGTTTGAGATGTGAGCTCTCAGCTGCTGTTAGTGCAGCCTGTCACCTCCAGTCCACCACTGTGGACTCTAAGCCCCTGAAACCACAAGCCCCCTCAAAGCCATTCTTCCTTCCTCCTCTTCTTCCTCCTCCCTCCTCCTCCTCTTCCTCCTCTTCCTCCTCTTCCTCCTCCTCTTCTTCCTCCTTCTTATTCCTCCTCCTCTTCCTCCTCCTCCTCTTCTTCCTCCTTCTTATTCCTCCTCCTCCTCTTCCTCCTTCTTCTTATTCCTCCTCCTCCTCTTCCTCCTTCTTCTTATTCCTCCTCCTCCTCTTCCTCCTCCTTCTTCCTCCTCCTCCCCTTCCTACTTCTTCTTATTCCTCCTCCTTCTCTTCCTCCTCCTCTTCCTCTTTCTTCTTATTCCTCCTCCTCCTCTTCCTCCTTCTCTTCCTCCTCCTCCTCTTCCTCCTCCTCTTTCTCCTTCTTATTCCTCTTCCTCCTCCTCTTCTTCCTCCTCCTCCTCTTCCTCCTCCTCCTCCTCTTCCTCCTCCTCTTCTTCTTCTTCTTGTTTTGCCTTCATGGATATGTCTGTGTGAGGATATTGGATTCCTTGGAACTGGAGTTACAGATAGTTGTAAGCTGCTGTGTAGGGGCTGGGAATTGAACCTGCGTCCTCTGGGAGAAGAGCCAGTGCTCTTAACGCTGAATCCAGTGCCCAGCCCCCACACTCTTTTTCTATGAGTTACCTTGATCATGATGTCTTCCCACAGCAGTGCCTTAAGACACTATGGCTCCTGGAAGCATATCTTTCCCCCATGTCCACCACGTTCTTCATAGCAGCTTCCTTTCTCTCCCGAGCTTCTCTGTGATGGTCTCCTATGGTCTAGTTTTAGGTCAACTTGACATGGGCTAGCGTCATCTGAGAGAAGGGAACCCCAGTTGAGAAAATGCCTCCATAAGATCAGGCTATAAAGAAGCCTACAGAGAGCATTTTCCTAACTGGTGATCGATGGGGGAGGGTCCAGCCCATTGTGGGTGGGGCCATCCCAGGGCAGGTGGTCCTGGGCTCTATAAGAAAGCAGGCTGAGCAAGCCATGGGGAGCAAGCCAGTAAGCAGCACCCTCCATGGCCTCTGCATCAGCTCCTGCCTCCAGGTTCCTGCTCTGCTTGAGTTTCTGCCTTGGCTTTCCTTAATAGACTGTGATTCAGGATATGTAAGCCAAATAAACCCTTTCCTCCCCAAGTTGCTTTAGTCATGGTGTTTTAATCACAGCAATAGAAACCATAACTAAGGTGTCTCCTCATAGAGAGTTATTTTGCTTAGTAATAGGACTTGAGGGTCTTGAAGAAATGTCTGCCTCATTTCCCACTGTTTGCATGAAATCTTGTGTGAAGATTTTTTGCTGCTGTTACAGAATGCTAGAAATAACACAAGAGGGAAAGGGGTTATTTGGGGGTCATCATTCATAGTCCTTGGTCCGTGGGGTCGTGGTGGGGCAGAACAACACGATAATGAGAGTGTGCGGCAGACAGGAAGGAAAGAAAGGGGGGACTGGGGATCTGATATAATTTTCACGAAGACACTCCTCTGGATGGATTTTCACCACCTCTCAAAATAGCACCATGACCTGAAGGACCAAGCTTTCACCCCACGAGGCTGTGGGAGACACATCAAAGTCACTCCTTGACACCCCAAGCCTGGAATTGGTGCATCTGTAAAAACAAACAAACAAACACCAAAAAAACCCCAAAAACGGTAGTGAGGCTGGGTTTCAAAGCTCTGGTAAATGCAGACACATAGCGAACAGCTAATGTGGCCACTCAGAGGGTTGCTCTCACCCTGCCCTGTCTGGCCAGCAGCTTTCAGAAGGGGAGAGGGATTCCCCCCTCACATAGATCCTCTGAAAAGGCAGTGACCAGGCCAGCGACCCATAATGGCTGTAGTGGCTTGAATATGCTTGGCCACCCAAGGAGTGGTACTTCTAGGAGTGGTGGCCTTCTTGGAGGAAGTGTGTCACTGTGGGGGTGGGCTTTGAGGTCCTGTTCTTAAGCTCTGCCCAGGGTGGAAGAGACACTCTTCCTGGCTGTCCTCAGATCAAGATGCAGAACTCTCAGCTTCTTCGCCAGGACCACGTCTGCCGGGCTGCTGCTGTGCTTCCTGCCATGATAACGGACTGAACCTCTGATCCTGTGAGCCAGCCCCAACTGAATGTTGTTCCTTATGGGAGTTGCCTTGGTCACGGTGTCTCTCTTCACGGCAATAGAAGAACCCTAACTAAGACAATAGCCTGCCCTGAATGTCCTTGGTCTTCAAGCCATAGGAAAATGTATACATGGCGAATGAACATTATCTCCAGGCTTTACGCATGTGTATCAGCTGGTTTCTAAAGATAGGGACCAACCTGCTTCCCCGTCAGCGCCATGGCCCTCATACTGTCTGAAGTCTCACCTCCCTAGAGTCCTCAGTCTCTCTTAGTTGCTCATTACTGCACCTTGAAAGCACAGGAGAGTTCAATGACAAACTGCCATATCCGAAAGCCTGCAACTAGACGCACTTGATAAATAATTTCTCCGCAAGGGAAAATGAGCCAAGTCGAGCCAGATTAAATTATTTTAAAGGCAGGTTTATTGGGAAGCTGCTCTCGGGTAGCCCCAAGAACAGAGACCAGGGCTGTCATCATGGGGAGAGGGGAGGGGCAGGGGAAGAGAAAGAGAGAAGGGGTGCACATGTGCAGAAAGAGAGAGAGAGAGAGAGAGAGAGAGAGAGAGAGAGAGAGAGAGAGAGAGAGAGAGAAAGAGAGAGAGCACCACGGGGAGACTAAAATGTCTGACTTATATATAGGTGTACTGGCTGGTTTTGTGTGTCAACTTGACTCAAGCTGGAGTTGTCACAGAGAAAGGAGCTTCAGGTGAGAAAATGCCTCCATGAGATCCAGCTGTAAGGCATTTTCTCAAATAGTGATCAAAGGGGGAGGGCCCCTTGTGGGTGGTGCCATCTGTGGGCTGGTAGTCTTGGGGTATATAAGAAAGCAAGCTGAGCAAGCCAGGGGAAGCAAGCCAGTAAGGAACATCCCTCCATGGCCTCTGTATCAGCTCCTGCTTCCTGACCTGCTTGAGTTCCAGTCCTGACTTCCTTTGGTGATGAACAGCAGCATGGAAGTGTAAGCTGAATAAACCCTTTCCTCCCCAACTTGCATCTTGGTCATGATGTTTGTGCAGGAATACAAACCCTGACTAAGACAATAGGGAAGAGCCTCTGTGGGAAGGGCAGCCCAGCCCCTGGCCTGAAAGTTCAGGGTTGGGGAAAAGTTCAGGGTTGAGGGCAGGGTATGCCAGGTAGGGACTGAGGGATGCTGGGAGAACCTGGAGGACAGGTCTGCTTTAGTATATAAGATATGCACCTAAGTTCCCTGTCCCAGGGTCTCTGAGAGGTCATAGGATCTCTATGACGTTGAGTCTTTATCTTGGGTAGGATTTTTCAAATGCATATTTTAACAGAGCTGCTAATTTGCCTAAAATCTACATTCACTTTGGATAACGTACAACACGGGCCTCCAGCAAGATACCCAGTGGGGAAAGGCACCAGCTGACGAACATTCAATTCCTGGGACTCACGTGGTAGAAGGAGGGAACCTTCCTCCGTGGGTTGTTCTCTCACCTCTGCAAGTGCATTGTGGCATGTGCACCCCCACCAATAAATTAATAATAATAATAATAATAATAATAGTAATAATAAATAATTAATAATAATAAAATATCACTATCATACACATGCTCACCTTCCTGAGATGATTTGCTAGTCTCTGGGAGCTGAGCATGTCTATGAGAACACAGGGAAGCATTATGAGAGAGTCAGAGGTTCTGGGGAAGGAAAGCTGATCCTTTATTCATGCTTCCTCAGAAGAAGGAAGGCAAGGTCAATAAGACCTAAAGAAAAGGTTCAGCCAATCTGAATTTTGAGGAAAATCACCCTAACTTCTTCCCTTATGAACTATATAGGAGGAAATCTACACAGCTTCTCTGTCAACATAGTGTCACCGAGACCTTCATATCTGCTGCTGGGCGAGTCTGCTGAGTCCCCCCAAACCCTTGCCAGCACTGTCTCCAACCTCCAGGCCTGGCCCTGTCACATCCAGTACTCTGTCTTAGTCTCCTAAGTGTAGCTCTCACCCTCATCAGAGAAGCTTTTTGCAGTAGATGGAAGCCATGACAGAAATTCACAGCGGACCGTGGAGTGAATGTGCAGCCCCCACTGATACGTCCATAACACAACCGCTATACCTTAGGTTCAGGGAGCATCTTGGAAGAGGAGGGTGTGGGGGTGACTCTGAGAGCCAGAGGACCTGGAAGTCTTCTGTGAGATAATATCTTCTCTGCGATAGTGGAAGACTCTGATGAGCCTTCACTACCGGGGACTCCCTGAGTGAACCACACGGAGCCGGAGATTGACGCAAAAGCAAGAGGAATTTATTGCTCCAGCGCACTAGGGCTGTCCCGCACCCAAAGGAGAGGCGATGACCCCGGGCAGCCCATCCAGCCAGTTTTATGCAGTTTTCAGGGGTAGAATAGAGCAGCAGCCACTAGGCACAATGTGATTGGCAGAACTGTGTGACGTTTAAACTGATTGGTCCTTAGGGAATGAGGTAGCAAGGGTGGCCAACGGTTGGTCCCCCCTGTGGTCTTTCTGAGGAATATAATCAGCCTCTCCCTCCCGGAGGGGAGGGGTACCTACGTACTCCATGACCTCTTCATTAGGGAAGCTGCTCTCTTGACACTTTGACATTACTGTCACCTAGACATGGCCTGTACATGACAAGCCTTGCTGATGTGCCAATGTTGATGATGATGGTGTGTGTGTGTGTGTGTGTGTGTGTGTGTGTGTGTGTGTGAATAACTAATAATTAAAAGAGAGATCGTGAATTTGGGAGGGAGTAGAGTAGCAGGGACAAGGGAGGAGTTAGAATTGATATAAGTAGAGTACTCATGTTTGGAATTATTTTTAAATAGTGAATATTTCTACTGGTTGGGGAAGCCATATTGGATTAGACCACTTAGCTTTTGTCATGTGGAAGCCACTCGATTGCCCTTCTCAGTCACGCTCTGTCTACTGGAACTGGCCTTCATGGCTTCAAGGGTATGTCTGTTTGGGGTGCATTTTTGTGGAAGCCTAGATGGACCACAGGAGAATGCAGGGCTGGTTCTCCTACGGGTTATTCCTTTCTTTTAAAAATTATTTTATGTGTATGAGAGTTTTGCCTGCATGTGTGTCTGGACACCACTTGCACGCTTGGTATCTGTGAAGGCCAGAAGAGGGTGTTAGGAATTGAACCGTGGTCCTCTACAAGAGCAGCCAGTGCTCTTAACCACTGAGCCATCTCTCAGCCCCAACCTATGGGTCATTTCTTTTTCTTTTTCTTTTTTCTTTTTTTGGTTTTTCTTTTTTTTTTTTTTAAATTTATTTATTTATTTATTTATTTGGTTTTTCTTTTTTTTATTTATTTATTTATTTATTTATTTATTTATTTATTTATTTATTTATTTATTTATTTATTATATGTAAGTACACTGTAGCTGTCTTCAGACACCCCAGAAGAGGGCATCAGATCTCATTACAGATGGTTGTGAGCCACCATGTGGTTGCTGGGATTTGAACTCATGACCTTCGGAAGAGCAGTCGGCGCTCTTAACCGCTGAGCCATCTCTCCAACCCCTTTTTTTGGTTTTTCGAGACAGGGTTTCTCTGTGTAGCCTTGACTGTCCTGGAACTCACTCTGTAGACCAGGCTGGCCTCGAACTCAGAAATCTGCCTGCCTCTGCCTCCCAAGTGCTGGGATTAAAGGCGTGCACCACCACTGCCCGGCTATGGGTCATTTCTTGATGGCAGGCTCTAGCTCCTGCCAGTTGGTGTTCGTCCAGAACCCCTTGTCCCTTCTTGGTGGCAATTGTCCACAGGTCCACCTTCAGCATCCTATGCCTTCATCTTTTTTTTTTTTTTTTTAAGATTTATTTATATGAGTACACTATCATTGTCTTCAGACACACCAGAAGAGGGCATCGGATCCCGTTACAGATGGTTGTGAGCCACCATGTGGTTGCTGGGAATTGAACTCAGGACCTCGGGAGAGCAGTCAGTGCTCTTAACCACTGAGCCATCTCTCCAGCCCCCCTTTATCTTTTTTACATCTTGCCTTTGTTTTTGTAGTTGTTCCTTTTCCTAAAACTCTCCCCAGATTATACAGTTCGACTCTGAGTAGCCAGCTGTTTGCTGTTGGAACCTTGACAGTTTTGAAAAAGATCCAGCAGTTTAGTGTTTGTTGTCATTGTCTGGCCTATGCATCCATCTGTCCCACATAAACATAGGGTTTATTACAAAGAAAGGGAGGAGGTAGTTTGATTCTGACACCAAAAATTGGTTAGGAACAAGAATGACTCAGTCGCTCATGGAGTGCTTAGCAAGATCCTGGGTTGGATCTTGTCTTAGTTTTCTATTGTTGTGACAAACCACCATGACCAAGGCAACTTATAAGAGAACGGGTTTCCTTGGGCTATGGTTTCAGAGGGTTAGAGTCCAAGATGGTATCGGGAATAGCTAAGACCTCACATCTTGATCTGAAAGTAGGAGACAGCCGGGCAGTGGTGGTGCACGCCTTTAATTACCAGAGTCTCTTAAAACCTCAACGTCCACATCTAGTGACACACCTTCAACAATCCTTCCCAAACAGTTCCCCTAACTGAAGATGAAGAGGTCAGCTCAGGAACTTTGGAAAATTCCACCAGGGCCCCCCTGAGCACGTGGGCACCCCTCCCCTCCTGGAAGAAACAGATTAGAGAGCCCCTACTACCTCATTCTCTAAAGACCAATCAGTTTAAAAGTCATACTGTTCTGCCAATCACATTGTGCCTAATGGCTGCTGCTCTAAAAGCTATAAAAGCTTGATAAACGGGCTGTGCATGGTTGTTCTCTCCCTCCTTGGTGTGCAGGACGACCCCAGCAAGCTGGAACAATAAATTCCCTTTTGCTTTTTGCATCGATCCCCGACTCCATGGTGTTCACTTGGGGGTCTCTGGTAAGTTAAGGCTCCCCAGAGTCTTACAAAGACTCTTAGTTAGGGTTATTATTGGCATGAAACACCATAACCAGAAGCAACGTGGAGTTTATTTGACTTTCCTGTTAGGGAACCCTGCTATTAAGGTCACATTCTGCCATGTCTGGCTAATTCTCCAAGCCTGGAGTAAAATGGAGGATGCTGTTTCTCAGTGGGGCTCCCTCTTCTCTTGCCTGACCTTGTCTGGAGAATGTCTCTGAGCACAGATGCCTGGCCTTGTTTGGAGGATGACCTTGTGCAGAGCTCTCTGCACACGATGAGTGACTCAGCATGACTCAGCATGACTCAGCCTGACTCAGGCCACAAGTCCCACTCTTGCTTCACTCCCGTATGATAGTCAGGTGCTGTGTTAGGACCAATCAGCCCTCTCCACCATACCCCTAAGAGCCCTTATGTACCCTACCCCTGGAACAACAGAATAGAGCTGTCCCACAGCAGCTGACTTGGGAAGTTCTTACGTCACACTGCCTTCCGAACCCTGCTTGCCGCTTCTGCTCTCTCCATCCTCAAGGGCGAGTGGCCATGACCCCCTGATCTCCCCGAGAAGGGAGACCTATGATATCCCAAATCATAGACCACTGAGGGAAGCCAAGGCAAGAACTCAAACTGGGGGTGGGGGTGGGGTGCGGCTGGAGGATTGCTGCTTAGTGGCTTACTCCCTGTGTCTTGCTTAGCCTGATTTCTTGTAGAACCAGGACCACTAACCAAGGGTTGGCGCCCACAATGGGCTATGCTCTCCCCATCAATCATTAATTTAAAAAATGCCCTACAGGCTTTTCTACAGCCCAATCTTACGGATGCATTTTTGCATCAATGGAGGCTCCCTCCTCTCAAATGACTCTAGCCTGTGTCAAGTTGACAGAAGATGAGAAGCAAGCAAGTATTTTATCATACGAGCCTATGGGAACCTCCCCAGCATCCCCACATCCAGAGAGGGAGGCAGAGGGAGATTGGCTTGAGAATCATGACAGCACATACCTGTAATTCCAGCACTCAGGAAACCGAAGCAGGAAGACAACAAGTTCAAAGTTAGCCTGGGCTACATAGTGTGAAACTCTGTCACACACACAAAAAAGGCTTAAACTACCTGTGGTGGTTTGAATAGGTACAGCCCCCATAGATTCATATGTTTGAATGATTGGCCATAGGGAGTGGCCCTATTAGGAGCTGTGGCCTTATTTGAGAGGGTGTGACCTTGTTAGAGGAAGTGTGTCACTGTACAGATGGGCCTTTGAGGTTTTAAATGCTCAAGCTATACTCAGTGTGAAACGCATCCAGTTTCCCCCTTGCTGCCTGAAGATGTAGAATTCTCGACTCCTCCAGCGCTGTGCCTGCCTGGACGCTGCCATGCTCCTGCCTTGATGATAACAGTCTGACTCTCTGAACCTGTAAGCCAGTCCCAGTTAAATGTTGTCCTTTGCAAGAGTTGCCTTGGTCATGGTGTCTGTTCACAGAAAACCCTAAGACACCATCTAAAACTATAAAGTCAGGCTGTTGTTTTAAAGTTCCAAATTCTTTTCCCACGTCCTTTCTCACAGACGGAACGGAACACAGAGAATCAACCTCCCTGAGTTCTGTGGTGAAAACCACTGGTCTATGACAGTGAGAGCTCAGGCTTGCTTCTGGGGAACAGCAAGGAGAGGGTAGACCAGGAAGCTCTTTCCTTTCTCATCTTTTCAGGAAACCCTGAGGAGTGTCACAGAATGAATCAGGCCTTTGACTGGGGTCGAGAATGAAGTGACTTGCATGCCTTCCTCAAATACACACCATTCCTGGGGTGGCCGTGTAGACTGACCACACACATGGAAAGACAAGCAAGGGGTTAAGGCTTGGTGTCCTTGACGCTGTGTTACAGGTACCAGGGGCAATGTGACAACATGGCAGAGTGATGGGCGTGTCAGCAGAGAGCAGGGGCAGACTGCTGGCTCTGTGAGCCTCAGGAGTCAACAGTCAGCAAGAGCTGAAGCAGGGTCCTGTCACCCAGGGCCTCCACAGGCTCTGATGAAATGTGGAGACCAAACCGCCACTCAAAACTGGATCAGTGCTCAACTGCATGGTGGGAAATACCCAGCGACAGGGACATCTTCCTAGGACCATGAAGTCAACGGCACTATGCCTGAGGACCTGACACTTTCCCCACAGCCAGGAACACATCTATTGAATTAGTCTCAATTACAGAGGACACCTTAGGGAGCTGGAGAGCAAGGGGAAGATGGAATTGCTCTCTAGATACCTGTATGCTCTAAAAGGCTGCTTAAATCAGCCTCGTAAGATGGGCTGGAAACTGTATTTCTGGGACAGGATCTTGCTCTGCAGCCCATAGCTGGTCTGGAATGCCCTATGGTCTGAGGCCAGAGTTGTCTCCAACTTACAGCACGCTTAGCTTACTTCCCAAACTCTGGCATCGTGGGTGTGGCCACTGTGTCCAGCTGAAGATGTGACTCCGAGTTCAAACTCATGATTCTCTTATTTGATCTTCCTTAGTATCTGCCTATTGGCATGTGTTAGCACATGCCAGAAAAATGTATTCCTTTGTAGACTTGATTTATTTGATGTTGGGGATTGAACCCAGAGCCATGAGCATGCTAGGTTAAGTGCTCTGCCGCTGAGCTATTCCCAGCCCCCCCCCCCCCACATTTTCTTTTATTTCTAAGTAAAATCTGTGAAGGCCAGGTAAACGTGTGGACTGCTTTAAAGGGCTGAATTTGTAATTTGAACTGTGTGAGGGCATTATTTAGTCCTCTTTAGCTCTAAAGTGCAGGGCAAGTCATTTGAATTGTGGAAAGGCAGATTAAAAAATAAATATCACCAGCTGGGTGCAGAGTCGCACACCTTTGATTCCAGATCTCGGGAGGCAGAGTAGGCAGCTCTTGTGACTAGCCTGGTCTACAGAGTTCAAGTCAGCTAGAGCTACAAAAATGAGCTCCTGTCTAAAACAAAAAGTAAAGCAAAACAAAACAAAAGTAAAACAAACAACCCCCTCAAACCAAAATAGATATTGCCAAATAAAAATGTAAAGGAAAAAATGGTGGGATCATGGGTAGGTTATTTCTTGTTTGTTTTTCATACAATCTACCACATAGAGGGAGCAGAGGAAGCCACATGTGAGTGAAATCCTGAGCAAACGCGTATTGCTGACACGGGTGTGGCCACCTAGAAGACTGTGGTGGTTTGAATATGCTTGGCCCATGAGAAGTGGCACTATTAGGAGGTGTGGCTGTGTTGGAGAAGGTGTGTCACT
>CM052720.1:7551757-7575837 GCA_028551405.1 Uromys caudimaculatus
CGCCCCCCCCCCCCCCCCCCGCTGTCTTTAGATCATGATGTAGAACTCTCAGCTCCTTCTCGAGCACCATGTCTGCCTGGAAGCTGCCTTGCTTCCCCGCCATGATGATGGCGATAGACTAAACCTCTGAAACTGTATGCCGCCCCAATTAAATGTTGTCCTTATTAGGAGTTGCCTTGGTCATGGTGTCTCTTCACAGCAATGGAAGCCTAACGAAGACAAGGACTTCAAGCCTCAGACCCACAAGACATTTGCAAAGCTGTTCCCCATGCAGGCTGGAATAGCAGAACTTTGTTCATGAATGAGTCTGAGTGTTTGTGGATGACTGCATGTGTGTGACTTTCCAGTGGCTCCCTCCTCTCTTACTGTGGACTGCTTGCCCACAGAGACCTCCTAAGGACACTGACTAGAATCCCTTCCTATGCTGTGCCTGACAGACACCCGAGGTTTCCAGTTGAGGACATCTGTCTTTTCTGTGCCCCATCACTGCTCTTCCCAGAGATCCAGGTCCCAAGTCACCAACCATGCTTCCTTTTTGTTAATTCAAAAGCTCGATATATTATTGCATTTATATTCACGAGATAATTTATATTTTAATACTTAAAAGGCAGTCTATTTAAAATTTCCAAGTGCTGAACCACTGGCTGCTTTAGTCTTGCACTTGGTGAATGTCCGGGTGCGGGGGTCGGAGGACATTTGCAGTCCTTGCTTGAGGCAAGAGGAGGCTCCTTCCTCTTTGGGAGTCCCAGTGCAAGTCCAAGGAAAAGCCATCTGTCCATAATAGTTAATACCTACAAAAATATTAGTTTGGCAGCTACAGAGAGGAGTCTAGGTGGGCTGGAAGAGGGAGGGAGAAGGTCCACATAGACACCACCGGTCCCTGGCTTGTCAGGTGGGAGGTGTATTTATTGGCCCTCACCTTTAGAGCTGCCTTTGGGAAAAGATGAGGGTGTCCTCTTCTTGTGTCCCGTCACCCTCAACCTCCTCTCATCAGTAGCATCTGCGCTGGAGGACGAAGGGTAAAGCAAATGTTTAATTGGTGTTGTGAACTCAGACCAATGTTTGCCCAAAGACGGTCAGTTGGTTGGTGCCGCATTTTCTTTTTTTTTTTTTTTTTCGAGTTAGGGTTTCTCTGTGTAGCCTTGGCTGTCCTGGAACTCACTCTGTAGACCAGGCTGGCCTCAAACTCAGAAATCCGCCTGCCTCTGCTTCCCGAGTGCTGGGATTAAAGGCGCGCGCCACCACGGCCCGGCAACATCACTCACTTTTATGAATGGGTTTTTAGGTGTCATTCATTCTTCCACAAAGAAGCTGTTTTGTTTTGTTTTTTGTTTTTTGATTTCCAATTTTTAAAAAGTAGATTCAGCCAGCAGTGGTGGCGCATGCCTTTAATCCCAGCACTTGGGAGGCAGAGGCAGGCGGATTTCTGAGTTCGAGGCCAGCCTGGTCTACAGAGTGAGTTCCAGGACAGCCAGCTACACAGAGAAACCCTGTCTCAAACCCCCCCCCCCCAAAAAAAAAAAAGTAGATTCATTCAAATAATGTGTATCTGTGTGTCTGTGTAAGTATATGTGCCCACTGGTCCAGGTGTCAGCGAGTTGAAGAGGGTTGTGAGCCACTTGAAATGGGTACTGGGAACTGAACCTGGGTCTCTGCAAGAGCTGTATTCATCCTTAACCTCTGAGCCATCTCTCTAGCCCTTAACTATCTGATTTTTAAAGCAAACTGCTGGTTTATACAAGATAGATAGATCTTAAAAGGCTATCTTAGATGAAGCAAACTTAGGTTAAATATAAGGAGTTAGACAGAAATAACCACGAAATCAGGGGAGGTCTGAACTCTAGCCTGTTGGTGAGGGGGTTGGAGGCCCGCCCCCTCAACCCTCCTGTCAGTCTTCTTGGTTTCTAGCTTAGGTTCTGGGGGTTGTTGGGGTTGGTGCTTTGAGAATTCCTTTCCATAGCTGAGACACTTGATTGGGTTGTTTCTAAGATTCCTTGTGGTTCTAATAAGGCTTTCTTTTTAAAATTTTTACTTGGTTAATATTCACAGTGCGAAGCTTTAGAGGCTGGACAGGTCACCGATTACAGGAGGCTAAAAGACCACACTAACATAATGTGGGTTCTGCAAGGGAATCTGGAACAAAGGAAGATGTTAGAACAACTAGCAAGCTGGGAACGGATCCCAGCATCAGTGTCCTCCTTTTAACAAACGTGCTATGCCCACACAGTAACACAAGGGGAAATTTGGAGAGGAGGTCTTCGGGAATTCTCTGTTGCAATATTGTTACAATGTTTCTGTAAGTCAAAAGCATTCAGAGTAAAAAGGGTCCTGTTGCTTTCTTCTTTTCCTTTTCCTTTTCCTTTTCCTTTCCCTTTCCCTTTCCCTTTCCCTTTCCCTTTCCCTTTCCCTTTCCCTTTCCCTTTCCCTTTCCCTTTCCCTTTCCCTTTCCCTCTCCTCTCCTCTCCTCTCCTCTCCTCCTCGTCCTCCTCGTTGTCCTCCTCCTCCTCCTCCTCCTCCTCCTCCTCCTCCTCCTCCTCCTCCTCCTCCTTCTGCTCTTTTAGTTTTTCTTTTTCTTTTTTTTTGTTTTTTCGAGACAGGGTTTCTCTGTGTAGCCCTGGCTGTCCTGGAGCTCACTCTGTAGACCAGGCTGTCCTCAAACTCAGAAATCTGCCTGTCTCTGCCTCCCAAGTGCTGGGATTAAAGGCATGTGCCACCACTGCCAGGCTTAGTTTTTCAAGATAGGTTTCTTTATGTAGCCTTGGCAGTCCTAGAACTAGTTCTGTAGACCAGGCTAGCCTCAAACTCAAAAACTCAGAGATCCGACTTTCTCTTTCTCCTGAACTGGGATCAAAGACATGTGCCGTCACCTGCAGCTTCCTTAAAACGTAAAACTCGAGGGGCACACACACCTTTAGTCTCAGCACTTGGGAGGCAGAGGCAATTGGGGCAATGTGAGTTGGAGGCCAGCCTGGTCTACAGAGCTAGTTCTAGGACAGCCAAAGCTACAGTGAGACCCTATCGAGAAAATTTTTTAAAAAAGGTGAACTAGTCTCCTCTCACTTCAGTCTCTGGGCAACCAGGAGCCAGTGTGCCAGCTTCTGACTCAATACAGGGATATTCAATGAACACTCAGGAAAATATGTGTACCCTATGAATGTCACTTTCAGAGAGCAGAAGCTGGCTGCAGTGGCAAAGAGCAATGAGGTCCTGACGAAGTGGCAGCTACCTGATTAACATTCCTAACATCAGTGACCACTGTCCCACAGAGAGGCAGAAGGCTATTGTCCAGGATCCACACACAGCACACAAAGGGTCAAAGCCTCCCAGATCTGTGCCTACTGGGGGGTAGGGTGGGGGGACACTCCACAGGTCAAAGTGTTCAGATTACGTCCAAGAAAATCCCTTTGCAGAGAGCCAACAAATCCCCAGTGCAGTTGAAAGGACAAAACTTTCTCCACCTTAGAGACACTGCAATGAATAAACCGGTCAAACATGGTTTGGATTTACTGAACATGAAAACAACTGGATTAAAGTCTAATCTGGCTCGAAAGGAAGTGTACCGAGACAGCTGAGGCCAGTGTTGCCCTCCGCTGAGCCAGAACGACCATTCCAGTTTTAACCACTCAGATCAATCCGGAGAGCGCTTCCCTCGTTTCAGACTGTCAGTGCACAACGCTCTCTAAACTGTCACCAAATGGCTGGTCTGTCCTTAAGGCGCAGTTACAAACGAGAGCTGCATGGGCACGTACCTGAGCAAACTGCACACTGCGCCTGCGTGAGGAGCAGCGCCTGCTGCACAGCCCAGGGACAGGTTTTAGGGTCACAAAGACTGAGGTTCCGTACTGGAGAGATGGCTCAGCCCCGGCTGCTCTTCTGAAGGTCGTGAGTTCAAAACCCAGCAACTATCTGTAATGAGAACTGATGCCCTCTTCTGGGGTGTCTGAAGACAGCTACAGTGTACTTACATATAATAAATAAATCTTAAAAAAAAAAAAAAAAACCCAAAAAACTGGGGTTTCAATTTTTACTGGCCACGTGACCTTGGGCCACAGCTCTTCTCTTGGTAAGATGAAGGTTCTAAGCTTTGCACTCTGCGTTACCCACAAGCGTGTGAGTTGTCAACCTCTTCCGTGAGATCATGTAACTTATCAGTTACTTCTAGCTTGTAATTCTACAACCTGCGATGTGTCTCTCTGGCTTTGCTTTCTCTCTTTAGACTTCTTTCTTCTGCTCGGCCATGACTTGTTAGCGCTGGGTAAAACTTTAAAACTTAGAACAGGCCTTAAAAGGGGTGATGCTCGCCAGCTCCGATGGGAGTTGGACTGTTTATGGTTTGTGGTAGTTTTGGGTTTCGTTTTGTTTTTTTAACCTGCTGGCGGCTTCACCTTCCTCTGGTGTCTTTGTCTCTGTCCCTCTGTTTTAGGTTTTCTAATTACTTCTCAGAGAAGGACTGTCAGCTATAGCCACGGTGATGTCCGTGCCCCACTGGTGTCGGGGAAGGTACAGAGGGAGACGCTCCAATGTCCAGGTCAAGTCTCAGTCCTTACTGGGTTTCTGGCATCAGATATACCCAGGTTGTATAGCTTTTAGCTCTGTGGCCCTGACTCCCTCTGGGCAGTGTGGCATTTCTTACTTAACTCTAACCCTCCCGTTGAAGGTGGACTGGAAGGGACTTGGTATAAGGCTCTGAGGCTCAGGGCCAGGCAGGAGGTTCTGGCTGTTACCTCAGGATAAATATTCAGTTTATTCTGCTGCTCAACTTCACTGTTATCTGTGGGTCCCTGTAGGACCTTCTGTAAAAGCGACTTCCAGGGATTTCTTATGGCAACCATACTTAGCCTCTAGCAAGACACACACACACAGACACACACAGACACACACTTGTGTGTGTGTGGCTGCACACATGCTGTGGCGCCTATGAGTGGGGATCGGAAAATAATTTTGGGGAGGTCAGTTCTCCCCTACACCATGTGAGTCTTAGGGACTGAACTCATGTATCCAGGCTTGGCAGCAAGCTCCTCTACCACGCAGAGCCATCTTGCCAGCCCCAAGTCATCTGCATTCTGTTCTTAACCAGGTTAGAGCGTGCGCGATGTGCGTCTGAAGCCCAGGGTCTCCCACACCTCAGGTAGGTGTTCTTATGAACTACATCCTCTCCCCACCCCTTCCTCCAGGTTTCTGTTTGAGGGCCAACTCCACGCTCCTTACAGCTTGATTCTACCACCGACACCCTGTCCCTCCACCTGAACCCCATGTCCCTTTGTCCTCATGTTTACTGTGTTTACTCTCTGGCCATGGTGAGTTTTGACTGACCCCAAGACTGGCCTTGAGGAAAGGGCAGGCGTCTGACCTCTCCTGCCCACACTTCCGCAGCACTCAGTATCACTGGCTGAGTTTACAGGACCATTCTCATCACAGTCTCTGATGGTGACAGGCATCTCTAAGTGTCCTTTGCGGCTGTCAAATGGCTTCCTACCTTCCAGATCAAAGGAACTATTTTCTCTAAGTTCTGGATAGGGGAAACTTCACTCACTATACATAGAGATTAACAAAAATAATTTTTTCAAGATCTGATAAGTACCCTTTCCTTCATTTCCTGTTTTTAAAGAGGAAGATGAGTCGGACATGCTAGTGTATGCCTTTGGTCCCAGCACTTAGGAGGCAGAGGCAGGTGGATCTCTGAGTTGGACGCTAGCCTGGTCTACAAAGTTGAATTCCAGGACAGCGAAGGCATTACACAGAGACACTCTCAAATAACCAAAAGCTAACTTGGTCAATGAGGTTCAAATACAATCAAATCCATCACAGGGTCTCCTCTTAGCTGGGTGTGCACCCAGGCCAGGATTTCCTGGGACGTTACCAAGGGCCCAGACTCAGTCTTACGGAGCAACTGTGGCATTTACTTACTTGAAGTCAAACTTAAATCCAACCCCTATGCATTCACGTCCTCATGTCTGGCTACCCCACCTCGGCAGACTGAGGGCCATGTGTCCTAACGGAATACCATCCTGGAAACCCAACCTTTCGGTCTGCCTAGCCCTGCACGGAAAGCCACCATCCCTGTCCACAGAACAGGTTGGGAGGGGACCTTTTGTTCCAGACATTGTCAGTCATCCATCCTGAGTAACCCCAAGCCCAGCTTACGAAATTTAGGAGCCTGTTTCTTCGTCTGTGAAGGTAATTGTTACCTGCCTAAGGGTCAGCCCACTTGGAGCACCCTGGAGGCTGACACTACCCTAGAATAGTTTCAAACTCAGTTCCCATTCTGAAACAGTAGTGTAGTAATCAACGCTAGCAAGCTCTGGCTACCTAATCTTCAGGCCACAGCTCACAGAACTATCTGTCCTTCCAAAACACCAATGGATTTTATCTGTACTAGCTCAGGGGCCCTGGGCTCCTCACAGAGGGAGGAGATTCCTTCAGAGTGACCAAAAAACCCCATCACAGGTCTCGGCAGCAAAACACTCTAGCAAGAAAGCGAATGGCCCCAGCACTTGGGAGGCAGAGGCAGGCGGATTTCTGAGTTCGAGGCCAGCCTGGTCTACAGAGTCAGTTCCAGGACAGCCAGGGCTACACAGAGAAACCCTGTCTCAAAAAAAACAAAAAAAAGAAAAAAAAAAAAAAAAGAAAGCAAATGGCAACTGTACTCGCTACTCTAGAATGCCCACAGCCAGGAGGCTAGGAGGATGGAGCCAGGGCTTCCCAGCGTTAGGACAGCACACTTGCCAACCAAGCACCACGTCCAAGCCCAGACTGAGGTAACTACACAGAAGCTCCTCCACATCCCCAAGTTTTGGTTCTGGACTTTCACAACTACTCCTGCTAGCTATTTTTGTGTCCCCAGGACCAAAGTACTTCAGAGGGGTC
This sequence comes from Uromys caudimaculatus, assembly GCA_028551405.1. Classification (NCBI taxonomy): domain Eukaryota; kingdom Metazoa; phylum Chordata; class Mammalia; order Rodentia; family Muridae; genus Uromys; species Uromys caudimaculatus. The sequence continues at coordinate 7,558,625 of CM052720.1, forward strand.
ATTAATAGCTAGAAGGGTTTGTTTTGACTTGTGGTTTAAGGGGCTATCGGTCCAAAGTCTTGAGGAGGGCACAGTGGTTATTACAGCAGCAGAGACGTCACGGCACCAGTGGCCACTCACATGGCAGTAACCCAGGAAGCAGAGGCTCGTGATATTAGGGGCTGGCCCAATAACCGTCAAGAGCAAGCCCTTACTGATGTGCTGTCACCAGCTAGGGATCCATTCTTGATGTCCCCACTGTCCTCACTGAACCAAACCCCAATTGGAGAACAAGTACTCAAAACATAGGCCTGTCAAGGACATTTGAAACCACAGTCCCCAACGGGCCTGCATTCCTAAAGGCCCTGCTGATACTGACTGAAGCAGGACACAGGAATTACTGAGCAGGCAAGGCCTGAAATGCCCTACAGTCACCCACCCAGGGCTTTGAAACCCACATACAGAGTGAGTTCTGTTAAGAAGTCTTGGGCCTTCAACATTACTCGGAATCTACTGGGCACTATTACTCTAAAGGAGCAGAGTTTGCTCACTCCAGGGCATCCGATAGCCATCCTCTCCGGGCCTCCAGAGGCCTGCCCCCCCTCTGCCATCTGACTTTTCAAGAGCATGCCTACCCTGAGGACTATTCTGGGACTCAACCTAAAACTCAAGGATCACCATCAGCAGAAGCCCAGTGAGTAGAGACACCCTGCTACTTTCTTTTTTTTTTTTTTTTTTTTTGGTTTTTTCAAGACAGGGTTTCTCTGTGTAGCCCTGGCTGTCCTGGAACTCACTCTGTAGACCAGGCTGGCCTTGAACTCAGAAATCCGCCTGTCTCTGCCTCCCAAGGGCTGGGATTAAAGGCGTGCGCCACCACTGCCCGGCTAGTCATTCATACTTAACTGCTTTGCAGAACTATTTAGCAGAGTCACCACTTTTTCCTTCAGACAGGGCCTTAATATATTGTCCTGGCTGGGTTAGCAACTGCTTATGTAGACCAGGCTAGCCTCTGCCTCTGAGTGCTGGTATAAAATGTGTATACCACCATGCCCAGCTCCATTTTTAATTTTTTTTAACACCTAATTTTGTCTGTGTTTAGGTATGAACATGCCACTGTGAACATGTGGCCAGAGGGCCAACAGGAGGTCGTAGGCTCTCTACTACCATGTAGGTCTCAAGAGTCAAACTTAGAACTTCAGGCTTGGCAGTGAGCCACCTTTACACAATGAGCCATTGTGTCAGCCCCTTCTATTTTGTATAGCAAAACCAGACAGCCTTGATGTTCTGTTGCTCACTGTAATCAAATTTGTTACCGTTTTTGCTTTGTTTATATGTGTAGGTGCGCTAAGCATGTGCGTCTATAAATGTGGAGACCCAAAGCTGGGTGTCTTCTTTGATGAGTCTCCAATGTGCACGCACACAGAGGATTTCGCATGGAACCCTAAGCTTACTTCCTCTCTGCTGGGATTGTAGGTAGCAGCATGCCCACCCATTTGGGCTTTACATGGGTTCTCGGGATTTGAACTCTGGTTCTTACGCTTAGGTAACAAGCACTTTTCCCACTGAGGTATCTCCTTAGTCTCCTTGTTTATGTCTTTATGAAAGATAATTGCTTTTATTTTAAATCATGTGTCTACGCGTGCAGCTGTCCTAGGAGCCCAGAAGAGGCTACTGGACCGCCTGGAGCTGGGGTTACAGGCAGTTGTGAACTGCCAGATTATCTGGAACTCACTATAACCCTCTGGCCTTTGCTTCCTGAAGGCTGGGTGGGATCGCAGGCGTCCACCACCACGCCCGACTGCTCTGTAACATCTTGTAGTGGTTCAAGTAACTAGTTTTATGAAATTCTGAAATATTGTTTTGAGCAACAAGAGGTCTTTTTCTGCCCCCGTGACTTCACCGCACTTGTAGTTTGCTTGTGGATATCCCACGCTTGTTTCTTCTCAAATATTTTGTCTTAAGCGTGTGTGTGTTGGCCCACGCCTGGGATTCCAGCATTTGGGAGGCTGAGACAGTAGGCGCGTGACTTTTGAGTTCAGTCTGTGCTATTCCCATGTTTGCAGAGAAGATGATCTGGGGTTGCTCTTCCTGGAATCTAATACCCAATCACTTGATGTACAGGCTCAAACTAGAAACCTTATAACGGCTGCGTTAAGTTTGGTCAAAACACATCATGAAGCAAGAAGCTGTGCATTTTCTGGTCTTGTGATTTACGTACACCTCTCCTGAAAGGACTGAGCTGGCCAACAGTACAAGCCAAACGACAGAGAGCAGACACCTGCCACTCACTATACTGTTGCTAAGTTCCAGCAAGTCACTCATATGCCCGGGGCACAGCTGCTGAGAACAGGGGGTACGGTACTGACTAACTTAAAAGGCCCTGACAGAGTGACTTGAGACTGCACAGCATTTGTCAACACACAGTCCTTCCCAACAAGGCAGTGAGCCAAGGAACCCCTCCCAGTGTTTAAAGCCCCATTCAAAAGGTGGCGATGCCTCTGACACCACTGCCCTTTAAAGAGGACCGGAGCTGTGGGAATGGCAAGTGCAGAGTGAGTATACACTCCCCCAGGGAGGGAGGGACGGCGGAACAAGCACAGAAGCCGGGCAGTGGCGGGCGGCCGTGCAACCAGAGCACACCAGAAATGCATTTCAACTTTTATTTGAAAACAACTTAAATTTTAGACAAATGATTTTAGTATATAAATTTGATTTTGTTTTTATACAGAATATAAAGATTTCCCTCATTAATCTTTCATGTGAAGGGGATTACAGGCCAGAAGGAAGACACATTCTGCACACAAAGTACACCTCGTATGTGTGGCACTGGAGACAAATGGTGCCATGCTCCTGCACATAAATTAGGACCAAGTGGTGACGTCACACATCAAGGGATGGGGGAGAAATATTCTAGTCAATCAGATTCAAGAAGCAAACATGACACAGAAACTGCAAATAAGAGCAAGCCGGCAGCTTTAGTCAGGACACTGCAGGTTCTACGGGGCTGGGAGGCTACAGTGTGCACACGGACACAGCGGGGAGAGCTACTCAGAAAGGCTGGAGCGAGGGAGTTTTCACTAAAGCAAATGAACTTCTTGTCAACTGCCAAAACAATGAAAGGGAGCGTGTGAGTGTTAGTCTACCCGGGGCGTTATACCAGTGTCTGTGCAGCATGCTAGGTTAGTTACGACTTCTTCATTGGTGCGGATGAAACATTAATGGTCTCTTTCGGGTTTGGCCTCTTCTTACCAAACTCAGGCATGTCTTATTTTAGATGGAGTATAGCTTTTATCTATAATTTCATCCTGTAAAAACATGTGAAGACAACGCTCATTCTGGGCCAGAGGATGACCAGCGACCCTGGAAATAAAAAACACAAAATTTTAGTCCATTGTTTATTAAAGATGGTGGTGGGAGGGGTCAAAACAAGCACACTTTAAGGAAATCTGTACAATGTATTAAATGCAAGCGTTGCTACTCTGAGACCCATAGGCTATGCTATCAACTAATGGCCTTTCCCTTTGGTTCATAAAGGTGGTAGGGTGGCTCAGCAGGCAAGGGCACTGTCAGCCAAGTCTGATGACCTGAGTATAGTCCTCAGGACCTCACGAGGTAGAAGGAAAGAAAGGACTCTGCAAATTACCTTCTGTCCTTCATATAAGCACTGAGGTGGACACACACAAGTAAATGTAATAATAAAGAAATAAAAAATTTGCTGGCCAGTGGTGGCGCACGCCTTTAATCCCAGCACTTGGGAGGCAGAGGCAGGTGGATTTCTGAGTTTGAGGCCAGCCTGGTCTACAGAGTGAGTTCCAGGACAGCCAGGGCTACACAGAGAAACCCTGTCTCGAAAAACCAAAAAAAAAAAAAAAAAAAAAAAAAAGAAATAAAAAACTTGTAAAACTTCGTGTTTCAGGAATGCGTATCAAGCTAGCTTAATTAGTTGGTACATGCCTAAGAAACTTACATTTTATTGTTACATGTGAAATAGTTCATGTATTATTAAAATCTATTTTAAACACACAGGATCCAAACCAGGAATGTGAGCCCATGCCTGTAGTCCCAGAACAAGGAAGGCTGAGCAAAGGAGCTCTGAGTCTGAGGCCAGTTTGGGCAAGTATAAAGAGATAGGACAGAGCAGCACAGGGTTCAGGTGTTGACCTGAAATCCAGGAAGGTCACTAACAAACCACACAGTGCCTGGGTCCTCTGCTCGGCCCCTCTCCCACCTACGCTTCCCTCTGTAACCTTCAAGGAGCCTTGTGCTTCAGACCTAGCTTTGCTTTCTCAAAGAGTTTGTTCAGAGAGGCAGGGGCGTGCCGGTGTACACCTGTCATCTCAGTGCCTTGTCAGGGCCAGCCTGGGCTACACAGTGAGTTCAGCCTTCGACAAAAAACAAAAACAAAAACAAAAAAACAACAAAAAAAACCCACCAAACCAAAACACCACCAACACCACCAACACCCAAAAAACCCACACTGAAGGTTGTGTGCTAAGTCACAGGCTTTTGTTTACCTCTCATGGAAACCAAATTATTAGTTAAAATATGCAGCTCACACAACCATCTTCTCTAAGATCTGGCTAATCAGGCAGACCTCAAGACTGCTATGTAATTACACTGGGTCCTGTGGTGTGCGGCTGCAGCCCAGCTCAGGGACAGCAGTGGGCAGTGCCTGAGCAGACAGGATGTCTGTCTGTCTGTCTGTCTATCTCCCCTCCCACCTTCCCCAGCTGGGTGTAACCTTGCAACACTTCTGCTCAGCTCCCTCAGTGTGGGCCACATCTCTTGGGGGGGGGGGGGTAATGCTGGTTTGAGCTCATCAATCAACAGCCACTAAAAGACAATCCTGAATACATTTTCTTAGTTCTTTTCAAAAGAACATTTTGCCGTGAAAAAAAATGTAATGTAGACTTTTACATAAAACACGTTGATAATACTGTTACCTGCAATCAAACAAAATGATTGTAAATATAATGTACATTTTATTACTCACATGAGAATATACCTTAAATCAGAATCACAAGGAAAGCTATTTTCTGAATGATGCAATTTTAAACGTAATTTGCATAAATTATCCAAGAACAACAAAAATAAAACTTAGGTCAACACAAAACCCCTCACTTCAACCACTCAAGAGTGTCAGCGTTATCACGTGGTGGTCAACTTAGGGGTACTTTCAGTTCATTTAAATAGTGCAAATAGTCTGGAAATGGCTAAGAGGCAGGGCGACATGGATTCAGCTTAACATTCAGGGCTGAAGATGGCTCAGCAGTTAAGAGCCCTGGCTGCTCTTGTAGAGGACCTGAGTTCGATTCCCAGCATGCATGGGACACATACAGGCAAACCATCCGAACACACAAAATTAAATACTGAGTAAATAAAAGCTGACCAGCAGTCACCAGCGCCTCACAGCAATGCCCCACGGGGGTAAAAGTACTTACTTGTTTATGAACTGTTCCAGCCCTTGCTTCCTCTCCTCGATGAAATTGTCATCAAAGATTCCATCGTCGCCTCTGAAAGGAAGCTGCCGCAGGAACGCTTTCCCAGGGAGCGGGGGAACTACAACCTAAAACAACACGACAAAGTGAGTCCTGCGGATGCCAACCCAGGAGCCGCTCAGTGGCGAAGTCCACCAGAGCAGAGCTGCCCCTGGCCCCACATGGTGGAACAAGAGAACAAGTCTCACAAGTTGTCCTTTGACCTCCAAATACACAATGTGACACTCATGTGGCCGCACACACTTACATGGAAGGGCACGGGTGAACACGTGCACGGACACACACACACACTCTGAATAGATAAAATGCAACAAAAAGAAAGTGTAAATAAGTCAAATATCAGGCATGGTTGGTGTCTGCTTTCAATCCCAACTCTCGGAAGCAAAGGCAGGCAGGTCTCTGAGTTCCAGGCCAGCCTGGGCTACATAATGAGACCCTGTCTCAAAAAAAAAGTGTAAGGCACAACACAAAGACAGGAGACAAAGAGTGCCCTCACAAGGACAGCCATCTTACTCTCAAACTTGTTTAAATACACAACTGAAAAGAAAAACACAGAAGGTGGAGACTGTAGCAAGAGTGTGGCCCGGGTTCAATTCTCAGCACTGTAAAAGCCAAATCAAAGGAACAAACAAACCACAGTAAAAAAAACAGACATGGCTCTGGAGGCAAGATGACCAGCTGAGGATGTGGAGAAGTCCACGGGACCAAGGCTCCTTCAAGGTGGTGTCCACAGGTTTCTTCTTGAACTTATCAAAGACAACATCCTGTCATTTGACAGAGACAAAGGTTCCTGAGTCTCTCAACACTACGTGGGAAAGACAATGCCTCATTGGGCTGACTAAACTCAAGCCCCAGCTAAAGAATAAAATGTTCTTTCTTTCTGCAGTGTCTTTCTTCTGTCCCCAGGGCGCTGCTGTTCTGACGTACGTGTGTGTGTGTGTGTGTGTGTGTGTGCGCGCGCGCGCGCGCGCGTGCAGGACCACACGCACCCTCAGTACTGTGGCCATCCTCCAAAGCCACCAACTTTCCCCAAACTTCCTTTTCTACTCTTTCTCCAAAAACTATCTTTCATCTTTCCCACTTACAGAATAGCCTGGTCCTTTCCACTCAACGCAGTACGCCTCGCCTTCCCCTCCTGGGAATTTCCTAAAACTCAAGCGTTTGGTTTCTTTAGCTAGCACCTAGCTACACAATTCAGTTTCTTTGTCCATCCTAGGGTCTCACGCCCCAGCTGTGCTCCCCCCCTCACCGGAAGGAGCTGGGATCTCACCCAGGGCCTTGTGCATGTTAGGCAAGCAAGGAAACTGATGCAGAAGATCAAGAATTCAAGGCCAGCCTCAGCTACCACAGGGAGTTTGAGGTTAGCATGGGCTATATGGGACCCCGTCTTAAAACAAAACAAACACTACCAAAATACTCCTGTTGCCATGGTGCTAGGAGCTGTAACTCTAAGCAGCACCCCAACTAAGGAGCCCCAGCCCAGCTCATCTCTAAATCCCTGAAGCACAGCCCCTAGGCTTTTTGGTCAGGTCTTTCCCATAAGCCCTGGAACTTATGCTCCCTGCCCCTGGCTCTGGAGTGACAGCGTTGTAGACATGTGCTCTGCAGCAGGCTCTGCTTCTTTATAAACTTATCCTAAAACAGTAACTCAATGAAGTTAAAAATAAAAGGACCAATCCGGCCGCACACAGGTAAGTGGGGGAGCAAGAGAAAACAGCAGCAGGAAGTAAACAAGAAACCAGTTGCTCAAGATAACCTCTGTACTCCTTCCCAGACTTGCTCTCCAGTGACGACGACCAAAGGAGTTACTTCCAGAAGTCTGTCTCAGAACCAACATAGCTCTTTCCCATATTGGCAATTTGTCAAATTAACTGTTAAAACCTGCACAGACTCTATAGCAGAGAAAAGACCCCGTCCCACACTTCCCACAGCACCTGGCAGGGAGGGAAGAAAGAACAGCCACACTTATAAAATCGTCTATTAAGGGGAAAAAAAAGAAAAGGTGGGGCAGTGGTGGTGACACACACTTTTAATACCAGCACTCAGGGGACAGAGTCAGTCAGGTCTCTGTAGTTTGAGGCCAGCCTGGTCTACATAGTGAGTTCCAGAACAGCCAGGAATACATAGAGTAATAACCCTGTTGTAAAAGAAAAAAAAAAAAAAAAAAAAGTGGAGAGCTCAGCAGGTAAGAGCACTGAGCCCTGGCTGCCCTTACACAGGACCCAGAGCTCAGCAGGTAAGAGCACTGAGCCCTGGCTGCCCTTACACAGGACCCAGAGCTCAGCAGGTAAGAGCACTGAGCACTGGCTGCCCTTACACAGGACCCAGAGCTCAGCAGGTTAAGAGCACTGAGCACTGGCTGCCCTTACACAGGACCCAGGTTTAACTCCCAGAAGGCACATGGCCGCTCACAACTCTGCAGCTCCAGTTCTAAGAGACCTGGATGCCCTCCCTTACATTCTGATAAAATTTAAAATCAAAACAACCCACCCCAACCCAAAACAATAGAACCAGTGTACTAAAGAATTATCTTTAAGCCAAGATAAAATACATGTATAAGATGGCTTTGCTGTTTTTTTTCCCGTAAGGTTTCAGGTAGCCCAGGCTACCCTTGAACTTGTTATGTAGCCAAGGGTAACCTTGAATTTATGACCGCCCTGCCTCCACCTGGGATTATAGGCTTTGGCCACCGTGTAGACGCTTTGTTTTCTGTAGATATATATTCTTCCTAACAATGTTCAAAACAGCCATTAGAATGGACCTTATAGGTAGCAGGCTTGACACCTACAAAAGTCATGAATGGCTCATCTAGCAAAGAGCCTCGTACACATCAAGTAAACTAAGGAAGCTGCTACACTTGCTGGTTTATCTGTGTACACATGTGCTCAGGTGTAGAGCAGATGTGTGAGCACACTCATAAGGGGCACGAGTGGTGACTTGCCGGAGTCAGAGCTTGTCTTCTGTTGTGTGAGCTCAGGTCATCAGGCAAGTGCCTTTGTCTGCTGAGCATCTCGGCAGCATCGTACCCAACAAATTTTTAGTAGTATGAAAAGATTTAATTATACTTCCTTTAATTCCTTTTGAGACAAGGTCTTGCAGCCAGCCCAGATGGCCTGAAATTCATCGTGTAGCTAAGGATGACCTTATGCTTCAGGTCCTCCTATGCTGGGGCCACCTGCAGGTGCCATCTCGCTGGGTCTGTGAGTGCTGGGAACTCAACTCGGGGCTCTGCATCAGAGGCAAGCGTTCTACTGACTGTGCTACACACATGCAGAGTTGGTCAGGATTCTTTTATCAATCTGCAGCCTGGAGTAGTAGGGCACACTCATAATTTCAACATGTAGAAGCAGGAGGAAAAGACCTCAGGGCTACCTTCGGTAACAGAGGCTGCGGCCAGCCTAGACTGCGTGAGACCCTTTCTAGAAATAAACAAGCACACACTTCTTGTATTTGTTTCTGCGTGTGGCCAAAAAGGAAGATGTCCGAGAGTACAATGTTGAAAGCTGAAGAACCAGACCATGGTGACAGAGACTGAGTGTCGCTTAGTGTCCAGCTGAGGCCTTGGCTAAAAGAACAAATAAATAGCAGAATGACCCACGTGCACTGCTCTCCTCAGTGATGGGGGTAAAATTGCCAAAGAGGTTGAAGGCCAAAGATGCTCACAGTTATGAGTACAAAGTAAAATGACCCACAGAGACTGCAGAGCAGAGAGGTGATAAGGAACTCCGAGTTACCGTTTTACACTTTACACTACGATGGAATAAAAAGGCAACCAATTATCAGGCAAAATCTCAGTAAACATTCCTCCAAAGAGCACACACAGTCAGTGAGTAAATGATAAGGTCAGCAGCAATATTAGCCACCAACAGGGGCGAGAGTGGCAAACACAGACAGAGCATAAGAGCCCCAGAACGCTCACACCGCGGGCAGGAATGGGAAGGCCAACCTGGGCTACAAGGTGAGTTGGACGTTAGTCTGAGCCACACAGACTTTACTTTCAAAGAAAGCAGGGAGCAGTTATGGGCTGGCAAGACGGATCAGGGAGTAAAGGCATCTCTGCCAAGCCTGATTTGATTACTTCCAGGGTGAAAGAAAACTCACTCCTGAGAGCTGCCCTGTCACTCTGACACTCATGCCTGCAGGCACGCATATACACACCCAAATGTAAAAACAAAATTCTAAGTTATGTAATTCAGCAATATAATCCTAGGTGTTTACTCAAGAACAGCAGCACACCAAGTGTCTATCAAATGATGAGTTCCTAGAGATCAATATCGATCTTCGTGGATGGATGTTCTTCTAATGTGTGAGTCCCTGGGTTTCATTCCTAAGATGGCAAATGAAAGAAAATAATTAATGAGAGCCGGAAAGATGGCTCTCTGGCCAAGAGGCTGTTCTTCCAGGGAACCCAGGTTCCATTTCCAGAACACACATGGCAGCTTACACTGTCTGTAATTCCAATTTCAGGGCAGTTGACACCTTCTGGTCTCTCTGCACACACAGAGCACAGACACACATACACATAAAATGATAAATAAAATAAATCCTTTAAAAAAGAAAAACTACTGAGTTCGAGGCCAGCCTGGTCTACAGAGTGAGTTCCAGGACAGCCAGGGCTACACAGAGAAACCCTGTCTCGAAAAACCAAAAAAAAAAAAAAAAAGAAAAACTACTGGGAAAATTAAAAAAAGGTGTTTCTATACAACAGGCTATTTATTATTTTGCAATAAGAATAAATACTGGGCTAGAGAGATGGCTTAACAGTGAAAAGCACCTGCAGCTCTTACTGAAGACCCAGGTTCTGTTCCCACCACATACACGGCAGCTCACGACCAGCTCCAGCTCGGCAGGTCTGATGCCCTACTCTGGCCTCCTCAAGTACCTGAGATGCATATACACAGGTGCAAAATAATATGCACACAAAATAAAATCTTTTTTACAAGTGTGATATGTGCTACAATAGGATAAAACATGAACAACATTAAGTATTCTGGGCTTCCATTTATAGCCACGGCTATAAAGTGCATAAATGATTGACAAGGAGAGAGGAGGCGCTGGGAAGAAACCGGTCATTACTACGCAGAGCCCAGGATTCCTTCTGACTCTCTCCCTCCCCCTTTCTTCTTCCTTTTCTCTGGAGATGGTCTTGTCATGTTGCTCTGGCTGGTCTGAAACTGTAAACCTATAGGCCATGAGCTTCCGCAATCCTGCCTGTTGCTAGGATCAGGACGGGCATGTTCCAATGGCCTAGCGGGTTTCCTTTAAAGGGATATTTGATGATAATGAGCTCCTAAACTATGGCTATGGCTGTGTAATTCTGACCATCCTAGGTGAACTTTATCACTAACTGCCCAGCATGCAAATTATCTCTTAATAAAGCAGTTGCTGGGGGGAAAGTATATAGTCAGCAACATTTATTAAACACTCCCGGAGCTGGAGAGGTGACTCGGTGGTCAGGAACACCGATGCTCTTCCAGGACCCCGGTTTAACTCCCAGCACCCACACGGCAGCTCACAACTGTCTGTGACTCCAGTTCTAATAAGAGGTTCCAACACCCCCATGCATACATACTTCAGGCAAAATACCAATGCACATAAAATAAAAATAAATCATTTTAAACATTCCAGTGTAGATTACAAGCTATGTTCAGAAAAAAATGCAGTCTATCAAAATACTGCTTCATGGTCATTAGAATTTTTCTTTATTTTCCTAAATTGTTCATTTGTTTTATTTTTTAACACATACATACATACGTATACACATACATTTTGAGACAGGGTTTCTCTTTGTAGCCCTACTGTCTTGGAACTGGCTAGCCTGAACTCAGAGCTCCTCCTGCCTCTGTCTCCTGGGATGAAAGGCGTGTGCCAGCATGCCTGGCTTTGTTTTTACTTCCTACTTGTTTTATACGGTTAGATCTACCTACAATTACTAGCAGCCATATACTGTATTCAACACTCTCCAGATTTTTCAGTCTTTAACTGAATTCACCTACCCACTGGTGGGTATTATTATGGGGTTTGGTACATGCTAAACACGCACTCTGCCACTGAGATACAGCCTGGTCTCCACTCACGTTATCTGTGTTATAAACTAATCTCCTCTAAACACATGGATTTTAAACTCCTCACACTCTACCAGTCTGTGTGCACAGCCCAAAAGCAATATACCGTAATATAAGGTTTCTCGAGGGTGCTATACCCTAGTTTTAACTGCGGCATCCTTAATGTATGTTTGTGGTATCTAGGAGAACAAATAACACATGCTCACTGTACCACCAACCCCGTTCTGATTCTAAAGCTCAGGTCTGTAGGTGTACACAGACCTCCGGCTGAGATTCTGTCACAGCGGTATGGGCTCTATAGAATCACGTTAGGAGACCTGCTCCTTTTGAAGGCAAAACCTTTTCCTTCTCCCCAACACTGCAACTTCTCTGACAGACCGTGAGAGCCTTAAAACGGGTTTTCGTGTACTCAGAGTCCTCCTGCGACTCCTAGAGTAACAGGGTGAGTGTCATGTTCACAGACCAGATCGACCTCAGCTGTGAAGATTGTGTCCTTGGCTCCACTTCCTCTCCTACTTTCAGGGCTTTTCTCCTCATGGCTCTAGAAGTCCGGCTTTATTTGAAATACAGTTTTGAGGGGTGTTATGACTTATGTATGATGCTTGCTTGTCTCACATCTGGCCATCTTTACCTGGCTAAAGTCATTTTCCTTTCATTTCTATTTTACTGAGCTACGAAAAATAGCAATCTTTCATCTACTACAATCAACTTCTTTCTACTACATTCTAGTTAGGAGAAGAAAATTCATCTTTCAAAGCACAGGCAGCAATGCATTAGTGGCTCATTGTCACCACTTAAGTCTAGGCTGGGGATGTGGCTCAGTTTGTAGAGTGTCCCCCTCACGAACACAAGGCTTGGTCCCCAACGTCACAGGGAACTTGCTGTGATGACATCTGGTTGTCCTCCAGCACTCGAACCAAGGTCAGAGTCCTCAGCCACAGAGGCCATTCTGGGTTACATGAGCCTGTGTCTCAACACGCATACACACAACCTAAGGGCTAAAACGTGTAGCATGAGAACCTGCGTTCAGATCCTAAGCACCCATATTAAACCAGGAAGTGGCAGTGCCTACAACTCCAAGCCTGGGGTGGATGAAGTGGATCCAGGGCTTGCTGGCCCGCCAGCCCAACTGAACCGTCAGGCTTCAGGTTCAGTGAAAGACCCTGTCTCAAAAGTGGAGCCGGGCAGTGGTGGCACACGCCTTTAATCCCAGCGCTTGGGAGGCAGAGGCAGGCGGATTTCTGAGTTCAAGGCCAGCCTGGTCTACAGAGTGAGTTCCAGGACAGCCAGGGCTACACAGAGAAACCCTGTCTCGAAAAAAAACAAAAACAAAAAAAAAGTAAAGTGGAAAGTGATAGAGAAGACATTCAAAGGCGACTCCTGGCCGTCATGAGCACACGAATGTCTGTCAGTCTCCTATACCGACCACAAGATTATCTGAAGAATATCAATGTTATCAAACAATAAGGTCATCATTTTATGAAATTTCTACTTACATGTGGGATCATCAGAAATGCAGACTATGAGTTAAAGTTGGAAAGACAGACATACTGCCCTTGAGGATGAGGAAGGAACAGAACAGCAGGAAGGACTGACAAGTACGTTCAAATGCCAAGCCGCACAGGCTCGACTGCATTACTTAACAGGAAAGCTGAGAGTTCTGAACAAGAGGACGATTGTCCTCTACTCCCGGGGTACAGCTTGAGATGGACCCCTTCACGCGAGCCCACGTCAAGACACATTCTGGGGATCTTAAGTTCAGTCACACGGTAAGTCAGAAAAGTGTAGCTCCACTGTAAATGAGTCTTACCTTGCTCTCTCTCTCTAGTTCGCTTCGAAGCCACTCAAAGTCGCTGTATCTTCTTCTAACAGTAGACTCCTTCAGCTTGAAGATAGGAAGATTTGTCTGAAACCAAAACAGTTACTCCTAAGTTGAAGTACATTGAGACATTCAGAAAGCAAGGAAGATGTCTGCCACGCTGATAAGGTGACAAATGGGTTCCTGTACAAACACCATCAAGTTATTAAGCACAATTACCCAGGCTAAGCCTTGACTACCCCTCACTAAGTAGTCCAGGCAGGCCTTGAACTCGCTATCATCCTGCCCTGGCCAGGGCTAACTCTTCTTTTTGTAACGCTGGGGCTGGAGCAGCAGCTCCTCACACTAACCTGAGACTCATCTCCAGTCCAAAACTATAACTTTGGTTTTTGTTTTCTCCTTTGAAATTCATTTCTCCTGCATGTGTGGGAGAGGGTGTGTGGGTGTGCATGTGGAGGCTGAGCACATTTTGAGTTAGTTCTTTCCTTCTACAGTGTTTTGAAGTAGGTGTCTCGCTTTAGCTGCTATGCTGTGTATTCTTGTCTGTCTGGCCTGTCAGCTCTGAGCGGAGCTGGTCTTCCGGCCCCCCATCCTGCTGTAGGAAGTTTGGCTTATAGAAGCAGCCATCATGTCACCCAGCTTTTCAGCACGGGCTCTAAGAGACTGGGACAACGCACGGCAAGTACTTTTACTTGCTGAGCGTCTCCCTCAACCCTAAATGTTACTCTTAACTGGTTTCTTTAAAAATGTCCAAGAGATCAGGGAGTGTTAATTTCTTTATTTATCATTAGGAGAAAATTAGGAGTCATACAAAACAAAAAACCACCCCCCCCAAACATAAAAAAGGTAAGTAAGGGGCTGGAGAGAGGGCTCAGCAGCTAAGAGCAAGGGTCCTTTGGCAGGACTCCAGTTCAGCTCTCAGCACCCATGCTGGATGGCTCACGACTGCTTGGAACGGGTTCCAAGAGATCCAATGCCTTCTTCTGGTCTCTGTGGCCACTGGACTCGTGGGCACATGCCCACAGTCATACACGTCTCTAGAAGATGCAGACCTTTACAGGAAGAGGGCATGCTGAGAAGTGAGGCCATGATGCTGAGCGTGCAGAGGCTAGTCAGAACGCAACGCAATCCTTGCACTAAAGGCCACTTGTTGCCATTTCTGCCGACTCTGGGGGAGTCAGTGGGTGTGCAGGGAGGCTGAGACAAGGCCTCTCTGTGTGGCCCTGGTTATCTTGGAACTCACTATGCAGACCAGGTTGACCCTGAACTCACAGATATCTCCCTGTCTCTGCTTCCTAAGAGCATTGAGATAAAGCTGTGCGCCACCATCCTGATCCAGTAACAAGAGGGTCCTGATGGCCAGGGCAGGTAAAGGCGCACTTTCTATCAGGCGAGAACTAACCACTGCAAGCTGTCCTGAGTTCCACATGGGTACAGTGGCATGTGCATGTGTTCAAGCACAATAAATGTTAAAAACCATAAAAACAAGAGAGTGTGTGTGTGTGTGGGGGGGTGCAGCTTAGTAGTAAAGTGCTTAACTGGAAAGCAGAGGCCCTGGATTTAATCCCTAGCAGAGGAAAAAAAGGAAAACCATTAAGTCCATTAGAAATAATTTATGATTAAAAACATTAGTGGAAGAAAATATGTTAATATGCATGTAAGAATTATAATCCTTGTACTCTGGAGACAAAGTGGGATACCAAGTGCAAAGCCAGCCTGGGCTCCACAGAGATCCCGTCACAAAGTTCACAGCAGAGTCCAGAATGATCCGTGCCGCAAATACCAAGCCCATTAAATCCCACCTAGGACTGCCGCCTCTCTTGGGTGAATTTATTCTTTACTCAGTACTGCACTTGGGGAACTGAACTGTTTTATAGCTTAGGAGAAAAAAACCTGAGAGGCACCTGGAGGCGAGTGAGCACTTCCTGCTGTAGATCAAGGCATAGGGCTGTGGCGGCCACGGCTGCGAACATTCTACTCACTTGCTAACCCGCCAGTAAACAGAAGTATGCCTTCTATTCAGGACTGTAAGTTCCGTTTGTGGTGGTGTCAATTTTTTCCAAGGTGTATTAACTTCTACGTTGTACAGCTTAAAGCTTGGAGCCCTTTACAGACGCTCCTGGGCATAACAGGGCATAGGCTTCGAGCATGAAACCAAACCTCACAAGAGGTTTAAAGGCACTTGAGTTTTCTTTCCCAGGTAACCACAACATTTGTTCATTGTATTAATGACTAGGAGCAAAATTGCACCTAACAAGACTCTTATTATACTAAAAGTCAAACTTGCATTTAAGAGATGCTGGCTTGCTAAACAGAGGAGCATTCTCATTCCTCAGAAGGAAAAAAAAATCAGGTCCCCTGGAGAGCGGGATGATAATTCCCAGAAAGAAAGCACTGGATTATTTCTCTCTAATTTCACCCATTGGCTTTTTAACCAGGCTCACCCTTCCGCATTAAAATATTAAGTCTTTGTAAGTGTCTAAAGATAGAAAGGTCTTTACAGAGCTGAGTATTTTCTGCAGGTGAGATTTTACATTCTGAACTCCCTCCTCTCAAATTACTTTACAAAAGGGATTAACTGCTCTCTTTATTCAGTATGTTAAGATCAAGCCTGTGAAAAGAGGTCCCCAAGAATTTTCATACTTCTGGGTACGGAAGTCTGTAAAGTTAATCTCTCAAACAACATATCAAGCTTACAGGTACAATGTTGAGGGAAGAGAGCCAGCTCGGCTCAGCTTACCTCCCATTCTCCCTTTTGAACTTTTGACACAATCATGATTATATCTGACTCTCTCTAATTGAGTGAGGAATGAGGCAGTCTCTTCCCTTCTATATTCGCTAGGAGTTTTTATATTTGAAAAGGGATCTTTTAGGTTTACTCAGCTGGCTATAATTCCTCTTCTTGTACAAGTGCTGCACCGGAGTCTGACAAGGCCTAGCAGGAACTCTGGGCCAGGGTGTGACCGACTAACGATGGGAGAGCCCTTGCCCAGTGTGAGAGACCCTCTAGCACTGTAAGAACAAACAAACAATTGGATATTATTTTCCCATTACATGTAGAATACCGAGCTTGACTGCAGGTGTCTGTCAATGTTTTCCCTAATTAATTTCAGGGGCAGCTAGCAAGGATAAGGATCAGAAAGTCACCCTCAGCTAACTAAGTCTTAGGCCAGCCTGTGCTATATATGTCTCAAGAATAAAGTTTTCCTGAGGCTTAGCGTTTAGAAGCACTGGCTACTCTTCCGGAGGACCCAGATTTGGTCCCCAGCACCCACATGGTGGCGCACAGCTTTCTGTAAGTCTAGCTCCAGAGGACCCAAAGTCCTCTTCTGACCTCTGGACAATACCGTGCACGCGCACACGCGCGCGCACACAAACACACAGACCAAACACTAATACATATAAAATAAGTCTAAAAACGTTGTCTTGATCATTGAAGATCACTCCAACTTTTCTGATCAAAGAAAAAAGAACTGCCGTGCTTTTGTTTCAACTTCTGAGCTATCACTGACTGCAAACTCTTGTTTGGCCACTTTCAATTTATTTAATGCTTACAAAGGGCCCGCGGCTGGATATCCCCCACCTCCCAACTTTGGCAGACTATTATTTACCAAGCATCTATAATACAACAGTGATAAATATGGAATCATCACTTAAAACGATGAATAAAATGAAGCTCATGAAACACCAAGGAAATAGAAATGACATAAAAATCTGAATTTGTGTGGTTAAAACACCACAAATAGGACTTGGGGTTTAGTTCACCGATGGAGCCTTGCCTAACATACGCAAAGTCCCGGGACCGACCTCAGCCCCCCCCCAGCCCCCAACGCCTTTACATCCCTCCCCTAC
>CM052720.1:7575937-7595437 GCA_028551405.1 Uromys caudimaculatus
AGGCTGTCGTGCAGTGCGCTCGCCCTCAGAGCTCTCGGTGCTGGGAGGCTGCTGGTTTGTTTTTTTTTTTTAATTTTCTCTTTGAGAGAGAGAAAGGGGGGGGGGGGGGGAGTATGTGTGTGTGTGTGTGTGTGTGTGTGTGTGTGTGTGTGTGAGTGAGAGAGAGAGAGAGAGAGAGAGAGAGAGAGAGAGAGAGAGAACGAGAACATATGCCCAAAGGCCAGGGACACTGGATCCCTGGCGCTGCAATCACAGGCCGTTAGCTGTGAGCCGCACAACGTGGGTGCTGAGACCCAAACAGCAGTCTTCTGACAGAGCACATGTGCCCCAGGTCACAGGGGTGATTGAGTGACTGCCACTCTCTGGATGACAAAGTGTCTCTGTAGGAAAGCTGGGAGACCTGGTGTGGCCGTGAATGACAACAGCTCGCTGCTCCATGGGGATGTTCTTGGGAAGTAAGATGAGGACGGCTCACCAGGGCAGGGCTCACCAGGGCAGGGCTCACCAGGGGCAGGGCTCACCAGGGCAGGGCTCACCAGGGGCAGGGACGAGAGCTGTTCGGTGACCACCGCGAGGCAGGGTGAACTAGATACACATTCTAACACTTCAAAGAGCCACGCAAAATTATTTTGAATGTTTGTATCAGGAAAAAAAAAAAGTGTATGTTTCAGACCTCCTTAGACTTCACTCTAATGTGCATCCAAACATCATATTTAGCCGGTGCTGTATCATTACGTAAACATTTGTGTTGTTCTGAGACAGATGTTCCAGACATAGTCCAGGCTAGCCTCAAACCACTCTGTAGCCCTGGGGTGGGCCTGAATTCTGATATTCCTGCAGCAGCCTCCTGAGAACTAAGCTTACAGGTACACAACACACATTTCACCTTAACGTGTGCGATTTATAAGTACCAGGTACAGCAAAAAGCAACAAAGAGATGGCCTGACAAGGAGGCTCATCAGGTAGGGGCACCTGCTGCCAGCGAACCAGGTGACCAGGCGATGACTCCTGGGACCGACCATGTGATGGATGGAGAAGAGAACTGACTCCCACAGGCTGGTGTCTGACCTCCACATTATGTACCCTGTCGCATGTGCGCACACAAGTGCATGCATGCATGCATGCATGCATGTGCACACAGAGTAAATAACAATGTAACTTATTGAGACAAGTGCTTTCACTGAGGCTGGAGATTTCTGACTGGCTCGACTGGAGCCAGAAAACCTCCAGGATTTGCCTGTTTCTATCTGGTCAGTACTGTGGTTACAGGACTGTGCCACCACGGCCAGCTCCTACACAGGTGCTGGCATCTGGTCCCAGGCTCTCACTCTCTCCAACAGGCACTCTAACCATGGAGCCCTCTCCTCAGTCCCAGTGTGTCTTTGAACAGAATATTTGTAGGAAGAGATGACGGAGCTCAGGGCTGGGAGGAGGGTCTGGAGGACAAGGGGAAGGCTGCCTGTGCATCTTTGTTTTACTTGCTTACTTGTACATTTTAAAAGACTGTATACAAGGACAACAAAACGAAACAAGGTTACAGCATAAATCAATGCCTGTATGTTGTTTCCCTATTTTCTAAGTCAGCAGCATATTTTGTAAATCTTTGCAATAACCTAAAAGGCAGTAATTCCATGTTGTAAGAGTTGGCCTTTGAGTCTGTATGGAGCCCACGTGCTGAGCGGGGCTTACTCAAGTAAGCAAGCTGGTAACTGGTCGCTGTGCGCTCGCCCCTCCTTTAAGCTGCCCAAGGTTCAGTTTATCATGGTAGGTACTGAGTTATGATAAACATGAAAACCGTGTTTGCTGCTGCTGCAGACAGTTCCAAGTGCTCCATATCCCCACATCTGTGATTAAAACAAAAACAGTCTTATAATATTTCTGGTTTTTAAAGGAATCAAAATTCCAAACTTGTCACTACATATATGTATTAAAATATTTAAGAATCTGGGGCCAGAGCAGTGGCTTGGTGATCAAGAGAACCCACGTTAGAGTCTAGCACCAACATGGAAGACTGAACTGTCTGTAATTGGTTCCAAGGGACCCGACGTTATATTCTGGCCTTCACAGGCACTACATGCAAAGTCATACTAACAGGCTTAACACGCATAATCATAAAAGTAAAAATAATGGTTTGAAAAATTAAGTATAGGGAGTATGGGTATGGTGACTCAGGAGCTGGATAATGGGTTGTAGGCAAACCTGGGCTACAAAATGAGTTTGAACTACACCTTCAAACCTTTACACTATTTGATAAGACTAACTCTTACTTTGGATGGGCAGTAAGGATGCAGCAGGCCTTTAATCCCAGCACTCAAGTTGCAGAGGCAGGTGGATCTCTGGGAGTTCAAGGCCAGCCTGGTCTACAGAGTGAGTTTCAGGATACCCAGGACTACACAGAGCAACCTTGTCTCAAAAAACAAGAAAACCACCACCAACAACCCTTTTAATTTAACATATGTGCATGTATGTCTATGTCCGTGTATCTGCACAGGTATGCAGGTGCCTGCAGAGGTCAGAAGCTGGCGAATCCTCTGCATCTGAGTCAGAGCCGTGTCTAAGCTGGGATCCAAGCGCAGAGGTCCTCTGCAAGAGCAGTGTGTGCTCCTAACTGCGGGGCGTTCACTCCAGCCCTCTGCGCTCTCAGCCATGGCTGGCTTTGTTCCCAGGGTTCACACTGTTATGGGACAGTGTGGTTAACTTCCAGCCCCCTTCCCAGCCCTCTACCAAATCCCCCCAAGCTCCGTCCTTGTTCTCCTCCCAGAGTGGGGCTTGAGCCCAGGCCGTACACATCTAGGTGAGCCCTACATCACCTGTCTGGTCACCCATCTTTTCTTTCCCCTTCCTCTAACGCCTGTCCTTTATCTAGTTCAAGAGTTACAGAACTCTAGAAGGACCAAAGAAATTCTGTTTCTTGGGAATTTGGGCGAATTTGCCTAAGATTTATTTTTATCAGTATTTAGAACACAGGCCCTGCATGCTAAGCATGGGTTTCACTAATTAGTTACACCGCCAAATCTGTTGCCTGATTTTATCACTAAGACGGAGACTAGTTTTTTTACTGCAGAAAGGGGCCATTCCCTGCCAGAGACTGTATGAATAAACAGATTGTGTTTTATGATCACAATCTGTTGAGTCAGCATACACAGTATGAAGAGGTCTTATAGTCGAGTTGGCAGAAAGAAGGAAAGGATATCTGCTTCTGTCCAAAAGAAATCCAGGGCGATGGGTACAATTCCCATGCATCATGCTTGCCTAGTCATTTTGCAATTGATAACTGAATTCTTCTAAGCTCATGAGAAAGACTAGACTACAAAATCATGGAACACAAAGAAAACTAGAAAAAAAAAAAAGCCATAATGGTGCATTCCTGCAACTGCAGTGCACGGGAAGGCGTTCAGGGTAATCTTCGGATACACAGCAAGTATGAGATCAGCATGGGCTACTTATGACCCATCTCAAAAACCAAAAGAAAACTAGAAAAGAACAAAACCCAGAAGTGCAGCACCACCTTTCTGCTGTCAACGTACTTTAAACACCAGAAGCAAAATGTAGCAATGTTAGGAAAGATCTCTGTTGCCTGTACTCTTAATTTGCTACTTATAGAAAAATTAAAATCAGTCTTTTTTTTCCTCCCGAAACCTATTATCACATGGGTAAGACCATCAGGACTCCAAACAGCAGTGAGAGGACAACTTTCTGAACCACAGTACACAGCTCTAACACCAACCTGCCCTGCAAGTCCAGTCTAGGCACAGTAAGCTGCACCATCCTTCGTCTTCTACACTTACACAGGCTGACCCACGAAAGTCAGCAGCTCACACACACCCTATATGTAACCGATTATCACTGATACCAGGCAGAAAACCAAGCTTTAAAATGCAATCAACTGAATATAGCTTAACAATAGATAGGAGAAAAATGTTTACCAGGTGTTTCTAGTATTTCTTGAGATAGTGTCACGTGTGCATTTGAAAAAGACTGGCAACAACATCAAAAGTACACTCAATAGAGCGCACTCTATTCAGCCAATCCTGAGAGGTGTAAGCGGATGCCCACCTCTCACATATTGGTTCTTCACGTATCTGCATCTAGAGATAAAGGATAAGCTCAAGTGCTGAGCTATCACCTCTCCCTCCAGGACTTTTGATGCTTATTTCACCCAATCTGGAACAGCCTGAGTAAGCAGAGATATGGTTATAACCTAGATGAACTCCTAAATATGGCTGGAGAGAAGTCACTTAATGAAGAATGAGCTTTCAGTCTGAAGAACCTTTGAAATGGAGATTGTGACTAGGCCAAGGTATTTAGTTTCGTCTTTTAAAAACTAAGGACATGGCCCTCCAATGAGACAATTCCTCATTATTGCGAGGAAGTATATTTTATGGTATAATTTCCAGAAAGGACAACAAAGAGTTATTTAGCTCGTTTAACGTATAAACCCCCTGGCGCCACGCACCCTTCTCACTCTGCTCACAGCCTGCCTTAATGAATTGCCAAGAACACGAAAGGTTTTCCACGAACAACTTTTAACAGAAATGTGTAATAATTCCGCTGTAAAGGAAAATCTGGTACAAGCTTCTAATCATAGTTGTACATACTCATGGTAGAATGGGCCTAGGAATGAAGATAGGTTACTAATCTAACATTTTTGCACATTTTATATGTGCACACATTTAGAATTTGCACTTAACACCCATCTTCCCAACTTGCCTTACCCTAAGAATCCTGCCTACACATGACTACCACCTAGAATGGCATCCAAATGGTCTAGGATAATGGACTAGGTACTTCTCTGTTGCTGTGACATGGAATAAAGAGTTTATTTGGGTTTAGGCTTAAGAGGGTGAGACATGTCACGGCAGGAAGGCTTCGCATAGACAGCAGGAATGGTAACGGGAGCAGGAATCTGGGTGCTCACATCTTTTTTGCTCCCTTTTGTTTTTGAGGCAGGCTCTTTCTATATAGGCCGGGCTCACAGAGATCTGCCTCTGGCTCTTGAGTGCTGGAATTAAAGGTGTGCACAGAGAATGCTCACATCTTGAACCACAAGCACAAAGCAGAAAGAACAAAGCGGAAGGGGCCTGAAGCTTTAGCCTCAAAGCTTCTTACTCCAAGTCTGCACCACTGAGATCGCCCCCAAAAAGGGACACCAACCAGTGACCAAGTGTTCTCTGAAATTCAAAGTACCACAGGCAGAATCTAGCCAACAGCATTTTAAAGAAACCCTAGGGTAGAGCCAAAGTTGAGAACTACAGCCAAGACTAACATGAATTAAGGCAAAAACTCATGAATCTGAACATAAATCACTTTTGATGTGGCTAAGATAAATGAACATGCTGCCTTGGGTAAAGATCCAGAGTACAATGAGAGGAAATGGGACGCGAAAACCACTCTGAGTCCATCCCGGATGTAAGATGAAGGAGACTACCAGTTAAGTGGCTCTAATCAACAATCTTAAAATTCTTAGGGAACCAATAAAGACTTTGAACAGCTAGTACAAATTTGAGAAAGGAGAAAGTTAGAGGCATTATATTTTCTGAATTAAAAGTAATGAGATTGATTGTATGGGCTGACCAGATAACTCAGTGGGTAAAGGCACTTGCTGCCAAAACTGGCCACAAGAGTTTGATCCTCAGAAGTCACATGGTGGGAGAGAACTGATTAAGTAAGTTGTCCTCTGACTTCCACATCTGTGTCCCAGCTCAGGTATGCATGCACGCGCACGCAGACACAGACACAGACACACACACACGAATAAATACATATATTTTTTTTAATTAAAAAAGAGAAAAGGGGGGAAGTCCAATAAACAGACCAAGAAATAATATGGTCAAGTAATTTGACAAAGAGCAAAAAAAGATATGAAAGGAAATTAAGTCTCTCTTTAATAAACTGAGCCAGAGAAATTGGATTTGTTTATATAAAAGAATAAGACGTGCCTGGCAAGACGACGACTCTGTGGGTGACAGCACCTGCTGCTCAAGCCCAAGGAGCTGCGCTCAATTTCTGGAACTCTGATGTGGCAGTTGTAGCAGGAGGACCAGACTCCACCGCCTGTGAGCCAGGGCATGCGCACACCCACACATGGAGCAGAGCCTTCCCTGCTCCACACACATCTTAATAGAGGTGCACACACGCCACACCACTCACCTCCCAACAGCGTCGACGAGTTAAGACCTTTTGTCTTCAAACTAGAGAGCATAAAAGAAACGCATAAAATGAAAGTAAGCCGGAGTAGAGTTTGGTGCTGGGGTTCCTGACTAGCGAGGTGCTGGGGTTCCTGACTAGCGAGGTGCTGGGGTTGGTCTTTAGGATCACCAAAGCAGGCAAGGGTACAACTTAGGCACTGCTGGAGTCAATAAAGCCTCCTCCCCAAAGTAACAGTAAGCATGGACAAGTGAGTTAAAGACAACTACATCCGGCCTTTGGGAATTGGGCAGTGGCATAAACAAGGTGAAAAGCATTTACTAGAAAGAACTACAGGCTGGGCATGGCGAAAGCCTAACGCCCATGTTCTTGGCAGGCTGAGGCAGGCTGATTTTGAATTCGAGGCAGTGCAGGCCACATGAGATGCTGTTCCAACCATGTGCTACTGGACTACAGGTAAGAAGAGTGGAAGTATGGTATTTTGGACCAGGACTGTAACTATCATAGCGGCTCCCACTTGCATCCAGCAATGACAGAGAAAATAATAAAGTTGTATTTGCAGGTATACTGCTAAAAAGAAAAAAAAGGTGTTCTTAACTGAAAATTGGGGAGGGCCAATACCACAGGAAACCAAGACTCTAATTCTAAGGTAAGCAACAAACCAAGAGACCTGATGATCAGAGGGGAAGCAGCCATGACAAGCCTTGACACTAAAGCCACAGTATGAGAAAGACTGGAAGTTAGTTAGGAGCACTGGTTACCCACAGGGCTACAGCTGAATGGGACGCCTTCCATGGTAAAGGACAGAAACAAGCAGGACAATCTTGCTGTGTGATGCTAGGGCAAATCCATAAACTGCCTCAAGGGTGAATACATCCCCAACCTACACACTGATCTCTTCCAAAGGCACACGTTTTTCTAGCTTTTTATTATATATGTATAACCTCTGACCAGTGTGCTAATCACTAGTGTAAGATGATCCAGGGGTGACCCCCAGGAGGCCAGGCTTAAAACCTCCTAAAGAAGAAACAAAAATTCTGCTCAGAGAAACCGGTTCACACTACAGAGTTACAGGCAAATCCCTAAAATAAACAATGAATAGAAAGAAACAATGGACATGATGTGTCTCTGTCAAACTGTCTTCAGTTTTATGTTTTCTTTTATTTTTTGCCCATAGATTGAGAGTGTTCTTAACTTTAATCAGAGGTTGTTTCGCTGGGCAGTGGTGACGCACGCCTTTAATCCCAGCACTCGGGAAGCAGAGGCAGGCGGATTTCTGAGTTTGAGGCCAGCCTGGTCTACAGAGTGAGTTCCAGGACAGCCAGGGCTACACAGAGAAACCCTGTCTTGAAAAACCAAACCAAACCAAACCAAACCAAACCAAAACAAAAAACCAAAATCAGAGGTTGTTTCTGCAGTGGGCAGTATATACTGCAGACTCATAACTGGTCAAAGTATTAAGAATAAGTAACTCCTGGTGGTGCACGCCTTTAATCCCAACACTTGGGAGGCAGAGACAGGTGGATCTCTGAGTTCAAGGCCAGTCTGGTCTACAGAGTGAGTTCCAGGACAGCCTGGTAGGGCTATACAGAGAAACCCTGTCTCAAAAGAGAAAAACCACTCAAGCAAGGTTATCAAGAGATAACCTTGAGAGAATGTTGGCACAGAAGTACCAGTGATCAGACAGAGTGACAAGTAATTAAAACTGACTGGAGGTCAATGACAGTCAGGGAGTCACATTCTAGTAGTAGTACACCCTGGTTTCTTCATTAAGAGCCATCCTATACAACTCAGAGGCCACCATCACTTATGCACAAATAAGCACAAACTGAGCAAGCCAAAATCAATTTCTGAGAGACTAGGCAGACATATCTGGTAGTATGAATCTACCATCCCAACTTAAATGACTGCAAGGGCTGGAGAGAGAGCTCAGAGGGTAGGGGCACAGACTGCTCTTCCAGAGGAGTTGGGCTCAATTCCAAACATCCACATGGCAGCTCACAACCACCCATCCATAACTCTAGTCCCAGTGGATCCCACTTCCTCTTCTGGCCTCCACAGGCACTGTATCCCCACAGTGCACAGACGTGTATTAGGGCAAATATTTATATACATGAAATAAAAATAAATAACCTCTGGCAAATTTAAATGATTGCCGGGAACTATATTAGAAAAATTCTAGAGCAGAGAAGACCAAAGAACATACTCCTATGTAATTCACCAAAGAACTAACTGTATTCATAATTGGTGGCCATTCCTATTTTTTCTCTTTTCTTAGCCAAGGTCTCTCTACGTAGGCTGGTATTCATTATAGAGCAGGACGTTAACCAAAACATGGACATCAGCTACTGAATCTCCTGTCTCTACCGAGTGCAGGGATTGCAAGTGTGTGCCACTAACATGGTGTGGACATTAAAAAATTCTTAAGCTGGGCATGGTGGTCCACACCTTTAATCTCAGCACTTGGGAAGCAGAGGCAGGCAGTTTGAAGTCAGCCTGTTCTAAAGTAGCCAAGCCTACATTTAAAAAACCCTATGTTGAAAAACAAAACCAAAAAACCTCTTTGTATGTACATGTGTGTGCATGTGTACTCAAAAAACAATATAGTGGAATTTGGTTCTCTCTTCTCAGCTTTAACTGAGTGGGTCTGGAGACTGAACTTGGGTGTAAATCTTGCACATCAGGGGCAAGTACCTTTTATACACTCAGCCTTCATGTGGCCTTATGAGAAAACATTCGTTCTTGTTTATCCGAAAGTCTACTTCAAGTTCAGGAAAATTGTGCAGTTACATATTTATTAGCTAAAAAACTTTAGGGTTTTTTTTGTTTTGTTTTGTACTTTGACACTTAGAACTACACATTGCAAAAGGACTTTCCTTCTAATGCATGCAAAAAAATGTGATACTACAGATTCTAGAAGCTTACTTGGAATTCTGGTGGTTCAAAAGCCTGACAATAAAGTTTGAAATTATGTTACAGTTAAAGATTGTGTTTATGTGTGTACTTCAAAAAAAAAGTTTATGGAGGTCTGGGGAGATGGTTCATCGGGTCAGGAGTCTGCCCCGCAAACACAATAAACTGAGTTTGGATACCCAGAAAGGGACAGTGTAGTTATGTGCCTATAATCCCAGCACCCAAAGGCTGAGACAGGAGGATCTCAGGGACTGCTGACCAGCCAGTCTAACCAAGTTATGAGCTCAGGACCCTGTCTCAAAAGATAGGGAAAAGCCTCTGATCACCTGATGCCGACCTGCGGTGCTAGGCCACGCAGAGGCATGTATACTTAGGCACACATACGGGCATACAATCCCAACCCCAGTAAATTCATGCATGAACATTATATAACTCCCCCATCTTTCTTTTCTTTCCTATTAGTTTTTAAGACTGGGGTGTCTGTCTGTTGCTTGGACTATCCTAGGACCCAGACACCCGGCCAGCAGCCTCCAGAACACTCATGGTCACGGGCGTGTGCTGCTGCTATACCCAGCCCACCCAGCCGACGTGACTTGTCTTTGGGAAATCTTCACTCTTTCTCTTTATAACATTCACTTACTATCAAGATGGACATTCAGCTTTTTTTCTTTTCTTTCTGGGATGTGTGTGCCCCAAGTGTCTATGTATATACAAGTTGTGCTTGTTGTGTGGCCAAGCCTGCAAGCCAGGGGTTGACATTAGGATGTGTTCTTCAAGCACTATTTCTGTATACCACTGTGTGCCTGCTGACCGGGGAGACCAGAAGAGAGTATCGGATGCACTGGAACTCTAGAGAGTTGTGAGCCAGCACATGGGTGCTGAGACTCAAACCCAGTCCTGTGGAAGAACAGCCAGTGCTCTTAAGCACTGAGCCCTCTCTTCAGCACCCTCAGTCAGTTTTCTATCTTCTTATTTAAAACAGGGTTTCTCATTGATTCTAGGGCTTATCATTTTAGTCAATGCCCAGTGAGCCCATGGGGTCTTGCCAGCCTTTGCCTCTCAGTGTTGGGGTTAAAGAAACTGGCCACCATATCCAGCTTTTTGGTAGGGGATGGAGATCAGAACTTAGGTCTTTATGTCTGTGTGGCAAGTGACAGACAGTATCAAATGCCAAACATGTTAGTCATTTGGCTAACAGTCATGTAAGTGACAGAGACACCACCAAGGTAATAAATATCGAGACTGGTGGGAATAGATTGCTGTTGTAAAACCAGTAGTTTGAAGGTGGTTTGCTGTACAGTGCTAAAAACCACTTAAGAGGGAAGAGAAGTGCTCAACATCCCTGGCCATGAGGAGAATGCGCACTAACGTGCTCTCCCTGAGGGCAGGGAGACGTCAGTGGTCAAGGTACTTGATAACCTCACTGCAACCCCCGGGACTGAAGCATTGAAGAGAACGGACTTCCGTAAGTTATCTTCTGAAACCCACAGGTAAACCATGGATGTGTGCGCCAATACTCTCACATACCAAAAACAAAACAACCACAAAAAACCTTTATCTCAATGGCTATCATTTAAAGAAAAAGAAAGTGAATTGGTACAGTTGTATGGGTGTTGGTTGTATTTCATCAATTATATGACCCAGCTCTACCACTCTTTAGGTCTAAGGATTCTGTGTCAGCAAACCAGCCTTGGCGTCCATTAACAGATGAATGGATAAAGAAAATGTGGTGCTTACATGAAATGGAATTGTACTCAGCTGTAAAGAATGAAACTGACACTGCAGGAAAATAAATGGCACCGGAATTCTATGAAGCTGGGCTCAGAAAGACAAATACGACATTCTCTCATAGGTACAGCTCAACACTTACTCATCCGTGTGCATGTATGGAGGGAGACGTGAAAGTTGAAAGGGACCAGGGCAAGAAGGGACAGGTCTGAGGGAGAGAGAGGGTAAGAGTGTATGTGATGAGGCCGATGGAGGAATCTCAAAGGGAAGAAGAACGGAGGCTCAGGCAGAGGAGGAGGGGCTGAAAGAGGGCAGAGAAATGCTCCAGTCAGACAGTAACAAGGAGTCCTGGGGAAGGAAGCAAGGGGTCAGCATCCACTATCAGTAACACACGACCCAGGCAGGTCTGTAAACCAAGGTGCTGGCAGGCAAGTGCAGAAAACAGGTGCTCCCTCTGCTGGCCCACCTCCTGCATCCACACTCCTGGCCTGTCTTGGGTTCTCAGACACATCAAGCATTCCTGCCAGGTGTGCTCCAAGCTGGAACTGAACTTACCTTTTTCCCTCTCCCCACCTTCAATCTACCACCGCCCCCACAAACACAGAGAGAGAGAGAGAGACAGACAGACAGACAGACAGTGTGAGACACACACACACACACACACACACACACACACACACACACACACACACACACACACAGTGTGTATGCATCCAGGTGCATGTGGAGGCCAGAGGTCAATCTTGTGTACTGTTCCTCAGGATCCATCCACACTGGGGACAGGAGTCTCCCCGGGACCTACACCTCTCAGATTAGGCTGCACTGCCTGGCTGCAAGCTGCAGGGTTCGTCTATCTTCACTCCCACTGCCGTAATAACTAGCTTTTTACATGGCTGCCGGAGGGCTAACTCAGGTCACTACGACGGAATAAAAGTGTGCGCCAATATACCCAGCACCCAGGGCTCCTCATCTTTTAGTCAAGCACCTAACCAATACAATCTTTGTCACACAAGACAGTTTATAAATGTTCATTTATTGGCTGGTTGTGGGAAAAAAAAAACTGACCAGAAAACTCCAGTCCTGTTTTAGGATGGTGCAAACTTTTATCTTTTGAGAGTCTCACTGAGCAGCCCAGGCTTGCCTGGGCTTCACCGTGTAGCCTAAGCTGGCCTCAAACTCCTACCCATCCTCCTCCCAGCCTCTCAAGTGCTAGGACTGCAGGTGTGAGCTACCAGGCTTTATTA
The DNA here is from genome assembly GCA_028551405.1 of Uromys caudimaculatus. Taxonomy (NCBI): domain Eukaryota; kingdom Metazoa; phylum Chordata; class Mammalia; order Rodentia; family Muridae; genus Uromys; species Uromys caudimaculatus. Next base: position 7,587,970 of record CM052720.1, read on the forward strand.
AACTCAGTGTCTGAGCAGTCAGTAAGGAACTGGCCCCCAGAAACTACTCAAATCTAAGATTCTCTTTCTTAAACAAGCATTTGTCTTTTCTTGATTTCTGGCTTACTTTCATGTTATAGACTAGCTATGCCTAGAGGTAAAACCACCTGACTTAGGTGAGTATGGTCTCAGCCTCTCCTTTTCAAATACCAAGCTGGAGAAGCTGACATCTTTTTAATCTATTAAGTTGCCTCTCCTTCAAAACACATTTTCTATCTTTGAAAATTATCCATGGTTTTCTTCATAGGATCGGCCATATTTGTATTTATTACAACTATTTCAGAACCTTTTAACCCCATTAAGGCTTCTAACAAGTATAGCTGTGTTTTTCTCAGTCTTCCCCAGGGAGACAACACAGAGCACACTATGAAAATTCCTAAGTAGGTGTCAAAAGTGTCTTGCTGTTCAACTACCACTGCCCAAACCTTACCTAGCGAGTTAAGAGTACCTCTAATGGGGCTCGGGAGCTCTCCACATGCCGTGGGTGTATGAGGAAGGTGGAATGGGTATACACTCTATCAGAAAAAGCTAGATTTAAACCCCAGCCTCCCCACTAAGAGTTAGGACCTTCAGCAAGCTAATGTCCGGAACAGGGATCAATCTGTCGGCTGTGCGTTGAGCAGTGTACAGTGTGGGACAAGGGCGGGTATGACAGTCTTTATCTTTTAGAAATTTCTAGTGTGAGATACAGGAACCACAGAAAGCCACGATCATGAAATAGAGCAACTAAGGCACACAGGAAGTAAAACTAGTCTAGTGAGGCAGGCTCAGCAAAATCTCCTCACAGAGGATGTTACATCCGAGTGCTATGGGACAAGTCACCAGAGCGGATGAGGCTGCTGAAGGAACACTGTTCTGAAGAAGAGGCAGTACAGGAAAGTTCTGAGAGAACGCTTGCATCTTGGTCAGCCTGTTCATGTACTTCCCATATAACCGCTGTCAAGGGAGAAACTGCCCCCCTTCCTTCAGCGCGCTAGACCAACGCTCTCCTGGTTACCTCTTCACAGCAGACCCTGCCCTCTCCTCAGCTGGTTTTCAAGCCCATCTTACCTGCTGACGTAACCTCTACATCTCAAGCATGCCAACACTGGAATGTCCTTCCAAGGGTTAAAACATCTGAATACACCAAAATTAGCATGTAGATATAACAGGTTTAATGTATTTTTTAAACAAAAAATTGTAGCGCGTACCAAATGCTCAGTTTACAGTCACAGCAGCTCTGTGCCTTAAGCAGACTACTTCCTTTGGGGAGGAGAAAAGCGCTGTGCCTTTGTTTCTGACTCTTTAAGCTGAATATAGGTTTGAGTTTCTAATCATCCAATATAAAACAACAGGGCTCTTTTTTAACTACCACTGCCTTTATGACATTCTCTTAAGGCTGGTGTTAAGTTAGAACACAATCTTCCGCCACCAGTGAGTGACTCCGCGTGGTCGAGATCCAGAAAATCCCATCACACGGCTGGAGAGATGGTTCAGTGGGTAAGAACATTTGCTGCTCGCTCTTGAGGCAGACCCAGGATCAGTTCCCAGCACCCACATGGTAGCTGACAACCACCCAAAAACTCTAGTTCCAGGAGAGCCAACTCTTCTGGCCTCTGTAGCAGGTTTGCACAAGGTACACATACACATATAGGCAGAGCATTCACACACATAAAAAATAATTCTAAGAAAACAAAAAATCTTCAAAAGTCAATTACAACTGATCTCAAATGTGTAATTAAAAAACATTTCAGCTGGCCGTGCAGTGGTGGCAGGCGCATTTCTGAGTTTGAGGCCAGCCTGGTCTACAGAGTAAGTTCCAGGACAGCCAGGGCTACACAGAGAAACCCTGTCTTGAAAAACCAAAAAAAAAAAAAAAAAAAAAAAAAAAAAAACATTTCAGCTGGGTGTGGTAGTACACCCCTTTATTCCTGGCTCTCAGGAGACAGAGGCAGGAGGGCCTGTGAGTCCAAGGCCAGCTAAGACCTTGACTACATAGAAGGACCCTATCTCAAAAAAGAAATAAATTAAAAATAACAACACCCCCCTCCCCCAATCCACGGCTAACTGACTAACTGAAAGAACTATGGAGATTGGACAACTACCCTCTGGCATCAAGATGACCTGATTTGGGCTCAGGAGTTGAGTGAGAGCACTTGCTGCTTTTGCAGAGAACCTGGGTTCAAGTCTCAGCACCTACACAGTGCTTAACTCCAGCTCCATGAGATCTAACATCTTCTGATCCCTGAAGGCACCCAGCATGAATGTGGAGCAGACATTCATACAGATAATAATGTATTTTTAAAATGCTCTGGTTTTCAGTTGGGCATAGTGGCACATGCCTTTAACCCCAGTCCCTTGGAGATAGAGGCAACTGGGCCTCTGTGAGCTCAAGGCCTCCCAGGGCTAAATGAGATCCTGTCAAAAAAAAAAAAAAAAAGACCTGATTTTCTAAAATACTATTTTGGTCAGGCATGGAAGGAAGGCCTGTGATATAGCACTTCCGAAATGTAGGCAGAAGGATCAGGAATGAAAAGCTAGAGTGAGCTAGAGGGCAATCACAATATGAACAAATGAATGAATACACGCATGTACATACATGCATACAAACTATTCTGACCCTTTAATAAAATACTTCTGAATTTACTATCAGAGAAATGACCCCAAAGAAAAACCTAGACATCTTTAGAATGGTGAAAGCTATCAAGCTGCTACTTGAGACAAAGTCTAAGTAGCCCTGGTTGGCCTGAAACTCCCTATGTAGACCAGGCTAGCCTCTGCCTCCTAAGTGCTGGGGAAAGGCATGTTGGTACCCAGCCTTCTTGCTACTTCTATCAAGCACCTCCACTGTTAAACTTCAAACGGCTATTTGGTTAGGTGCTAAACAAGATGGCTTCTTTTTAGATCAGAGTTGCCTGAAAGAAGGTAGACGTTCATGCCAAGTAGTCTTTTAAGGTAATCCATTTTAGTAAGTCAGCTGCTGAGTTAACACAAAAAAAGTAGTTGCCTGCTGACCTTTCATTCAGAAGATATTTATATTTAAAAAGGGCCAGACTTTGTGTGAGCATAGAGTGCCGGTCACTTATATTATCCAGTCCTGGGAGGTAGGTGTGACTACCAAGGACTTCCTCCATGGAAAGGAAGTGGAACTTTACTTTTTTTGTATCTCATCCTGCCAGGAAATGGTACTTATTTTTGAACCCAAGTCTAGCTCAAACCTCAAGAAAGAATCTCAGTTGTCTCCAGGTATAATTGTAGACTCTAAATAATTGAAAAATCCCCAAACTGTTAACAAACTTCAAGCAGTGGCTGAATTTCCTTTTCAGCCTTCTCTCTAATATACCAAATAATCTGGACCCTAAGCGTTCCCAGACCTTTAATCATTCACAGTGCTCTCTGCCGTACCTACCCATTACGACAATTCAAAACAAAAAAAACATTAACACTGTGCCAATTATTCTCAGAAGCTGAGAGATACTAATCAAGTGATCCTAATAGTCTTAAACACTGTTCTCAAAAAGAAAAGATAAATGGAGATTGGGAAACGTGTATTCTAAAGTGCCACCATCTAGACGAAATTACCCTGTGAACTGGAGCAATTTCAATCAGTCCCTGTAAAACGGAACATTTTTCTCAAGGCTAGAATTAGAGTTTAACTGTAAGACAGTTTAAGGGCCCAAACTCTGAAAAACAAAATGGCTTCCTACGTGATAAATAAAATGGCAAAAGGCAAGCAGTGGGAACTAGGGAGAATATCAACAGTTTAGAATAGTAATCAATAAAATCAGGAAATGACAGATGTATTCATCTCACCGTCCTTCTCCCTGTCCGGGAACTACACAGAGCAGCCTTACGTGGAACCCAGAGATCAGCCTGCCTCTGCCACTCAAGCACTGGGATTAAAGGTGTGCACTACCACATCCAGCTCATTCTACCTCAATACAAGGTCAAAAGTACTCTCAAAAATCACCTGCTGCTTAAACAAAGCCTGGTGTCTCACTACACGGTGTCCTGAGGTTTCGGTCAACACATTACATACTAAGCAAAACTCCGACCATTTTCTAAGCATTAAAACCTCAACTATGGCCGGGCGTGGTGGCGCACGCCTTTAATCCCAGCACTCGGGAGGCAGAGACAGGCGGATTTCTGAGTTCTAGGCCAGCCTGGTCTACAGAGTGAGTTCCAGGACAGCCAGGGCTACACAGAGAAACCCTGTTTCGAAAAACCAAAAAAAAAAAAAAAACCTCAACTATGTTTTATTGCTGGGTGCCAGTATTTCTGACTGTAAGTCATTAACATACAACCAACTGCCTCATGATAAAAAAAGAAAGCAGAGTAAGTATACAATTTATTTAATTATCTAACTCACTAATCACTCTTTAAAAGGATGGTTTTCTGTGCACATAGCCAGGCTGTTAACAATTATATCCAAATGTCATATTTACTCTTTGGTAATAAGGTCTCAAGTATTTTTAGTAAAGAGAGTCATCTACTAGGAGCCCTTAACAGTGTACTCAGCAAGATAAGCACCAAGCTGTTAAGGGAGGAAGTGAGGGCAGATCCAACTCAACTGTGGCAGAAAGCACTAGCTATGGACCTCAGAAACAGGGATACCATGCCAACACCGGGAAAAACATGCTGGCGAATAAAGGCAGAAGAGGAAGTTTTTTTTTTTTTTGTGACAGGCTATATATTAAAGACAAAAATCGCGCCCAAAGCTAAAAAAAAAAAACAAAAACAAAAAAAAAATCACCTTAAAAAAATTTATTAGTTAAAAAAAAAAAAGTATGTGTTATCTGTGTGTCACATGTCTGAAGGTATTCAAAGTGACCAGAAGAGGGCGCTGGGTCCCTGTACCTGCAGTAAGAGATGGTGTGAGCCATGTGATATGGGTGCTGGGAGCGGACCTCAAATGCTCTGCAAAAGTTCTTAACCACTGAGCCGTCTGGTCTCTCTAGCTCCTAAAATTATCCCCCTTTAAGACAGGCTTGGATAAGAATGTATTTCCCTAGGTGTCCTGGAGCCTGGATTTTGCAGTCTAAGGAAAATAAGATACTAACCTGGCTCATGTTTTATACATCTATACGGTTCAAAGAATAGCTTGAAAGACCAGGCTATGAAGCTTAATATCTCAAAAGTTTGATGATCCGACAGACAAGGAGACACACGAGTTTTAATTCCTGTAGTTGGGGCTAGCCTGATCTACATGGTAAGTTCAAGGCCAGTCAGGGGCCTACATATGAGATTCTATCTCCTTCTATCTTTTTTTTTTTTTTTTTTAATTTTTGATACTTTATTTACATTTCCAATGTTTCCCCTTTTCTGGGTCTCCTCTTTGGAAACCCCCTTTCCCTCCCCCTCCCCGCCTCTGTGAGGGAATTCCTCCTCCCACCTATATCTCCTTCTGTCTTAAAGGGAAAAAAAAAGTTTGATGATTAACTTTTTTTCCAGATCACTAATTACTTAAGAACCATTCTTTAAAATTGTGTGAGCTTCACAGGCTAAATATATACAGCGCTCCTGAGCCATACAACTTAAAAATGACTAGGATGGCAAATTGTATTTACCACACAAAAAGTGCTTACTTTAATAAGAAATCTCTTCACATAAATGCTAACATTAACGGTGATCATAACTTCTTATGAGTCCTCTGAGGCCAAAATTATCTTATGGTTACTTTCTAATATTTAACCTTTAGCAGGCGGTTGTCATTTTGGATACTGAGGTAGGTGACATTCCACACACCTAGGCCTTCAGCAGGAGGACAGCCAAGCATGCTAAGGTCAACCACTTCTCATTACTGCTAGCCCTACTGGGTTCAAAAATCTGACGCGCTCCCGTGAACTCCCATCAAGTTCTGCTCAGAGAGGGGTACGACCCAGGTTGCTCTTCCTGTTGTGGGAGAAAGGTCTGGAAAGAGCTTTGGCTTGACTACGTCTTGGTATGCGTCCAGGAAAAAAAAAAAAAAAAGAGAGGGAGGGAGGGACAGAGGGCTTCAACTTTGCACAACACCAGCCCCCCTCCTTTTTTTCCCGTCAGTCACACCTAGATCTCTTTTCGGAGAATAGTGTTCTCGAACGATCTACCTCTTCAACTCAAATGTCAAGCCCAGATCAGCTGCTTGAGAGGCAAGCAGAGCTCAACCCACGCCCTCATCTTCCAGCACCTTCTACCAGAGCCAGCGAGCTGGTCCTCATACAAACCGTCCACGGAGCGAGCGAGCGAGCCCTCGGCTCACGCCTCCGCCCGCAGACAAGCTGCCCTGCAGGGGCGTCTGGCCTGGGCGGCCGCTGACACCCCAGGGCTCCGCGCCGAGGTCCGGCGGGGGGATGGCGGCCCCGAACCCAGGGTTGCGGGAGAGGGGAGGACGCCTCACCTTGACCCTGATCTCATAGGTAGTGAAGCGGCCCCGGCCGACCCCCACGGTCTGCGGGTTGCTCACGTCGATCTCGAGGAAGTTGCTGGGCGGCCCGTAGGCGTCATTCAGGTTCTGCGGCTTGGTGATGAGCCGCCGGGTATCCGCTACGGTCTCCGCCATTTCGCTATCGCCGCGGCAGCCGCGGGCTTCTCTCCACCACCGCCGCCGCCTTCCGCCAAAAAGCCGCCGCCGCCGCCGCCGCCGCCTGCCGCGGGGACTCCCGGCTCGCGCGCAGCGAACGGAGACGAACGAGCACGTAGGACGGGTGGGCGTTCGCTCCACGCGAAGCTCCGCCCCAGGCTGCTCGGGCTTCCGCCCTTTGCCCAAGGAGAAACAGCTGACTGGCCTGAACGCCGAGCCCGGTTCGCAGGCCCCGCGGCGGCCCCGGAGGGACACTGCGGGCTGGGGCTGAGGCGCGGCGTTGTCACGGGACTACGAGCGCCCAGGATATGGGGAGACTACAAGAACCACAATGCCTCGGGCGAGCGCGCCGCCGAGTAATGCCCATGCGCAGTAGGAGGTGCTGGGGAATGGGTGTGAGTTTCCGGTTTTTCTGACCCAGCTTCTCCTCCGGGAGGGACCCCGGAAACGATTTTAGCTGTCCTGGCGCATTGAAGGCAGTAGTTGGAACAGCAGGAAGGAGACAAAACTGCTTATACTGTAAGACAGCCAGTCTGGTGCTTCACTGTGATTCCTGGAAATTCATTTCTAGAAACGTTTAATAAACGTCTCAAATGAATCAGTCCACATCTGTAATCCTGCCCTTTGGGAAATGGAGAGCAGAGAATCAGGAGTTCGAGGCCTTATCTCAAAAAACCAAGGGAGCTGATGCTGTAGCTCAGTTGGTAGATTGATTGCTTAGGATTCATAAAGTCCTGGGTTCAATTCCCAGGAAGGACATAAATCCCGGCATAATGTAATGCCAACCCTCAGAAAGTAGTGGAGGCTGAGGATCAGAAGTTTCAAGGTCACCCCGTTCAAAGTAGTAAAATAAGGGAGTGGAATTTTTCAAACCTGATAAGATCAAACTAA
>CM052720.1:7595537-7611957 GCA_028551405.1 Uromys caudimaculatus
GGGGGGGTTAATAGGGAAATCACTGAGGTTTTGAAGACTCTCAGCCTGGGGTGGGGTGGGGTGGGGTAGAGAACTAAGATGAGCTAATGAGCTCCAGGTTCAGGGAGAAATCATTCCTCAGAGAAATAATTAAGAGTCATGGAATAGGACATTGATGTTGGCTTCTGCACAACATGCTTGTGTGCACCACACACACATAGACACACACACACACACCATACTACACACACACACACACATATGGGGGGGGGAGACACACACACCATGCTATACACGCATAGACACACCATACTGAACATACACACATGGGGGGGAAATAATCTAGAATTAAAGAGAATACAGTGGCAAGATGAAAGTAACAGTAATTTTTGTTTTGTCTAGACAAATGCCTAGTTATAATGGCAACGGGAAAAATTTTAAAGGAAGCAAACACAGAAAGAGAAAACAATGAGTCCTATTCATAACAATGACCAAAATAACCAAATCTCAAGACTCAGTGGTAAAGAAAGCATCTGGACTTCAAGGACATCCTGGGGTACAGACCAAATGTAGAGGTTTGCATGAGAACTTTTTCTCAAAAAATGAGTTAAGATTTAACTTAATAAAGATTTAAATTAATAAAGATATGGTCTGAGATCCAGTGTAGTTGGTAGAATGCCTGCCTAGCTTGCAATGGGCCGTGGGCTCCATCTCAGCAGCACGTTAAATGGCTGTGATAGCAAATGACTGTTAGTCCTAGCACTCAGTGGAGGAAGGAGAAGCAGGAGTTCAAAGCCAGCTCGACACCTGAGACCTTGTCTAGAAATAATAGATGCTGGGTTTGCAGTCACATGCCTATAATCCTAGCAGCCAGAAGACTGAGGCATGAGACTCTTCGTTGGAGACCAGCTTGAGATTCATATTGAGAGCCTGTCTCAGGGAGAGAAGAGAGAGAGAGAGAGAGAGAGAGAGAGAGAGAGAGAGAGAGAGAGAGAGGGAATTGAAAAGTTGTAGAACCTAGAACTCCAAGAGAAGAGTGTCTATCTTGAACAATGTAGGAAACAACTGTATTACTTACTCTGATTTTTCTTTTGCTGTGACAAAATACCCGACAGGAAACAACTTAAGGAGAAAAAGATTTATCATGGCGGGGAGGGACAGGCAGGGGCACACACAGCTGGGACTCCTCACAGCTGGCAAGACCAGGAAGCAGACAGCAGTGTATGTTGGCATTCCTTTTTCAGTTTTTATTCAGCCCTGGCCCCCAATCCATGGGATGGCGCTGTTCACATTGAGAGTGGTCTTCCTCCTTCCGTTTGATCTCTTGGGAAACACCCTCACGCCCTCGTGAAATCTTACGTCCTTAGTGATCCAAACCCAGTCATGGAAGTGCTTGCTTTCCGGGCTGGGACTGAGATGCACATTTTACTTTTTTGTTTGTTTGTTTGTTTGTTTGTTTGTTTCGAGACAGGGTTTCTCTGTGTAGCCCTGGCTGTCCTGGAACTCACTCTGTAGACCAGGCTGGCCTCGAACACCAAAACACCAAAATCCACCTGCCTCTGCCTCCCAAGTGCTGGGATTAAAGGCGTGTGCCACCACTGCCCGGCAAGAAATGTCTATTTTTATCAGTATTTCATATAGCCTCTGAAGAAAAGAAATTAAAACAGACAATAAGCATAAAGCATGTGCCCAAATATCCTAATCAAATAAATGCACCTGGAAGAGGCCTATACCACTCCACCCAATTTATTATTTTATTTTATTTTTTATTTATTTTTTATTTTTTTGGTTTTTTGAGACAAGGTTTCTCTGTGTAGACCTGGCTGTCCTGGAACTCACTCTGTAGACCAGGCTGGCCTCGAGCTCAGAAATCCGCCTGCCTCTGCCTCCCGAGTGCTGGGATTAAAGGCATGCACAACCACTGCCCGGCTATAATTTTCATCTTAATGTTTTCATCTTAAATGTTGGTTAAGAGTGTGCTCTATCAACTGCTTTCTTATTTGATTAGAAGGTCACTTCCCCAAACTCAGGAGGAGGGAAACAAAAGCAAGTTGTTGGAAGTCCAGAGAGTCAGGATCTGGAATCACGCACAGCACACCAAAGAAGACTTAGGGTGGCAAAGATCAGCCTAGTCTCTTCTAGATCAACAACAACAAAAAAGATTTGTTTTACATGTATAAGTGTTTAGCCTGCATGTATGTGTGTGCACCATGCGCTTACCTGGAACCTGGGGGGCCAGATCTCCTAGACCTGGAGTTCTAGATGGTTGCCAGCCACCGAGCATGCTCAGAGCTTGCCCAGAGGTAATCCAATGGAGGCGTTTTCTCATGAAGTTCCTCTTTCCTCTTCTAAGGCTTCAGCAAGCAGCCTCCAGTGTGTCACATTGGGGGTGTCTGCAGCATAAAGCTGTGTGTAGATGGAGGCACTGAGCCGGAAGATAAGTGCATTTATAATAGAGAGATCCCGTAAAATCTAAAATGTCCTTCTCTTTCTAAAGTTGACATTTGATTACAGTTTTGTTTTAACTTTGATCTGCCTGCCTCTGACACCGAATGCTGGGATTAAAGATGTGCACCACCGCCACCTGGTTCTTTAAAAAAATTTTTTTTAACTAAAAATGTTGAATTTGGAAGCTGTAGAGATGACTCAGTGGTTAAGAACACTAACAGCTCTTCCAGAGGTCCTGAGTTCAATTCCCAGCAACCAACCACATGGTGGCTCACAACCATCTGAAATGGGATCTGGTGCCCTCTTCTGGTGTGTCTGAAGACAGTGACAGTGTACTTACATACATAAAATAAATAAATAGGCCAGGCAATGGTGGTGCATGCCTTTAATCCCAGCACTCGGGAGGCAGAGACAGGCGGATTTCTGAGTTCGAGGTCAGCCTGGTCTACAGAGTGAGTTCCAGGACAGCCAGGGCTACACAGAGAAACCCTGTCTCAAAAAACAATAAATAAATAAATAAATAAATAAATAAATAAATAAATAAATAAATAATTCTTTTTTAAAAACATTGAATTTATTTTCTCTTATGGGTTAGAGTGTTTTGTCTGAACCTATGTGCATTGTGTGTGCCTGGTGCCTGAAGGGGTTAGAAGATGGCATTGGATCTCCTTGAACTGGAGTTATGGTGTTGGGAAGCAAACCATGGTCCTCTGAAAGAACAAGAACTGATCAGCCAGCTCTGCAGTCCTTGACATCCGACTACACAATGCATGGAAGTGCATGTTTGTCTGTAGTGTCACACACACACAGTGTATTGTCCTTTTTCATGTTTCCAAATCTTTATTCATCTGGCTGGTATCCTGATTTGAATTCTCCTCATTTTGAATGTGAACACCTTTTCACAATGTATCAACTTTTTATATTACCTTTTTCTATGCATGACCTATTCAAAGTTTTTGCCTTTTTAAATCATTGGTCCCTTTTCCTTTTTAAAAAAACTATACACCTCTTGTCTGTGTGTGTGTGCCGTGTGTTCGAGAGCCCTGGAGTCCAGAAGAGACTGTTGGAAGTGAAGTTACAAGCTATCCTGAGCCACCGGGTGAGTGCTCAGAATTCAGCCAGGGTCCTTTGCAAGAACAGCAAGTATCCTTAACCACTGAGCCATCTCTCTAGATCCTGATGGCTGCTTTCTCTTAAAGGATACTTTTAGTAAATCATAAATTACTCTCTCAGTTTAACTTTTAGTCATGATAATGATGATTTTGTTTGTTTGTTTGTTTTTCGAGACAGGGTTTCTCTGTGTAGCCCTGGCTGTCCTAGAACTCATTCAGTAGACCAGGCTGGCCTTGAACTCAGAAATCTGCCTGCCTAGGCCTCCCAAGTGCTGGGATGAAAGGCATGCGCCACCACTGCCCAGCTGATAATGATGATTTTTAACAACCAGTTCATTTATATTTATTTTTTTATTGAGATGGGATTTCACTCCATAGCCTTTGTTGGCCTGAAACTCAGAGATCTATCTGCCTCTGCCTCCTGAGAGCTGGGTTTAAAAGTGTAGGCTGCTGCCCTGTAATCTTTTCTTTTATAGCTTCTGAATTGTAAAAAATGGCAAGAGGGACTGTGGGGAGCCTTTTGGGGCCCGCTGGCAAGAACCTGACATTTGGCCAAGGACAAACAAACAGGCTTCAGACAGGAATCTGACATTAGGCCAAGGACAAGGATGTAAACTCTGGCAGGAATCTAATCTTGGGCTAGAACAGGGAAGTAAATTCAGGTAGGAATCTTAATTTTAGGGTGGAACAGAAGAAGTAGACTTCAGGCAAGAATATGGCTTTGGGCTAGGTCTGGGAAGTAGGCTCAGATATTTTGGTCATCTTGATAAGGCTTTAGAAACAGTGATCACAGGAGTGATCAATGGACTTTGTTTACTGCTTTGTTCGTTCCTCTGCTATTTGTGTTTATTGGATTGCTTTTTCCTCAACCTAGCACTGGCCTTACAGCTTTCATGTAATTAAAATGGTGTAAAAGCAGATTGGAAAATAAAAAAACCCACCTTCAGTCTGAGGCCAATTGACTAAGGCCATGCTACAGATTTGTCTAATTGTCTCTTTCTTTTCAATCCTTGCTCCTGCACTGGAGAACCTGTAGACTGACTGAGAGGGCTTGATCAGGACAGCAAACCCATCACCACCACCACCATCATCACCACAACCAGCAACAACAACAACCAGAACAACAACAACACCTCCAGCAATTACTCTTGCAATGGGAAAGTCAGAGTGGGGTCGGACTAAAAGATAGCAAAGACAAGTGGGAATTTACAGTCAGGGAACCAGAGTAAGGGCATCAGTGCATGGAAAACTACTGAGAGGAGCCACCTTGATGCCGAGATGCTAAGCAGAACCAAGAAGATTTTTGCCATTATCAAGCCAAGGGTTTAGACATCTTATCTTGGTCAGATGATGAAACTGATCCGGCATCTCTGAGGAATTTCTCTAGACTGACTTAGCAATGGTTTATTGGGGGATAGGCACGGAAGGCCAAGATGAGGAGGGCCAGCAGAGAACAGAACTCAAGGATGTGAGGGTGATCAGGCTGTGACATGTCACTCCATTAATCACCCAGGCTGTTTTGGCTGAGCTGGCTGGTAGACAGATGCCCCCTTCCTCCCTCACTGCTAGCATCCTTCCAGAAGTTGCGTAGGGGTGGAGGAAGACCTTTTCTCTGTAGTCAGGATCTGTCCAGATAAGCTCCTAAGAGCTCAGCAGGGCCTCTCTGCTGTTTGTTCACTGGGAGAGGCTCCAGTAGTGTTAGGATACCACCAAAGACCAGTGGGTTTAAAGAGCAAAGTCAGGGTTTTCTCTGACCTGCCTCCCTCCCCAGTACTTAATCATTCCCAAAGCACAGGGAGAGAAAAAGGTCTGAACTTTCCTTTCCAGGAGGCATGCAATTCTGAGGAAATCCCACTTAAGAAGAAAGATTAGCCACCTGAGAGAGAGAAGGCTAAAGGTCTCTTTTTTTGTAACAATGGCTCCAACAAATCACCTGAGAGGTTTTATCTACTTAAAACGACCTTTGGGTGTGGGGTGGGAGCACATGCCAATGAGCCCAGTACTCAGGAATCTGCAGCTGGAGGGTCATGAGTTTGAGGCCAGCCTAGACCTGCATAGTAAATCCCTGTCTGAAAAAAGCAAAGCAAGGGCAGAAATATCTGGTTAATCAGTGAGGTGTGGAGGAGAGTCCCATTCTGGGATCAATCTCGTAATCTTGTGTTACCAGAGCTTCACCACCAGCCTGTCTCAGGAAACAAACAGCAACAAGAGAGAAGTGTCCTGCAGGACTTTTGGACCCCTTCGGCCATTGTTTAAACAAGCCTCTCTTAAGCAGGTCGTACAAGGCCGGGGTGGATGTGAGCCACACAAGGGGAGAGGAGATGGCACACAGCCATCAAGGCTAGAGTATAGTGAGCAGGAGGCCAGCCTGGGCTATCAAGAACCTGGTTCAAAACCACAACAAAACAATAAAAGTCACATAGCTCACAGTCCGGGGGGAGAGGTTCAGAAATAGTGAAACAGAAACATGAAATCGATAGGGATTTTTTCTTTTCGTGTGTGTGTGTGTGTGTGTGTGTGTGTGTGTGTGTGTGTGTGTGTGTGTACGTGTGCCTGTGATTTGGATGCTCCTTTATGAGGGGGATGCATTTCAAAGATAGGAATAACCTCTTCAGAGGGTAGTTGACACGGACCTTTAAGCTCAGTACCTGAGAGGCAGAGGAAAATGTTTTTGTGAGTTTGAGGCTGGCTTGCTCTCCACAGTGAGTTCCAAGACAGCCAGGGCTATTGTAGAGAGATCCTGTCTAAAAAAAAGAAAAGAAAAGAAAAATCACAGGAGGCTGGCTTGGTGGCTCAAAGTAAGAATCCAGGACTTAGTGTCAGCATGGGTTATATGAGACTGTCTCCAAAAAAAAAAAAAAACCAAACCAGGGCTGGAGAGATGGCTCAGCGGTTGAGAGCACTTACTGCTCTTCCAGAGGTCCTGAGTTCAATTCCCAGCAACCACATGGTGGCTCATCTGAGGTGCTTATAAAAAGATAAAGAGATATATATTGTATGGGGAGGTCGGTGAGGGAGAAGGGTGTGCCTCAGGAGGCCCATGCCGAGATATCCCTTCCCCAGAGGGACCAGACACACGCGAAGGTATAGTATAGAAACAGAGTTTATTCAGGGCATGGGGAAGGGAGCTAAGAGGGTAGTAGAGGCAGAGAAAGGCAGGGAGAGAGTAGAGAAGTGGGAGAGAAGAGGCCGGCCATGACCACGTGGAGAGAGGGAGGAAGGGAATGGGGAGAGGTGAGAGATAAGAGAGACAAGAGGAAGAGATAAGGGGGGGGGCAAGCAGCCCCTTTTATAGTGGGCCAGGCCCACCTGGCTGTTGCCAGGCAACTGTGGGGCGGAGCATACCTGGCTGTTGCCAGGTAACCGTGGGGTGAAGTTTAGACAGAATGCTTACATCATCAACTATCTGCAATAGGATCCAATGCTCTCTTCTGGTGTGTCTAAAAACAGCTACAGTGTACTCATTTAAATATAATAAATCTTTAAAAACAAATAAACAAACAAACCAGACCAACCTGACATGGCTCAGCAGATAAAGGTCCTCACCTGTAAACCTGTAAATCTGAGTGCAATTCTCAGGTCTACTTGCATGGTGAAGAGAAAGAACCAACTCCTACAAGCTGTTCTCTGACTTCATACAAGAACCATGCACACATACACTCCCAGTGAGTGTAATAAAAACTAAATCAACCAAACCAAAAAAAAAGCAACAAAACCCGACAAGACTAAGTACATGCATTAGGCCACAAAAGAGCAGGCCAAAAATAGTAACTGAGTCAATCATTGTAAAGTACTGTGGCAGCCAAACTCAAATCAGTCGGCTTATCTGACTTTCTGAGGATCCAGGGAAAAGGTGAGACGGAGTTATAATCCCGACACTTGGGAAGCTGGGACAAGCATACTGCAAATTCAAGGCCAGCCTGGACCAGCCCACTGAGACGCTTACCATTTTTTTTTCCAGTTGTTTTTGTAAAGAGTTGTATCTAAGTACTAGAGTTAACAGAAGGAAAAAAAAAAAGATGCTCAAATTGAAAGATACACCTGTGGGCTGGAGAGATGGCTCAGCGGTTAAGAGCACTGACTGCTCTTCCAGAGGTCCTGAGTTCAATTCCCAGCAACCACATGGTGGATCCCAACCATCTGTAACGGGATCCGATGCCCTCTTCTGGTGTCTGAAGACAGAGACAGTGTACTTACATACATTAAATAAATAAATAAATCTTTAAAAGAAAGAAAGAAAGGGAAAAAAAAAAGAAAGAAAGATACACCTGTGATGTTGGTGTAGGCATCTCAAAAGAGAGTCACCTCACTGAAAACCCTGTCCTGGGAAAAAATAAGTCAGAGGGAGAAAAAAAAAAAAAAAAAAAAGAAAGAAAGAAAGAAAGAAAGAAAGAAAGAAAGAAAGAAAGAAAGAAAGAAAGAAAGAAAGCTGGGCTTGGCGCTCACTTTTAATCCCAGCACTTCTGAGGTAGAGCAGACAGATCTTTGAGTTCGAGGCCAGCCTGGTCTACAGAGTGAGTTTCAGAACAGCCAGAGCTAAATAGAGAACCCTGTCTGGGGATGGGAGCAGGGGAGAAAAATAAAGAAAAAAAATGTTAGTTCCAATTACAGGTACACCCAGAACTATACCTAACTTGTTAATGGGGAGCTGGGATTTGAACTCAGGTCCTCGTGCTTGGGCGGTGAGAGCTTATATCTACTGAGACATCTCCAGCCTCCGTGACAGTCTCTATATGGTACTCCTTCAATAAAATAAGCCATCCCAGATAACCAGCAGTCTTTTTCTTCTGGCTGTCTCCCATCCCTGCCTTGTGAGGAAAGTAATTTTGCAGTGACTGTTAGCATTCTGTCTAAACTCCACCCCACAGTTACGTGGCAACAGCCAGATGGGCCTGGTCCACTATAAAAGGAGCTGCTTACCCCTCCTCCCTCTCTTGCCTCTTGCTCCCCCTCCCCTCCCCCTCCCCTCCCCCCTCCCCGTGGTCATGGCCGGCCTCCACCTCTCTAATTCTCTACTCTCTTCCTCTCTCTGCCTTTCCCTGCCTCTACTACCCTCTTAGCTTCCCTCCTCATGCACTGAATAAACTCTATTCTATACTATACTGTCGTGTGGCGGGTCCCTCAGGAGGAAGGGATGCCTTGGCATGGGCACGCTGAGACACCCCCTTTCCCCACACCTCACCACACCCACATAGAACATTTATCTTTATCTTTTTATAAACACATCAGTGACTCATCTACTTTTTGTCTGTTTGCTTGTCTTTTTCTGTCTATAAAACTGAGCTTTCTTTCGGCTCATTGGAACATTTATTCTGTTGTATGGAATGAAGTCCTGCCAGTTCTATAACAGAGAAGAAAGTGACCTTTAGGGACAGAGCGATGGCACAGAAGGTACAGGCGTTTACCCCACCAGCCTGACCACGTGCGTTTGACCCTGACTCAAAAGTGGAAGAGAAGAGTCAGCCAGCGCCACAGAGTTGTCCTCTGATCTTGTGAGCGTGCACACTCTCCCCGCCCCCCTCATACTTACATCATACAGTGACAATAGTAATAATAATGATAATGATAATAATAATAAATTAAGCTGTGATGGGGACGTAGCTTGTTGGTAGAGAGCTTGCCTATCGTGTGCAGGACTCTGGGCCCGATCTATAAAAGCAAACAAAGTTTAAATTGCCGTCGGTGTTTTAGCCTCAGAGAAATAGACTCGCCCCGCAGTGGTGGCCCACGCCTTTAGTCCCAGCACTTGGGAGGCAGAGGCAGGTGGATTTCTGAGTTTGAGGCTAGCCTGGTCTACAGAGTGAGTTCCAGGACAGCCAGGGCTATACAGAGAAACCCTGTCTCGAAAAACAAAAACAAAAACAAAACAAAACAAAACAAAATTTAAAAAAAAGAAATCAGACTCCAAGTTGTGCCAGGCGTGGTTCTCAGTTGTGTTTACAAAGGAAGCTGCGGGAGCACCTAGTTGTGTTTACAGTCTTCATTTGGGAGCACCTAGATAAGCAGGAGGTGTTCTGCTGGAACCTGTGTGTTGGGTTTGGGAGATGCCTACAAAAGATCAAAGTGTGGTCCACTCAGCCCTCCACTGCTTCCTGTCTATCGTTCCTCCCTCTGGAGTGATGAGCAGATCACTCTATTATTGATCAAGCTGGGGACAAGGAAATGCCTCAGTGGTTGTCATCAGGCTGAACGATCTTAGTTCTAGCCTGGGATCCACAAGGTCCAAGGAGGAAAAGGACTCTGACCCTGCCCCCAAACACGCGCACGCACGCACGCACCACGCACACACACGCACAGGCACGTGCACACGCACATGGGGGAATGGCGAAAGGGTTGGTAGGAGGGGGGTGGGAGGGAGGCGACTGTAATTAAAAATGAACAGTGGCCATTCAGTGTGTCACACATTCGCACAGGCACCTATACGTGATTTCTGTTTGTTGGACCACTGACTAAATTAATTTTAAAAAATCATTCTCCCCGGGCAGTAGTGGCGCACGCCTTTAATCCCAGCACTCGGGAGGCAGAGGCAGGCGGATTTCTGAGTTCGAGGCCAGCCTGGTCTACAAAGTGAGTTCCAGGACAGCCAGGGCTACACAGAGAAACCCTGTCTCGAAAGAAAGAAAAAAAAAATCATTCTCATTCTCATCTACTTCACCTCAAGTGAGTTCCAGCATTTCCATCCGTTTCCTACCCTCTCTCCATTGCTTGGAATTGGGGCGTGAAGTCATTGCTTTTGCGCCTCCCCTCACCAGGCTCAGAGGACGTTAGGATGCTCAGACTCCGCCCTGCCTCGATCCTGCTGTAAGCTGCAGTCAGTCGTGCACAATCCTAACAGGATCTGCATATTACAATTCTAGTCTTTTTGGCTTTTGTATGATAAATTTCTCATGGCTGAAATTTTATATTTTATGTAGAAATCTCTTTAAGATGGAGCCAATACTCTAAGCAAATAAAAGCCTATGGGCGGTAACTGTAAGGTGAGTTATCCCTGCCCATGCTCCGTTTTCTTTCCTGCCCTCTCCCCCACCCCAGCTCCGCCCTTTTCCCCCAGCTCCGCCCTCTCCCTTCTTAACCCTTTCCGCTTCTTTCAACAGAGTCTCGGTATACAGCTCACGCTAATCTGGAACTTGCCCCATGGCCTAGGCTGGCCTCCGGTTTGTGATACCCCTGCCTTACCCTCTGAAGTGCTGGAATAACAGGTGCATAACACCTGCCACCAGGCCCACAGTTCTTCACATATAAGATGTGGGCACCCAGCAGGGCGTGGTGCCTCAAGCCCGGAATCCCAGCATTTAGGAGGCTGTGATAGGAGACTGCTGTGAATTTAAGGCCAGCCATGGCTACATAGCAAAACCTTGGCTTGAGTGAATGAATGAATGAATGACCGACCAAACGAACGAATGGGAGGCCCTGCTCATAGGTCAGTCAGTAAAGTGCTTGCTGAATAAGCATGAGGACTGTTTGATCATCAGCACCCATGTGACAAGACAGACAGACAAGACAGACAGACATGACAGAGCACATCAAACAGGAGGCGCTGACACTTATTAGACAGGCGTGTGACTAAATCATGGATTCCAGGCTCAGTGAGAAACTGCCTCGAAAAAGTAAAGTGGAAATTGATTGAAGAAGATACCCAGGACCAAAGCGATAGCTCAGCAGGTGAAGGCTCTTGCTGCTAAGTCTGAAGACCTGAGTTGAATCCTGGGACCTACAAGGTGGGAAGAAGAGGACTGTCTCCTTTGTCTTTCAGCTTCCGCGTGCCTGCGCGTGCACCTGTACAAGCGCATGCGTAAATGTGACAAAAGGAGGAGAGGGGGTCTAGAGAAGCGGCTCAGCAGTTAGAGCACTGACTGCTCTCGCAAAGGATCTGGGGTTGGTTCTCATATGGCAGCCCACAGCTCACCGTCAGCTTCAGTTCCGGCGATGTGACCCACTCTTCTGGCCTCTTCGGCACACGTGCACACGATGCACACATATACACGAAGGCAAAGCACTCAGACACACAGTACAAAAACAGAAAGACGACACCCAGTGTTGACTCTGACCTCCACACGCAGCTGCACACATACACGCACACACACATGATCACATAAAACCGAGTAACAAATAATAATAGGGGTGATAACAGGGCTTCACTGAGTACCAAAAGAGTTAGTACTCCGAAGGCATCCGGAACGGTGTCGTGTCGGACTCATGAGATCTCGATAAAAGTCATCAACAAGGAAATGGGCCTCTGTACAAAGAATACAATTTTGAGGTCATGAGTTGAGGCCTGGACTGCCATGATTGGGAGTGACCTTGGTGGAGTTTGACGGTGTCCTAAGAGGAGGACCGTACCTGACGAATTATAGTGGACACAGTGTTGCCTTCTCTTGACCTTAATAAACCCAAGCTTAAATCTGGTGGAATGTTTGGATACCTTCGTTAATTTGCCATGGTTCAGAACCTGAGTTTTCATATCAATTGAATGCAACATCAGTCAGTGAGACCCTAAACAGAGCAGTGTCCATAAAAATTTATATCAAAATAGTTTTCATTTAAGAGAGCCAAAAATTTCTAAATGTGCTTAGTTTCAAAGTAATTTTTTGATAAACCAACTTGAATACTGCATTGTGGGTAACAAGGTTAAATAAAGGTTCTAATAAGACAAACAGTGACAATTTAAATAAATCAGATGTTTTTGTGGAAGATTACTCTGTCATTTTCTCCAATTATTCATGACATTTCACCCATTCATATTGTGATCTGCTTTAATAGTGGAATGGGGGGGAAAAAAAAACCTCTTGTCTCCTTGTTTATTCTTTGTTCTCAAGGAGATAAGCTGTTTATAAAGACACGTTATTTGTTATTTAAATCACTTTTACTGAAGTTGTTTATTTCCTTGTTTCAGTTTCTAAAAATATTGCAACAATTGCAATGCTTCTTAGAGATGTCTATTCAATCCAGCGTGATTTGTACTGAAATCTTTGCTAAATGGGCACAGGTGCTGAAGTGTAGAACATACTAGGGTGAGTCAAAGCCCACAGGCTGAGAGATGGGAGAGGGACTTCCTGGGTCAACTTCTCAAATCTGTGGCTAAAACCATTTTAGGCCTTTAAAAAGTCTACATGTTGCTGGGCAGTGGTGGCGCACACCTTTGATCCCAGCATTTGGGAGGCAGAGGCAGGTGGATTTCTGAGTTCTAGGCCAGCCTGGTCTACAGAGTGAGTTCCAGGACAGCCAGGGCTACACAGAGAAACCCTGTCTCGGGAAAAAAAAATTCTACATGTTTACAAAGGCCTAATGCTGTTACATGCCATCTTGTAAACATTTAATAATAGCAATACTACTAATGATAATAATAAGCCCGGTCTAAAGCTAAAAGCAGAAGCAGAAAAATTGTGCAATTTAAATCCAGAAATCTGTTCCTTAGAAAGTGGCCTTTAATCACTTTGCAGACTTTCAAGATCATAATTATTACATAAAGTAATTACATTAAAAGATAATTTACCTGCTAGTAAAGTATCAAATTAAAGCTGAAAAGCACTACTTTTTTTTTTTTTTTTTTAATTGTTGGACAGCAAACATGAAATTACATCACTCCTACTTCCTTTCTCCTCGCCGTGCACAAAATTACCACGGAAATAAATTTCGGTGTTTTGATACTAAGAAGGCACAGGAGAATCTGCCATGCGGCCATGTTGTACATCTTACGTGGCAACCGATACGTCTAAACAATGTCTTGACTTAGGTAAGCAACAGGATTGATGTGTGAAATCAAATTGAGTGGATTTGACGTTAGAAGGGACTTTTGATTATTTCCAAGAACGAAGAGCTCCAAATCCAGCTGGGTTGATTTGTCTAAAAAGAAAGTGAAGCCCACTCTCGTAATTTACAGCCCGCATTCCCGCTGAGTGAGCCTGGGTACTGCAAACTCGGGTCTGTGGGTGCACAGCTCTCCCTTTGAAGCTGATGAGAATTGCTTGTGGTAAGTGAGATGCATGCTGGGAAAATTAGGCCCTTACATTGGTGTGTGTAGACATTAGTGGTCGCATGACCCTTTCTTGATCTGGTCCCTCAATTTTCTCCAGTCTTGGTTTTGGCGGAAGATACTCAGCTTTGGAAGGAACGTTCCTTAAATAAGATACTATCCATGATATCCGTTTGTCATCCTCTGGTCTCATTTGAGAACTTTTCCGTTATCAGTAAAATTGGATAAATAAAACTTTCCTGATTTAAATCTTATCTAAATCATCTCGGATTTGAAAAGCCTAACCAAGCCCGGAGGTGGTGGTGCACACCGTTAATCCCAGCACTTGGGAGGCAGAGACAGGCGGATTTCTGAGTTCGAGGCCAGCCTGGTCTACAGAGTGAGTTCCAGGACAGCCGGGGCTACACAGAGAAACCCTGTCTCGAAAAAAAAAAAAAAAAAAAAAAAAAAAGAAAAGAAAACAAAAACAAAAACAAAAAAACAAAAAACCAAAGATAGTTGGAAGGACTTTTTGCTCAGTTACAACTTTGGAAAGATAAACATCACATACTAGAGTGTTTTGGAGAGGAAAGAGACTACATCAGTTCTGACAGAGCAAATGATAATGGATGGATTTAAGAAGTTTTAAGACAATAGGGCCAATCATATCTGAGAAAGGATTGGATGTGGGGGTTGAGGATCAGAAATGAACTGACCGTGGTTCCCAGGTTCCTCGTGGGTAGCTGGGTGCAATGAAGCACAGATGTACTCCCACTTCTGGGAGGCCGCGGCACAAGGAGTATTGCTAGGTTAAGCCACTTCAGACTACTCAGTACCAGCTCAGCTGAGGCTACATAGTGAGTGTGTTGGGCTCCAGGAATCGCCTCGCAAACCACAGGAACACCGATCTCAGTCAAAAAGGGATAGTTTAGTGAGCATATGCCCCAGGACTGACTGACTGACCAGGGCAACAGTCCAGATTTGGGAACCTGACCATGGCCCCAAGTTAAGATCCTTCAGGGTATGTAAGCCCCAAACCCAAAACATCTGTGCCAAGTTATTTCACCAGTCAGGATTTAGGGATGGGGGAGTTCCTTAGGAACGTGTCTTTTTTTTTTTTTTTTTTTTTTTTTTTGGTTTTTCGAGACAGGGTTTCTCTGTGTAGCCCTGGCTGTCCTGGAACTCACTCTGTAGACCAGGCTGGCCTCGAACTCAGAAATCCACCTGCCTCTGCCTCCCGAGTGCTGGGATTAAAGGCGTGCGCCACCACTGCCCGGCTAGGAACGTGTCTTTGTTGTACGTTTATCCTGTTTCCACTGGTTGGGGTATTCAGCTGTGGCGGGGGACTTGCTCTGTCTAATATTCATGTCTTAACTTGCCAACCAGGATGTCAGTTATTCACGTGCATGCGTGTGTCTTTCTGCCAAGTAGGAAGTCAGTTCCCAGGAGGTCTTGGGAACTCAAACTTTATTGGACCACTACTCAAAATGGAAGCCTTATTCCAAATAGTTTCTTATATTGGTGCAGGTGTCTCTCTTATGTTGGGGTCCATCCCAGGGCAGCTTATACCATAAAAGCTTATATGCAGGCGCAGGAAGTGCTGTTGGGTGGTTGGTTCGGGTCCAAGCTTATTGTGGGTAACTATGCGTAACAGTTCTACTGACTGCTATCGTGATTGGTTTCTAAGGGCACAGAACATTACAGAATATGTAATCGATCTTGGCATTGAAACATATGAGAAAGCTTCCTTATGGTGGTAGGCTAGCCAGGTAACAGTTACCTAGGCCTTAGCATTCCATGTAGACTTTAATATTTTACATAGGTCTTTACAGAGTGGGATAACGGGAGGTGGCTGATGGGTAGACTGGTGCAGGGCTGGTGGGATGAACAGCTGAAAAGTTTTTCTCTGCTGCCACAGCTCCTTCCTCTTGGCAACAGTCACAGTGAGTCCTTACACTATAACCGCCATGGGAAGTCCCACTGCCTATCTGTCCCATGGTTCAGCAAGATGAATAGAAACACTATACATCGTGCTCCACAAGCTTCGTGGAACCGGAGTGGCTGGGGAGAGCACAACTTTTCTGAACAGGATGCCAGAAGCCAAAGCCCAGAGGACACCAGCACCTCTATGTTGTTGGTCCCTGGGAACGGTGGGGACCACTCACCCCACATTCCCCAATGTGGGTGCTGGGCTCCATCCATGCTGCCCTCCCAGCAGTGGCATTAAGAATCATGAGTGACTCTGCAACCTTTGCCAGCTTTCCCTAGCAACCCCTCAGGGTCTTTCAACAGTACACTTTGTATTTTTACTGAAATTACTCATTCAGTTTAAAAAAAAAAAATTCATATAAGCTAGCCGTGATTCCGGGTCTGGGGATACAGCTATGACTGTAGCAAACACAGGGCGCTTCAGTTCTGGGAAGAGCAGATAAGCTAGTCATCTAGCGATGCACAGCGTCGTGGCCTGAGGCTGAAGTGCTACTGCCTACCTACTGTGCGCCTTGACTTCACACTCTAGTGTGTAGAGTACACAATAGGTGCCGGTGGTGGTGAGTGTTGTGTGAGGTTATAACTTCATATAAAAGCAAAATATAAAATTGGGGAGCGTTGTGGGAGATTTATTTATTTATTTATTTATTTATTTATTTATTTATTTATTTATTTCAGTTCTGGGTAGTGAATGACCTTTTTAAAAAATGAGGCTGTGAGCAGGAGAGACAGATGGTTCAGTAGTCAAGCACAGACTGCTCTGTCAAGAGGACCTGGGTTCAATTCCCAATACACACCCAGAGGCTCACAACCATCCATCTTCAGTTCCAGGAGATTTGATGCCCTCTTCCAGCCTCCTGAGGCACTAGGCCCACATGTGATACACAGCCGTGTATGCTGGCAAAACACTGATAGACCTAAAGAAAATGTAAAAACAGGT
>CM052720.1:7612057-7677057 GCA_028551405.1 Uromys caudimaculatus
GGGGGAAGGGAGAGAGGAAGATGGGAGAGGGGAGAGGAGAGAGGGAGGGAGAGAGAGAGAATATGAGAGTGAATAGCTAAACAGGGAACACGGGCACATTAGGAGCAGAAACTCTCCTCCGAACCATCTTTGGGGTCCTGACCTGAGGCTTAGGTTTAAATCGTAGAAAAGAGGTATAACTCAGCCATCCAGGTCAGGTGCGGTCTGCCCATCACTGACCCAGCATTGCCCGGCTCCAGCGTGTCCTACAAGGCTGTCTTGCACAGCGTCTGAGCTGTGTGACGTCACTTCTTGGGAGACAAGTTTCTCCTTTTCCGGTTGGCACCAGGCTTCATCCTATTCCTTGTCCCAGAGCGAGATTCTTGGAACCAGTCCAATTTCTCAGGGGTCATTGTTTCAATAATGAAATAGCCAAAGAGAGGGGCATAAGTGTCTCTCTTTAGACTATCTTCAGTCCCATCGGGGTGGATACATACTTTGACAAATTAGCAGAGAAAAGTCTTGAGTTACTCTGCCACATTACACCTTCCATTTCCCGTTTCTTCAGAGTTCTTCTTGTGGTGACCACAATCTGGCTTCCTGGAATTCGTCTTAGTGTTCTCTTTTCTGGTCACACAATTGAAACTTTGTTTTCTCCTTCCTGGGAATGCTAGGCTTTCTTGTTTTCCATAATTCCCGGCTATGTGTTCAGGTCTTTCAGATGGGATCCATGGGTTGAAGGGTTTGCTCTTTTTTTTTAATTTATTTTTAAGGCTCTTACGTAGCCCCGGCCGGCCTATGTAATTATGTAGCTGAACTTCCAGTCCTGCTGTCTCCATTTCCCAAGTGCTAGGATTGCAGTCTGTGCTATGCCTTCCTAAACGGGTGAACCTCGGGCTTCCTGCTAACTAGGCAAACACTCTATCAACTGAGCAACATCGACAGCCCCTGGGAAGGTCTTTATCTTTTGTTAAACGTTAATCTTGTATGGGCAGAAGTGGCTCAACAGTTAGAATAACGTGTAACTTCTGCAGCTGATAAAGGTTCGGTTCGGAGCACCCATGTCTAGTCGCTTACAGATGCCTTTAACCCCAGTCGGCTCCAGGGGATCAATGCCCAATGCTGGCCTCCAGAAAAATCCCTAATATAGGACACACACACATACCTAGACAAAGGTATAATCATTTTCAGAAGTTCAGTCTTCTTACTGCTCCACAACAGTGCTCTCTCCTTGATTCCACCATTTGTCTTTAGTTGCAGTTTTCATCTAGTCTAAGGGTCGCCAGCCTCAAATGGAGGCAGTCGCAAATTCAAGTGTTTACACCGTCCCATGACTGCCACACCCACCAGTTGACAATCTGGGGCCTTCGGCTTTCCTGTCCCACTTAACAAGCTTCTTTAAAGCATGAAAGCATGAGCTGTATAGGAAATGTTTCTATTATTCAACAGCTTAAATAGAGAGTGGCAGAAACACATTTCAGCTACCCTTCAGAGACACATGTTGGACACCGAAAGAAAAGAAAATTGGCCAGACAGTGGTGGCGCACGCCTTTAATCCCAGCACTTGGGAGGCAGAGGCAGGTGGATTTCTGAGTTCGAGGCCAGCCTGTTCTACAGAGTGAGTTCCAGGACAGCCAGGGCTACACAGAGAAACCCTCTCTCGAAAATCCAAAACAAAAAACAAACAAACAAAAAAAGAAAGAAAATTGAGGCTATATTATACCAGATTGGACAAGGTAAGGACCCTCTTGGCCACCTGAATATTATGTAGTTTTAGAAGGTTCAGGAATTGTTACGTGCTACATTGTTTTTATTTTAGGCCTGAAGAACTCGGGTTCCAGTGGGGGCGGGGTGGAGAGTTGGTCCTAGCTACCTCTCAGTGGGGCGGGGCGCACTTGTTACTGTCAAGCCACGCCCCCTCCACGCGCTGCCTTTCGGGACTTGTAGTCCCAGGGCCCACCGGAAGGCGTGAAGGGCAGGCGTTGGCGCCTTTCTAAGCTTGAGGTCACCTCTCTTTAGCGCTCCCTGGTTCTCAGGCGTGGCCTCCTGGAGCGCCACGGCACTCGGCTGCTCCTTCGCGTCTTCTGGGTTACAATAAAGTTTTCCTCCCTGTACGGAGCTCAAGATGGCGGCCTCCTGGTCGCCCTTGGTTACCCTGCGCTCCGCCGTGCACAGCCGGCTGACTGGGAGAGGTGTTGGGTGCGGGGCGCGGGTCGTCGCAATCCCTCCTCCGGCCCCATGCCCTGGGAAACCCCTTTGGAAAGGTCAGTGACCGTGTCACGAGCGGGCCGCGCAAGGCCCTGGGGCCCTGATGTTGGCTGGCTTGATCTTGTGTATTTAACCACTGTCGATGTGAGTTCATTCACGAGACAGCCATGTGGTATTCAGAATACGCTGTTTTCTATCACTGAATCCCCATCCTCTGGCCCTTCAATTCTTTCTGCCCCTCTTTGGTGTTCTCTGAGTCTTGGTGGGGCATGTGCATTTGGCAGTGGGTAGGTTGATATAGATGCCCCATTTAAGGCTGATCACTTAACAGTAACTCATTCTCAGCACTTGGACCAGTTGAGAATCTCTGCAGTAACCACTACCCGCTGCAGAAGAAGCTTCTCAGACCAAGGTTGAGAGCAGCACTGATCTACGGGTATTCGTGAACATATTTATTTTGTAATTAGAGTTTTATTTTTTTATGTACATTGGCGTTTTGTCTGCATGTAGGTCTGTCCCCTGGACCTGGAGTTACAGACAGTTGCAAGCTGCCATGTGGGTCCTGGGAACTGAGCCGGGTCCCCTGGAAAAACATCCAGTGCTCTTAACCATGGAGCCACGTCCCCAGCCCCAAGTGAATATATCTAGAAGGCAGTTTGACAGCATGGACATCTGGCAAAACAAAACAACAGTAGTAGGTTCTCTCCCTGCCTTTCCCAGTGACATTCCCCCACTTCCATCTTTTGCTAGATTTGTAGTACCAGTCTTGAATCCCATCCTATGGATCAAGCCTCCAATCCAGCAAGGTTGGTTACTCCAGTAACAGCCATGCCACCACTACAGCAGACACACCTTGTCTGGCAGGGCAGTGTTGTGATATTCAGGGTCCAGCTGTGTGGGTAAGATTACTGATGTCTTTTTCTCCTTAGTAGCTGGGTAGCATCCAGCACTAACGGAAGCTAGTTGGCAGGGAGACACTTCTGGGTCAGATGCCGTACAATTCTGGTTTTGTGTGTATGTGTGTGTGTGTGTGTGTGTGTGTGTGTGTGTGTGTGTGTGTGTTTTCCAGACAGGGTTTCTCTGTATAGCCCTGACTGTCCTGGAACTTACTCTGTAGACCAGGCTGACCTCGAACTCAGAAATCCACCTGCCTCTGCCTCCCAAGTGCTGGGATTAAAGCGTACAATTCCATTTTGCCCTCTTAAAAACTCCGTGATGCAGATCTGTGGCGTAGAGTACAGTAACTGCATACATAGATACAGCATGTAGTGATGGTATCAGGATAAATACCCATCCTATCTCCTTCATCACTTATCACGAATTTCTGCTGGGAACCCTCAACTCCCCTTCATTACATCTTAATAAGTATGTAGTCAACAGTTACAAACTGTAGTCAGCCCACTGTCTTTTGATACCTATTACCTCGCTGTCATCTCTAGTCTATCAGTTGCCAACTACTCAACTCTCTACTTCTGTAAATCAATTTTAGCTTCTGTGTGAGAGAGAGAGACCATGCTGTGAGCAGCATCCGTCTTTCTCTGCCTGGCTCGTCACACTTAGTGCAGTGAGCAGCATCCGTCTTTCTCTGCCTGGCTCGTCACACTTAGTGCAGTGAGCAGCATCCGTCTTTCTCTGCCTGGCTCGTCACACTTAGTGCAGTGCCATCCAGCTCCACCCGTAAACATGGAATTCTTAGAGTAGTTCTCTCACAGGGTTATCATATGCTTTACATTTCATATGTAACTCCAGCAGACTCCGTTTAAAACTCCTCATTTATGTGTGAGTGAATCTATCCAGTGTGAAATAAACTGGGGCTAGGAATGTAGGTCAGTGGGTCGAGTGCTTATCCAGCGCGCACAATACCCTGGGTTTGGTCCCTCATAAAACCAAAGGTGGCGGCACACACTTGTAACCCCAGCACTGAGAAGGTGGAGGCGGTGGGACCAGAAGCTCAAGGTTATATTCAGCTGCGTTAGTGAGTTAGAAGCCAGTCTGGGTTGCATGAGACCCTCAATTAAACAACAAAACGATTAATCATTTTCTTTATAATTTGAAAGAAAAGAGATCTCTTAGTCGTCATTATCAAATCGTGTGAGCACACTGCATAACTAAGAAGTTATGAAGTGTGCTGGGCCATGCCTGTGATTACTTCAGAATGGTTTTATTCAGATTTTTAGGCACTATTTTACTGATTTGTTATCATGAAATTTAAAGTACCCCCTCCCCCCATAACATTATACACATCGGAACATTTAAGATTAACTACCTTCTAAAGGAAAAGAATGCTAACCGGGAAGCGCTTAGTTTTAATTTTCCTAATTTTCCTATTTAAATCAAAAGCACCCTTTTAAAGCCCCTAAATCAGCCTTTTATAAATAAAGTAAATCACCACGCGATGCATTCCTTGATGATGGCTTATGTTGTTTTTCTAAAGAAAGAGTTTAATTAAGATTTGATTTTCTTTATTCTGCACCCTGTTTACTCATCACCAAATCAAACTTGGGTCTTCAGTGTCACCCAGGAGGCTTGACTTTTTGAGTCCTTTGTGACTGTTTTGTTTCTCAAAAAAGAATCGAAATGTTTATCTCTTGCGTATGATTAGAACGTAACAGAGCATAAAGGAGCCACCTCTGACCCCAGGATAAGCTTCTGCCTCTGTAACAGGACATCGCTGGTCAGTGGCTACTGTTGACAGTTTGCTGGAATCAACACAAATGTACAAATAACTCAGGAATAATTTGTACACAGTATTTGAATGATGTTTAATAAATATGCATTAAAAATCTAATTACAGTAATGAAGTTTACAGCTGAAATTTTAATCCAGCTCTTTAGAAATATTAAATGCATTTTTCCTGATTGTGCGTTTTCTCCCAGCAATTGGGTAAACATTTTAAACCAGAAATCGAAATGCCTTACAGAGTTTTGATTCATTTAACTAAAGCGTGTGTTTGTTCCTCTTTGTGAAGAAGGGAAGCTTCCTCCTTCTGTACCTGGTGTTTTGAAGAATTTTTCATTAGTTCTGTCTTGGGACTGGTGGACATATGTGATCGGGGGGTGACCACCAACTTGTGACCTGGAGAGATTTGACTGCCATATTGATTCTGTTCTGGGTCTATCTCCTCATCGTTGAAATGGGGCGGATTAGTCTTGCATCTTGTTCATCAGCAGTGAGGCCCAGATAGCTCTTATGAGACAGACAGTCCATTGAAAGCTGCCGGGAATCTTTTGCTGTGTCGGCAGTAAACTGAGCCTCTGATACGGATGCTCCAGGGACGGTGGTCCTCCTCCGTCAGTGAGTACTTCCAGTTCAGCCTAAGACTGGTGATGCTGGTTGAATTCTAGAGATTGCTCAAGGTTTACCATGGCACAGATCCACCGATGCAGGGACTGCATTCAGAAAGGTAGCCTATTCAGTGTGGATACAGGGCCACTCTAGCCTCTCCTGTTCTGAGACACGCAGTGATTCTATTACCTTAACCTCCCCGGTGCCCAGTGCTTGGGTCTCAGGTGGGAGCCAATTCTAATTCAGTCTTTCTGAGGTCATCCATGGGGCCTCTGTAGATAATCTGCTTCTTTACTTTTTTCTTTTAAGACAAGAGTCTTGTTATGTACTTGGCTGGAACTCACTATGTTGTGGAGGTTGTCCTTGAACTCACAGCAACCGTCCTGGGTCTGCCTTCTCAGTGCTGTACATAGGCATATACCACCACCTGTGGCTTTCAGCAAAGGAATAGAACATTTATGCATCCTGAGGCGTTGCTTGTTACCAACCCTGTCCCAGGCACATTTGACAACTGGGTTATATTACTATAGGTTTGTTTCTGATTTAGGTGCTTGGCTGGCAGGCACTTAACCAATGTCTTCACAGCCCCTCCTCCTTCGTTATTTAGTGGGAATAATTGGTAATTTATAACATTTTATCTTTCCTTCTTTAAAGATTATTATATGTAAGTTATGTATACACATTTATACTATATATAAATGTGTATTTATTATATGTAGCTGTCTTCAGACACCCCCCCTCCGTCCCACTCGCTCCTGCTCTGTTCTGGCCCCGCTCGCTGTAGCTGTCTTCAGACACCTTAGAAGAGGGGGTCAGATCTCATTATGGATGGTTGTGAGCCACCATGTGGTTGCTGGGAATTGAACTCAGGACCTCTGGAAGAGCACCGCTCTTAACCGCTGAGCCATCTCTCCAGCCCCTTATCTTTCCTCCTTACAACATAATTCTTTTCTCATATTTTGCTTATGCCTTGTGAAAGGTTTTTTGAGATAGGATCCCACTGTGTAGTCCCTGGCACCTCCTTCTACTTCCAGAGCTATACTCAACTGGGTTCGAGAGAGTACACGCCCCCAAGTTCCGGAGCTACTCAACTGGGTTCGAGAGAGTACACGCCCCCAAGTTCCGGAGCTCCTGGCCTGCCTGTGTGCCGACTCCCTTCCTTCCGCTGGCTGAATTCTTTCTGTTCTTTTGATCTCTGTGGAAGTATCATTTCCTCTCACCCCTTCCTTAACTTCCTATCCTAGGCTGCTATCTTTGGCTCTGTGACCTCACAGCTCCATTCTTCCCCTCGCTGCAGAGCAGTGTTTTGTTAGAGTTTTTGTCAGGGGTCTGTTTTTCTGAGAGTGCAGTTACCGGCCATTAAGCTCAGCGTGGATGGCATTTGCCGTGTTGTGTGGCACACAGAGCTTTGTACTGTAGACGCTGCATTTCTCCAGTTCTTTACTGCTAAATAAATTCTTCGGTTGAATGGTTTTGGTTTTTTTTGTTGATGTTTTGGTTTTTTGGTTGAGACAGAAGGTGCTACCATATCCAGCTAAGTCTCTTTTGCTCTTGAGACAAGAGTCTTGCTGCATAGCCCAGGTTGGTCTCAAAATTGTGGCAACCCCCCTGCCCCAGCCTCCTGAGTGCTGGGATCCTAGATGTGTTCCACACCCGACTCTCAGCTAACTTTTTAAACCTAAACGCACTGTGATTAAATTCTGTGTCAGCAGGTCCATCCGTTTGTTGTTTCCTTTGTGATCTGACCTAACTTGATGTCAGCTTCATAGCGGAGGTCAGAGTGAGGGTCATAGCAGAGGTCACAGTGGAGGTCAGAGTGGAGGTCAGAGTGAAGGTCACAGCCATAGAGGAGGTCATAGCAGAGATCATAGTGGAGGTCACAGTGGAGGTCATAGCAGAGGTCATGGTGGAGGTCACAGCAGAGGTCACAGCCATAGAGGAGGTCATAGCAGAGGTCACAGCCTTAGAGGAGGTCATAGCAGAGGTCACAGTGGAGGTCACAGCCACAGAGAAGGTATAGCGGAGGTCATAGTGGAGGTCACAGCAGAGGTCACAGTGGAGGACCCTACCTTTCTGTTTTCATCTAGTGTCTGTATATTTAACACGTGTAATTGTATATAAGTCTAATTACCCCCACAATTCATTCAAGTCAGCTGTGTGAACCACAAGGGCTATAGACTCACACAAGAAGACTTTCTCTCTGACCTTCTGACTTTGGGCGTTTAGTTGACAGCGCCGCTACTCTGGCAGGGTTGGAAAAGTTTTGCCAGCATGGTGATGACCCATGACCCTATCATGTTGGAGGGCAGAGTTCCAGCAGGGACAAGCAGGCAGGTACTGACTGACCAGGAAGCTTGAGGAGGAGGGCCTGGGAGAGGGCTGCCTTTGAGTCTCGGTTGCCTGGCTGTGGCCTTGACAAACCTGAGCCAGCCTGTTGTTTGTCTTGGTGGCTTTAATGAGGTGCTGGCCCGATGGGCTTCCCACACGTTCCCTCTACATCCTGGCAAGACTTCTGCTTTCCTGCCCTCTTCGGTTATTTTAGTTTTCTCCTGTGAGGAGAAACTGCCTCCTTCAGTTTTGCTGCTGTTGTTATTCATGTTTCCAAATATCAGATAATAGAAAATGCAGTTTTATGTCTTTAATGGTGACTAGTAGTGCTAGCTTCCCTTCCTTTCTCCCTTAGAATTGCATCAGATGTGGTCTTTTGAAAAAATTATAATTATTATTATTATTTGGTTTTTTGAGACAGGGTTTCTCTGTAAAGCCCTGGCTGTCCTGGAACTCACTCTGTAGACCAGGCTGGCCTTGAACTCAGAAATCCACCTGCCTCTGCCTCCCGAGTGCTGTGATTAAAGGTGTGCACCACCACTGCCTGGCCTGAAAAAATCATTAAAAATGTTTATATTGCTCTTGGGGATCGAGCCCAGAGCCCAGAGCCTTGAGCAGGCAAAGTGTGCTCTGTGCTGCTGGTCAGCATCTCCAGCCTTGAATTTTAACATGAATCCAAATTTTGATTCTTTAAAATCTGTTTTGGAGACGGAGTCTCTTATAGTCTAGACTGGCCTGGTCTTCCTGCCTCTGCTTCCCTGGGTACAGGGAATGCCACGGTGCCTGGCTTGGAATCCACTGTGTAGAGAAAACCTTACCCTGTGGAAGTGATCGGAAGGCATTTGGTGTTTACGTTGTCCATGCGAACCTCTCATACTCTGTTGATTTCGTGTTCCTTCAGGCTATCAGGAAGGGAAGGGGGTCTCACTGTGTAGCCCAGCTGACCTTGAACTTGTGCCTCAGACTTTGAGGAGCCTTAACTTTTGAAGCTTGTCAGACTTCTTCCATATTAACTGACTGATTGATTCCTTCCTGCCTTCTTTCTTTCTTTTCTTTCTTTCTTTTTTTTAAAGATTTATTTATTTTTACTTATATGAGTACACTGTAGCTGTCTTCAGACTCGCTAGAAGAGGGCACCAGATCCCATTATAGATGTTTGTGAGTCACCATGTGGTTGCTGGGAATTGAACTCAGGACCTCTGGAAGAGCAATCAGTGCTCTTAACCACTGAGCCATCTCTCCAGCCCCTCCTTCCTTCTTTTCTCCTCCCTTCTTTCCTTCCTTCCTGCTCCCTTACTTCTCTTCTCCTTTCTCCTTGAGATAGAATTTCACTATGTAGCCCAGGCTAGCCTCGAACCCTCAGCTGTTCCATTAGGACTGAAGTCCCAGGGAATGGCTCAGTAGGTAGAAGAGTTAGCCACACAAGATTGAGCACACAAGTTTGAGTCCTGGAAATCTAGAAATCCAGATGTGGGGGCCTGTGCCTGCAGCCCCAGGATGCCTGCCTCGCAGCAGGAGGTGGAGCCAGGAGAAAGCAGGTCTGGAACATACAGCATAGCCACAGAACCCAGAGGCTGTGCCCCAGGGAGGTGGGGAACAAGGACCAACTCATAGAGGTCGTCCTCTGACCTGACGTGTGATGGGGCACACTCATGCTCACCCTCAACACAACACACACACAGATGCACACACACACAGATGCACACACACACACACAGATGCACACACATACACAGATGCACACACACACACACAGATGCACACACACACAGATGCACACACGTACATGCATACACACATACACACATGCACACACACAGATGTACACACATACACACATGCACACACATACACAGATGTACACACATACACACAGATGCACACACACAGATGCACACACGTACATGCATACACACGTACACACATGCACACACACACAGATGTACACACACACAGATGCACACACATACACAGATGCACACACACACAGATGCACACACACACACAGATGCACACACACAGATGCACACACACACAGATGCACACACGTACATGCATACACACATACATACACATACACACACATACACAAACATACCCCTAAGTACTGGGATTATAGGCATGAGCTGTCACTGATGTCTGGCTTAAAAAATAGACAGACTAATCACAAATTCTGTTGACTATTTCTGGATATGCACCTGTCGTGGAGTGTTCTGGAGTTTTTTTTTGTTTTTTAAAAAAAAAAAAGTTTTCTTTGTCTTGGAAATAGACTTAGTGTTTCAGGTTATACTTTTTTTTTGGGGGGGGGGGGCAGTGTTTCGAGACAGGGTTTCTCTGTGTAGCCCTGGCTGTCCTGGAACTCACTCTGTAGACCAGGCTGGCCTCGAACTCAGAAATCCACCTGCCTCTGCCTCCCAAGTGCTGGGATTAAAGGTATGCGCCACCATTGCCCGGCGAGGTTATACATTTTTATTCTTGTTTTTTTTTTGAGGAGGGCAGGGAGATGGGAGTCTTACTATGTACTATGTAGCCCCGTTGGTGGCCTACAGCTCACTGTGTAGGTCGGGCTGGTCTTGAATTCATAGAGACCTGCCTGCCTCTGTCTTCTGGTTGTATCCTGCCTCAGGTTTCCAAATAGCTTGTGACTATCAGTATTCACTAGCTAAAACCTCACGATTGGGACAAATTTTCAACATTTCCTGAAAGAAAATGCTTACTGCCTGTTGGATTTTCTTGTTTGTTTCTGTTTTAGAATCTCTTTATTTATGTATATGGATGGTTTGCCTGCATGTATGTCTGTGTACCCAGTCATGCTTGCTCCCTGTGGAGGTCGGAAGAGGGAACTACATTGCCTAGAACTGGAGTTACAGACTGCTGTGGGCTGCCATGTGGGAGCTGGGAATTGAACCTGCATCCTTTGGAAGAGTAGCCAGTGCTTTTAACCACTGAGCCATCTCTCCAGCTCCCTATTTGAACTTTTTTGTTTACCATTTTGTCTAAAATTCTGAATTTTATAGAGACAATGAATCCATCCATATAAAAACCTTTTCGCAATCCACAAACCCTGTGAATCCTTTGTTGTTACCAATTCAGCTAGTACAATTGTTCTTCATGGCACATGTATGGATTACGATCGCCTTGGATGGGTCAGCCATGTTTCCCTTCATGTTCTTGAATTGCCATTGCAGTTCAGATATCCTGATGTCATAGGAAAAGACAGAAGAGAATGAAGAGGTCTGATGTCACCGTGAACGTCACCGGGGAGGGAGGTGATCAGAGGCTGTCTGCCAGGGAAGACAACAGTTCTGTGATTGAGGACCAGAGTGTTCATGGAGTCACACGACGAAGCACACCAGAGCCTGAGCTTCTTCCATTAGCATCACACCTCGTGTCTGCACGCCTGGGACGTGCCGCCCATGCCGTGTCCTGACCTGGGGCTGTGGACCAGTTACTAAGCCTCTCTGTGCGTCTGTTTCCTCGACTGTTTTGTTTTCTGAGACAAGGATTAGTGAAGTCCAGGCTAGCCTCAAACACGTTATGTAGCTGAGGGTGATCTTGAATTCCTGATCCTCTTGTCACCAAGTGCCAAGATTATAGCCTGTGTCACTTTGACTGTTCAGCAGTTCCCTTATCTTTGAGGCTGGGATAATGTATCATGTAAAAGTGACCTTTATTTGCCAGATGTAATTGTCATGTTGGAGGCTTACTCCTGAACAGCTCACCTTTTCTAGCCCTTTCTTAACTCTGGCTGGCTAGCTCAAACTCCTCTCCAAGCTGACTGATCCAATCTGGCTTCTCTTGGCTTCCCACTGAATTGCTTGTCCTCAAACTAACTCTGGCAATCTGTTTTAATCTTCCGGCCCCTCTGTCATCACCTGTGTGCAGCTTGTTCTCTCTGCAATCTGTGTCTGCACAACTGTTGCAGTAAAGACCGAATTGAGCCGCCACCAATGAACTGCCATGAACTCCACTCCACTGCACTGCTTCTCAGCTGACTTGCTCTTCCTGAGATGCTCTTAGATAGCATCTCGTGAGAGTTGGGTGTAGCCTATCTCTGACTCATTCTGTCAGATCTTCCTCTGATTCATCACTTTGTCTGTCCCTCCATTAGATGTGATTGTTTGGGAGTAAGGGTGTGTAATAAAGGACTCCAGCCAGAGGGATTAAAGGCGTGCACTAAGGACATGTCTGCATTCCAGCCAGATCACACAGACTTAGGTCTTTGGATGTGATCCCTTGCCAGAGCAGCCTTGGTGCTGGATGAAAATTCCTCTATAGTATCTACCTGATAGTGTGTGGTGAAGATCAAACGAGTTGGTCTGTAGAAAGTACTCAGTAAAGGTTAATGGTTGCAGCTGCTGCTGTTCTTAACGGCTTGGTCTCTGGCAGTTTACTCAGCCTTCAGTGGTACCTAGTTCTAATCATCTCTCCCTCTGCCTCTGCACACACGCACACACGCGCGCGCACGCACACACACACACACACACACACCCGCACATCACACTGCCCCACCCTGTAGCATTCACCACTACATCCCGCTCTGACTAAGTTGTATAGCCAGTGCGCTATGGCGTATAGCAGAATCTCCCGGAAACTTGGTTTGCAGGAAGCATTGACGTAAGATACAACATTGAGGTGTTAAAAAGCACAACATGGACCTTTCTAAAATCTTCCATTTGTGTTTGTAGATTGTGTAATGGGACTTCAGAAGGCATTTTCCCACTGTCCATTTGGAGTACAATAAGACAAATTAATACAAATCAAAATAATATGGTAGCAGCATCACATAATTTGTGTATACTGATGTAGTAACGGATTTAATTTAGTGCAGCTTTGGAGAAGTCTTTTGTATTTCAATTTATACAGCTGTTCCCCAGGGCTAGGCTGGCCAGTCTCAGCCTTGAGCATCTTGCAGCGAGAGTCTCTCTTCCCGGCTGCTGACTGGCTGAGCAAATGCCTCTTCCTCAGTTCACCTTCAATTTCTTTCTTTCTTTCTTTCTTTTTTTTGAAAAAAGAAGAATGTATATAGTACTAAGTAATTGTTGAGAAATATTACAAGCAGTAAAGAGTGCTAAGCTCTCCAAAGCTGGGAGCGGCATGGTGTGCTTTGTCTCCAGGCCTTCCTATGCACGACCTTTAGACGTGAAATATTTCACACATGTAGATGGAGATAGGAAGACCAAGGGGCTGCTGCTGAGTTGGGGCTGCTGCTGAGTTTGGCAGCAAGTGCATCCTGGGGTCTTGCTGGAACCAGCTCATCCAGGCCTGTTATCCTAGGCTGAGAGTGAGCAGGATATGACCAGTGGCTGGGAAAGGCTCCAGGGGTTGAGCCCTGACCGGAAGGGAGGAGGGCGTATTCCCTCAACAATGGGGCTCAGGACGCTTTGTTGTTAATTTCGATGTTTTTAAAATAGATTAAGAGTTGAGTGATAGGGGAAAAAATGAATAGAAAGGCTGGTGTGGCGACCCACACTGATAGTCCCAGAATGTAGAGGACAGAGAGAAGGCGGGGCTTGTTAGTTAGAGGATGGTACTGCTAACAGTGAGGCCTGTCTCAGATAAAAAGAAAAACGAAAAAGCAGCTCCTAGGCAGCACAGAGGGAAAGCTGATGAGATAGCACAGTGGCTGTTAGTGAGGAACGAGATAGTCCAAAAGGTACACAGAAGATTGGAAAGTATCCAGGGGGTGTGGTGGTGTGCGCTTTTGATTCAGCACTAAGGAGGCAGAGGCAGAGGCAGAGGGGCAGAGGCAGAGGCAGAGGCAGAGGCGCAGAGGCGCAGAGGCAGAGGCGCAGAGGCAGAGAGGCAGAGGGACAGAGGCAGAGGGGCAGAGGGACAGAGGCAGAGGCAGAGGGGCAGAGGGACAGAGGCAGAGGCAGAGGGGCAGAGGGACAGAGGCAGAGGCAGAGGGGCAGAGGGACAGGGGGACAGAGGCAGAGAGGCAGAGGGGCAGAGAGGCAGAGAGGCAGAGGCAGAGAGGCAGA
The DNA here is from genome assembly GCA_028551405.1 of Uromys caudimaculatus. NCBI lineage: Eukaryota > Metazoa > Chordata > Mammalia > Rodentia > Muridae > Uromys > Uromys caudimaculatus. The sequence goes on from CM052720.1 coordinate 7,625,842, forward strand.
GGCAGAGAGGCAGAGGGGCAGAGAGGCAGAGAGGCAGAGGCAGAGAGGCAGAGAGGCAGAGAGGCAGAGGCAGAGGCAGAGGCAGAGAGGCAGAGGCAGAGGCAGAGGCAGGAGGCAGGAGGCAGGAGGCAGAGGGCAGGCGATTTCTGAGTTCACAGCCACCCTGGTCTACAGAGTGAGTTCCAGGCACATGAGTGACGGTTAGAGGACAGCTTGTGAAAAGGGGTTCTCTCTCTCCACCTGCTGTGCAGATTCTAGGGATTAGAAACGCGTCATCAGGATTGGTGGCAAGTGCTTTTGCTGGGTGAGCCATCTTGCTGGTGTTGTCATATAGGTACCCGCTGCCTAGCATTGACTAGAGTTTCTGATCCATGAAGGAAGTAGACATTCAATGAGGACATATTGTTTGCAGAGCATCGCTCTTTACTTTTCTGGGTGTGATGGTGATATACCCCTCCCCTGCGTCCAGTAACTGTCAAGAGCCAGTCTTGGAAACAGTCGATTGCCATCTCGGTCCTTCTGTGTTAAGCTTTACATGCCGTTTGTACTTAATGTGATTCCAGAAGGTGGGGAAGTGGCCAGGGGACTGTTGTGAAATGCGAGTTATGCGGGTGTAGGTGTGCTGCTCTCTTCCCACTTTTCCTTAATAAACTGAGGATTTTAGATTTTATTTTTTATTATTTATGTGTATGATGTGTGGGCATGTACATGCCACAGCATGTATGTGAAGGTCAGAGGACAGCCCATCTTCTACCTGTGTGAGGGTTTTAGGGACCAAAGCCAGGGCACCAGAAGTGCCTTGACTCTTTAAAGTCTTCTCGCTGGACCTAAACTGAATGGAAGATTTCTGTATATAAAAAAGTTAGCAATATGGAAAGCACTCATTAAACAGGATATCAAAGCTATTAAACAGGATAACCAAAGCAGGTTGCTTTTGGTTTTGTTTCTGGTTTCTTCAGCACTCTATGAGACTTAACCTCTGGAACGTGGACTGAGTTTCTTGGGATGCTGTGTTACTTGATTCTAGAATTGCAAATAAAGCCAGCGAAGGCCATTGGGTGGGTTACAGTTTTGTCTGTTGATATAAACAGATGGAATCACATTCGGACCGGTGGAAGGTATCCTAGGGAGTGTGAAGGCGGTGAGCAGGGGCAAGGGGACCCCCGCCACAAGCTACACAGAGATAAAGGGAGTCTGAGCGCGTCAGCGCGTGAGGAAGGGGAAGAGGCAACGGGCCTAGAACTGAGAGGGGGAGGGGTTTGTAGGAAAGAGGGAAAGAAGGAAAGTGATACTGCTTTGAGATTTCTTAATTTGGCTAAACTCCAGAAAATTAATTGTGAGACTCTCAATTGTTTGTTTTTCAAGACAGGGTCTCTCTGTGTAGCCCTGGCTGTCCTGGAACTCACTCTGTAGACCAGGCTGGCCTTGAACTCAGAAATCCACCTGCCTCTGCCTCCCAAGCACTGGGATTAAAGGCGTGCGCCGCCACCACCCAGCTTCTGAGATCTGACACTGTGCACTAGAAATGAAGAGCACTTTCCCGAGTGACAGCCCAGTGCCATTGTGTGGCTCCCCTTCCTATGCCAGCTGCAAATGGGATGGCCCTGTTACCCTCTCTGCCTGGCAGACTGTGGACTCAGGGATTTCCATGACCTTTCCCACCTCAGCTTTGGTAATTATCTAGAATAACTCACATAACTCGGGCTTATGACTCATTTATTTTGGAGCACAGCCCTGGGACATGGGAAGCAAGAGAGCACGTGGGGCAGGCACACCTCCTCTCGGTACATGGCCGTGTTCACTGACTTGGAAGCTCTCAGATCTCTCTTCACATAAGAGTAGTTATGAAGTTCAACCTGTAGTCCTCTTCCCCATAATTCTGTGCATGGGGTTGACAATTCAGTCTTGTGCTTGCTCTGTCTTTTTGGCAAACGTCTCTGTCTTGAAGCTATCCAAGTCGGAAGGGGTGTGTGTATCATTATGAATAATAGAAGATGTACGACTCAGGGAAGTTTGTTTTTTTTCTTTTTTGTAAACGATGCTATTAAAAGTAAGAAGTTTAATTTATTTTTATTTATGTGTACGTATGGATGCTTGCATTACTTTATATATACCATGTGCGTGTCTGTAGATGCCAGAGGGTGTTGGCTTCCCTGAATTACAGATTGTTGTGGGCTGCCTGATGTGGGAACTGACCCCCTGAAAGGGAAGCTACTTCTCTTAACTAATGAGCCACCTCTCCTGCTCCCTTTATAATTTTAGAAAAAATTATGTGTGTATGTGTATAACTGTGTGTGGGTTGAGTCACTTGAGTGCAGTACCTTCAGAGGCCAGAAGAGGGCATCAGACTTTTCTTTCTTTTTTTTCTGGAGGTGGAGTTAAGAGTTGTGAGGCACTCACTCTATGTATGTGGGTGCTGGGAACTGAGCTGTGTTCTGCACTTTTTTTTTCTTTTAAATGAAAACCACATTTCTTTTTTTTTTTTTTTAAAGATTTATTTTTATTTATTATATGTAAATACACTGTAGCTGTCTTCAGACACCCCAGAAGAGGGCATCAGCTCTCATTAAGGATGGTTGTGAGCCACCATGTGGTTGCTGGGAATTGAACTCAGGACCTCTGGAAGAGCAGTTAGTGCCCTTAACCACTGAGCCATCCGTCCAGCCCTGTTCTGCACTCTTACCACCAGGTCATCTCTCCAGCCCCTAACCATGGAATTCTGAGGCGATCCTTTTTAGGAACTCTTAATAAGAACCAGGGACAAGGACCAAACAGCCTGTCGTCCACCCACTTGGGAGATAAAGGCAGGAGCATCTGAAGATCAAAGCTATTCTCAGCTATGTAAGGAGTTCAGCTGTCTAAATGAATGAATGAAGTCTAAAATCTCGCATGGTTTTGTTTATAGCCTACACGGTCCAGACATCCAAGGGCGGGCGCTCAACAGCCGCTTCTGTGGCCCAATCGAAAGCTCTGGCTATTTGCCACGGACCTCTGGAGCACTACGACTTTCTGATCAAATCTCAGCAGCTGAGGGACGATGAACATCAGAGAAGAGTCGTTCAGCATTTGCAGAAGTTACAGGAGGACCTTAAAGGATACAGCATAGAGGGAGGAGGGCTGTTTTCAAAGGTGAGCTGCTCGCATTTTCTACAGTAGATTCGGGGCTGGAACCCCAGGAAGGTTTTCCATGGGCTTGGCAGGATCTCCATTGCTTAGCGTTCTCTTACCTCCACCTATCCAAGCAGCTGCAATAATTATTAAATCCCGTATCCCTGGCTAAGTGAAGCCTCTATTCGATCCCCTCTGTTCCCACCCTGGCCCTCAAGCCTCATCCTGGAAGGTGGCAGAGGTGGGGCTGGGTGTGTGCATGTTTTAACCACGTCTCCCCTCCTCCTTTGCTTTGCTACACTTCTGTGGGTCAGATGAAGGGGGGAGTGCAGTGAACATCGGTCCTCCATCCTGGGGACTCTCCTGCTGTCCCACTGTTTGTCTTCTTGTGATGAGAAAACACCTCCCACCCTTGCCTCCTGCTGAGACCTCCTGGCGCTGCACTCGGCCATTTTTGGTCCTTCGCTCTCTCTGAACTACTCTTCCTGGGTCTACTGATGCCACAGGGAACATAAGGTTTTGTTCCACAACCCTGTTATCCTGGATTTCTTCTTTTCCTCCTCTTCCACCTTTTTCTTAAAAAAAAAAAAAAAAAAAAAAAAAAAAAAAAAAAAAAGAGCCGGGCAGTGGTGGTGCACGCCTTTAATCCCAGCACTTGGGAGGCAGAGGCAGGCGGATTTCTGAGTTCAAGGCTAGCCTGGTCTACAGAGTGAGTTCCAGGACAGCCAGGGCTACACAGGGAAACCCTGTCTCGGAAAAAAAAAAAAAAAAGAAAGAAAATAAGAGCACCCTCTTACACATGGAGTGCATTCATGTAGACACACCCTGCACATTAAACAAACAAACAAAACCCCCAAACAACAACACAAACTTAAAAGGCAAAACTCCAGATAAAGTAATTTGATTATTATTTGCTTACTTAAATTGAATATTCTTATTTTTTGAGACATGGTCTTACTCTGTAGCCCTAGCTGCCCTCAAACTTAGAAGGGTCTGCCTGCTTCTGCCTTCTGAGTTAATTAAAGGTGTGCAACATCACACCCAGCCAGTAATTTTAGTTTTTAAAATGCTCTTGAAGGATTTGGGACACCAGATCTGTGACAGACTCTTGCCTAGCATGGTAGAGACCTGGCTTTTATCCCTAATACTGTAAAATATATGAACAAGCAAAACCCCACAAATATAAAAAAAAATCACTTCTGTGTATTAAAAATCTCTTATGCTGGCATTACTGGCGTGCCTTTAATCCCAGCACTCAGGATGTAGAGGCAGGGGGATCTCTGTGAATTAGAGGCCAGCATAGTCCACATAGTAAGTTTCAGGACAACCAGAGCTATGCAGTGAGACCCTGTCTTGCAAAAACCAAGAAAAAAAAAAGTCTTACTTTTAAAAGTATTTTTATTTTGTTATGTGTCTGGGTGTTTTGCCTACATGTCTGTCTGTGCACCACATCCTCGGAGGTAAGAAGAGGGTGTCCAGTCCCCTGGAACTGCAGTTACCACGGAATCGAACCACCACGTGGCTGCTGGGAATCAAACCAGGGTCTTCTAGAACACCAGGTGCTCTTAGCCGCTCAGCCATCTCTCCAGCCCCAGAGTCTTGTTTTTATACAAATAAAAGGCTTCCATTGTGTTGATTGGAGCATTGGGTATTTTAGGCTGCTACAACAAATACCTTCAGCTGGAAGAGTGTAAGACAGGACATCACTTCTCGTAGCTGAGAAGCTGGGAGTTCATGATGCTGGCAGGTTGGTGACAGGCGAAGGCCCGCCCACTGCTTCTGGGTTGCTGTCTGTGTCCTCACTGGTGGAAGGGTGTGACGGAATCTCTTGGTCCTCTTTTATAAGGACACATTGATCCCATTCTTTTTTTTCTTTTTTTTTTAACAATTTATTTATGTATATGAGTACACTGTCACTGTCTTCAGACACACCAGAAGAGGGCATCTGATCCCATTACAGATGGTTGTGAGCCACCATGTGGTTGCTGGGAATTGAACTCAGGACCTCTGGAAGAGCAGTCGGTGCTCTTAACCTCTGAGCCATCTCTCCAGCCCTGATCCCATTCCTGACAAGCTATGGCTGTGGTTTGCTGGGAATTTGGAAGTGGTGGGGCTTTTGGGAGGTAGGACTGGTGGGGTCCTTAGGTCCTCGAGGTGCTTCCCTTGGGAAGGATTAAGGCTGTTCTCACCAGAGTCATAAGGGCAGCCTTGATGCGAGTCCTCCACTGCCTGAGGCTTTTTGTTTGTTTCATTTTTATTTTTTGAGATATAGGATTTCTTGTATGTACAGTTGGGTATGTGTGTGTCTGTGTCTGTGTCTGTCTGTGAGTGTCTGTGTATCTGTCTGTGAGTGTCTAGGCTGTAGGTCAAAACTGAACTTTCATTATCTTCCCCCATTACTTTCCTCCTGCACCTCTTCTCTCTCCAAAGTCCGCAGAGTTTAACTCTCTGCAGCTGGCAAAAATCACGCCCCTCCTAGAGCACGGGCAATCATAGTTAACGGCTGTGGGCAAACTGAAACAGCCTCATATCCCACACCTTCGATTAAAATAGACTGGTACATCACTGGGTTTTAAAAGAATCCAAAGCTCTCACTCCAGGAGGCTTTCGTTTCCTTCTGTTACGGGCTCTGGGCATTTAACTCAGATTATCAGAGTTGGCAGCAACCACCATTACCTACTGACCTAGCTTGCTGGCCCTCCACTGTACTTTTGAGACTGTCTCTCACTGAATATGGAGCTCTCTGATTGGCTAGATTGGCTAGCTAGCAAGGATCTACATGCTTCTGCTACCCCAGCGCTAGAATTACAGGTGTACACTGCTAGGATTCTGAACTCAGGGCCTCGGGCTTCTGCAGGAAGTACTTCAGCCGCTAAACCATGTCCTCAGCCTCAAGACAGGGTCTTAGCACAGGCTGGCCTTGAACTCAGTATGTTGTTGAGGATAAACTTGAGTTTACTTCTGATCCTCTTCCAACTGATGAGAGCTAGGATTATAGTCTTGCACTTTTGCGCCTGGCTGTATATTGTTGGGCATAGAATTCTGATCCTGAAGCATGCTAAGCAGGTGCTCTTCTAACTAAGCCACACCTCCTGCTGTAGCATTGCTAATGTAACCCGTGCCTCTCGTGTGCTCCTGGGACTGTGCCATCCATCATGAGAGACAGCCATACCTGCTTTCAGTTTTGATTTGCAGCCTTCAAAATTAGCCAAATAGACTTCTACAAAAAGTTAGCCTGCCTCAAGAATGTCATAAGACAAAGCCAGGTAACAGTGGACATTGGGCCAGTATTCGAAAGGCAGAGGCAGAAGGATCTGTGCCTGTTTCAGATCAGTCTGTCCTATGTAGCGAGTTTTAGACTGCCTGCTGCATGAGGTATTGCCTCAATAACAAACAAACAAACGACCCAAAAACAACAATGGAAAAAAAAAAAAACAAGCAAGACAGACTTATCCCTGAATTTTCTTCATGATTAATAGAACACAAATGTCTGTTCCTGTGTGTGAAGGTTTGTGTACACATGTATGGGAGATTCAGGTCAATGTTTGGTTGTCTTCCTTAATCACTTTCTGTGAGAATGGGGCCTCAAGATGAGGTGGACTAAAGCCTCATGCGGTAGCAACTTTATTCAGAGCATCAGACAATTTATACTCTGAGGGTAAAGTGCACAATCACAAGGACAAGCTGTGAGTGACAAAAACGTGTTTTTCTGTAGAGGCATATAAACAAATAACAATAGTCAGCTGTAATGAATAATCTGAAGTAACAATTCTACAGTTTTGAAAAAGCTGAGGTCACAAGACTCTTGTCTTGTTTTCTTGGAGTTTTCTCACAAGCATCCAGAATTCACTACCATGACTTTATTCTTGGACTATGTTCTGCAACTTTCCACCTCATTTACTTATTTAGAGAACTCTGTCTGTCTGTCTATCCATCCATCTATTTATTATTTAGAGATCTATAACTGAAGCTGGAGTTTGCCTATTGACTATTGTTCAGCAAGCCCAGGGACAGTCCTTTTTCCACTTCCCCGGCACTGCCATTCCAGACATGGAGGGAGTGTTTGGCTTTTCTGTTGGCTTTGGGGATTTGAACTATGTAGCAAACTCTTTGTGAATGAGCTCTCTTTCCAGCCCAAGCCTCAGACACCTGAATAGTTTGAGAAAAACACGTTTGTGTGAAGCTTTATTTTCTGAAGATTGTACAGATGTTACAGACCCATCTCTTTTAAATACAACAGGAGAAAAATGGAACATGAATCTACCAGTTGTTATGAAGGGGGATCTGAGGGCTTGGGCCTCTCAGTTCCCAGATGATGATAGTGGCATTAGATCCGTGACTAGAGTGTGTTCTCCCTGCAGAAGCTTAAAGGTCTGTTTTGGTCCTCTCCTCTCTTCTCTTCCTAAGAAAATTTCTGTAAGTCTGTATATTATATCATATTAAAATAGAGCTTCTCTCCATCGCTTGGCCATGCTTTCGGGAGTAAACATTTGAAGAGGTTCATTCCCTTTGCTCCAGGAGCCCTGTGGTCTGTGAAGAACCGGAGCTCATGGATACTTTGTTACCAAATAAAACTTACAACCAGGTTCATCCAACACGTTTAATGTATGCATAATTGTTATTGTGCTGGGAAGTAATTAGGCATAAATGATAAGTAGTTCATGTAAATCACTATAATTAGAATTACTTTTACACAGCCGAATCAAGCATTTCTGGAGTCAGGGAGGGAAAGGATTAAACAGCCTTCCATTCTCGCTTTCCATTAATCAGGGCTGTGCAGGCTCCAGGTTTTTTCATCCTTTGGGAGGAGACTTCATAGCCCGTTTGTAAGGATGTGAGCCTGGGGCATCTAACTATAGCCACGTTTCACAGAGCAGTGCTTGCTTGACAATGGACCACACTTGCCACAGTGTTTCCGTGCAATGGTCTTGGCCACTGGAAGTCTCACCTAGACACCCTGGTTTGTGTGACAATGTGCAGATAACAATGTGGAAATGTAGCACCTATAGTTATGTGAGGCACATTCGACTCGAGGACAGTAACAACTGTCATTTGTCCACACGGGAAGTGTGCACAAACAGTTGTGGAGTTGCGTGCAAAGCCATGTGCTGTGACGGAATCCAACTTCCCGCTCACCAACAAATCCAGCTCACTCTCATTCCTTCTCCCTCTCTCTGTGTCTATGGTGTGTGCTAGCTCCCCAAGGAGATGCCAATGGCACATTTTGAGACCCTGCGTGGCAGCAGTGGAAATGGAGACCTATAGTGAAGAGTTTTGGTTTCTATAAAAATCCAGTGATGTTATGTGACTCTGCTTTTGTTTTAATCCCAGGTGTGGGATATGGGGCTGCTTCAGTTTGTCCACAGCCACTAACTATAACTATATCTATAACTAACTATAATTGGCTCATGCTCTAGGAAGGGCATAATTTTTTTTTGCCAGCTGCAGATAGTTTAATTCTGGGGACTCTGGAGAGGGAAAAAATGCCAGAGCCCCCAGAGGGGCAGGTGGCCCTTGAGAAAGAGCAGGCTTCTGCTCTCCCTACTGCTCCTGGTTCCTGCTGCTGAAGTGTGTCAGATGGTCCCGGCTATGAGGATTGGACTTGTCCTGAGGAGCTCTTGGCCCCTAACCAGAAGACGTCACCTAAAGAGATCCATGCCCCCTTTCCTCCAACCTTCTTTCTCTCCTTCCTAGTGCTGGGGGTTGGAAGGGAGGTAGAGAGGTAAGAACCCAATAAGATAGTAAAGACACACGCCTACAAAGACCACAGTGACCCTGCACTCCCGGGACACTGGCTTGGCTTGTAACTGGAGCACAGGAGTGTGGTGTCTCTTCTATAGTTCAGCTCACTCATCCCATTTGCCACCTTGTGTAAGATGACTCATAACACATGCTACGTTTTTGTTTCTTTGAGACAAAGTCTGGTGATAGAGTGTCCACCGTCTCTGCCTCGCAAGTACTGGAATTAAATACCACACCAGCTTTAGGGACTATCTTAGGTTGCCCACATGCGCCTTTACTAAGCACTTTCTTTTCTTGGTCTTCTTGGGTCTGTAGAATCAAACTCAAGGCCTGGCATAAAGTAGGCCCTTCGTGTTCATTCCACGTTTATAGAGTGAATGAGAAAAATAAGTAACAGAGCCCTCACAGAAGATGCATAAAATAAGTCTACGTTGATTCGGAGGTGGTTGTGGTGGCTCTGGGCCTATCCGTGTGTACCTGTGAGGTTTTGTTTCTGTGTCTGTCTCTGGGAATGATTCCTTAGCAATAGTTGTTGCCGGATATTTGATCACATTGTGAACCCCAAGATTGTTATTTACTGAAGAAAAAAAGCTGTTTCTAGTGGTGTGGCTCAGCTCTAGCATACACCTTTAATCCCTCTGGCTGGAATACAGACACAGCCTTAGTACACACCTTTAATCCCAAACAATGAAGATAAAGTTAGTTTGTAGAAGGAAGCAGTCAAGTTTGAAAGTGATGTCTAATTGAGTGGCAGACAAGGTGATGAATCAGAGAAAGATTTGACAGAATAGGATCTGCTCAACTCTCACAAGAAGAGAGAGGAAAGGGACGCTAGAAGAGAGAACAGGGCTGGAGAGATGGCTCAGCAGTTAAGAGCACTGGCTGTTGTTTTTTCAGAGGTCCTGAGTTCAATTCTCAGCAACCACATGGTGGCTCATAACCATCTGTAATGGGATCTGATGCCCTCTTCTGGCACACAGATGTACATTCAGAGAGAGTATATATACATAAAATAAATAAACAAATCTTTTGTAAATAAATAAAATTATTATTATTAATAATAATAGTAATAATAATGAACAGTTTTAACCAGGACAATTGTACAGAGACAGGTTGCAGAGAGAGAACAAACTAGACTCAGATGAAGATAGACTGAGCCAGAGAATGAGAAGGAGCCAGAAGATTAGAGCCTATTGCCAAAGGTAGTATGAAGCCAAGCAGAGCAATTCAGTCAGAGCCTGAAAGAAGCCAGTTTGAATCAGTCAGCTTGCAGAGGAGTTTTGAGCTAGAACAGCTGAGTTGAATCAGCCAGCCAGAGATCAGAAAGAACTAGAAATGGTGAGGTTATTCAGCAGTAGGTCTCAGAGGCTGAAGACATTCTAGATTAAACCGTAGGGAGGCTGGAAGCTTCTAGGACTAGGTCTAGGTTAGGGGACAGAGGCAGTAAGGCTCCAAGACGACAGTTACTTCAGGAGGATGGAAGTTACAGTTACAAATGGTTCTTAGCTGGCATAGAAGATGCCTGGAACCCCAGGTCGTCCTCCACCCGAGACCCCTTCATCCAGAGCAAGCTGGTCTCCCCTCATCACTTTCTTTTAATGATTTCCTGGGTGTTCCATCAGTTAGTGGGAGACGGAGATGGGGTGAGGGGGCATGCCAGAGTCAGAGTTCTAGATAGGAGCGAGAGACCAGGGAGGATTGACTGGAACATTGCTTCTTGTCACTTGTATTCCCGTGGCACATAGGAGTACTTAAAAAATCCATGTCGCTGGACCTAAGGTCTTAGCACTAGGGAGGGGGAGGAAGAAAGATCCAGGTTTGAAGCTAGCTTAGGTTGCCTAGCAAAACCTTGTTTGTCTTCTAGTTAAAATCATTTATGAATGTCTATTCTGCCATCAGAGATTGAGAGGTGTTTTGTTTCCTCAGTATAGACAGGGTCTCTCTCTCTGCTTGCCAGGCTGGTCTCCAGTTCTTGGCCCCTGAGTAGCTAGAACTGTAAGTGAACGCCAACATGTCCACCTCTGAGTTCCTCCCTCCCTCCCTCCCTCCCTCTCTCCTTCCCTCTTTCTCCTTCCGTTAGATGCTTAAATCCACAGTTTATTAAGTTAAAATACAAACTGAGAATTGGTGTTTAGATATGCACATTCAGGGCTGTGTCTACACGAGAGGAGCACTGTGCGGGTGTGAACTTCTGAGCTGGCCATGTCCGCCAGCCTGCTGCAGCAGCTTTTCTGGATGACAACATTAGGCCAACAGGACGGGGTCTGAGCAAGGCGGACACACGACTGAGGTGTCTGGGGTAGGTAACACATCCCCGTTCTGCCTACAGCGCCACAGCTGCCTTCTAACTGCTGCTCTGCCAGCCATGTCTTGTGTGTGCTGTAGAATCTGAAAGCCCCTTTATTTAGATACTTAAATATGCTTAATTATACTAGTAAACTGAGCTAATTGATGTATTTAGGTTAGGAGGGCTCTTTTGAAAAATCAGCTAAAGCCATTAAAAAAAACATTTTCATTTAAGGAGAGTTTATGGATGCTAACATATAGTTCTGGTTTTTTATTTTTTTATTTTTAAAGATCTTTAGAAACCTGAAGGATGTACTTTTATCAAAAGTGGTTCACGTGGAGAAGGCTGTGATGCCAGTTTTTAAACGATGTAATTATGTATGCTCAGCTTTCCAGCTGGAATCATTGTCTCCGATCCCGCCATTTGGGGAGATAATGCAGTCGCAGGGAGATGGGGAGAAACAGGAGAAGTAATATTCCTGAGTTTGAAACAAATGGAAAACAATACTTTGTATCTTAACAGCAATACCCTTATTATCTAGTTGTCCTAATGGAGACTGTGCTGGAGTAGTAGAGCGTATAATCCAGACAGGCAGAGGGTGTGCCTTTTAATTTAGAGCATTGACGAGAACCACTGTGGACCATTATGGGTAGGATTATTAAAACAAACAAACAAACAAACAAACAAAAAAAAAAAACCAGCCTTTATTTTTTGAGACAGTGTCTTGCTATGTGGCCCAGACTTGCCCTGCGTTTGAGATCCTCCTGCCTCTGCCTTCTGAGTGCTGGGATTACACGGGTGTATTATGTGCCCAGAACCTTGGATTTTTTTTTGTTTGTTTGTTTTTTTGTTTTTTGTTTTTTGTTTTTTCGAGACAGGGTTTCTCTGTGTAGCCCTGGCTGTCCTGGAACTCACTCTGTAGACCAGGCTGGCCTGGAACTCAGAAATCCGCCTGTCTCTGGCTCCCAAGTCAGTACTTGGATTAAAGGCGTGCACCACCACTGCCCAGCTTGTCTACCTTTTTTTTTTTTTTTTTGAGACAGGATTTCAAGTAGTTCAAGCCGGTCTTGAACTCACTGTGTAGCTGAGGATGACCTTGAACTTCCAGTCCTTTATCTCCCTCGAGAGCGAGTGTAGATGCGGGTTAGAGTTACCGTGCATAGCTCGATTTTTAAAAAATAACTTTAAGCTGGGCAGTGGTGGCGCATGCCTTTAATCCCAGCACTTGGGAGGCAGAGACAGGCAGATTTCTGAGTTCGAGGCCAGCCTGGTCTACAGAGTGAGTTCCAGGACAGCCAGGACTACACAGAGAAACCCTGTCTCGAAAAACCAAAAAAAAAAAAAAAAAAAAAAAAGAATCTATAAAAAAATAACATTAGAGCCAGGCACGGTCATCCTTCCCTTAGTCCTAGCACAGAGGGAGAGGAGGATCTCGAGGCCAGCCTCATCTACACCGTGAACTCCAGGCAAGCCTGAGACTACCCTGAGACTCTGCGTAAAATCTCTGAAGAAAGAAATTGAGAAAACTCTAGAAAAATGGAAAGACAACCCGTGTTCACGGATTGGTGGAATTAATATTGTGAGAACAACCATCCTACCAAAAGCAATTTACAGTGCTGGGGTCCAGGAAATGCCCCACAAACCACTCAGACACTGCCCTCAGTCACACAGGGGTGAGTCATTGAATGCGTCGATTGGGAACTGGTCGATCGGGGCTGCAGTTTCACAAGGGAAGACACCTTCTTGTTTCTCTCTATGGAGAAGCAGGAGCCATTATCTGAAAGTGACAGGGATGTAGGTTAGCTTCAGGGAGACTGAGGAGGCCCAGAGACCGGAGAGTAGACTAACTAGAAGTTCCTGAAAGCATTGTTGTGTTGGTACAGAGTTCATTTGTGCTGCCAGGAATTGAACCCTGGGGCTTCTGCATGCTAGGCTGTCCTGTGCTGCTGAGCTGTAGCCCAGGCTAGATACAGATCTAAAACTGCTTGAGCTTACTAACCGTCTTATCTAGATGTTTGGGGATTAATTATTTTTATTTTCTGTGTATGATGTGTTCTCTCTCTCTCTCTCTCTCTCTCTCTCTCTCTCTCTCTCTCTCTCTCTCTGTATGTATGACATAGTGCCAGAAGAGAAGAGAGGTCAGATATATGGATCCCCTGGAAATAGAATAAATAGGTGGTTGTGTTGCTTTGTGTGTCCTGCAAGAGCTGCAAGTGCTCTGACCTCTAAGCATCTCTTCAGTTCCCCCCGCGCCACCGTGCAAGTCTTAAATGGTTTCATTATAGTATGGTTTTATGTTTTCATTATTAGCTGTTATGGCTGATATCTTATCAATAGGTCTCTAGAGGAAAGTATGCCATGTACGGGGCCCAGGATAGTCAAAATACAGACGTGCAGGAGGTCCGTGCCTCCTGAGGGCAGGGGCAGGCCGTTGTGTGCGCCGTCATTTAGGGCCCGTGGGAGAGCTCCGTGGGTGTTTGCTGGCTGCCAAGCCCGATGGCCCGAGTCTGATCTCTGGGACTCCCACGGCGGATGGGGAGAACTGACTCGCAGCTGTCTTCTGTCCTCAACGTAGATGCTGCACATAGCCCCTCTGCTTACACACGTAGAAATACGTGACCGCAATAAAGACGTCAATCTCATCCGGATAGACTATGCTTCAGCTTTATCGCTAGATGGTATCCAGGTTTTATTTTTACTTTATTTATTTATTTATTTATTTATTTATTTATTTATTTATTTATTTATTTATTTATTTTTGAGACAGGGTTTCTCTGTATAACAGCCCTGGCTGTCCCAGAACTAGCTTTGCAGACCAAGCTGGCTTCAAACTCACAGATTAGTCTGCTTCCGCCTCCTGGGTTCTGTGGTTAAAGGGGTGTGCTACCTGGTACCCAGGCTTGAAATTAAGTAGTCTGAGCTTCTCTGTGCTGTTTGTCAGCTGTGTGTGTGTGTGTGTGTGTGTGTGTGTGTGTGTGTGTGGTGCTGGGATGAAATACAGGGACATGTGAATGGGCAAAGGTTGACCAAATAGCTATATCTCATCCTTTGGGTTTTTTTTTTGTTGTTGTTGTTTGTTTGTTTCTTTTTTGAGACAAGTAGCCCAGGCTAGCCTTGAACTCAAACTCCTCTTGCTTGAGCCTCCCAGTGGTAGGATTGCTATGGATACCTAGCAGTATCCCTTTACCACTTAAAAACATAGAAGGTCCGATGTAGGGCCTCAGCCCCAGCACTCAGAGGCAGAGGCAAGAGGATCTTTGTGATTTGTTGTTTGTTTGTTTGTTTTGTTTTTCTAGACAGGGTTTCTCTGTGTAGCCCTGGCTGTCCTGGAACTCAGTCTGTAGACCAGGCTGGTCTTGAACTCAGAAATCCACCTGCCTCTGCCTCCCAAGTGCTGCGACTAAAGGCGTGCGCCACCACTGCCCGGCTCTGTTTTTTTTTTTTTTTTTTTTCCTGTTGTTTTTTCTAACTTGAATTTTGTCTACTTAACGTATATTGATAGCATCATGAGAACAATACTGTCAAGGTCTGAGAATTGCTGCCCAAACCACCCAGACACCCATCTCAGTCACACACAGCTGGCTTATCGAATGCACACCCCAAGGTTGATTGATAAGGGATGTAGCCTAGACTTGGGAGACACGAATGTTTCCCAGGGCCAGTTTATAAAGGCAAAAACTCACAAGGAGCTCATACAGGAAGTGCTGCCCGGTGGTCGGCTCTGACTAAGGCTATTTTGGCCAGCTAGACAGGACAGTTCTAACTGACCTTTATTCTGGTTGGTCCTAAGTAGAGCTTACGGTTGTGGAATTTCTTAGGATTAACAAACCTTCGAACATAGCAGGCAGGCTGGAGAGATGGCTCAGCGGTTAAGAGCACTGACTGCTCTTCTGAAGGTTCTGAGTTCAATTCCCAGCAACCACATGGCGGCTCACAACCAATCTGTAATGAGATCTGATGCCGTCTTCTGGTGTGTCTGAAGACAGCTACAGTGTACTCACATATAACAAGTAGATAAATCTTTGGGCCGGAGCAAGCAGGGCTAGAACAAGAAGAAGAAGAAAAAAAGAACATAGCAGGGTACATGGTCAGTGGGACCCTGCTCTGAGTCAAGCTGTTTTTCTGTATCAGTAACAATATGAAATGACTGGCAGGCACGGAACAAAATGGCCGCACCTATGCTGGGGGAACAGGCTTCAACAGATACCAGAGAAAGAAAAACTATTCCAGGTGTGGCGGCTTACATCTTTAATCCCAGAACTGGGGACCTTTGAGTTCAAGACCAGTCTGGTCACCATAGCAAGTTCCAGGCTAACCAAGGCCAATACAAGGGCATACAGTCTTTAAAACAAACAAACAAACAAACAACAGCAATAACAATAAAATTATTCTTACAGAATGTATTTTGAAGAATTATGAATTACAACACCCCCACATTGGGATCCAGGCGTCGCCCCACAAACCACACAAACACCAATCTCAGTCAGACAGTGATAGTTTATTGAGCATTCACTCGAGGTTTGTTCAGTCAGGGCCGCAGACCAGACTTGGGAGCTGACTGACCACGAGCCAGAATCCTACAGAACTGTGAAGCCTGAAATCCACAAACATCTGTGCCAAGTCACGCCACCAATCAGGATTTAGGGATAGGCGGCGTTCTTAAGAACATGTCTTTGTTGTACATTTATCCCGTTCTCCCTGGTTGAGGTATTCAGCTGTGGGGGGGACTTGCCTTGCCTATCATTCATGTTTTATCTTGCCAACCAGGATGTCAGTTACCCAAGAACACGAGTCTTTCTGCCAAGTAGGAAGTCAGTTCCCAGGGAGGTCTTGGGAACTTAAAACTTCTCGATCCCTACTCAAAATAGAAATGTTATTCTGAATGGGTTTTTACACTGGTGCAGGTGCCTCTCTTATGTTGGGGTCCATCCCAGGGGTAGCATATATAGGAAAAACCCATAAAAGCTCATGCGCAGGTGCAGGAAGTGCTGCCTGGTGGTTGGTTTGGGCCCAAGCTTATTGTGGCTGACTATACAAAGCATTCTAACGGACCTCTTGTGATTGGTTTCCAAGAGCACCAAAGCACTGAACATAGCAGAATACGCAATCAACTCAGGCATGAGAAAGTTTCCTAGTAATAGTAATATCAGCATGAAATGGCTGGCTGGACGGGCAGCAGTTACCCAGGCCTTGACACCCCAGTTATCTAATACAGAATTGCTTTCAAAAGATTTCTAGCTGGACAGTGGGGTGCACACCTTGAATCCCCCGCCCTCAAGGAGGCAGAGGCAGGCAGATCTCTGTGAGTTCGAGGTCAGCCTGGCCTAGTGAGCAAGTTCCAGGACAGCCAGGGCTGCACAGAAAAACTGTATCTGGAAAACAAAACAAAAACAAACAAGAAACCAAACCAAGAAACCAAACCACAGAGAGAGGGAGGGGGAGGGAGAGAGAGATTTCTTTTTTTTTTCTTTTTCTTTTTTTTTTTTTGCAAGGTTACATAGTGAAACTTTTTTTAAAAAACAAAAAAGAATAAGTGGGGAGCAATTGAGAAAGATAGCCAATGTCTAATACACACACACACACACACACACACACACACACACACACACACTTCTTCTTCTTCTTCTTCTTCTTTTAAAAATTGGATATTTTCTTTATTACATTTCAAATGTTATCCTCTTTCCCAGTTCCCACCCCCACCCCCTCCCTCCCCGAGAGAGAGATTTCTTTCTTTTCTTTTTGGTTTTTCAAAACAGGGTTTCTCTGTGTAGTCCTGGCTGCTCTGGAACTCACTCTGTAGACCAGGCTGGTCTCGAACTCAGAAATCCACCTGCCTCGGCCTCCCGAGTGCTGGGATTAAAGGTGTGCACCACCACTGCCCCGCCGAGAGATTTCTAACATTGCAAAATATGTAGAGTTTTTTTAGGTTTTATGTTAAGTTTCAAATATGATATTTTTCTGAAATTGTTTAAGGGTGTATTCCTTTTTTTGTTGGCAAGTTGAAAACCAAATGACACAATGTTTCACACAAGAAAGAAAGAAAGAAAGAAAGGAAGAAAGAGAGAGAGAAAGAAAACCTCCGATGTTGGCAGGCGGGAATCTGTCTTCAGTGGTGTCACTTATGAGTAGTGACTTGCAGGGGACGTGGGGAAACTGTGTATATGCTGGAATCAAAGCGAAGAAGACCCCTTGCCTGGCCTGTACCGGGGCGTGGCTCACATCAGGAGATGGCTTTAGTTGGGTTGAAGGAGCCCATGGGCTATACAACAGAAACAAGAGTGTTATGGATTGGTTCTGAGTTGCACTCTCAGGCTTTGCCCTTTAAGTCACAGACATCCTCCTGCCTCAGCCTTCTGTGTGCTGGGATTACAGGCGTCTGTCACCATGTTGGCCACCTTCAGCGCTTCACAGTACACACCTCAGTGGTAATGAATGTAGACACAGCTGTCAGTATTACCCCTAGCCATCTCTTCATGTCACCCAAATGGGACACTGTGTCCCTTGAGCAGTGATCCTCGCTTCTGCCTCACCCCATAACTCGGGTCAGAAGCATTTTATCTTTGTGAGACCAGCTTATTTTACTAATACAATGTCTTCAAGATTTATCTATGTCTGGGTCTATCAAGAATACCTCCCTTTTAAAGGCTGCATAATATTTTGGCTTTGCAGACTTTCACACCAAGTTTTTTTTCTACTTATTGTATATAATTGGCCTCTTGATGTCCTATATATAGCACAATTGGGAACATTATGTATATATGATTCTATGTAATTATTTGCATGGTAGAAAATTTGTAATTTGTTCTTAATTTGCAGCTTTTTTCAAGGAACAAACCTCCAAAGGGCCTGTACGTTTATGGAGACGTTGGTAAGTGTTAAATAAGCGTGGGGTGGGCCAGTCAGGGGGTTCTGTAGCTTTCCCTCAGGGATAAAACTTCCGTGTCCACTCCTGTCAGTCCCAAAGCGGAGAACAGGATGAGGAGTCTGACGTGAGAAGGAGGGACAGCCATCAGCTTCCGCCATTGATGCTCAAAGGCTGGGGCTGCAGTTTAAGGCAGAAGCGTTGTAACACAGGACAGTATCTACACTTTACACTGGGGCGACCCATAGGACGGAAGTCCTCTGTAGGTGACTAGATAGGCAGGACCTCATTACAGTGCTGCTCTCTAAGCCTGCTGCTTTTATAAAACGAGCTTATTCCTTTTCACTTCTTAATTTCCATGCACATTTCTATTCATGATCTAAGCCTTAGAGTCATGACCTGGTTATTACTATTATCTCCCCAGAACCCCTGAAGCAGGGTCTTATGAACTCAAATGGTCCTCCTGCCTCAGCACCATCCTGCGGTTTCCTTTACATTAGTTAGTAGACACCGTTAGGGCCTCAGTGGCAGTAATTCCTCGCTCTCCTGGTTCTGTGCATTGGGCAGATTTGCTTTTTCTCAGCTCCTCTGCTGGTCTTAGTGAGTTTCCACATGGGTGGCGCTTGTCCTCACCTACAGCCGGTGCTCCTCAGTGTTCTGTGCCTGGGACACTGCGCAGGGCTCACTCCGGCCCACCCTTGCTCTTTGGGAGAACATCACAGTTCCTGAACGTTCTCTTTCATGTTCAGTTACTGCAAAACATCTGCTCTTCGTTGTTCCTGATACCTTAACCACTGAACCATAAATGGAGATGGTTAGTAACAACTTATACAGACGGGCCTGACAAACAAGACTGCTGAAGGTTGTGGGATTGTCTGATTGAACGGAGATGCACTATGAACAACGCTTCAGAGTTCTTGAAAAAACTAGCCACAAAGGAGTCGAAGACCTGTGACTCTAGCACTCACGATGCTGAGGCAGGAGGAGTGGGAGCTTGAGGCTAGCCTGGGCTATGTTGTAGGGCCTTGTCTCGAACAAAACAAAGAGGGAAGAAGGAGTGAGGCTAGGGGAGAGAGAGAGAGAGAGAGAGAGAGAGAGAGAGAGAGAGAGAGAGAGAGTCAGAGGATAGAGACAGAGATAGACAGAGACAGACAGAGATAGAGAGACAGAGAGAGACATAGACAGACAGAGACAGAGAGAATACAATCGGGGATATTCAATGCAGGCTGGAGCACATAGCCATTGGCTAAAATACCTTTATAATATAGAGGAGAAAAGAAACCAACCTTGAACTAGGAAGTGAGATAACTTTTGTTGGTTAGAGCCAGTTTAGAATACTCAGAAAGGGGTAGTGATGAAAAGTGTCAAGTTCTCATTTTTGGGGGCTCCCTGGCTAGAAAAACAGTCTCAGAATGCCTCTCTAATTAACTCTTTGGTTTTTCAAGACAGGGTTTCTCTGTATAGCCCTGGCTGTCTTGGAACTCACTCTGTAGACCAGGCTGGCCTCGAACTCAGAAATCCGCCTGCCTCTGCCTCCCAAGTGCTGGGATTAAAGGCGTGCGCCACCACCGCCCGGCCTAATTAACTCTTATTCTTCTCACTTTGGACTTGAGAATCAGCTGCCAAATCTAAGGAGGTTCACGGTGAAGGAGGGTATCTGCTTCCTAATCCCACTGGTTACCCTTCATTTTGCCACTGTCTTGTGTTCTGTTGTACCCATTAGAGTGTACGCTTTATTCACAGATGGGTAGAAATGAGGGACTTGGGTGGACCCTACATCCAGGGAACCTCCACAGGATTGGTTTTTAAGTTGGTGGATTAACATTGTAGCTCAATATTCAAGAAAACTTGTTGTAGTATATTTTAATCTCAGTCAGGGGTTTCTATACCACCTTTGATCATTCAGTTCCCAGATAAAGGACACAAACCCTTTATATTTATGGTATGTCTTTAAAGCACTAGAGCTGGGCAGCTGTCTACCCTCTAAGCTGTTAGTATCTACTTCCCTATCAATAACCCTGATTTCTGACTTACATGTTCCACCTGGTCTGCTCTTAAATCCACTTGAGCCCTCATGGCCATGTTTTCACCTCTCTCCACCTTCTTCTTTTACCCCTCGTGGTCCTCCTCAGACTCCAAGCCCAGAGACCAAAACACTGCCTACCTCTCTTCATCCCAACTATAGGCTGTAGGCATCTTTATTCAACCAATAGTTTTAAATTAAGGAACAAGGTTACTGTTGTAAATAGACACCATGACCAAGGCAACTCTTATAATTGGGGCTGGCTTACAGGTTCAGAGGTTCAGTCCACTATCATTGTGGCTGGAAGCACGGCAGCATCCAGGCAGGCACAGTGTAGGAGGAGCAGAGAGTTCTACATCTTCATCTGAAGGCTGCTAGGAGAAGACTGTCTTCCAGGAGGCTAGGATGAGGGTCTTAAAGCCCACGCCCACAGCGACAGACTTCCTCCAACAAGGCCACACCTCCAAGCAGTGCCACTCCCTGGGCCAGGCATATTCAGACCACCACATTCCACTCCCTGGTTTTTTCAAACACATGAGTCTATGGGGATCATACCTAGCCATAGCATAATGCAAAAATACATTTATTTCAACTTCGAAAGTCCCATAGTCTATAGCAGTCTCAGCAATGTTAAAAATCCAAAGTTCAAAGTCTCTTCTGAGATCCATCCAGTCACTTAACTGTAACCACAAAGCAGGACAGGAAACCAGCTGGGCAAACTCCATACTCTGCATCTCCATGGCTGATATCAAAGCGGTCTTCAGATCTCCAACTCCATTTTCATCTTTGTTGACTGCAACAAACTTCTTCTCCTGAGCTGGTTTCCACTTCCTGTTAGCAACTTTTCTCAGCAGATAACCCGTGGCTCTGGCATCCCTAAAATCTTGGGGTCTCCAAGGGAACTTAAATGTTATAGCTTCTTATTCCAATGTCTGCGATCCACACATGATCTTCTGGGCTCCTCCAAAGGGCTGGCATCACTTTTCTAGCTCTGCTGTTTACAGCAAGCACTCTAGGCTCTGGCTAACTCTACTTCACTGCTGCTGCTGTTCTTGGTGGTCATCCCATGGTACTGACATCTCCAATACACGGGGGTCTTCACTGAAACTAGGCTTCACAAATATTCTCTCATAGGCTCCCTTCATGGTGTCAAGCCTCAACTTCTTTGCATGACCCCTTCAGTCCTGGTCTGTCAACTGCAACTGAGGCTGCACCTTCACCAACGGCCTTCCCTGGCCTCTTACAGTGCCAAGCCTCAGCTGCTCTTCATGACCCCTTCATGCCTTCAAAACCAGTACCACCTGGGTGACTCTTACACATTACCAAGTCCTGCCACAGCACAAGGGACAACCTTGGATATCTCTGGAACTCAGCTTCTTTGTGTTCTCAGAAAACACTTCTCAGAAGCTTTCACCTCAGTGATGCTGGTCTCTTCTTAATCATGGCTAATTTATTAGCTCCAACTAACCAGTATCAATTGTCCCAGTAGTCCTTTCTATTCTTGATTCTTATGCCAGAGCCACATGGCTGAATCTGCCATGTTCTACTGCTTGCTGAGGCTGAAACACGGTCCCCCTCCTTTTTTTAAAACAAACAAACAAAACAACTTTTAAAAATGAGTTATTTATTTTATGTATATGTGTCCACTGTCACTGTCTTCAGACACACCAGAAGAGGGCATTGGCTCCCATTACAGATGGTTGTGAGCCACCATGTGGTTGCTGGGAATTGAACTCAGGACCTCTGGAAGATCAGTGCCCCTAACTGCTGAGCCATCTTTCTAGCCTGGTCCCCCTTATTACTAGCTTTCTATTTTCCAATTCCCTCAGTGCCTAAGCTTGGATGTCCTGAAACTTGCTCTGTAGACTGACCTTGAGCTTAGAGATCTGTATGGCTCTTCCTCCTAAATGCTGGAATCAAAGGTGTGGCACCACCATACCTGGACCTAAGCTGTCCTTTACTTAGAACTTGCTCTGTCCCGGGCTGGCCTTGAACTCGGGAATCTGCTTGCCTCTGTCTCCTGGGATTAAAGGTGTGCACCACCACGCCTGGACCTAAGCTGTTCATGGCGACTGTTCCTCAAGATCCGGATCAAAAGCCGTGTCTTCCAGCCTCAAGATCTGGATCCCAAGTGTGCCCTCCATTTTTGGACTGTAGTTCATTCCAGAGTAAAAGGCCAAACTATTTCTTGTTCAACTGCAAACACAAACATGAAGCTTAGGTGGGTGGGATCTTGCCCTGAGACCACCACTCCTTAATCTCTTTATCTCCTTGAACACAGGATTCATTTCCATTTCACTTCCTGGCGCCCTTTATTACTTAAACCACACATTTTGTATTTTTTTCTTTCTAAGCTTGCTATGCTTCATTATAATTATAATGCCCTTCGTGAGACTAAACCACAGCACAGAGTCTACACTGGGTTGTTTTGAGATTTCCTTTGTCAATACAGTTAATTTGACTCTCTTCATCCGAGTCTCAGGCAGACTCTTCAGACAAGGGGAAAAAAACAGTGACTACTTAACTAAAATATACTAAGAACAGTCTCTTGGCCATATGCTAGAATTTTTCTCCTCTAGAACCCAGCTTTCACAGTTCAAATCATCCTCAAATTTCAATCATCAACAAAGTCTTCCATATCCCTATTAGGATAGCCCATTAAGTCCCACTTAAAGCATTCCACTGCTTTCCAAATCCAAAGTCTCTAAGTCCACATTCTTCTATACAAAAGCATGGTCAAGCCTACCACAGCAATACCCCACTCCTGGTACCAACTTCTGTCTTAGTTAGGGTTTTACTTTTGTGAAAAGACATCATAACCAAGGCAACTCTTTTATTTATTTATTTATTTATTTATTTATTTATTTATTTATTTATTTATAATTCAGAAACAATGGTAACTCAATCTCTGGGCACAACAACTAAAATCCTAATCTTGTAAGCCTTAATAAATCTAAGGTATATGAACACTAATCACCTTTTCTAAAAATGCAAAGACAAAACCTTTTTCCCAAATTAGCATATCCTTGAACCAACAACCAGAAAAAACTTTATATTGACCTCTCTCCCACAGGAATAATATAACCATAAAACTCACAATCACACCCATGTTTAAAATTAAAACAATCCAAAACAAATGAAGTAAACTAAAAACTCTATGTGCCCATTCTTAGGTCTTTCTTATTTTACTAAGTAGGATAATAACCCAAGATTCCCGTGGAGCCCATGTTAGACAGAATTCAAGTATCCTGTGAGGTGTATTAGAGCAATATATCTTTATACCATCTTTCTGTTTAGCTCTCTGCCTAGAGCAGCCATCTTGTTATACCACTATCTGTTCGGCTCTCTGCCTGGAGCCACAGACATTATTAATTAATACCTGTTCACTGCTCTCTCTACTTGGAGTCAGTGACTAATTTTCCCTATCCTAGTTCCGAACTGAGGGCGAAATTCCCCACGTGATTCAGACAAAATCTATATATAAATCTTTCCTAAAAGCAAATAATCCCAATAGTATAAATTCACAGTTCAATCCATCTCTGCCCCAAGGATTCGGCAACTTCATTTACAGCTCTCTACCTCACAGAGAGGGAACCACTTTCATATCTGGCTTATTTTATTTATTAAAATATCTTCAAGATTTATCTATATTGTCCCCCACACCAGAATTTTCCCCCTAGAGTCTTTGTTTTCATGTTCTTCCCATCTTAAACCATCAGTATAGTTTAAAATAAACTTTATAAGGTATTAGTTTGAAGTGAGGTAATTTAAAGACTGTATCAGGAATAAACTAAAAATATATTTTTTTTAAGGAGCAAAAAAGAAAAATCCCATCACACAAGAGTTTTCTTCCTCTTCGAGACTGAATAACATTCCCCCACCTGTGTATACCACAGGTGGTTATCTGTTTATCGGAGGGTGTTTTGAGCCACTCCGCCTTCCGTTATCATGACTAATGCTGATATGAACATTAAGGCACAGAGCTTTGTCTCTCTTCCCCCTTTCAGCTGTGCTATATACCCCAAAGTGGAGTTGCCGGGTAACGGTTGTATTGTGCTTAATCTGGGAGCCTGCCGTATTGTGCCACAGCAGTTGGCTTTACCATTGTTGGGCCCACCAGCAGAACACAGGAGTTCAATCTTTACTTTGCTGTTGCTTCGGTTTTTGAGATGGGGGTTCTATTTAATCTGAGCTAGCCTCAAACTCTGTGTAGCTGAGACTGGCCTCGGCGTTCTGGGATTGTAGGTGTGTGCCACGGTGACTTGTGGTTGAGTGCCTCTATGCTCCCGGGTCCCCAAAGGCCCCTCACATACCCGGCTGGAGCCTGGCTGGAGATGGCATTGAAACCAAACACTTGAATATCTACCCGAAAAGTGTCTCCAAGGTCCTTTAGGGAAAGACACATACATGACATGCTGTGTGCTGCTGCTTCCAGCCGTTGCTTCGTGTTTCCTCTCATATATTTATAAATGTTAAATATATATACAATATGTATATACATATATGCTTTATTAATGTGTGTTACTGTATTATATATAATTATATAAATCATATATAACTTATATGTGCATATAAATGGGCACGTGTGTATATGTGTATGTGTGTATACATATATATGTACATATTAATGTTTTTAGTGATTTAGCTTCTGGTTTATTGATTTCTTAGTTTTTTTTTGTTTCTTTTATTACACTTCCTTTCCACTTGCTGCCTTTTCTGACTTTGTGGATAAATCCCTGTTGATTTTAAAGTGTTGCATTCTAAAAGAAGCATTTCATGAAATTACCTCTAAGCACCGCTGTTGCCTTTCACGCCTCATTCATCTTGAAACAGGGTAGAAAGACAGGAAGTGCGGAGGCTGTGGGAAGGGAAGGGAACCCCTTTGAGACAGACTGTCCTGAGACTCATGGCGGGTGCGGGCCACAGTGCCCATGGTTTCTGACCTTTCTCATGCACCGATTACCTTACTATGGAGTGTTGTTCTGTATCCTTGAGTCCTTGTCCAGTTTGTCTGGACATATAATTTGTCTAATTCATAGAGTAACTGCAGTTTTCTTATGAGGAGTGTTTTCGGGGCAGGGCTTCTCAGTTTTTACTTTTTTCTTTTTTTGGTTTTTCGAGACAGGGTTTCTCTGTGTAGCCCTGGCTGTCCTGGAACTCACTCTGTAGACCAGGCTGGCCTCAAACTCAGAAATCCGCCTGCCTCTGCCTCCCAAGTGCTGGGATTAAAGGCGTGCACCACCACTGCCCGGCTCAGTTTCTACTTTAAAATTTTTTTCTTGAGAATTAATGAATTAAACATGTTTGAGTGTTCTGCCTGCATGTATGTCTGTGCATCACATGCATACAGTCCTCAAGAAGGCCAGAAGGTGGTGTTAGATCCCCTGGAACTGGAGTTGTAGATGACTGTGAGCTGACATCGGTGCTGGGAATTGAACCGGGGTCCTCTGGAAGAGCAGCCAGTGCTCTTAACCTCTGGGCCATGACTCAAGCACTCAGCTTTTATTTAGGTATCATGAAGAGAGTCTGTGATTTTTACTTTTTGTTCGTTTATCTCAGCAACTTAGGCTAGCTTCCAACTCACATGATGGCCGTGCTCTATTTTAACCCCATGTGGAGGAGGGTTTGCACACATATCAAGTTTAGGTGTATGTGCCTTTTTGATTAGATTATTCAAGAGCTTTTCTGGATCAGTGTTGCATGAGCGGAATTACTGCTTTCCTCTTTTTGGTAAATGTAAAGATTGAGAATCCGCGGTTGCTTATTCTAGCCTGAAGCTTTTGCAGAGAGTCACCTTTAAATCGAAGTGAGCACTTTTATGAACCGTCTGACTGGGAAGTTCATTTTCACATACGAGAAACCCTGGCATTGAGGTGGCACGGGCCAGGTGTTTTCTGGAGTGGAGGAAAGCCCCAGGACGAGCCTGTGTCTTCCTGCTTGCTGACCTAGCTGCCTTCGAATTAGCAATTGCACCTCCTGATGGGGGGGGGGGGGGGGAGAGGGAGAGGGGGAAGAGGAGGAGGGAGACCGGATCTCTATACTGCTTACTTGGCTTGCTGACTCAGGGCCCTGTCTCTCTCTCTCTCTCTCTCTCTCTCTCTCTCTCTCTCTCTCTGTCAGTGTGTGTGTGTGTGTGTGTGTGCCCGTGCTAGGTTTTCTGGGAGAGAAGAGAGGAGCAGCTTTACACTTGCCTGTGGCAGGTGACTGGCATTCGACTGCTGGTGCACTGATAGAGAGGAACACTTCCAAGTTGAAAACTAGATAACTTAATTCTAAAGACGGCCGTCAGAGTTTCTGAAGCAGGGCTCAGTTCTGAAAAACATGTTCTCGGTGTAGATAGAGCAGCGTATTATAATTGACCACTTCCTCTTTATTTATTGTTTAACTTTCACTTCCTTAAAAAAAACCTTATTTGTATCTATTGTTGAGCATGCCTGTGATATATGTGTATGCGGGAGTGTGTGTGTGTGTGTGTGTGTGGTGTGTGTGCGGTGTGTGTGTGGTGTGTGATGTATGTGTGTATATGTGTGTGTGGTGTATGTGGTGTGTGTGTGTACATGTGTGTGGTGTGTGTGTGTGGTGTGTGTGTTGTATGTGTGTGATGTGTGTATGTTTGTACATGTGCGTGTGGTGTGTGTGTGGTGTGTGTGGTGTGTGTATGTATATGTGTGTATGTGGTGTGTGTGGTGTGTGTGGTGTGTGTATGTGTATGCGTGTATGTGGTGTGTGTGGTGTGTGTGGTGTGTGTATGTGTATGCGTGTGTGTGTATATGTGTGTGTGGTGTATGTGGTGTGTGTGTGTACATGTGTGTGGTGTGTGTGTGATGTGTGTATGTTTGTACATGTGTGTGTGGTGTGTGTGTGTTGTATGTGTGTGGTGTGTATGTGTGGTGTGTGTGTGTACATGTGTGTATGTGTGGTGTGTGTGTGTTGTATTGTGTGGTGTGTGTGTGGTGTGTGTGTACATGTGTGTGGTGTGTGTGTGATGTGTGTGGTCTGTGTGTGTGTGTGTGTACATGTATGTTGTTTGTGTGTGGTGTGTTGTTTGTGTGTAGTCTGTGTGTGTATGTACATGTGTGTGTGTGGGGTGTGTGTGTACGTGTGGGGCGTATGTGTGTGTATACATGTGTGTGTATACGTGTGTGTGTGATCAAATGCAGGTCGTTAGGGTTGCATGACAAGTGCATCCTGCAAGCCCGCCTACGGAGCCATACTGCCGGCCACCTCTCTTGACATTCTTACTTTTAACTTCTGAGTTTCCCACACTCACCACTAGCTCACACCCATGAAGTAACACGAATAGATTCATTCATTCGAGTGTCTTTCAGAAGAAAAGACAGAAGAACGAGCTGTAAGTCACACCAGGTTATGGGCGTACCTCTTCATGTGGACTATGAACCGGAACATGAGAGCAGTTTAGCAGGGCAGGCAAGTGCCTCCTCCATCAGAGCGGAGCGGCAGCCTCTGGCTTCCCAGCGGAAGAGCAGTCTCATTATCTCAGAGCTAATGAACAGTCATTAGTGTAATCAGCACATGCTGTTCGATGGTATTCCTAAATTCTTTTTTTTTTGTTTTTATTTTTAAGGTTCAGGAAAAACAATGATGATGGACATGTTTTATGCGTACGTGGAGATGAAGAGAAAAAAGCGGGTCCATTTTCACGGCTTCATGCTAGATGTGCACAGAAGTAAGTCCGGGATTCCAAGCAGCCATTTCCAGTTCGACGGCTACGACATCATTTTCCTTTCCAGTGAATAAACATACAAGTTGTTGGGTTAAAAAAAAAAAAAAACAACAAACCCAAAAAAACCCGAGGCTTCTGCTTAAAGTGAGATTTTCTTTGATATCTTTTGTTTCATGGTCTATGGAAACCGGGAGGGGATCTAGCAATGTTCTTAGGCCAAGTTAGTGCTCCGTAGTTAGAGCAGAGAGGTTAGGCTTGGTGAGCCCGGTAAAGCTGCGCTGTTTCTGGAAGTTCCTTTTGGTCAGGTTCCTTACTGTCCTACCTGTCTGGGAGGCATTCAGTTTGCATTTGCGCGTAGATTTTATAGCTCCATTTACAGGTCTTTCTGTCCTGTCTTTCTTGGGTTTTTAAATTTAATTTAATGTTGTTTATTTGAGATAAGGTTTCTCTGTGCAGCCCAGGCTGTCCTGAAACTTGATCTGTAGACCAGGCTGGCCTTGAACTCAGAGGTCCGCCTGCTTCAGTCTCAGAGTTCTGGGATAAAATGTGCATGCGACCGCGCATAGGCTTCTTGTTTACCCTTTGAGACAGCCGGATATAACTTCTGCTCCTTCTGCATCACCTTCCATTGGTGGGATCCAAATGTGTTCTGTCTTGCCTACCTCTCGGTGTTTGTAGATTATTTCACTGTCTGCAACGTTTGCCTGTCAGCTATAACTTTCTAGAATAAAAGCATTGCCCCTACCCCAAAGTTTTAGTGTTTGGTGTAAATACAGCGAATAGGCAGGGATGGCTTGTGTTTTGGGTTGGAGATGAGAAAAAATTCCGACCAGATATGCTGGACAAGATGTGTATTGCCCCCGGGCAGTGGTGGCGCCCGCCTTTCATCCCAGCACTTGGGAGGCAGAGGCAGGCGAATTTCTGAGTTCAAGGCCAGCCTGGTCTACAGAGTGAGTTCCAGGACAGCCAGGGCTACACAGAGAAACCCTGTCTCAAAAAACAAACAAACAAACAAACAACAACAAAAAAGATGTGTATTCCCAGGCCAATTTCCCGCCTCTGCTCTCTGCCCTTCAACCTCAGGACTATCCAGGCCACTGATGCATCTGGCCGCCTATCAACTGATTCCAAATGAGACGAATGAATTTGAATTTCCCTTACAGTTTTAAGACTATAATACTTGAATAACTTGTTTTGAAGTAGACATAATGCAACTCCTCCCAATAATTGAATTGGGGTGATTAAACTCCATTGCATGTGGAATG
Organism: Uromys caudimaculatus; assembly: GCA_028551405.1. Lineage (NCBI taxonomy): Eukaryota > Metazoa > Chordata > Mammalia > Rodentia > Muridae > Uromys > Uromys caudimaculatus. Next base: position 7,654,813 of record CM052720.1, read on the forward strand.
TAGACTTAATTTTTATGTCCAAGTTAATTTTCATTTAGAGATTAAAAATATGTTCTGGTTTCTTAAAGTTTTCTGTTAATACAACATTTTGTCTGTTTTATTTCAAACATCTAAGGGATACATCGCCTTAAACAGAGTTCGCCAAGAAGGAAGGTGGGAGTCACGGCTAAGTCATATGACCCGATAGCTCCCATAGCCGAGGAAATCAGCCACGAATCCTCTCTCCTATGTTTCGATGAATTTCAGGTAAAGTGGAGGTTTTTCTATTTTTTTAGATTTATTTTTATATTTTGAATTGCATTTGTACGTGTGCTAGTGCGAGTGCGTGCACGCACGCTGACGGGGATGTGTATATGAGTGGTCCCCAAGGCCGGAGACATTGGGTCCCCCGGAACTGTAGTTACAGGGTTGCAAGCTTCCTGACTCGGGTTCAGGGAACAGAACTCGCGTCCTCTACAAGAACACTAGGCGCTGTGAACTGCTGAGCCGCCCCTCCAGCCCAGGGTGGCATATTTAGTGATGCATGAATGTTCACATTTGGCTCCTGGTATTTTCGTTTTATGGATCCAGTTTCACATATTCGCTGTGTCGACTTCGTGCTTACTGTCTTGTGTAGAATTTCACAAGCCATGGCCTACTCAGGGTAAATTGGGCCCTGCTTCTGTGTGGCCACTGAGAAAAGAAAGACTTTATTGTGCTTTAAGATCTATTTTCAGCCGGCAGTGGTGGCGCACGCCTTTAATCCCAGCACTCGGGAGGCAGAGGCAGGTGGATTTCTGAGTTCGAGGCCAGCCTGGTCTACAGAGTGAGTTCCAGGACAGCCAGGGCTACACAGGGAAACCCTGTCTCGGAACCAAAAAAAAAAAAAAAAAAAAAAAAGAACTATTTTCTTATTCACTCATCTGTTTGTGTGTGTGTGTGAGTGTGTATGTGTGTGCCCATGCAACCCCCATGTACAAGCTTGTGGGAGGTCCTGGGGGCTGTGAGAGGGCGTCAGGTCCTTGGAGCTGGAGTCACGGGTGGGTGTGGTGCTGGGAACTGCACTTGAGTCCTCTGCAAGAGCAGGGAGAGCATTAGTCACTGAGTCAGCTCTTCAGCCCTGGGTTTATGTTTTATGTGGTACCTGAAAGAAAAGGAAGAAAGAAGAAGAAGGAGGAGGAAGAGGAGGAGGAGGAGGAGGAGGAGGAGGAGGAGGAGGAGGAGGAGGAGGAGGAGGAGGGGGAGGAAGAGAAAAACTAGAACAGAGAGTCTATGTGGCATGGACACTAACTTCTTAATACTTAATACTAACTTCTTAAGAGGCGTGTGCCGACTTGTAAATTACAGTAAATGTCATGTTTCCCTTCTTCTATACCAGACGTTACATGATTATAAAGTAGCACTTGAATTTTAAAAGCAAGCTATTGACACATCTCATTTTAATCTTGGGGTACGATTTGTGATAAAGTATGGTGGTTTGAATGAGAACTGTTCCCCTAGACTTTATGTTTGGATCTGGTGGTGGAACTGTTTGAGAAGGCTTCGGAGGTGTGGTCTTGTCAGAGGAAGTGTGTCACTGGGGGGAGGGGGTGAACTTTGAGGTTTCAAAGGCCCGTGCCATTCCCAGTTAGCTCTCTGTGCCTCCTAGCAGGCCAAGATATGAGTTCTCAGCCACTGCTCCAGCACCGTGCCTGCCTGCTGCCATGCCCAGCGGTCATGGACCCCAAACCACTTGGGGAGCAGGGAATCTTTCTTCTTTTTCTCTTCAGTCATATTAAGACAGCTCGGCAATTCACCCTTATAGTCTAGAATGACAAAGGTCTTCTGAGGCAAGGTTTTTCCAGAAGAGCAAGTCCTCCTTGCCCCTCAAACGAGCTAAATTAAGCACGCTGATGCACGCAGAAGGAGAGGATCTCATTCGGCTCTGCTGAAGATGGCACTGCGTTTAACAGTTATACTCTTCTAAGAATGTCAGCCCATGATGATTAGTGTATAGTAAAGACCTCCGTAGCTAAAACACCATGGCCAAGGTGACTAATAGAAGAAAGGGTTTATTTGGATTGCCGTCCTATAGGAATGGCCTGTCATGGCGTATTGGAGGTGGCAGGTGGCAGGCAGCTAGTGCAGCTGCTGTGACCTCCAAACAAGGAGCAGAGAGCTAACTGACAATGGCACAAGTCTTTTAAAACCTCAAATCCCCCCGCCCCCCAGTGACACACTCCCTCCAGAAAGGCCATAGCCCCCCAGGGACAACCCCCCCCCCCCAGCAAGGCCATACATTCTAGTCCTCCCCAGCAGCACCAGCCGGGGACCAAGTCAGTATTCAAATGCCTGAGACTTACGGGAGTATCTCACTCCAGCCACCAGAGTAAGAAAGGGCCATGTCTTCTCATTTCCATTACTATCCTCTTAACTAACCTAGTTCTAAAAATGTAAGTCTGTGTAGTTAATTTTTTATTTCATTTTAAAGATTTGTTTATTTTATTTTATGTGTCTGAATGTTTTGGCTGCGTGTATGTAAATATATCACATATGTGCTATGCCCATGGGGATCAGAAGAGGGCATTGGATCCTCTAAGATTTGAGCTGTAGACAGTTTTGAGCCCCCTTCTGGGTGCTGGGAACTCAACTCATGTCCTCTGCAAGAACAGCAGGTGCTCCTAACTGCTGGGCCATTTCTCCAGACTCTTTTTATTTTCATTTTTAACATTTGTTTTTAAATCAAGGATATGTTGATATGCAACCCTTGAAAAATGACTCATGCTTTAAAATGTTTTTCTGTCTGTGTTTAGCTCAGTAATATAATTGCCGTTTTTTTTCTATTACGAGGTGAGGCTCTAGAGGTATCAGATTTTCCCAGGTACCATATAAGAATCTTTACCTTTGGTCTGTTGAGCTGACTGTGCAGGTAAAGATCTCTGCTCAAGCCTAGTGATTTGCGTTCACACTAATGATAATTCATACATTAAAAAAAAAAAAAAAAGAGTTGTTGGGCTGCTGAGATAGCTCAGTGGGTGGCGGTTCCTGCCATCAAGCCTGTGACTTGAGTTTGGCTCCCAGGACCCATGTGGTTTTCCTCTGACGTCCACATGTATGCTTTGACCTGCACACGCACACACACATAATAAATAAATAAATAAATAAATACATACATACATACATAAAGAAATAAAATTTTAAAAAGACCTGTTACCTTTAACTTTAAAAATATGAAGTTAAGGTAATTGTCATGTTCCCATGGCATGAGAGCTTTGGAAAGACTAAGGGAACTAAGGGGCTACGCACTCTGGATGTGCGAGCACGTGATCCTGAAGAGGCTCCATAGCTAGCATGCCTGACGTACCCATCAGACCCAGTGGGCACACCTTTGAGAGCTTGAAGATGCTTTAACTTGGTTCCTTTTAAAATTCAAAGAATGAAATAAATATGTAGTAGTGAACAAAGTCTGTATATATTTTATACTCATTTTTATTTCATTTCATTTTTTATGTGTGTGTGTGTTTGCCTACATGAGTTTGTATGTACCATGTGTGTGTAGATGGCCACCAAGGCCAGAGGGCACCAGATCCTTGGAAACTCGAGTTAGAGGCAGTCGTGAGAGCCCATTAGGAGTGATGAGAGATGAACTTAGGCCCTCTGTAACACTATTAAGCATTCCTAACCACTGAGCCACCTCAGCTCCCTAAATCTTGGAGTATGTATGTGTGTGTGTGTGTGTATGTATGTATTTTTATTTTCGTTGTATGAGTACTTTGCCTACTGGTATGTCTGTACACCATGTGTGTGCATTGTCCACAGAGGCCAGAAGAAAGCATCATATCTCCTGGAACTGGAGTTACAGACTATTGTGAACTGCCCTGTGGGTGTGGGAATCAAACTGGGTCCTCTGGAAGAGCAGCCAGTGCTCACAACCACGGAGCCATCTCTCCAGCCCTGTATCTGTTTTTATATCAACACAGTTCCAGATTTTTATTGTTTTTGATTAAGGAAGGCTCCCATGAAGGTATATGTTCTAGGGTTCCCCCAAATCAAAATGTTTTATACATAATGAAGTCTTAACAGGAACTTGGCTGTCTGAGTACTCTCCATTAAGTTTATATTTGAGGAAGTTGACTAATGGGAAGAAGGAATCAAGAAAAATGTCTACATCGGTATTTAAAACAAGCCCAGTCTTCTAAGAGACCAAGGCAACCTCTAGGAGAGAGAGCTTGTAGGGGCTTGACAGGGTTTGACAGGGTTAGCCCATCATCATGGTGGGGAGCCTGGAGGCAGGCAGGGATGATGTTGGAGCGGTGGCTAGGAGCTTACAACCATGGGGTAGAGAGGGAGAGTTAGCAGGAAATAGCCCTGGGTTTTTTAAACCTTAAACCCCACCCCTGATGTCACACCTCCTCCAACAAGGCCACACCTCCTAATCCTTCCCAAGCAGTTCCACTAACTGGGACCAAGCATTCAACCATATGAGCCTATGGGACAATCTCATTCAAACCACCACACCGAGTGAGAGAGGATCTTACAGAATCTTGCCTGCCAAAACTAATCATGGAGGTATGTGTCATCTCCTGTCTCATCCAAACTTGGTTTGATAGTTATCCCAGTTGCCTGGCTCCATATCACGTGGCCTTTTGTGTCCCACAGCTAAATAAACTATGCTTATCTATAAGTAGCTAATGTACAAGCTTGCCGGGAACCTTGGGCCTATGTTTCTTATGAATTTGATCTAACTAGAGAAATACTTGTATAGGGGACACTGTTAGGCCAGGTACCTCTTTGTCTCTATATGTTCAGGCACTACTGTTTTATATACTGTTATATATTTCCAAATATATTTTCACTTTTCATATTGGAACCTTTGATGGTTGAGGTCTTGCTTCAAGGCCTCTTTCCCATTGTCCCAATCAGGGTTTGAGGATTCTCTTTAACGATGTTCTCTTTTAAACAGTGACACAGTTTTATCCACAACTTATCCACAACGTTATTTATTTATCTGTTTTGAGATAGGATCTCACTCTATAGCCCTGGCTGGCTTGGGACTCTACATAGATCAGGCTGGCCCCAGACCCACAGAGATCCATATATATTCTGGCCTCCTGAGTACTGGGACTAAGGGAGTGTATCACCACAGCTGGTCCTTTATTTATTTAAGATATTATTTATTGTATTTTATTTGCATAGATGTTTCCCAGAATATATGTCTGTGTATTCATGCTCGGTGCCCTCAGAGGTGGAAAAGGATGTCAGATCCCCCGAGACTGGAGGCAAACACTGTGAGCTGTCATGTGGGTGTTGAGAATCAGACCCAGGTCCTCTGAAAGAGCAGCCAGCGCTCAGCCATTGAGCTATCCCTTCAGCCCCCTCTGCCTTTTTAAAGATTTATTTTTATTTTAAGTGAATGAGTGTTTGCCTGCATGCATTTAAGTCCACCGCATGTGTGCCAGGTGCTTGCAGAGGGCACCAGAGCTCCTGGAACTGCAGTTGTGGATGGTTGTAAGCTGCCTCATAGGTGGTAGGAACCAAACCTGACTCCTCCACAAGGGCAGTAAATGCTCTTTACTGAGCCCCCCTCCAGACCCTTGTCCACAGCTTTAAATGTGCTCGCATGCTTTTCTTTGCCCGGTTGAACCTTATTTTTATCTTTTACATCTGCCTCTGTGTTTTTTGCTCTGATTTCTCACTATAAACCTTGCATCGAGCAATAATGTGTCACAGTTCAGTGCTGCACTGGGTTGACTTCCCACCCCCACCCCACCCCCAACAAATTAAAAGCCCATTGGCTTTGAAGTCAGCACCACTTAAATATGAGATTTTCAGGACACGAGCGGATCAGATCGCATGCTTTGCCAGACTATAACACAAATGGCCTCTAGCCTATCTCAACAGAGTCCCTTTTGCCTGAGCCTCATGAACGGTTTTTCCTGTCCATGTTTTGGCGTCTTCCAAACTCCCACCAGAATGGCCCATTGAGCTTTGTTTACAGCACTCCCTGATTAAACATTACTACCCTGTGTATAGTGCCTCTCAAGCAAAATCGGAATTATTGATTCCAAAAACCAAGACGTCAGCCTACATTTTCTCCAGTCAATGTCTTGAACTTTCTGATAATTTTTAATTGTTAATAGATGCAAATGATATCTTATTAATTTATGTTATTTATGCATTAGTATAAATTTTCTCAATTGTTTACTTACTAGTTAAATCAGTCTTTTATGAAATGTTTGAGGTGTTGCTTATTTATTCATTGGGATGTTACGTTCTATCTATTATATATATTCTTTTTGTTGTTGTTTTTTGGGGTGCTAGAGATTATTGCAAGGGCCCCTTGCATGCTAGACAGCTGATCCACCAGCTGCCTCTCAGCTTCTTGTTCATGTCCTATAACGTTGGGTACTGTTCCCTGGGTGTTTTCTATGAGCCTATGTGTTTTTGTTGTTCACTTTTGTTTTGCTTTGCTTTGTGACAAGGCCTCTCTATGTAGCTCAGGCTGTTCTGGAACTTGCTTTGTAGACCAGGCTGGCTTCAAACTCATACAGATACATTTGCCTCTGCCTCCTGAATGCTGGGATTCAAAGTATGCTCCATCCTGTTTGGCCCCCTATGATCTTCTTCTTCTTTTCTTCTTCTTCTTCTTCTTCTTCTTCTTCTTCTTCTTCTTCTTCTTCTTCTTCTTCTTCTTCTTCTTCTTCTTCTTCTTCTTCTTCTTCTTTCTTCTCCTTCTCCTTCTCCTTCTCCTTCTCCTTTTTTTTTTTGGTTTTTTGAGACAGGGTTTCTCTGTTTAGCCCTGGCTGTCCTGGAACTCACTCTGTAGACCAGGCTGGCCTTGAACTCAGAAATCCACCTGCCTCTGCCTCCCAAGTGCTCGGATTAAAGGCGTGTGCCACCACTGCCTGCCTTCGATGTTCTAATAATAGAACCTAGTATGATACCTGTTGGATTTATTAAAGGAGAATTTTTAGGTGCGGTATTCTTGGTGACAGTGTGTCTGCAGCTGCCACTTCCCTCTTACAACTGAAAACCATGTCGTTTGCTCGTGGTACTGGTTTCAATCTGTGTGACTGGCCTTCGGGGTGATGGGGAGAATGTAATGCCTGCTTTATAGGGAGGAAAGTGGGAATTACCGCTGCTTAGAAGCACGGGCACTTCCACCTGCGCTCTTGGATTTGAGGAGCTTTAAGGTGCTCTTTCAGCGGCACTTAGCTCACATATTGCAGAGCAAATCCTCTCTTCGTCACCCTCATCAAGTGTGACAGCCCAGACACACGCCTTAGCCTGGCCGAGGGATGTGTCTGCACAGGATTTTGTTTTTCCTTAAGTGTGTTTTAGATGCTGAAATAAAAGAATACTTCATTCTTAAGGTTTACTTCCAAATATTTATTGTATTTTCTTTGAATATGTTACCTGCTAAACCACTTCGTCTCTGAATACACTAAACTGCTTATGATTCTGAAAACATCAGAATCCTGAGGGAAGACATGTCTTCCTAATACAGTTTTTTTTTGTTTTGTTTTTTTTGTTTGTTTGTTTTTTTAAAGCGTTTTGATGAGCAGATCTCTGGGTGAATTCTCTGTAAACTATCAATATCCTTCAACAGCTACTGTTAGCCATTTTTACAAAGCAGGAGCGCTATTAAAAACTGCTAATAAAAAGTAGGTGCTTGTTTTTGTGCTAATCCTAATCACTGATAATGCATGCTTATGTTTGTCAGTCAGTCCATGGCATGGTACCAATCAGTGGGTGACTGAGACGCAAGCACTTATACATGGAAATGAATTACCTTTTTTTTTTTTTTTTTTTTAAGTGAGTCAGGATGGAAGGCAACTCTAGGTCATAAAGATCTCTTCTCTTTAATGCTAATGAAACATCTCCGCTCTCCCCCGAAGACTACCCTTAGTGGTAATCTGTAGCCTTGTCTTTTGTTCCGGATGGTAATGAAATGCTGGGTGCTGAACACCCCACCTCTCCAAGAATGTGGGGCCAATTGTCTTCTGTTCACTTACACTGTAAAATTACTGTTTCCCAGCAAGGCGGGACAAGCGCAGGGCCAAGATCAAAGAGTCTACACTGGCATCCAGCTGCACCGGGTGACTCCTGCTTTTTTAATTAGTCATAGCTCCTCCAAGTTAATTTTCTCAGCTAGCACAAAAAACATTCCCTAACGTAAAAACAGCTGAGTGGAACCCGACCACAAACCCTGACTGTCTGTCTGTTCCATCCATCTCTGGTTTAAGCTTTCGTCCTGTGTTACCAGCTGAATATTCTGCTCTGAACCTCGGGGCACAAAAGCTGTCCTTCCTTTATTTGTTCCAAAAAGCATCGTGGCCGTCATCAAAGGACGGCCTTTGTTTTCCAATATTGAGTCACATTTCACTGATTTTCACTGTTAAGTAAATGTACGGAGAGAGCTAGACCTGGCTCCAAAACCGAATTTAAAAGTTCAGCTACCGTTCAATTCTGCAAGCTCGTCCTGTCCCCTCATCAGAAATGCCACTGGTGTGTAAGCATTTGAAAAGGACCTTCTCTATGAATGTTTTTGTGAAGGCAAAATTGGTCCTTGATCCTGAGCTCCCACTGAGCTCCTCCAGTCCCTTTCTTCTTCAGCGAGCACTTGAAGTTCCAGGAGTCGTTTATAGAAGGAATTTCCACGGTTTCTCTTAGATAATATGTTTTTAAGTCATTGCTTGAGACAAAATGAACCCCTGCTGTCCTGCTGTCCCTCCTGGTTTCCTTTGGTTCAGGTAGGTGGGAAAATCTTCACTATCAGGAAGATCCCAGCTGGCTGAGAAGAGAGAAGCAGGTTAGACCTGTGTAGCTCAGGTTTGACCGGCTGTGTTATAAGGGGTCAGTTGGTAACCTGTCGTTTCTGTATCTGTAACAGAGGGAAAATTTAGAAAGGGGAGGAATTAGTAAGCATATGGAAGGCAAATGTAACTGGGATTCTTTGAGATGTGCTGGTAAAGGAAGCCCAAGGGCTTTCCTACTAGTATCTAAGAGTATCTAAGGCTATCTAAGCCATCGTGCAGCTGCAGGGGTCAGCCTGTGTCTCCTCCAGCCAGTATTAGGTTGTGTGTGGAGTTTCCTCCTCTGATTGCTGATTTCTTTGTGAACTGTAACAGCCTCTTTTAAAAGTGGCCGTTAAGTGGACCTTTTGATTATGGATTTGAACAAGAAATAATTTTAGAGAAGACGAGTAGCTGTGTTTCTGCTGCCCCACCCAGTTTCCCCTGCCCCAAGTCATGCCTTGTCTTGTCTGCACGAAACGTTTAAAACAGAGGCTGTTTTAAAGCACTGCACTAAGCATCCCGCTAAGGGATGGACTTATTTCTATTTTTTTTTTTTTTTTTTTTTAGCAGGATATTTGTGTTTGGAAGGTTAGCAGAGGCTGGCATGCTGGAAATGACTGCAGTGCCTTTGGATTATTCATGGACAGTAATAGAAGGCACTTAAAAAGAACAATGAAATTGCTTATTTCTGTGCTGGGCCATCTGTTGAATTGTTTGGCGCAACAATTGCACAATAGTATCTATGTCATATCATTCTATTTTCAACAGCAGCTGATTATGTCTCACTGGCTACTTGTCCTTATTTCTAAAGTCCCATGACCATTAAAAGTCACCTTTCCAGGGACCTTTGCCAGAAAAGGTATTAGGAATTGCAAATAGCCTGTGTATTTTAATGTTGTTATTCTTACTCCCTTGTGTGTGTGTGTGTGTGTGTGTGTGTGTGTGTGTGTGTGTGTGTGTGTTGGGAGGGGGGAGGGGTGGGGATGGCAGTGTACAGAGAGAGTTGGTCATGTTCTAATTAATTGGATTTCCTAAAGGCTTAGGACACTTTCCTATGTTTTCTACTTGTGCTTGATGGAGAAGTTAGCATAGAACCATTTGATAATCTGGTGGAAAGATTGACTCACAGCACAGGATGTGTGAGTTTCAAAGACTGTTCGATGGCCTTTCATGCTTTTAATTATCGACTCCTTTCCTCGGGACGATAATTAGAATTTTTCCTCTTGGAATTCACTTCCATCTTAACAAAAAAAAAAAAAAAAAAAAAAAAAAGAGCCATTAGCAAAATTGTTAGAGCAGAAGCGAAATTAAAATAAAACAAATGTGTTGTCTTCCACAGGTCACTGACATCGCCGACGCCATGATTCTGAAACAGCTTTTTGAAAATCTGTTCAAAAACGGGGTCGTCGTTGTGGCAACATCCAACAGACCACCGGAAGGTAACGGAACATTGCGCGCGCGCTCCCCATCCAATTAGATGGAGACTTAAGACGCTTTCAGAAATTCACGTCTCTGTAGTAATTTCCTTGTGCTTGTAAATCTGATGACTTCACCTACCCTTGGTTTTATAACAGGCTCAATCTGAAAAATTAGTCTGAATTCACATTTAAAAATATTTATTTATTTATTTATTTATTTATTTATTTATTTATTTATTTATTTTTTAAAGCAAGCGGAGCCCAGTTGCTTCCCGTGTTGAATAAGATTCCGCCAACACTAGACACGTGACGCGTACATATAAAAATGCGAGTCTTTTCAGCTGCTTTTTAATGCCGTAAAAGAAAGCTCAATGAAATGAAAAACTCTTAATTAAATTTTAGAAAAAAGGAGGCTCACTTTCATGAGTAGTTTTTTTTTTTTTTTTTTACCACTTCACTTAATTTATCTTTTCTAAGATGGCACTTGTGGCTTATTAGAAAAGGATTTAAGAATTAAAATACGAGTAGTGGTTAGACAAATGTAACACATTTCAAATCTTGTATTTTCTTTTCTTTTTTTTAAAGCTCATCATGTGGTCAGTTAAAGGTGAGGAATCCAAAATAATGTCTCACAGGGGACTGTCAGGTTCTTGTCAGAAGCGCCTTTCCAGAGGACCTGTCTGCCCCATTGCACAGCCCTCTTGCCCCGCGGTACCTGTTTGCCTCTCTCTCTTTTCACAAGGCACCTATGCCTCTCCGAATTTGACTCATTTCTTGTATTTTTGGCTCACTGTGCGTGGGTGTGGGTGTGTTCTAGGCGCCTTCAGAGTGCCTGACACAGGACGGATCTCAGAAAGTTGCCTCAGAGGGGCTGAGGAGCGGCTGCATCTCCGCAGGAATCTCTGGCTGCAGTGCGGGATGGATGGTGGCAGGGCTGAGTGTTTGGGACTGGGAGGAAGGGCTGAGAAGGCTGTCGCGGCACTCAGCTGCCGGAGCCGTGGTAAGAAATGCTCGGATGCTGTTTCTATTATAGGCCGAGCCAACAGGGCTTACTGATGGACTCATCATAGGGAATAGAAAAACAGAGACCAAGCAAGCAGTCTACCACTGCGCTATCTCCACATCCTTCAAGAGAGTGGGAAAGGGCTGGAGAGATGGCTCAGCGGTTAAGAGCACTGACTGCTCTTCCAGAGGTCCTGAGTTCAATTCCCAGCAACCACACGGTGGCTCACAACCATCTGTAATGAGATCTGATGTCCTTTTCTGGTGTGCATGAAGACAGCGTCAGTGTACTCATAAAAATAAATAAATTTTTTTTTTTTAAAAAGAGTGTGGGAAAACTCTGCTAATTAAGGTTGAAGTCTACCATTGACCGACAGCCTTCTGGGGCTTGGCGAGTAATGGAGGACTCCTTGTTAGCAGTCTTTCTCCTTCTCTGACCGTGTCTGGGGAGTTCTAAGCCCCATACTCGCCTCTACCTGAGGAATGTCACATAGCCTCAATTAGTTTATAGGATCAATTTCTTTTCTCCTGACAAAACCTGTTCAGCCAGCACCCGGGGTTCCTGAAGGCTTCCCTATGCTAATGAAGCTATGTCAGGTACCCTAAGCCCCCAGTCAGTGACCCTTCGCCCATCTTGGATGTCCCTGCCCTCAGTCCTCCAAAACTTTATAAGCCTTGTATCGCCCTAAGTTAAGTTGATCTGGTGTGGTCATTCACCATACCTACTCACAGGACTTCTGAACCCCGCACTCAATGTCTCTGTTCCCTCTGCCCATGTGGACCTAACGGTTGACAGTCCATGAGGGCAGGGAGACCCACATAGGAGCTTCTTTTTAAAAATTAAAATTACTGGCCGGCCATATCGGGGAGGCAGAGGCAGGTGGATCTCTAAAAGTTCAAGGCCAGCCTACTCCACATACTGACTTCCAGGCTAGCCAAGGCAACCTAGGGAGACCCTGTCCAAAAAAGAAAAGAAAAGAAAGGGGGCTGCATTGAATGCTGTGGTAGTTTGAATGATAATACCCCCCCACACACACACACCTGCATATTCGGATGTTTGTTTCAGAGTTGAACTGTCAAGTGGCCTTGTTGAAGGAAGTGTGTCACTGGGGGTGGGCTTTGAGGTTTCAAAAGCCCACACTAGACCCAGAGTCTCTCTTTTTCTACCCGTTGCCTACAGATCAGGATGTCAAACTCTTAGCTACTCCTCCACCACTACACATGTCTACACGCTGCCACATTTGCTGCCATGGTGATAGTGGACTAAACCTCTGACACTGTCATCAAGCTCCCATTACATGCTTCCCTTTGTAAGAGTTGCCTTGGTCACGGTGTCTCTTCAGAGCAGTAGACCAGTCACTAAGACAAGAGTAATAGTGGAAGACAAATGAGATGGCCCTATGGCCTCCACACATGTATGTATTTTGGTGCACATGCCCCCCCCCACCCCATGTATATTCGGGTAACACCACACACATACAAATACTAGATTGTTCATCTAAGTGAGAATGACGTCTGCCTCTACTATAACTGATTTAATAATGCTGTCGGGACAATGACAATGCTATGCTCGTCAGTGGCAAGGTGCTAGAATAATCTAGGGAGTCCTAGCTGGAGGAAAGCAGTGCTCGGCAGCGTGGCCGGGCAAGGCCGGCAGTCGCAAGGAGAGGCTGAGGGACGCGTGGCAGCACAGGTCGTGTGGGCACAAACCAGGTCCCTGGTCTGTCAGATAGTGTGCTGAAAGTAAGAGTAAGCTGACCCCAGGTGAATTCAAGGTGCAGAGTTATAGCAATTGGACTCCAGTCAACTGACAGCCGCTTTCTCCACAAGCTCTCGAATCTCTCCCATTGGCAGACAAATAGTCTGTCTATCTATCTATCTATCTATCTATCTATCTATCTATCTATCTATCTATCTATCTATCTATCTATTTGGAGATAGGGTGTCACTATGTAGTTTTGGCTAGCCTGAAACTCACTACCTAGCTCAAACTGACTTTTATTTATTTTTTACTTATTTATGTTTTTGTTTTTCATGAGAGGGCTTCTGGCTCTCCTGCAACCCACTCTGTAGACCAGGCTGGCCTCTGCCTCCCACCCAGCTCTGGGCTGGCTTTCAACTTGTGGTCTTCTTATCTCTGCTTTCTGCGTGCTGGGATCACATAGCTTAATGTTTTGATGTCAAGGCTTGGTGGCATTATACCTGTAATCCTGTCACCCAGGAGGCTGAGTGTATGTTGAAGGCCAGCCTGGGCTATGGGGTAAGTCCTAGGTCAGCCTGATTGATACAAGGAGACTCCATCGCAACAAAACAACAACAAAACATTCCCAACTCCCCCAAATTAAAAAAAAACAACAACAAAAAGACTATGGCACAGTGTGAATGTGGGTATTCTTACTCATCTGTGTGAGTCCATTCCTGTGCGTGCATAGTTTTATTGGTGAAGAAAAAGACAGGAGATTGATATTAGGAAAAGCCATAGTGAAAGAATGAAGGACGAACCGGCACATACCCGGGCTGGGGAGGGAGACGTTGAGTGCACGGGAGCAAAGGGGGACTGTTTCTTGGTGTATTGGAAGTGTTCTGTATCTCCATTGTGGCGGTGGTTATATGTGTTAAAAGTCACGCAACTGTATGCCACAAACGTTAATTTTATTCTATACAAATTAAGAAAAACTAACTGCGCCGGTTGCTTCTCCTTTATGGCTGTGGGTGATCGTGGTCGAACTGCCCCAGTTCCAGGTTGTTCTCATTTCCAGCCATGAGGATACACGCAGGGTTTCCTGCAGACGATAGCTTTGATCCAAGGTCCCAGATAGTGCTGAAAAGATAGAGGTGACCGTTGAGCAGAGTAGCACACGCCTGTAATCTCACACCAGGGTTGCAGGGTAACAAGTTCCAGGCCAGCCAGGGTTAAATGGGAGACCTTTTCCTCTTCTATCCCCTAGATAGCAGACTCTCAGATGGCTTACCAGCTGGGGAAAGAAAGTTCTTGGCACAGAGTTGGGCCATGCTAAGTGGCCAGAAAGAGAGTAGTGTATCAGACCGCTCAGAAGACAGCCAGTGTGCCCAGAAAGTAGGGTGTGTAGAATGAAGCTGGAGGTAGGAGCTAGCAATAATTTTGAATTCTATTGTAAGAGATAATGTGAGCCGCTGAAGATTCAGTCGGGAACAATGCATTGGCTATAATCTGAAGATGGGCTTCTGGGTAGCGTGCAGTAATATGAGGGGCCCAGGGAGACCTGCTAGGAAACTGCTGTGGACCACAGGACAAGAAATGGCGATGTCTTGGTCCCAGACAGCAGTTCTCCAGTGGGGACTGTTTGGCTTGAAAGAGATTTAGCAACGTCTGGCTGTTCTGCCCAAGTGGAGGGGTGTCCTGGCCGGCAGCAGGGTTGAGGCTGGGACTGCTGCCAGAGACATTGTTAGTGCAGAGAGCTATTCTTCATGCAGAGAGCCACGTGGGCAAACATGTTAGGAGCGCGCAGAATAAGAAACCTGGTAGAGGGCGATGGCGGCTGTGGATCTGCAGGGAACAACTAGACAAGAAACTGCGATTTAAAATGTCATGCACGTAATTCTCATGTTTTATGTTCTGAAATCCAAGTTTTCCTGTTTTCATAATACTCCCAAGTTTTTCTAGTTTCATGATATTCCAGTAGGGGGAAAAATAGAATTAATTGGATGGTGACCCAACAAGTGAGCATGTCAGGAGATCAAATTAGTTAAAACTTCAAAATTAACTTAATGATTAAACTTGAGAACTCTATTTAAACAGGAATACAGTGTAAAAGGGAAGCAGACTGGGTAAGTTGGGTGACTGTTCCTCACTCTCAGTACAATTTGGGCCACCAAAAAGAAAGTGGTCCCCAGGATTGAGCCTAGAGCCACACAGAACATGTCAGAATGTCTGCTTTTTTCCTTTTTAAAAATTAAAAATATTTATTATTATTATTTTATGTGTGGGGGTATTTTGCCTGCATGTATGTCTGTGCACCACAGGCATGTCTTGTGCCGTGGCTGGAAGAGGGCAGTGGATCCCCAGGAACTGGAGTTACAGATGGTCGTGAGCCACCACGTGAGTGTAGAGAACCAAAGTCATGTCTTCTGCAAGAGCAGCCAGTGCTCTTAAGTGCTGAGCCATCTCGCCAGCCCCCCGATTATTTTAAGATTAAAAATTTAAAACTTTATGTATGTGTTTGTGTGAGCACACACGTGCACAAGAGTGCATGCCGTGCGCATGTACATGTGGAGGTCTGTGAACAAACCGGCTCTCTCCTTCTCCCACGTGGGAGAACGTACAGGGATTGAACTCAGGTCACCAGGCGTGGAGGAAGTGACTGTGCCCACCCAGCCATTTGGTTGGCTCACATTCCTGTTTTCTATGTACTGTTTATTACAATGAGAACTGCACTGGGTAGCATTAGAAGGTCCGGAGTTCAATGATTTCAAGAATTCATTTTCTCAGATCACCAGGCAACAATGTTATAAGATTTTTATTCAGACAAGTATATTCAAAGGACTAGATAGCACTGCAGGGTGGCTACCAGTATGTGCACGCTCGCCTTCACGTGCACGCTCGCCTTCACGTGCACACTCGCCTTCACGTGCACGCTCGCATGTATGTGCACGCTCGCGTTTATGTGCACGCTCGCCTTCACGTGCATGCTCGCATGTATGTGCACGCTCGCGTTTATGTGCACGCTCGCGTTTATGTGCACGCTCGCCTTCACGTGCATGCTCGCCTTCACGTGCATGCTCGCATGTATGTGCACGCTCGCGTTCACGTGCATGCTCGCCTTCACGTGCACGCTCGCATGTATGTGCACGCTCGTGTTCACGTGCATGCTTGCCTTCACGTGCACGCTCGCATTTATGTGCACGCTTGCGTTCACGTGCACGCTCGCATTTATGTGCACGCTCGCGTTCATGTGCACGCTCGCATTTATGTGCACGCTCGCATTTATGTGCACGCTCGCGTTCACGTGCATGCTCACATTTATGTGCATACTCGCGTTTATGTGCACGCTCGCATTTATGTGCACGCTCGCGTTCACGTGCACGCTCGCATTTATGTACACGCTCGCGTTCACGTGCACGCTCGCATTTATGTGCACGCTCGCATTTTAGTTGGGTGTGATGGTGCATGCTTTAATCAATCCGAGGATTTGGGAGGCAGAGGCAGCTGGATCTCTGTGAGTTTGAGGCCAGCCTGGTCTACATAGCAAGTTCCAAGCTCTTCAGAACTAAACAGGGAGACTGTGTCTCAGCAAAACAAAAGAACAACAGCAACAATAACTCAGTGGTCATTACTACAAAGGCTGAAAACACATTTGGAGCAATGTAACACCTTTCATAAAATGTAATTAGAATTATCTTTTTAATATGATATCAGATCTATGTGTTTTATTTCCAAAAAAATGTGTATTTATTTCAGAATTAAATTTAGCAATGAAATTATGTAACATTTCTAATGCAGCGATGAGCTTGTCAGGGCCTACATTTTTAAAAAGTTAATTCTTTGAGAATTTTGGACAGTGTACTTTGATCATATTTACCCCAACTCTTCCCCCCAGCTCCTCCCCTAACTCTTCCGAGATCCCCCTCCTCCTGGATCCTGCCCCTCAACTTTGTGTCCTATTTTAAATAACAGACTGGCTCCAGTTTGTGCTGCCCATGTATGTCTGGGTGTAGGACCTTTCACTGGAACGGGGTTGATTCACAGGGTCACACACACCCTTAAAGAAAACAGACTCAGCTTTAGAACCCATGCCTGTGCCCAGCCCAGCTCCTCAGTTAGGTAGCGTAGCCCGTGGACCCCCTTGGACTCCCTGTGAGAATGCTGGATGGCTTGATCTTGCCATGGGCCTTGTGCCGGCATCCACAGCCACCATGAATCCATGAGCAGCGGTCCCATCAGGCCCCAAGACAAGGTTTTGCTCCAGTCCACCCTCACCTCTAGTTCTTACAGTCTCCCCACCCTTTTTTGTGATAGCGCCTTAGTTTTGAGTAGGAGACGTGACTCATGGCCTACTAGTGGCTGAGCCCTACAGGAAACCTTTTCTCTGCAGTTTGAGCAACAACGATCACTGTTTAACATGAAACTAAATTATAGAGAGGGAGAGAAAAAAAATTGGTGGGGCGTTAGAAGAACCGTGCCAAACCGTGTATCTTATATGAATTCTGAGCTACACGAAAATACCATCTGAACTGCAGAGACCCACGGCGCTTACACACGCACAGCTTGTCAATCCCACATGAGTAGAAACCACCGTAGCTCTAGAACAATAACAGAGGCTGCAACATTAAATATGGTGAGCAAAGGCAAAAAGCAACAGATTTTTAAGACAGATGAGCTGCCAGAGCAAAGAGAAGTATGCCTCCTCGGGAAACTTCTGTTTTGTGTTCTTTGAAAGTGGGTATGGTGGTCCATGCCAGTATCTAAGCACCAGGCAGGATGAGTCAGGAGGAAACTGTGCATGGTGGTGCACGCCTACAATCCCAGCACCACTGCTGCTTTGGCACCTGGGGTCCTATTTGAAAACCCACAGGTTTTTTTGGATTGAAGAATCACATTAAAGAGTTTGAGGTGAGGAGGTCTGCTCTACAGAGAACTAGACTGAGATAGCCCCAAGTTCTGTGTACACATCCTACCTGGATCTGAGACTTGCAAACCACCCACAGCCGCATAGTGTCTCCTCGCCATTCTCACCGTGATTGGCCTGGAAGCATCCTCTCCGAGTCTGCCTATACAGCATCTCCAGAGGTAATTAACGAAGGCGAAGGAGCTTCCTGAACTGGGCAGCAGCATCCCAAAGCCAGGGTCCAGCTGACATGAGCGGGGAAAGGGCAATCTTGGAGACTGGGTACTCTCTCTTCGACCATTAGCTGGACTGTGGGAGTGCATTTGATCTGCCACACCCTCCTTGTCATGGTGGGCTGAGATTTCTAAGATAGGAGTCCAGATACAGCTTCCCTTCCTGACGTTGCTTTGCTTATATGTTTCATTATAGTGATTAGGTATCTAATGCAGAAAATGGTTGTTTTTTAAACGATTTACTTATTTATTATCTAAGAACACTGTAGTTGTCTTCAGACACCCCAGAAGAGGGCATCGGATCCCATTACAGATGGTTGTGAGCCACCATGTGGTTGCTGGGATTTGAACTCAGGACCTTTGGAAGAGCAGTCAGTGCTCTTAACCACTGAGCCATCTCTCCAGTCCAGAAAATTAATTTTAAGAATGGGGTCATTGCTGTGAGTTTGCCTTGTGATGTTCTCAGGTATTCTTTGTCTTTCATGAGGAACTTGGAAAAAGTTCAATAATGGAGGTCGTAGAAGTCCCAGCGTGCCACAAGAACAGTACGCATTGCGAGCGTGATACTTTGAAGGGAAAAGGCCACAAACGCTCATGTGTGTTTGAATGCTTAGTCACCAGGGAGCAGAACTGTCTGAGAAGGACTGGGACTAGGACATGTGGGCTTGGAGGAAGTGTGTCACTGGGGGTGGCTTTGAGGTTTCAGAAGCCCATGCAAGGCCTCTCCCGTGTCTCCCTGTCTCTCTCTCTGTCTCTCTGTCTCTGTCTCTCTGTCTCTCCCTCTGTCTCTCTCTGTGTCTCCCTGTCTCTCAGTCTCTCTGTCTGTCTCTGTCTCTCTGTCTCTCCCTCTGTCTCTCTCTGTGTCTCCCTGTCTCTCAGTCTCTCTGTCTGTCTCTGTCTCTCTGTCTCTCCCTCTGTCTCTCTCTGTGTCTCCCTGTCTCTCTCTGTTTCTCTCTCTCTCTCTGTCTCTCTCTCTGTCTCTCTCTCTCTCTTTCTCTCTGTGCCCGTGCAATCATGGAATCATGGACAAACCCTCTAACACTGTAAGCAAGCCCCCAATTAAACACGTTCTTTTATAGCAATTGCTTTGGTCATGTGTCTTCACGGCAGTGGAATAGTGACTGAGACGGGGAGGACTCAGACTGAGACGGGGAGGACTCAGACTGAGACGGGGAGGACTCCGGCGCTGAGCGTCTTTGTAGGAGCGTGGACACTGAAGACTGGGCGTGGGGATTTCAGGTAGGAACTGGAAAAGAGTGCATGTCACACTGTGACACAACACTGCTCCACATTTTGTGTAGGTGGAGGGAATCTTTTTTTTTTTTTTTTAAGTAATCAATTGTTGGGCGTAGTTGTGCACACTTTTAGTCTTAGCCCTGGGGAGGCAGAGGCAGGTGGGTCTTTGAGTTTGAAGCCAGCCTGGTCTACAGAGTGAGTTCCAGGACAGGCAGACTACACAGAGAAACCTAGAAAATCTAGGGGAAAAAAAATCCCACCAACGTGATCTGTTATTATTATATTTATTATTATATAATTACACACACACATCTGTGTGCGAGTACAGACATTTGAGTGTGGGTCCTTTCAGAGGCCAGAGGCAATGGGTGTCCTGGAGCTGGCGTAACAGGTATCTGTATCTGTGAACCGCTGACATGAGGGCTGGTCCTTCGTAGGACCAGTACACGCTGTTAACACTGAGTCGTCTCTACAGCCTCTAGCAGAGCTGATTAGGTTATAGTAAGAACTGTGACCAAACAGCAGACCAGCCAGGATTGAATATTTTTCAGTTTGCCCAGAAAAAAAAGTGTCTATAAGGTTGGGGGCCAAGGAAAATATGGCTGCTGAAGAGATTCGAGCCAAGGCCTCAGCCTCAGGAAAATAGAAAAGGTACCTCAAGCTACGCTTCTCCCTCAGCTTCTTGCTCTCCTCCTCTCTCTCATCAGGGTCTCTCTCTCATTAGAGCCCACCCTCCAGCAGACTCTCCTCCCTTCTGCCTTCAGCTCTCATGTGCTGAGATTCTAACACACGCCACCTGCCTGGCCGTGCAACTACAATTTACAATCAAAAGGAAAACTTAACTTGCTGTACTATTTACAGATTTAGCAAAACATCGTTTGTACTTTAGTTTTATTGGTGAAGGAAACCAAACACCATGCTGTAGACGTTGGGAAAGAGCATTCCAGTTTGCTGTATCGACCTGACGTTTGTACAGAAATTTACAGCCAGGACAGATGAGACGCACTGCATTAAATATGTAAGGTCTTACCTATGTGGGTGGATCACAGAAACTAATAAAATATTTCCTAAATAATGAAAGGGAAAAGCTAAATTGCTGTTAATGCTTAAATGGTCTACAGGTACCCTTTAAAAAAATCTATGATAAAATAATAATATGGTAAATCATATTGACCCCATAGAGCCACATGAATATTTTATGTCAGGAAATGTATTATTCCTAGTTTATAGGAAAATTCATCTGAATTACCTTTCTTCAGTGCCTTTTGTACTCTGAACCTGTTTGTGCATGTGTGAATAGGCATTATTCATCCTCTTGGTTTTGAAACTTGAATTTTAAGGAAAGGATTTGCTACCCACACGTATCTCCACTGTATGGATGTGCTTGTCATTACTTTAAAAGTCCTCTCTGCATACATTTCGCCTCTAAGTGTTATTACCATTCTTCACGCTGGAGAGTTTAGAGGCCCTCATTCTATTCTCCTACAAATGAGTGTCCCATAATCCCACTCCACTGTCTTAAACAACCAAGTGTTCATTAAGCTCTGTTCTGAATCCGTTGGGAAAAAAAAACCCACAGACAAGAGCAGGCGAATTTTAACTGATATTTAGTAAATAACAGCAACTGTTGACATAAATGTAATAGAAACCTTTGCCTCTAAGTGTAAGGGTCCATGATTTGCTGAGGAATGATACCCAAGACTTAAATAGTATGTAAACACAAAGAGTGTTTTATTCTGCAGAAGTCCAGCCTGCTGGGGTCTACCATCTACAAAGATGGAGACCCCAAAGTGAGCTTACAGGCCGGATGTAAAGCACATTAGAGGAATTCCAGGGAGGGGTGGGTGACCTCTACCTTAACCTTGGCTCTATTTCTAGTGACATTTCAGAACCATTGCTGGGAGACTGGGGGACTGGAAACTGTTGCTGGGGAAGTCTGGAAACTGTTGTTGAGGAAGTCTGGAAACTGTTGCTGACCCATTGTCCTCTCCTCAGGCCAGGTGTGGAGCACTTCTGAGGCCTGGACTTGCCTGGACCAACCCAGTTCTTAGAAATAGATTTAGGCCTAGTCTCCTGAACTGTCAATTTGAAGCCTGTCATGGGGTCAGCCTAACCTTCTTATAAGAAAGTTAAAACTGAATGTGAAAAACTTCGTAGCTAAATAACATTTCAGGAGATGGATCTATTGTATTGCAATTAGCATAATATTTGAATTACAGAGAAACTCTCCAGTTTGAAGTCTCTAGCCCCTCTTCCATTACCTGTTCCATAAATGCCAGAAGATTTTCAAGCCAACCGCTTTCTGCTTAGGATTCTGTTTAGAGAATATCTCTCAGAGCGTAGCGTTTTGAATCACATGTTTTTGTAAAGGCACGGTTTTAAAAACTTAACCCTTTGAGACATTAAATCTGTAAGACTTAACAGCTGTTATCATTTTCCTTTAACTTTGCTGATGAGCGGAAATCTTTTAATCGAGAACAAGTGGGCCTCCACTGTTAGTATTCTGCTTTCGTTGGTCTCAATTTTCCAACGCACATGTGTGTCAGCGCAAAGGGAGCCCCTATACCATTAAAAAAAAATAAAACAGACATGGTGGTACACGCTTTAGTCCCAGCACGACCCAGGCAGAGGCAGGCAGATCTCTGTGAGCTTAGGCCAACTTGGTTTGCATGGTGAAATCCAGGACAGTCAGCCAGGACTGCACAGATAGACCCTGTCTCAAAACAAAAGCAAAAACAAAGGTGCCTTTAAATAACACCTGGGCTTTGTTCTAAGCCGTTGTGCTCATAGGTGTTCACTGATGCTGGATGTGTTTTTATAATGGATTTCTAATATGTAATAGAAATGTGTTGCCCTGCTAATTAAGGTTGGAGTGCACCATTGTCAGGACAGCCTTCTGAGCTCAGCACAATGACAGGGATTCTGCACCTCTGACTTTGTCTGGGGAGTTATAAAACCCCTACATGCCTCTACCTGCAGAATGTCCTGTAGCCTAGATTAAGATTACAGGCTCAAC
>CM052720.1:7682057-7758486 GCA_028551405.1 Uromys caudimaculatus
GAGAGCAAGTTCGTAAGCAGCCTACCTTGGTCTCTGCTTCAGTTCCTGTCTCCAGGCTCATGTCCTGAGGACCTTGGCTTCCCTCCATGATAGCAAAATAAACCCTTTCCCTCCCTAAGATGCCTTTGAACAGTGTTTGATCATAGCAACAGAAAGCGGAGTTGGGCAGTTTGTATGTATGAAGATTCCTTTGTAAGTAAAGATGGCTTCATCTTTAACTGAATGACATCTTGCCTACGTATAGGTGATAACATAATGATTTTCATCTTGGTCCAGCTGAGAGAAATATACGGCAGAAACCAATGTAAAGCACATAGTGGGGTTGATGATTTGGCTAAAGGGATAGAGGCACTGGTGGAAGGAGAGAACGTACTCTCAGAAATGGTTCTCTGACCTCCACACATGTGCTGTGATATGTACGCGCACACACACACACGCGCGCGCACGCGCGCGCACACACACATGCACACACATGCACACGCACGTACATAAACATGCTCTCTAAATAAAGATATAAAAATAATGGAGTCTTATTAGTTCAATAAAGAGAAAATTAGAGTTTATTGAGGGAAGAGAATGTTATAAATACATATTCTTTATGTTTCTCCCTAGTAAACAGAATTTATTATTTACCACAGAAGCTTATAGCTTATTGCTTGATATATTGAAAAATAACAAGCACTTACATAAGCTCTTAATAAGTAATAACATTTTCATTAGATAATAGGAATGGTAGGGAATTGTGTGATTAAAATCTATAGGTTTATCAATAAATATGGTATGAATGTATATAAATAAAATATAGACTATATATATATTGGAATAGCATGCATATATATTGGAATTGTATACATGTATGTTAGAATAGTATACATATATATTAGAACAGTGTACATATATATTGGAATAGTATTCTGTCTTAAAAAGGATTAAAATTCTGACATATAGTTATAACACGAATGAATCTTGAAAACACTATGCAAAGTGAAACAAGCCAGGAACAAAAAGGATACATTTTTTTTTTTGAAAGGACAAACATTGTGTGAAGAATGGATAGTTATTTATTTACTTTGTATCTATGAGTATCTTGCTTATGTGTGTGTCTGTGTATCATGGGCATCCCGAAGCTGGAGTTATAGGTGGCTTCGAGTTGCCATTTGGGTGCTGGGAATTGTAATCAGATTCTCTTTAAGAACAAGAGCCCTTAACCACTGAGCGATCCCAGCCCCCAGAGGAGTGCATATGTGCTTACTGAGAACAGAGTACCTCTTTCGAATGATGAAAGGTTCCAGAAATGGATTCTGATGATGAAGAATCCAGCGGATATGCTTAAGGACAGAGTTATGCATATTTTTTCTTTTTCTTTCTTTTGTTTCTGGATACGGTTTCTCTGTGTAGCCCTGGCTGTCCTGGAACTCACTCTGTAGACCAGGCTGGCCTTGATCCCAGAGATCGGAGTGCTGGATTAAGATGTGCACCGCCATGCCTGGTTTTATGTTATATATATTATAAAAGTCTAATTAAGATAAGATTCAAGTCTCATGACAGATTACAAAGATGTCCTGAGGTTTCAGCAAAAAACCCTCCCAGGAAGACCTCAAATTAGTGTGAAAAGATCTCCTGACGTGGCATCAATCAAATTGATAGAGATATTAGAATTATCTGATAAAAACTTAAAGTAGTCACAGTCACAGTGCTTCCACAGGCTATGTGTACGCGCCTGATATTGTGGCATTAGCATACGGTGACTCTAGAATGCTTTATTGGCAAGTGACATTTAATCGTTTCAAATCTGCGTGCCATCTAGGACATGGTCTCCAAGCATGTAGGGCCAAGGACAGATCATCAGGGGGACAGATTCACTTAGGAGGGGATGCTTCTCACAGGCCTTTCTATAGCTGTGGGCAAACAGCAACAAGGGTTCGAGCAACCCTGTGAGCAGGTCTCACCAATAAACCAGAAAGGCAGAAATCAGGTAGCGCACAGTCTCTGGGCACCTCGCAACCAGTCATCTGTGAGCAGTGTCATCACAATATGATAAGTCAGGGCTTCTTGTTTGCAAATGAAGACACACACTGCTAGATAGCACTCGAGTTAAAGAAATCGCCCAGGGACTGAGGGCATGTATGTATCAAACACTTGTCATGCAAGCAGGGGGGATCAGAGTTTGCAGCCTCAGGATCCAGTAAGGGCAGGAGGCAGAGACCGGTCCTCAGAGCGAGCTGGTCCAGTAAGCAGATCCTGCCCATATAAGTATGTAAGGTAGAGAGCAGTTGAGAAAGTCAGCCAGGGTCAACCCTGGGTGATGTGTGCAGCGCAGTGCAGTGCGCGCACGCGCACACACACACACACACACACACACACACACACACACACACACACAAGAAGTCACACGAGAAAGCAGGAAAAACAGTGTTTGCAAGGTCTATCCTTGTGGTCGCACATCTGAGCGTTTTGTTCTCTGCACTCTCCCTACATTTTAAAGACAAGGATCCCCTGTGTAGCCAGGCTGGCCCTGAATTTACACGCCTCTTACCTCAGCCTCCAGAGTGCTGGGATTATAGGTTTGTACCACTATGCCTGGCCTCTGTTCTTTTGAATGGTGTGATAATTATCTATTATATACACACCACATTTTGTTTATCCAGTCCCTTGCTGATGGGTATATGGGATAACTTCCCATTTTTCCTATTGGGAATAAAGCCACCATGAACATTTTTGGTGCAAATATATGTCTTCCTAGGTAGGACTTCTATTGCTGTGTAAACACCATGACCAAAGAAACACGAGCAGAAACGGATGCTTGGCCTTTCCCGTTCTGATCATAGTCTGTCGCTGAAGGAGGGCAGGGCAGGAACTCAGGGCAGGAACCTGAAGGCAGGAACTGGAGCAGAGGCCTCGAGGAGCACTGCTTACTAGCTTGCTCCTCTTACCTGGTTCATCTGGATTTCTTAGAGCACCCAGGACTGTTTATTGACGGGTGGCATTGTCCAATGTGCTGGGCCTTAGCATATCAAACATTTAGGAAAACGCCTTACAGTCTTGCCCATAGGCCAATCTGATATAAGCATTTTCTCAATTGAGGGTTCTCTTCCCAGATAACTAGTTTGTGTCAAATTGGCAGAGGTCCAATGAGGACACCCATGTCCTTTGGGAGTTTATGTCTAGAGGTGGAACTATGGAGTACAAGGCACATTGGTTACGTTTGTTCTTGCTATGACAGAGGGAGTTGAGGAGGACAGGGTTTCTTTTCCCTCACAGTTCAGCATGGCTGCAAAGGCGAGGCAGCAGGAGTGAGAGGCTGTGACCACAGGGTATGCCCAGCCGGAGAGCAGAGGGAAGCTGGACTTGGTATTGGTTCTCGTTGTTCAGTCTGGGACCCAGCCCATGGGATGGTGCTGCCCACAGTCAGGGTGAGTCTTCCTTGCTCAGTTAAAACTTCCTGGGAACATCTTCAAAGACCCACTTGTGTTGTGTTTCCATGGCGATTAGTCAAGTTGCTGATGGAAATTAACCATCACATGTGGTAATTGCATATTCAATTTATTTGAGACATGGCTGTAGTGCTTTCTATAGAAGCCCTAGTATTTTATGTTCCCCCCCCCCCCGTTGAGATTATGCCGTCTCTGTCTTTGCCAATGCTTGTTTCATTTCTTGGAAAACAAGAAACAAAACCCAATAAGCATCCCACTGCGGCTGAGGTAGAATGACATTGGGGCTGAGCATCTTTTCTTTCTTTGGGGGAGTACAGTGGACTTTATTGGTGACATATGACATATTGTAGGACCTTCAGCCCTTCCTCTTCTCTGGGGAATCCAGCATGGAGACTGTGTCAAGGCGGGGAGCTAATCAGGGTATCGAGGGACGGAGTTGGAAATGTGCAGGCGGCTGAGGCCTTTTCTTTCTGCGTGCGCTCACTGGGGCTCCAGATGCAAAAGACCCGACTCCTTGGAGTCATATGGTCTGTGGAGTCAGTTGGCTGTGCTGTTTATGTAGCTAACTTCATTGTCATACCAGGACATGGATTTGAGAGAGTCGTTGTTGGGAGCAATGCAGCCTCAGCATCAAAGGCTGATGGGTGGGGGTCACTGTTACACTGAGACAGAAAACCATATCCTCAGTGCCTCACAGGGTACCCCTCAGGGAGCTTCAGTGTCTCTTTCATCACGTTCTTGATATCATTACTTCTGAGCCCTCTCTCCACATGCAGGTCACATCCATGGTATGTATGGGTGGGCACACAAAAAGCCATGGCAGTGGGCTTCCTGCTCAGTTCAGAGCTCAGCTTGCCCACAGCTGGGGCAGTATCAGCAGGTTCAGGGATGGTTTTCTGGCCAATCCCATGGCGATTGTGCCACAGTTCCCTGGGGAAGGCACCTATCATCTTCTGGGTGGCAGTGATGATGTGGGCCATGGTCACAAGTTCCACAGATGTCTTTGGTCAGAGGGCTAAGCCGTTGATGTTAGAGGCACTGCTGGCAGTCTTGAGGGAGTTGAACATATAAAAGACATGATGAGGACCACATAGATAGCTCAGTGTGTAGTCATTGACCTGCGTCAAATCCTTGGAACCCACGTGGTGGAAGAAGAGAACTGACTCCTGATAGTTGTCTCGTGACAACTGTGTATGTGCCATGGTATGCCTGCACACACAGAGCACACGTCCTCCCTCATGCCCTCACAATCAATTAATGTACACACACACACACACACACCCCAAATCGTAAATTGAGCTGTCACTGGGCTTGAAGCTTCTCCCTCTGGCTGGCTGGCTGGCTTTCATAGTGCAGAAGATGACATGCTCGGGAGAAACATCATCCCTGCTGCTCTTTAGGTATTGGTATTGGGGCAGTCTTCCCTACTGACACTTTCAGAGTCTTTTAATATTTGCTTTATAAGTCATTTCCATGGTTTGAAATTATACATCTCCGCATCCCCTAAGTGGAAGCTGCCTTATTAAATGTCTTCATGTGTAATTTCTACCATCGCAGTTATTTCTGGTTGTTGATTTATTCCCCCATATCTGGTAATTTAGATCAGGTGCTAAGACTCATTGCATTGAGTATATTAGTTCCTTTAAATGGGCTAAGAACTGTTTTGAATTTGGCAGTGGCTAAATGCCTTGTAGTTAAGCTTGAGTCTAATGAGGGTTTTTTTTTTTGTTTTTTTTGTTTGTTTGTTTTTGTTTTTGTTTTTGTTTTTTTGAGGCAGGGTTTCTCTGTGTAGCCCTGGCTGTCCTGGAACTCACTCTGTAGACCAGGCTGGCCTCGAACTCAGAAATCCGCCTGCCTCTGCCTCCCAAGTGCTGGGATTAAAGACATGCACCACTACCACCACCTTTGAGGGTTGTTTTTAAGTAATTTTGGGATGTATGTATCTAGGTCTATTTCAGCACTTCTATGAGTGACTCTAGACTCTAGGCTAGGCTCTCTATTGAATCCATTAGTGTTCAGAGAATATTTGTTTACTCTGGCTTTTCAGAGTGCTTACATGCTTCCCAGTTTTGTGTGACTTGTTCTTGGCTAAGTCATGTATCCTTAGCAATAATTCACCTTAATGTCAGTGGTGGTTTGCATGTGATGGCACCATAGTCTCAGGTGTTTGAGTACTCAGTTCCCAGTTGGGAGCACTGTTTGGGGATGCTTGGGCGTGGCCTTGTTGGATGATGTCACTGAAACCTCAAAGCCTAGTACCATTCCCAGTGCACTCTCTGTTTTGTACGTGTGGTTTGAGATCTGTGCCCTCAGCGTCCTCTTGCAGCCTACCGCCATGCTGCTCCTGCTGTTGAGGACCTAACCCTCAGGAGATGTAAGCCCAAGCAAACTTCTGTAAGCTGCCTTGGTCATGGTCCTCTATCACAGCAATGATAAGGTAACTAACAGAGAATTTGGTTCCAGGGATGGAATATGTGTATTTTGTGCTTACATGTTGAAAGTATGAAATTTTATTTTTTGTTACTTTACAGGGGATTACAGTTAAGAGATAGCCTTGTGTCTCAGAAAAGATTTGTACCTTTTAAACAATATTGAGACTGAAAGAGTCTGAGGACTTATGGATTTAGACTTAAGTGTGTTGCTATTACAATGTGTCCACAAGTCTGTGGAGGCCAGGGAGCAGAAGGACGTACTCTAAGTGCAAATGTCCCACAGAGTCTCAGAAACTTAAAGACTTGGTCCCCAGTTGGTGAGCTGTTTGGGTAAGCGAAGGAAGTGGGACCTTGACGGAGAGCGGTTGTCACTAGGGGTGGCCCTTGAGGTCTCCGAGCCAGTGACCATTCCCAGTCCTAGCAGTTCAGACATGAGCTCTGAGATTGCTTTTCCCCCTTTCCCTCCTCGCTGTCCTGTACTCAGGGCCTCTGTGCCCAGCCTGTATTCCCAACACCTTGGATTTTAATTATAAACAAAAAAAGATCGTTTTTTTTTTTTTTTTTTTTTTTTTTACTTAGCTTAGGATCTCAGCTATGTTTTACCACAGACATAAAAGGTATAAATCTGAAAACAATGCAAAGCAGCGCTGAGCACAGAGTCATACACACTCTCCCACCCGCTTTGGCTCACATGTTTAGAGGCACAGTTAGGTAAACAACGCCGGCCATGTTCACACGGGAGGATCTCGTGTAATGATTCAGGGAATGCTTTTCTAGCAGTCCTCCTCCTCACAGACATTGGGAGCACGGCATAATGCAAGAGCCTGCCTAAGCCCATGAAAGCGTGAAAATAATGTACACACAGACACATACGGAAGAAGCATCTCAAATGATAATTGAAATTGTGCCTGAATAATATTTTAAGTGATTTAAATATTCTCTTTTAGATATTTTCAGGACGTCTGAAATGATCATATATTATTATTCCAATGGGTAATTTTTAAAAACAGATCAGCTTTGCCCATTATTCTTAGGAAATGAGCAGATCTGGACAGGACTCTCGTATTTAATGTTGAAATATTAGCATAAAGCGAATGGATTGAACATTATCACCACCATAAAAGTGAATGTAGAGGCAGGCGGCTTTGTCCACTTTGTGGTGCTGGAATAACTGGGGCAGGGGATGTTGTAAAGAGTACAGGTCGGCTCATGAAGCTCTGGAAGCCAGGAAGTCCATGGTCGGGGAAATCACCAGGTGTGGACTTAGTGGGCCTTCATGCTGCGTCCACTCAGTGGCGGGGAGGGGCACACACATCCGTGTGTGAGGGAGAAATGTGAAGGAATGCCCGCCACAGGAACCTCTCCTATAACAGTACCAGTCCTCCCCGAGGTCAACATCCTCAGGCCACAGCCACCTCCGAAAGCCTGCCCTTCAGCGGTGGTGCATTGAGGGTTCCGTTTCTACCTCATGCCTCTGAGGACTTGTTAGAACTGGGAGGGAGGACTGGGAGGGTTAAAGGCTCTTGTTCAAGCCAGAGACCCAGGTTCACACACACACACACACACACACACACACACACACGCACGCGCACGCACACGCGCACACACACACACACACACACACACACACACACACACACACACACGCACGCACGCACAGAGGAAGGCGGACTCAGGAGCAGGAAGGACAGAAAGGCATGACTAGCTACTTGTTACTCAAAGCACAGGATGATTGCACTGACTCGGAAAACAAGACAAAATAAACTTTTTTAAAAAAAAAATATTTTCAGAGAAATTAAAGAAGTCACATTACTAATACGGTAAAGGAGATGAATTGAATATAAGATCAGAAGAGAAGCAAGCTGGCAGAAATGAAAACAAAGAGAGAAATTTTGCGGTTAAAAATGATTATAGAGATGACCTCAGATAGGGAAATCGGATCCGAGTGTCACCCTCCCTCGACTCGTGTGCCTTGCCTGTGTGTGTGAGTGTGTGTGAGTGTGTGTGAGGTGTGTGAGTGTGTGTGTGAGTGTGTGTGAGGTGTGTGAGTGTGTGTGTGAGTGTGTGTGAGAGTGTGTGAGCAGGCTCTCCAGCTCTGTTCATGTTGGACTTGAACTCCTTACCCTCCTGGGTCAGCTTTCTGAGCCACTGGTCATAATTCATACGTCTGAAGAAAAAAAAGGACCTGTATTTGCCTAACTCCACCAAGAATAATATATTTTTCTGTTGTGTGATTTAACTCCCAGATAAAGGAAAACTCTATAGTCAGGAAAAAAGAAATTAAGTGGGAAAGATGCCTGAGTTGATCTGAGACCTGTCCATTCCAAATAGGTCCCATGGTAAAGTAGAATTGTTCCCACCATGTCAGGGCTGGAGAGATGACTCGGTGGTTAAGAGCACTCACCGCTCTTTTGGGGAAGTCGTGTTTAATTCTCAGTATCCAAATGGCAGCTAACAACTGCCCAGAACTCTGGTTCCACGACATCCAGGGCCATCTTCTGCCTTCCAGGGTTACTGTACACATACATCTAAGCAAAACACCCATACACATAAGATGAAATAATTCAAAGAACACATGGTTTCTGGTCAGTTAGGTCACTGTGCACATTTAACCCCCCTAGACATGCCAAATGTGTTGGCCTACTCCTGTAATCCTGGCACTCAAGATGTAGAGGCAGTAGGATTGCATATTCGAGGCTAGCCTGGACTACATTGTGAGACCCTGCCCCAGATAAATGGGCCAGTGTATAAATAAATGCATAAATGCATAAATACATAAATAAATAAATCCCTGTTACATTTCAGAGGGAGTTAACTTAAAAAAAAAAACCCACAGATATGCATTTTTTTGGACACATGATAATGTAGGAATTGCAGTAAAATTTCCTGAGCAAATTACTTTAAGGATTTCATACCCCCAGTCAAAATGAATAACTTATAAATAGAGATATTACAGTAAAATAATTGGTGGTGGTTGAATTGAATCTGATTAAACATTTCAGGCAATAGCATTTTTACCGTGTCATGTGAGCACTTCTGTAATTGAATTAAGCACGCGATGCCAGAGCACAGAGAGCAGCAGCTTGAGTGGAGAAAGCAGCGGGGGTCACGATTCTCCCGATTCTCCCAAGGGGCGCATGGTACTTACCTGGAGACTTAAAGAGTCACAAGTTACTAGGGAAACCCGGAAGGCATGATCACGGAGGAAGGGAGAGTAGAAAGGGTGAAACCACGATGACTGCACATTTCACATGTGATTAGTAATTAAGTTCATTAATATTTTATGAACTAATCATTACTATTCTTCCATTTACTGGAGGCTTTGCGCATTTGTATAAAACTTAGATTTCCACCTCCCTGCCTCCAAATAAAAGCAAGATGTATTTGGTGCATGCAAATAAAAAGGACCATGTTGGTACTTCTTTCTCTTACACAGGGAAGACAGTTACTAGAGCAATCGTTAAAGTCTGTAAGTCGAAGCTCCCTACTAACCAGAGGGTGCAATGTGGTATTTGTTCGTTGTGGTTTTTCTATGTTAGGTGACTTTTCTAAAGTATGTGTACCAATAAAGTCGTTAACACTTTTACTGGTATCTTCACAAGATCATTCTTTACAATTACATGTATCTGTCCCAGCCTCTGTACTGCAGGAGTTTACAGAGACAGGACACTCTGTCGCTAAGGTCAGCATACATAGGCAGTAGCCAAATCGGGCCTGCCACCTACTTTTGTGAATAAAGCTTTATTGAAAAGGTTTGTGCCTTGTTTTGGCATGTCGTCTATAGCTCTTCTCACACTACGGCAACAGGGTTGAGTCCCGTAGCAGAGGCTAACGGTCTTGAAAGCCTTAACTCTGTCCCCTCTGCCCTTTCCCAGGCCGTGTGTGGGCCCTCGCTGATGGAACATGCAAGGAGTGAACAGCTGCTTAAGATCACATGCGTGAACAGCACATGTTCATGTGACAAGAGCCCCATGCTCGGGCAAACTCAGTAGTAGCTCTCAGAGAAAGTCACTTCAACAGCTGGAGAAGCGCTTGGTCAAAGGAGGGAGCTTGGTAGGCCAGATTCCAAGAGGTAGCCATGATCAGTTCCAGATAATTCAGTAGCTTGAGATGATTGGCTTTGTTAGAATCCAGGGAAAATGTCATTTTCATATGTGCATACATGCATACAAGCAAATCTACATGCGTATTATGTATTTGCAGTCTTGGAGCCTGAACCCAGGCCCTGGTCAACTATTGGTCAAATGTCCTCTGTCTGAACCCTATCTGTAGCCTTCTTTCCACTTGATTGCTTTGTTATTTATGTAGAACAGTCTCGGTTCGTCCGTATGCCAGGCTGGCTCCAAGCTCACTGTGTGACTCAGGCTGGCCTCAAACTTGCAGCAATCCTCCTCCCTCGCCTGAGTTCTGGGATGAGAGGCAGGAGTCGTGCTGCCAGTAATTCTATATAGATTAAAAGAATGCCAGGCCTCGAGTATATATTGACTGAACAGTATTCATTCAACGCAATCTCTGTTATCATCAATATTCACGATGCTTGTGATTTTTTTGTTTGTTTTTTTGGTTTTTCGAGACAGGGTTTCTCTGTGTAGCCCTGGCTGTCCTGGAACTCACTCTGTAGACCAGGCTGGCCTCGAACTCAGAAATCCGCCTGCCTCCGCCTCCCGAGTGCTGGGATTAGAGGCGTGCGCCACCGCTGCCTGGCGATGCTTGAGATTGAAAGTATAGAGGACTAAGCATACTTTGTCATAAGAAGAGGTTTTTGTTTTCTAGGCTACTTCCAATCGGACTGATATTAGCTGCGAGGGTTGCATTGGCCAGCAATTATTTCTATTCCCATCTGATCAGGCTCCAGGAACAGGTGACATGTTAGGGCTGTCTTTTATATTTGGGTAAAAATCTTGTTCACCGCTTACCACTCACAGAACATTCTGTTTTTGATTTTTTTTTTCCATCATGAAAGATGCCATCTGTAGATTTTAAAATTAAGAAATTTAGTATGACTCTCACTTTCTTTGTAGGACTTTCATTGTCAGCATAACTCTAGAATAGCATCTCCGTGGGAAGTGTCCTGGCCATTAGCCTATGCCTTGTTCTTCACACAAATACAACGAGCTGCCTTGTTTTCCTTTATTTCCCTTTAAAAGCTAAATTGGGGTGATTGATACTTACAGGATAGCTGCAAGCGAGTGGCCAACAACCGGCAAAGCATTTTACAGTATAAGTCTCTCTAACGTTAATGCCGGTTAGAAAATGAAATTCGAGGACAGTAAGGTCCCGCATTAACTCTTAGGAAGTTTTCATTTCTGACAAAACATTGCTCGTTTGGAAGTATTTTTATTACGATTTGATTTAGCGTGAGTTGATTTTAAACATGCAACATATAGATACTTAGTAATCAAAGAGAGTAACAGTGTTGTCACTGTGTACTATTTAATATTCAGGAATGACTGTACATCTCCTTGGTAATATTTCTGGACTGTTAGGTTTTCTTGATCAAAACGTTATTTTCTGGGAATCTTTTCTGAAGGACTCTTAGCCTGCTAACGAACACTTGGAGAATGTTCTTAGGCTGTGCTCTTGAGTGGCACACTTTAGAAAAATTGATTATGACCTTAGGCAAACCACCGTGGCATTTATCTTTTGTCCAGGACCGGCGCTAGGATTTTAGAGTTGCTAAATACATGGGTCTTGTGCTCTGTCCCGCTCTGGTTTTCACAACTGCTGGGATTTATTTGCTGCTGTGTTCCTGATGCCGTTTGGCGCAGAAGCTCACAGCGTATTGAATTCTCAGAATTCGCCTCCTGGGTAGTGTCTACCTAGCTGGCGTCCGGTGCTCTGTCTCCCCTCCCCCAACCAGTATTACGGGGTGTCATCGCCCTTCCTTAACACGGTGGTGTCCTTCCGAAGGAGTTGCCTTTTCAATACTTAAAACGGAAAGAAACAAAGGAGACCAGAAGAGCAGGCCAGACTCCTGGATTCAAGAGACTCTGGGTCCCCACGAACTATTAGAGTTCACTTGATCCTGTAGGGTGTTCGATGTCTTATAAGACCCGCCCCCATGATCATTTGATGTGCATTTCTGTGCTAAGTGTCTCTTAGGCCCAAGTAAATTAAGGATATCTACCCAAGGTGGTGTGTCACCTATGAACTTATTTCATATAGGCTTGAGGGAAAAATCTACTTAATAAAAAATATATTGATAGAGGAATTAAACTTCACTGGTAATCATGTTTTTGTTTTGTGTTTTGAAATATATAAATAGAATTAAAAATTTTTAATTTTTGCGAAATAATTTTAAGTTGTAATTCTTGTCCATTTTTACCCCCAGATGAATACTTTGTGTCAGACAGCCTATAGGAGAATAATTTAGGGTGTATGGTTTTAAAAATATTTTTCCTGTCTTGTAAGATGAAAATAAAGATTTTCTGTAAAATATATTAGTTATATACTTGTTTTTAAACTGAAATACAAGCAGCTGCAGCTTACATAAAAATATATAGTTTAAGACTTGAATTTTTGTCCTTGAATAAATAGTTATTTCAATTTAATTACAAGGAAGCAGTTCTGTGGCGACAAAAAACGGCTTAAAGGAAGTGTGCCTTAAATATGAATTAGTGGCTTCTTCGAATCATGAGATAAATTAGTTTAATTACACGTGGCGATTTTCTTGGCTAGTGATGTCACGTGTGATAGAACCTGCCTTCCCTTCCCTTAAACCTCAAGCCAATTAGAAGAACTTTTAAGCTCTTTGTCGCAGGCCACCATGGAGGGCCGCAGAGACGCTCTTTAATCCAATAAACATTTCATTTGGATCATGAAAAGCAAACATGAGGAGGTGCCCCTATAAAGGCGGGTGTGACAGGGATCTACCCACGAAGAGCCGTGAGGAATTTGCCAAATTAACCAAGAGGTCCTCATATCTGACACACAAACGTGTCAAAACTAACGGAATCATTATTTAATTTGCTTGAACTCTACTTAGAGGGAACTCTGAAAAGCCACGACTGTTTTCTTCAAAGCCTCCACTGTGGGGCGGGATGGACAGGGCAGAGAGAGGCTGTGAGAACCCCAGATAGCAGTTAGCCCTGGCCGGAGCGGTCAGAAAAGGGAATAGATAATTAGGCATAATTAGCGTGTATGAATCGTCTCTCTGCCCTTCGCTTGAATAAATTTTGAAGAAAAAAACCCCCTCGTGGTGCAGAGCCTTTGATGTTGGGAGTCAGTGTGGCCTGGCTGCACAGAGGCAGTGCTTTATACTTTTGACATAATGGTTGTGGTACAGAAAGACTGAATGGACCCCGCACCCCGTCTGCTTTATACCAAGGACATTTGGATTCTCTCTTGAAACAAAACTGCATCACAAGTTTTCAGTTGTCCTTAATGAGGTAGCGGGCCTCATCGGGCCTCCGAGGGAGCCATCTTTAGCTTTGTTTAAATTTTAAGCATGCTGTGGTTTTTTTTCCCTGGGAAATCTGGGGTTTGTTCTGTTTTGTTTTTTAAACGAAAACCTCTCCCCACTCCTTAGCTTGCACCTCTAGAAAGGATGACTGTGCAGGAGAGCCAACTAGAAAAATTAAACAAAATTTATCACACAGAAGACAGCGCATTTCTGCGCTTTCAATCCCTCCTGGTTTGGTGAATCTTTCTGTCCGCAAATTGGTAACATTCTAGTAAGATTGTTTTATAAGCAAGATGATAAGAAACCACACAGGGAGTAATTTTAGGTTGCTTTTTGCAAAGAATTTACCTTAAAATGGAAATGACACTAAGGAAAAGGGAAGCATGTTATTAGTTACAGGATTTAAGTTTTTAAGTGAGATCGGCTTGGTTAAAATATCACCCGTCTATTTACTGTAAACTTCATTTCATTTTTGAGCCAAATTCACATCCTGAGAACCTGATCGTGTGTCCACTACGGTCTGCACTGTCAGTTCACTCCCGGGAAGGAAGAGCTTCCTTGGAGACAGCCTTGTATTTATTTTGAAGATTTTGCGTGCTCAGAAACAACCAGCTCACCTAAAGTCCAGTGTTCATTTATTTTGCTAGTTGACTTACGTTCCCTTGGACGGTCCGACAGATTTTCAAATTGATCCCCGGCAAAAATAAGTCACCTGAACACTCAGAAGTAACCTGTCTGTTTTGCAAGGGTGGAGGGAAAGCCAAGGAAGGTAGGCAGGCTGCTCAGGCTCAGAGAAATGCCCCTCCATAAGTCTCCTGCGTCTGACACATTTCCAGCCGCTCCCATCAGCGATTTGGCATTGCATGAAAAAGAAAAAATAAACCAATCTCCCCTTCAGATCTAAGTGCCACCCTGCGTCCCCCTAATGTCCTTCCTTCAGCACGTGCCAGGTGTAATTCAGTCACACCCGTCCGTTCCTCGTGTGTCATCTGCGAATCAATGTCCGTGTCACTGCTTCAGGATGGCTTTCTTATGACGTCGTGATTCCGAGTAGACTTCTTTCAAGCCACAATGCTCTGAGACGCTTTTTTGGCTACTTAACCCACTTTGCATATTGTACCATTTGTAGACTAAAGTAGCCTTTTATGCTTGAAGTTGATTTGAACTCTGAAAGGCAACACCTGAACATCTCACAAAACTGGATAATTATGGCTGATTGTGTTTTTCAGGTATAGGTCACAGGAAATTCATTTGGGGTAAAGTACGTACAAAGCTAAGAAATATGCAGATCCCCTGTTGTAGGACTGTGTAAAAATTATTTACAGTTAATACTTGCATAAAGGTTAGAAAGGTTGATGAAGTGATATTTAGTTTTGCTTTACTATTCACTGCATGTCAGAATGTAATTATGACTGATTCATGAAACTGTCTTAGAAACGAACCATCTTTATTAAAATGCTGATCAAGATAAGAGCTGACAGTAATAAAGAATAGAACATTTAGTCTTGTTGCTTTTGAATGATTGCTAATTACCCCAGAGGTCATGTATAGTGCTTGCTAGGATTCATTGACATTTATTTCTTTTAAGTCTGCTGTTTCAACAACATCTGAGCGAGAAGACACAAACTGTGCACAGTGAACAATAGTTTGGCCAAGATCTCCAGGCTCCAAATGCCTAAGACATTTGTTTTCCTACTACGTGAATTTACTTTTTCTCCGTCAAAAATCATAATTATACTAGGGGTGTTTAGCACAAAATACTTTGTGTGTGCATTTGCTGTTGACTGTGTCGGTGTCTTTATTTCCCATTTTAAGTTGCTCTGTGCCCCATACATAGGCTACTAAGACCGCGTTGTCTCAGTATATATATATATATGCATATAAAATTAACAAAGCCAGACTGTCCACTGGCACGTAAGTTAGAATCCGTAGAAAGGCTTCCAAATGCATAATTACAATATACCTTACTATCTATAACTAGTGCTTAATTTGCTTCTTAGGTTTTATTTAAGAAGAACTTTGTCATTGTCTCTAAAGATGTGTGGGAATCTATATATTCTATTCCTCAGCCTAAAATGCTTGGTAGGATACATATATTAGTAAGCTTTGGTTTATCTGGCTAAACCTTTTCATAATATCTAAAGTAACCTTTAAAATTGTTTACAACTCAAAGTAGTAATGTGTGTGTGTGTGTGTGTGTGTGTGTAAACCATTCCCCAACTTATCTGTGTAGTGTCCATATGGCAGAAAAACCAAGAGCTTCCATGGGCCATCTTTAAATTGCGCTGTCATTTGCCTTAAGATTGTCCAGCTAGCAGAGAACCAGGTTTACAACCCGGATTTCTGTTCTTCATTGAGAGTTTCTTCCACCAGACCACGTTGCACAATTGTGTGTGTGTGCTCATTATATTGGCATATTTCGTACATTACAACCTTTGGGTAGAATTAATTATTTTGCATTCTTTTCCATCAAGAATTCTTTATCTTAGGTGTGTAGACGTGGAATCTGCCTTACTCATCTGACCATGGTCTTGTCGGCAGTGAGTTGGGTAAAGTGAGACTCAAAGCTTGTTTCTAGCTAACAGCTTAAAGTCACTCCTCAGCAACTTCTCTTTTTTTGTTCTTGTTCTTGGTGGTTGTTTTATTTTGTTTTTCAAGACAGGGTTTCTCTGTGTAGCCCTGGCTGTTCTGGAACTCACTCTGTAGACTAGGCTGACCTTGAACTCAGAGATCCACCTGCCTCTGCCTCCCAAGTGCTGGGATTAAAGGAATAACTATTGGATTGATTTAAGTTCTCTTTTCATCCTCAGAGAAAAGCACTAATGAACAATGGCAGAGAAAAAGTCGAGCAAATGAAATGAAGAAAGGGAAGGACTGGAGTTTAGAATTTTATAATCGCTATGTTGGATACCATAAATTATTATTAATCAAGTGTACAGAGAAGATTGGAGTCTGGTTTTGAAGCTAACTATTTTATTGGGATTTAGTTAACTCCACAATTTTTGAGTATAAAAGCCATGTGCTGTGAACACTGCACATTTCCAACACAGCCAGTGAGGTATTGTGTTCTGTTCATGTTGGGGGGGGGGGGACAAGTTCTTTCTTACCACGGCTATTTGTACAGGAGAAGAAAAAAATCCTTTTGGTAGATTTTTGGTTGTGAATAATCTAGATTTCTTCAAAGTGACATTTACTCTGGGAGGTTCCTGTTACCTGAAGATGTGTTGGATAGTTTCTCTTTGTGGAGAAAATAAAGGTTAGCTTTGTGTTTGGTAGGGCAGTTATTCCAAAGCCTTGTCTCAGGGTACGTGTTTGAACTGCTTTATACCTGTCCTGGGTCACTTTCCCTTTCTGTTTGCTGTCGGGATTGAGGACACTGGTTGTCCTGGATAAAGTCAACAGCAGGTAAAGACTGGAGTGTTAGCCACAGTTGTGCGCTAAGACAGAGCTGGCAACACAACACGTAATGGTTGTGGTTCCAGTAAGCCACGCAGCTATCGGCTGCTTCTGAGCATGGCTTCTAGGGGACAATACACAAAGCGATGTGTTGTGGATTTAAGAGTGTGATCATGGTGTGTGTGCACATGCGTGTTTACTAAATGACAAAAGCCCCCTTACCCCTGTCCTCTGCCTGTCCTACCTACTTTCCACTCCACCTGATGTCTCCTGCCCTCCTCAGGAAGAGTCACTGTCAAATCTTAGTTTAAAGTATTTTTGTGTAGATTCATGTACAGACATATCTGTATATATGTAGTTTTATTTATATCTGCAAATATATAGTTTCATTTTCTTGTAAATTAATGGGATTGTAGGTATATCTTAACTTGAGTTGTGTTTAAGAGGCTGTTGTAAATTTACTTCAACAATTTTTTGTTTGTGTGTGTGTGTGTGTGTGTGTGCATGTGCGCATGTGCATGCGTGTGCGTGCATGTATGTGTGTGTGCGTGTGTGTGCATGTGTGTGTGCGCGTGCGTGTATGTGTGTGTGCGCGTGCGTGTATGTGCGTGCGTGCGTGCGTGTGTGTGTGTGCATGTGCGCATGTGCATGTGTGTGCACGTGCGTGTGTGCACATGTGCATGCGTGTGTGTGCGCGTGCATGTATGTGTGTGTGCGTGTGTGTGCATGTGTGTGTGCGCGTGCGTGTATGTGCGTGTGTGTGTGTGTGTGTGTGTGTGTGTGCATGCACACTGCAGCACATGCGCCGGTCAGAAGACAGCTTGGAGGTGTCGGGTCTGTCTTTCTACCGTGTGCTTCTTTGAGACTAAATTCAGGCCCTTAGGCTTCGAGACAGGATACCTTTACCTCTTTCAATTCTGAAAAGAACTATTTTAATGGAATTTATTTGTTTATTTTGGGAGAGCATGCGGTGGCACGAACACAGAGGACAGAGACACTTCTGGGGGCCCGTTTTCCTTTCCATCACATGGGACCTGGGCACTGAACTCCGGTCATCAGCCTTGGAGGCAGGCACCTTTACCTGCTGCGCCATTTTGCTGGCTCATAAATTAACTCCGTATGAAATGATTGCAGTTATTATTTTGATTCCTGTGAGGCTGTTAGAAGGTATAGCCATGGCTTTGGAGTGTCAGTGGGACATCTTCTGGCCTGAGTGGAAACGGCGTCTTACAACTGGGGCCGAGTGACCTCTGGGTGCCTTCCTCCTCAACTGTCCCCACTTTCCTGATGAACAGAAACAGCTCTTCACATTAACTTTAGAAATCTTTGTTTTGCTTTTTTACCCTGTGATAAAGTAATTTGAACAGCGATGTGTTAGTCCCTCTCCTGTCTACGGTTTTATAAAATACCTTAGACTATTTTTATATTGAAGAAAGTTTTGCTTGGGCTCATGGACCTAGGTCTATGGGCAACATTTGGGGAGGGTCTTTTTGCTGGTAGATTCTGAGGTGGTGCGGGTGTTACACAGCAAGTGACTGGTATCATGCTAACATATCCGATGCATGCTGTGTATATAAGCATGCTGTATATGTGTGCCTTCCGATGTCAATATTCAGTCAAGGGAACTCACCTCTGGTGACATGCCCGAGTCTCAGTTGCCTTCTAAAAGTCCCACCTCTAGATACTAGTGGGATCAACTCCCCATCTTTCAATAACTCCACATTGGGGATTTGTCCTGGCTAGTTTTGTGTCAACTTGACACAAGCTGGAGTTATCACAGAGAAAGGAGCTTCAGTTGAGAAAATGCCTCCATGAGATCCAGCGGTAAGGCATTTTCTCAA
Source organism: Uromys caudimaculatus (assembly GCA_028551405.1). Lineage (NCBI taxonomy): Eukaryota > Metazoa > Chordata > Mammalia > Rodentia > Muridae > Uromys > Uromys caudimaculatus. The sequence continues at coordinate 7,700,563 of CM052720.1, forward strand.
TTAGTGATCAAGGGCGGAGGGCCCCTTGTGGGTGGTGCCATCCCTGGGCTGGCAGTCTTGGTCTCTATAAGAAAGCCAGCTGAGCAAGGCAGGAGAAGCAAGCAAGCAAGCCAGTAAGTTACATCCCTCCATGACTTCTGCATCAGCTCCTGCTTCCTGCCCTGCTTGAGTTCCAGTCCTGACTTCCTTTGGTGATGAACAGCAGTGTGGAAGTGTAAGCTCAATAAACCCTTTCCTCCCCAACTTGCATCTTGGTCATGATGTTTGTGCAGGAATAGAAACCCTGACAAGGACAAATTGGTACCAGCATAGTGGGGTATTCCTGTCACAACCTGACTTTGTTTTGGGGAGGACTGTGGAAGGACTTTGGAACTCTGGGCTAGAAGATCCATTCGGTGTTAAGAGCTCTGTGGGATGTTGTGTAGGAGCTTGGAAGATAATGTTGAGAACAGTGCAGAAGATGGAGGCCTGGCTTGTGAAATTTCAGAGGAAGATTAAAGACTCTTATCAGGGCCATTGCTAGTTTGATTTAAGATTCTGTGGTTTTGGTTAGCTGGGGCTGAAGAAATCAGCTGTGATTAACAAGATACCAGAACTACTAAAGCAAAACCATTGCATTGCTGGTTAGCTGGAGCTAAGGTATTAGAGGTGATTAAGAAGAGACCAACATCATTGAGATGAAATCTACTGGGAAGTGTTTTCTGAGTGCACAGAGGCTGGGTTCCAGAGATAGCCAGGGTTGTACCTTGTGCTGTGACTGGACTTGGTAATGTGTAAGAGTCACCCAGGTGGTACTGGTTTTGAAGGCATGAAGGAGTCATTGAAGAGCAGCTGAGGCTCGGCACTGTGAGAGGCTGCAGAAGGCCATTGGTGGAGGTGCAGCCTCAGTTGCATTTAACAGCCCAGGACAGAAGGGGGTCATGTAAAGGAGGTAAGGCTTGGCACCGTGAAGAGAGCCTATGAGAGGCTGTTGGTAAAGCCTAGTTACAGTGGAAGACAGCAGTGTTTTGGAGATGCCAGTACCATGAGATGACCACCAAGAACAGCAGCAGCAGTGGAGTACAGGCATCTGGGGCCTAGAAGACAAGGTGTGTGCTACAAAGGGCAGAGCTGGAGAAGTGACTCAAGCCCTTGGAGGAATCCAGAAGATCGTGAGTGGATCTCAGACATTGGATAGTTGGACTTTGATTTTGCTTTTGATTGTGACTGTGCCCTGAAGGAAGAAGGTATTTTAGTGGAGCCCACAGTTAAGAGACTTTGAGTTTTTAAAAGACTTTGAATTTTAAGAGATTGGATATTTAAAAGGGATTGAAATGTTAATATGTAAGAATTTGCAAAGACTGTATGACTTTTAAAGTTATTTAGATCTTGGGGATGAATAAGAAAGTAAGGGTCGAGACTTAATGGTGATGTGTTTGTGTGTCAAGTTGACAAGGGGTCAATTGTACTGGCTAGTTTTATGTGTCAACTTGACACAAGCTGAAGTTATCACAGAGAACAGAGCTTTAGTTGAGAAAGTGCCTCCATGAGATCCAGCTGTAAGGCATTTTCTCAATTAGTGATCAAGGGGGGTGGACCCCTTGTGGGTGGTACCATCTGTGCACTGGTAGTCTTGGGTTCTATAAGAAAGCAGTCTGAGCAAGCCAGGAGAAGCAAGCAAGAAAGTAAGTCAGTAAGTTACATCCCTCCATGGCCTCTGCATCAGCTCCTGCTTCCTGACCTGCTTGAGTTCTAGTCCTGACTTCCTTTGGTGATGAATAGCAACATGGAAGTGTAAGCTCAATAAACCCTTTCCTCCCCAACTTGCATCTTGGTCATGATGTTTGTGCAGGAATAAAAACCCTGGCTAAGACAAGATTAAACTCCAATGAGGGAAGAATCAACCAAAATGAAATATGTATGAAAAATCCCATTTTGAAACCTGTTACTTTCTAAGCTAACTTTACAAATAAAAACAAAATATATGGATAAAAAGAAAATAGCATTGATATATGACTTCACATTCACTCATATTACTGACACCATCAATCAATCAACCAATCAGTCAATTGCCAGTGTATGAATAGCAGCATATGGACAATATTTTATCACTTCTGACTGGATCACCAACTTGGCTCAAGGAACTGAAATAGTCTTAAATGGCATTTACGTTTTTAAATAGCTGGTTTATGTTTTCTACAGTTCTTAACTGATATTTTAAAGATGATAAATACTGAATTTTATGAGTCCAAATATTTTAAAATTTTTATTTATTTATTTAGTGTGTGTGTGTATGTGTGTATGAATTTAAGTGCACCACATGCATTCAGTTACCTCCGAGGCCGGAAGAGGGTGTCAGATCCCCTGGAACTAGACAGAGGTTGTGAGCTTCCATGTAGGTGCTGGCAAGCAGATCTGCGGCCTCTGAAAGAGAGCCAGCAAGTGCTCTTAACTGCTGAGCCTTCTCTCAGCCCCCCCCCCCCCCGAGTGTTACAAAGGAAGCCAGTTTATCTAGACTAGAAGAGAGAAAGTAAATCTTAGCATCCCAAACAAGACCTGCTGGACAACGGAGTCTCTCCAAGCTGGTGTGCCTCTCTTCTGTGGACGGCGGCAGTGGTGATGTCTGAAGTTCTGACCACAGAGGCTCCTTCAGCGCTGCGTGGGGCTTGGTCAGCCATCCCACCAACCTCTGATGCTTTGCCCTTTTGGAAAGAATGGAGGCCTGGCTCCCTTGAACATCATCCTAGTGACAGATGTAAAAGGTCATCGCTTCAGGGGAAGAGTGGATGATTGGACACCTTGGCTGTGCTCACAACCCAACTCTACAAGCCAGGCTCCATACCGGACCTACAGGTAGCTTGTCATTACCACGGCCATCTTCTGCTCCTTCTGTACGCTTCCCTTGTGCCTTTATCAAGTTCCTTCATATGATGCTCTGGCTTTCTCAGTGTGGTTGGTGTTCCTTCATCCATTCAAATAGTTCTTGACAACCCAGATACTTTCTGTCTTTTGCTGCCACTCAGAAGAATGATGGTCGTAAACAAGAGGAGGTCACCCGCAGTTCCGGTGACAAAAACAACTTAAGGGAGGGTAGGTTTGTTTTGGTTTGTATTTGGTTACCAAGGTTTCAGAGGGTTTCAGTTCACCTTGTCAGAAAGTCCTGATGATGTACCAGGACACAGAACAAGGCTTGAACCCGGGACCGGTACAACTTTCAGAAGCGCACTCCTGGTGACCTCACTTCCTAAAGCCTCCACAGCCTTCAAAACTGTTACAAGCTGGGTACCAAGGACTCCGAGCATGAGCCGGAAGGAGACACTGTGTCTTCAAACCACAACATCCTGCGCTTGGAACCCCAAAGGGTCAGAACTCTCTCAGTGCAAAATGACCTCAGTCCAGCTTCAAAAGTCCCATAGTCTTAACAGATCCGACCCTGTTCAAGAGTTTAAAATCTCAGAGCCTCAAGGCAGTCTCCTGGCTGTGAGTCCTTGTAAAATCAAAACTACAAGTCCCATATTCCTAATCTATCGTGGTTCGTAGCAAACATTCCCAATCCAAGAGGGAGAAATGGACAGACAACAAGAAAAAACTGGACCAAAGCAACCAAAGCGGGGCAAACAGTAAATTCCATAGCTCCATGTCCAGCACCCAGGGCACACTGAGTATGATCAAAGATAAAACCAGCTAAGACAGCTCCATCTCTAAGGTCCTGACATTTGCAACACATGTGGCTCCTCTCTTGGGCTGGCTTGGCTCAGTGCTGGGCCCGGGCTCCCCCGCCATTTCTTTGCTCCCTCTTTGAATTAATTCATATTAATTATTTATAATGGATTTCATCAAGACATCATCGCACCGCATGTACTGTGTTTTGATCGTATCTCGCACTCCCTCTCCCCCCAGCTCCTGCTGAGAGCAGTGAGTCTGCTTTCGTGTCCCCGACTTTTAATTTTAATTTAATTTAATTTTATTTTATTTTAATTTTTTTTATTTTTTGGTTTTTTTCGAGACAGGATTTCTCTGTGTAGCCCTGGCTGTCCTGGAACTCACTCTGTAGACCAGGCTGGCCTCGAACTCAGAAATCCGCCTGCCTCTGCCTCCCAAGTGCTGGGATTAAAGGCGTGCACCATCACCGCCCGGCAACTTTTAATTTTTAATTTTAATTTATTTGCTACCTCACTGGATTTCACTAGGGTTGCTTACATGAAACTTAGGAGCTATGCAGAGAAGCACGGGACACCTTCCCACTGGCCACACCACTGAAGTAAATGTCATTTCTCCTCCTCACACCTCCCTCACCCTACCACCAGGAGCTGTTTATAAGCCCTCAGAGAGGGGTGGGCTCTCCTGAGCTCCTCCCCAGCCAGGACACGATGTTGGTGAAGCCAGTCCTATGGCGCTTTTATAGACATTCACAGCCATATCCCTCATTTCCTCCACCCTTACACTCATTCTGCACCTTCGGTGATATAGATACCCAACTTACGGCTGAGCATTCACCAGCAGTCACTTATTCTCAGTACTTTACCTGGTGTGGGTCTCGGCAGTTACCACCACCCTCTGCAAAAGGACGCTTGCCTGAAACCGACAGCATCGGTAACCCGTGGGCATAGATGTAGTTGGAGAGAAGGCCATTTGAATGGCACCTCACGTCCGTCCACTTACCAGAGCATCAGCAGTGTCTTCATAGGAAGCTGTGGTCCCTAGCCATGGCCTTCTGACTGGGTTCCCTTGTGTGGAGCAGGACTCAAATCCAACCATAAAGTGTTCCGTCACCCCCAGACCAGAGGCGCCACTAGTGTAGAACACCTTGCCTGGCCGCTGGTGGTGGTGCAAGCAGGGCCCGCAGAGGAAGAGTGCTGTCGATGGGAACCCTGTCCCAGCAGCCTGCACAGTGCCTCCCAACTCGACTTCTCCATGTCTTGCAACCCAGTAGGTCTTGCCATCTCGTGCTGGTAGCTGACCAACAGCAACGGGGATGCTCTCTCGCACCTTCTCCTGGCCCCAGGGCTTTTAGTCGCCTGTGGCTTCTCAAAGCAGCGTTGTCTACACACAGGGCACCTGTATTCAAACTATTTGCGGTTTTAAAAATTACTGAATATGGCTTATTCATACATCATAAGCTTTGGTGGCCTCCTGGTGCCCTCTCCTCACCCCATCTCTCACCTCCCTTCCCACTCCACAGCCCCCCATACTTCCATATCAAATGTGATCTATGACCCCGTCTCCACAGCTCTAAGAAGTTACTTCAGCCTTTCTGTATTCATTAGGACGTGCACTGTGCTCTAATCTATGACCTACCTTAGAGAAGGTTTTGCGGGCTCCTGAGGAAACTAATTTGCGGAGTTTGGACAGAATACTGTATAGATGTCCGTTAGGTCCTTTTGACCTATGATGTCATTCTAACTGTAATGTTTCCAATTGTTTATTGATTGATTGATTGATTGACCCGTATGTTGGTGGCCATAGAGTACATAAGTCACCCACCATTGTGGAGTCCACCAGTGTTTGGTGCGAGCATGTGTAGATCTGTAATGTCGTCTTGGGCCGCTCCTCAGTCATAATCAAGTGACCGTTAAAGACTCTCCTCTCCCTAGTTTTGGCTTGAGTCTCTTCCCAGGCATTAGTGCGGCAACGCCCACGTGCATCCTGGTGCCATCTACTTGGACGCTGTGCTCCGTCCTTTCCCCTGAGGCGCTGACTACCTTAGGTGAGGTATGGATTTTGGAGGCAGAAAATAGACGGATCCTGTTTTTTCAATCCAGTTGACTAGTCTATGTCTTTTGCTTCAGGGAATTGGGGCCATTAATATTCAGAGTTAGTACTGAGAGGTGCATGTTACTTTTAGAAAGGAGGAGAAATTCTGAAACAGCTTATTGAGAAGTCAATTCCATTTATTGCAAAATAAAGGAGAGATAGATAGATAGGTAAACAGACAGATAGATAGAATTACATGACTAAGTAATAAGCAGCAGAAATCAGCTTATCAAATTGGAAAATTTGCCAGTGGTTGAGAGGAAAAGAAGATGGTCTGTCACTTGAGGCAGATACCTGAATGCCAGACTGCCTGAGCAAACGCCCCTCACACCATCCCCAGCCCAGTCCCCTGGGAAGCAGCTTGCAACCACCGCTCGTTCGTGTTTGTTTGGCAGATCCAAACTAAGTCTTGAAGTTGGCAGGTACTTGCTGAACTGCGAGTGCACATTTGTGATATAAAACAGCGTGGCATACTTAATAAAATCCAAGAAGGTCCCAAGGAAACAGCCCCCATATCTAAAATTCAGTTGTGAGGGGGTCGGGGACTTAGCTCAGTGGATAAAATGCTGGCTGTGCGAACGTGATGGTCTGAGTTTGTCCCCAGAAGCCTTTTAAAAGCTAGATAGGTGTGATGGCTGCCAGTGATCCCAGACCGTGGGAAGCAGAGACAGGGGGTCCCTGGAGCGAGCTGGCTAGGGACACTGGTACCGATTGGCAGTCTCCGGGCTCAGCAAGAGGGCACGCCTCAGAAAATAAAGTGGAGAATGGGCAAGGAAGACACAAACATAAACTTCAGGGCTTGACACTCACAGGCAGCTCATGTGTACCACACACATGTATACATGGATGCAGACACACAGACAGACACACAGACAGACACACAGACTGACAGACACACACACCAATTGTTTGAGGCTATCCCAGGCTACATAGTGAGATTCTGAAATAAACAGACAGGTTTAATTGTAACCACAGCATCAGCAGATAAGCGGGGATATTCACATGGCACGGGTGTGAGTGTAGATCAGTACAGCCATCTTTAAAAGCCGCCCGTGTTCACTGAAGCCAAACTTACGCTTAGTGTGTGGTCAGACGGTTCCCGTTGTGGGTCATCTACCGTGAGCACAGACACGCCACAGCAGAAATCACATGCAAGAGTGTTTGTTGCTACGTTAGTGGTCAAGCTAAGTAGCTGGAAGCCTTAGCTGTCATGAACCGTAGAACAAGCTGTGCTCTGTGGTGCATACTGTAATCCCAGCCTCCGGAGGTGGAGGCAGGAGGATTCATGATCATCTCCATTATACGGCGACTTAGAGGTCAGCTTGGGCTACAGGAGACCCTGTCTTAAGAAACCAAAAACTAAACCAATAAATAAACAAACAAATAAACAGAGCCACAGAAGTATGACTCTCTTCCGGCACACTCAAAGCTAAACTAGTGACAGTACGATGCCTAGGAGCAGATCTCACAAACGTAAGAGAAGAGCCATATGAAGGAGTTCATTCTGTGTGGTTCTGCTACGTAAAGCTCTAAAACCAACTCTCTGCTGCTGGAGTCAGGGTTCTGGTGCCTGTGGGGAGGTGGAGGGAGACACTGGACCGCAGAAGTTCTCGTAATGCTTTGCTCGGATTGAGTGTTTGTATTACGTCTTAATGACAAAAGCTAAACATGCAGAAGCTTATGTATTCAAGTTTTTAATCACTGTTGCTGGAGAGATGGCTCAAGTAGGTAGGAGTGTTTGCCGTACAGTGGGACCTGAGTTTGGATCCTTAGTACCTGCATAAAAATGTAGGTGCTTGTAGCCCCAGCAACGTGGGAGATGGAGACAGGATGACCCACAGGACGTAGCACCTGAAAACCAGTGAGCTCCAGGTTTAGGGAGAGACTCTGTTTCAATGGAGTTAGCCGGAGAGTCATACCACAGGACGCCCAATTGCACCCCAAGCTTATACACACAGATATACACATGTACACACGCACACACATCTACACATGCATACGTGTACACACACACACACATGTGCGCGTGGATGGACACACTCTTAAGCTCTAGAAATGCAGGACATGGTTTATCTTAAGTGAGACTTAAGCCATTGGTATGTAAAGCTGGCTCAGAAAACTGAGGACATGTCTGTCCGCTCCTCTTCTTGGCTCAATTTCTCCCTGGTGCTTGCCACCTGCTCATGGAATTCTGTTTTTAGCCTAAAAGGTAGTATTTATAAAGTTTTACTGTGCTTATACCTATCCCTGTTTTTTCTCATAAAAGTTTTTTTTAATAGATTTATTTATTTATTATATGTAAGTACACTGTAGCTGTCTTCAGACACACCAGAAGAGGGCGTCGGATCTCATTACAGATGGTTGTGAGCCACCATGTGGTTGTTGGGATTTGAGCTCAGGACCTTTGGAAGAGCAGTTAGTGCTCTTAACTACTGAGCCATCTCTCCAGCCCCTTCTCATAAAAGTTTTAAGATATCAAAACTAATTTTTTGGAATCATGTATACAACCGTCTGTTCCACACCTGTTTGTTTGGAGACAAGGTCTCAGACTCGCTGTGTGGCTGAGTCTGGCTCAACTCTTCCAGTTCCCCTGGAATTAAAGGCATGCGACACCACATCTGGTTTTATGTGGTGCAGGGGACAGAACCCAGAGCTTCCTACACGCTAGGCAAGCACTGCACCAAGTGAGCTCCAGCCCCAGCCCTCATCTGCCGCTTCTCACTGCATCCATGCTGTGTGTGTGTGTGTGTGTGTGTGTGTGTGTGTGTGTGTGTGTGTGTGAGTTTTGCTTGCTTTTATGTCTCTGTACTACCTATGTGCCTGGTGCCCTAAAAGGCCAGGAGAGAGCTTCATATCTCCTAGAACTGGAGTTAGACAGTTGTGTGTCATCACGTGGGTTCTGGGTGGGGATCTAATCCTCTGGAAGAGCAGCCAGTATCACTGAGGCATCTCTCTAGCCCCTCCCCCATTATTTCTTTATATCTAGGAAAAACTTAAAACATGTAAGTTATTAGCAGACTTTTTTTTTAAGGGACTAGGAGATTTACTAGATTTTTTTTAAAAATGTATTTTTCTGGAGACAAAAATCTCACTATGTAGCCCTGGCTCGCCTTGAACTGACTATGTAGACCAGATATGTAGTCTGGAGCTCAGAGATATCTGCCTGTCTCTGCCTCTTGAGTGCTGATATTAAAGGCATGCATCATTATGCCTGGCTTATTTTTATTTTTATGCTTTACCTAGGGATGGAGATGTGTGTATGCTTGTGTTTGTGTGGGTATGTGTGCGTGTTTAATAGTAAGACTGGAATGGATCACATATTTACTTCAGAAAGATAAAATTTCGAGAAGAATTAAAGCAGTAAGAGGTGGTACAATATTTTATCTTCTGAAACAGGACAGTCTCAGTCATTTTTCTTTTTATTCGTTACTTACTAATAGGTAAAACCAATCAAAAGCTCATAGTTTCATTCCTCAACTTTCTGTTTAACATAGCCACCTAGGTAACATGAAAACTCATTGGGGGGGGGGGGCAGAGAGATGGCTCAGTCTCTGACTGTCCGGGTAGTGGTGGCACACACCTTTAATTCCAGTACTTGGGAGTCAGGCAGGCAGATCTCTGTGAATTCAAGGCCAGTTTGGTCTACAGAGTGAGTTCCAGGACAACCAGGGCTACACAGAGAAACCCTGTCTCAAAAAAAACACCAGAAAAGAGCCGGGGTTGCACCTCCAGAGGACCCAGGTTCAATTCCCAGCACCCACATGGCAGCTCACAGCTGTAACTAGAGGATCCGACTCCCTCACATGGACATGTGCAGGCAAAACACCAGAGCACATAAAACCAAAATTAATAAATTAAAAAAAAAAATAGACTTGTGTTGCTATTTCTCCACTTTTATATTTTCTTTCATTTTGCAGTAAGTTATTAAATAAATTATATATGAAGCATTGGCACGTCTTCTCAGTCTTTTCCCTAGAGGTTAATATGTTGTGGTTTTAAAAGGTTTTCCCCACTGTGTTTGTTGTTCTTTTGTTCCAACTGGGAACGCATGGAATGGCTTTCACCTTTCTAGTCCTGAAGAAGGACCTAGCACCTGGCACATCCACGCTGGACGAGTGCTGCACCTCTGAGCTCTGGCCCCAGCATCAAACTGGGAGCAAAGTAGAAGCTATAGAAAGCCACTCTGTGAGACGCCCTGGTTCCTAAGGGCGTATTCTGAGTTGCTGTACCGATGACAGGCGTCGGAGGACAGAGCCAGTGGCTGAGGTACAGTGACTTTATTCAGATACCTTTCTTTGCAAAGTCAAAGGCCGTTTCCTCGTGCTTGCTGCCTTCTGCAGTCTCCTTCCTTTTCTCCCTCAGATCTTCCTAATTGCATTTTCAGTTGATTTAATTGTATTTGTCCTTTGTACATAAATACACAAACTATTTGAAAATAAATTTCACTTGGAGGCTGATTGGTATCGCGCTTATGCATGAAAACCAGCTCCGTTAAGAGTTCTCGGGGTCTGGAAGGGCACCGGGAATCAGGGCATGTCCTAGAGGCGGGATCCTTCAGGTTCGTCCTCAGCACGGAGAGAGTGTAGCTTCCAGCCTCTTCCACCCTTTTGCAAAGCACTTTGAAGAATCTAGGCTAGCATAAGCCCAAACAATCTGAAGATTTGACGTTTATTTTTCTCTAAAAATATAAACTGGGAGTTAATCTCTTGCAGGCAATTAAGAGCTCACATCCCGGGGCTTTGGTTACAGATCTTAGCTGCTGATTAGGTGTACCTTGGTGGTGATTATGGAAGTACAAATGCAATCATTTGCTGCGGCGTAATCACTCACGTTTGAGAAGTTAGCTACCCAGAAAGAAGCTGAAGCGTGTACAACTTCCATTAGCCTTAGTTTTAAATACCGAAAAAAATAATAATAAGGAAAGAAAGAAGAAGAGAGAAAAGGCTAAATTAGGAATACTGGATCATATAAGATAAATCGTAGTCGAGAAGAGATACAGAACCTGGCAAATACATGGCCCTGAACGGACAGGTTCCCTGTGGTATGTATGCTATGTGCAGCGGAGGGAACAGATGATGGCTACCCTTGCCCACAGCCCAGAATGGCTTCCTCAGAGAAGCAGAGGAAGACCAGCTCTTTAATCATACTGGTGGCTGAGCCCTCGCCGTCACAGGAGGGGAAAAGGGGAGGATAAATCTTTTTCCTCGGGTTTTCCACAGTAGAAAGGAAGAGAGATGGAGGTAGGGACCGATAGATAGCATGGCTTTTATTTTCATTTTTACCAGGTCCTATAAAGTAAGGAGAGAGAGAGAGAGACTGGGATGGTGCGCTTGCGCGATGCTGCGCTTGCGCTTGCGCGATGCTGCACTCCTTTCTGCTGTGATGGGTTACAGGCAGTCCTGAGAATGAGATGTGGAATGGATTTAAATGATAAGTCCCGGGCGACTGTGAAGGAAGTTAGGAAGCCACGATTTTGTTAGGTTCAGGGGCCATTCGTGGAATGTGTGCAGCCAAGGCTCAGCTGTCTGATTCCTCCAGCTGCATGGAGCTTATCTTATGCAAAATAAATTTACCGTGGCAGCTGTATAATCCTAATACTGCCCATGTACCTATCCTCTAGTCTAGTTTTCTGGATCTCTGCTCTTAGGTCAAGAGATTACCCAGACTATCCTGATATGTCCTGAGTAGGCCTCTGTCACGAAGAACCCCCTCAACCTCCGGCTCACTGGTCACCCTGAGGATGGGTTCTTGTTGCCACTATGGGTGGTCTTCTGCCCTGGGCCGTTGAGAAGGAGCCCTGTGCCCTTATACTGCAGTACACCTCGGGAGGAAGAAGGATGCTACCTCCCAGGTGTGCCCAGACCGGATGTTCCCGTGATTCATTAGTGGGCAACCCATGTCTCTAACATGTACAGGCTTAAAAACAGTTACTTCTCACAGCCTTTAGTTCTTGTGGGCTCAGCCGCTCGCCCAACGTCCCCAGTACCGTGGCGAATGGCCGAGGCGGGAATAGCTGGGAACTGGTCAACATGTTGTCTTCGCGTTATTGCAGATCCTTGTCAGGATCTTTGCGTGGAGAGCTTAGGTTTTCTAAGCACGGCCTGGTGGCCTCTGGGCAGTTGGACACTCACCTGGCACTTCAGAGTACCTGAGGAAATAACCCACCTACCAGCTAAGAAGGCGCTGCGGGGGCCATGTCAGGTGTTCGGTACCTATCATTATCTCTAATTTTTTCTCCTTTTTTCCCTGGTACTAGAGAGAGCGTAGATGGCCCCTGCATCTAGGCAAGCATTGTATCACAGAGCTGTCCCTTGGCCTGATTTGTATTTTGAAATAGGCTCTCCCTAAGTCGCCAGGCCCAGTGTTTTGGAGTTGGTTTGCAGGGTCTGTCTATGCAGCATTACCTGCTTACCTGCTGTGGCACTGTAGCCAGGTTGTTCTTAAATGCGCAACAGTCCTCGGCCTCCTGAGCCCCCCTACCCCACCCCACCCCCGTGTCCGGGATTTCCACCTTTCACAGGTAAAAGATTTGAGGGGACAGATCATGGGCCCTGTCTCTTATTGGTTGACATATCAGCATCACATTGTAAGAACATGTTAGGTTAAGAGGTGTTTGGGGCTATTTTGGAAGTGCTGTCTGTTCTTGGCCTAAGAGGCTTGAAAAATGCAGGGTTTTTTTGTTTTTTTTTTGTTTTTTTTTTTTTTTTTTGGTCTTTCCAGACAGGGTTTCTCTGTATAGCTCTGGCTGTCCTGGAACTCACTCTGTAGACCAGGCTGGCCTCGAACTCAGAAATCCGCCTGCCTCTGCCTCCCAAGTGCTGGGATTAAAGGCGTGTGCCACCACTGCCCGGCGAAAAATGCAGTTTTTATTAGTAAAAACTAAAGTCATAAAGATGCTTTTCCTCATCATGTTTTTAAAAATTCAGTTTTTGTTTTTAATACAAACCAAAAGGACATCCTATAAATATTTCTTGACATGTCCTAAAAACTCTGGATTACTCTGCTGCTCAGTGAACATGTATGTATGTATGTATGTATGTATGCATGTATGTATGTGTGTGTATGCATGCATGCATGTATGTATGTTTGTGTGTGTATGTATATATGCATGTATGTATGCATGCATGCATGTATGTGTGTGTATGTATGTATGCATGCATGCATGTATGTGTGTGTATGTATGCATATGTATGTATGCATGCATGTATGTATGTATGCATGTATGTATGCATGCATGCATGCATGTATGCATATGTATGTGTGTGTCTGTATGTATGCATGCATGTATGTGTGTGTATGTATTGTATGCATGCATGTATGTATATGTATATATGTACACATGCTTCCTCCACCCCACAGAACCCTATTAATCCAGGTAGATGTTGCAAAGTTCATGAGTTTTTGCAATAAGATATTTGGAGTGGTGTGTGTGCACATGTGTGTGTGTGTGTGCGCGTGTGTGTGTGCGTGTGTGCACGTGTGTTACTTACATGTGCATATCCAGCCAAGAGGGTAGAAGAAAGGATTATTTGGGTGAAGAAAGGATCAAGGATGCAGGATGAATCAAGTTGAAAGGAGTCTTCTAGAGCAGGAAAGGACACTGAAGACTTGGTGGCTGGGGGAGGGAAGAGGGAAGGACTGGCAAATATTCAGGATGAAGGTGCCGTTTGCAGAAAGAATCACTTGAGTGTGGTCATTTGGTGTTAGGTGTCAGCACGGCTGTCTCTCAGACTGCTTTTCCTCCACCTCCATGCTGAAGTATTCTTTCTGGTAGCTTCCATCTTCTTTTTCCAGAGTAATAGAAACTGGCTATTCTAAGCCTGGTCTACAGAGTGAGTTCCAGGACAGCCAGGGCTACACAGAGAAACCCTGTCTCGAAAAACAAAAAACAAAAACAAAAACAAAACAAAACAAAAAAAAAAGGAATACAGCCAAATCTCAAATGTAGGTACTCGGGGAAATTTACTGACAGCACAGATTTGGCAAAGCTTCAGAAAAACATAATACAAAACTTACTTTTAAATTATTATTTTATTGGGCTGGAGAGATGGCTCAGTGGTTAAGAGCACCGACTGCTCTTGCAGAGGTCCTGAGTTCAGTTCCCAGCAACCACATGGTGGCTCACAACCACCTGTAACGAAACCCGATGATGCCCTCTTCAGGTGTGTCTGAATACAGCTATAGTGTACACATATACATAAAAATAAGTAAATCTTTAAAAATATTATTATTTTCTTGGCATTGTATATATTTTGCGAAGGAGGTGCCACCTGCCGAGGAACAGCCTTGGCTTGGGGAGGGTTTCCTAAGAGAAGGAGTGTTTGAGAGTGGTGAAGGACGGGGCTCCAGGGCAAACTGGGTGGCACAAGCTGACAGCCTGTTTTCTGCTTGAGACAGGTTTCCAGATTACTCTCTCTTGCAGTTCTAATAACTCTCTGGATAGTTCTTCTCTTGCAGATCGCAAGCCCAGTTTTTTATTTACATATCAATTCAGTCATTACCCCAGGTTCCCCTTTGATTATCCCATGAATCAGCACACTTCGACCCTTGATTCTTAGAGACAGCAAACACATTTTTTTTTAACATTGCAAATGAATTCAGAGTTCTGCCTGCCTTCGAAAGCAAAGACAATGAGCTAGCTAGGTGGGATCCCGTCCTGAGATTACCATTTCCACCTCACCTGGGCCTAAACTCCTCTGTTCCAGGCTGACCTTGAACTCAGGAATCTGCCTGCCTCTGTATCTTCCTGACAAGCTGGCCCATAGTGCAGGTACCTCTGTTTCAGGTTCATGAAGCCCCTCATCTAATTCATATTGAGAAATTATATATTTCTGAACTCAGTTTTCAGAGAGTTTTTTCCCACAGCCTTAAGGGCTGCCCTGGAGTTCTCGGCATTTACCATTTTGCTCAGACATAGATAGACACACCCTTGCCTCCTGGACTCATGCTGCTTCTAACTATCATGGAGTCATTAGCCTTGGCAGAGAGATTATTTCCTGAAAGGAGCGTGAAGTAAAATATATGTAAATATTTATACAGACAAGCCTTGTGCCCACAGCAGCCATCAACACTTGTGGAGGCCCACGCCTGCTGGCTCTGTTCCAGGGGCAGGAACCATGTCACTCCACCCTTTTCATGGACAAGCTGGACTTGGGAATGTTTAATATTGCAACTTCAATTTTATGAATCTTACATGAGTTAAATTGTTTTCTAAGTTCACTATATTATTTCATTGAAGCATCTCAGGAACCACACATACGCACACACAGATACATACACACACACACACACACATACATACACACACACACATACACATACATACACACACACACACACACACACACACATTCCTTAGGGATTTTTTTGTTTGTTTTTTGTTTGTTTTTCACTTGTCAGGGTCGGGTTTTTTTTTCTTCATTTTATGTTTTTAACAACAAAACACAACAAAACAAAGTATAATAAGGTAAAACCATCACATCAAAGTTGGACAAGGCAAACCAACAGAAGGAAAAGAGCCCCAAGAGCAGGCACAGAGTCAGAGACCCGCTCATTCACACACTCAGGTGGCCCATAAAACTAAACTGAAAGCTACAGTAAGTACATATGCCGAGGACCTGGTGCTGACCCGTGCAGGCCTCGTGCTTGCAGCTTCAGATCCTGTGAGCTCCTACGAGCTTTGCTCGGGTGATTTAGAGGGACGTGTTCTTCTGGTGTCCTCGGTCCCCTCTGGCTCTCACACTCCTCCTGCCTCCTCTTCTACAGGGTTCCCTGAGCTCTTGATGGAGACATCAAGTTTAGGGCTGAGTGTTCTATGGTCTCTTTCCTCTAGTCACGAGTGCGGGCGCGCATTTGTGTGTGTGTGTGTGTGTGTGTGTGTGTGTGTGTGTGTGAGAGAGAGAGAGAGAGAGAGAGAGAGAGAGAGAGAGAGAGAGAGAGAGATACCTGGCTCTGGGTCTCTGTATTTGTTCTCATCTGCTGCAGGAGGAAGCTTCTCTGATGATGGCTGAATAAGGCATTGATCTACGAGTATAGCAGAATATCATTAGAGGTCATTTTCTCATTCTTATTTTAATTGTTTTCGTTTTTTAGGACTGTTAATTTGGTATTTGCTTGATATTGTCCCTGCGCCATCTAGTCTCTGGTACTTGGGCATCCAAGCAGTATTGGGTATAGGCTCCATCTCATGGAGTGGGCCTTAAGTCAAATCTATTTCTGGGTTAAAAAGATTTTGTTTTTATGTGCGTGTCTGCATTATAGGAATATTGCAATGCGGTCCAGCTGGATTCTGGGGTTGATTATCGGAAAAAGGAACTCGTCCCTGCAGGAAAACTCTACTACCTGTAAGTGTTCTCTTTGTGTGTGTGTGTGTGTGTTTAATTTTTCAAGCTTATAATTTAATGATTTATCAGGAAAAGATTAAGAAAATAAGTGCTTTATTAGAACCTGAAAGGCTAATCTGAATTTTATAATTTTTAAACAAAATGTGATGATGTTAGCTTCTTTATACTGCTTTAGCCATCCATATTTGCGTCCTTTCTAATGTGTGATTGGATGAAACCTTAATTATGTTTTTTGGGAGGAAATGACAGATGGTCAGGAAGTAATGAGTGTCCCCTCCAAAGAGGCTGTGATATTAAAAGAGTATCTCTAATGTGCTAAAAGAATTAATTACTTGTGGACATCTCTGACAATTAATTTCTATCCCTGTCCCCCCTCCAAATTGTTGCTGTGTTTTGTTAGACAATCTGTCTATATTTACTGTTGTTGATTGACTCCCATGCGTAACTGATATAAGATGTATCCTATATGCAAATACAACAGAGTATATCTTGAAGTCCTTTAAAAGATTTTCCTGAGTTGGAGCGATTTATAATAATAGATGTATTCAGCACATGCAGTTATTGCTGAGCAAACAAATGCAGTTTGTTTGAAAATGTCACTTGTGAGAACCCCAGGCAGGAAAAAGTGCTTTCTAGACGCAACTGTTGTTCAGTATCTGCCAACAGTGTTTGGCGCATAGTGGGCTCTCGGGAGCGACATCCCAGGCCGAATTGTAATTTAACTAAAGGGCATGTTTCTGGTAATTTAAATTTTGATGACAGCGTGCCTAGGAGAGGTTGAGAAAACTTCTTGTTTTTGCCGCCTTGTAAGAAGAAGTACTTACTGTTTTTGAAGCAGAAATTAGCCAGGAAAATCACATAATTAAAATTGCATACTTTATAGCACAGTGAAGGGACTGTTGCAGCTTATGTTCAGATGGTTATTATAGATGCTTCTTCATCTACCCTTAAGTACTTAGTCTTTAAAGCACTTTATAATTCATAACAGGTCTCTGAATGCTATTGTCTGCTTTCATATGGACGCCTTCCTCCCGGTTTCTTTAATCTTGAGGTTTTCTGGGTCTTTTATTTTTCTGACATTAATAACCTTTCCCTGACTCGCTGTGGCCTATTTCATATTTCCAGTATGTGGCACTTGTCACCAAATGGATATTTCCTTTATTCCCTTTTCAAAGGAGTATTCACTGTTCTTAGGCAACGTATTACGGAAAGAGTAAAATATGTCTTAGTGAGGAATTGCTTAAGTGAAGAAAATGGGCTGGGGCCTCGGTCAGTCTGCGAAGTGCTCACTGTGGAGGTATGAGGGACTGAGATTCGATTTCCAGCAGCCACGGAAAAGATGGATGAGGCAGCATGTCTCCATTTACCCAGTACTAGGGATGTGGAGACCTGAAGCTCTAGGCTTACTGGCCAGCCAGCATAGTCAGATCTCTAAGTTCTAACGGTCTC
This sequence comes from Uromys caudimaculatus, assembly GCA_028551405.1. Lineage (NCBI taxonomy): Eukaryota > Metazoa > Chordata > Mammalia > Rodentia > Muridae > Uromys > Uromys caudimaculatus. The sequence continues at coordinate 7,718,088 of CM052720.1, forward strand.
AAAAAATATGAAAAAGATGATCGAGGAAGTTACCAAACATTGACTTCTGGCGCACGCAAGCACGCATGCGCATATGCGCACGCAAGCACGCGCATGCATGTATTCTTACGCTCAAGACTGCATCGTGATGTCTCTGTCATGGTGCTGACACAGTCTTAGTAGGGTTTCTTGAAGTAAAAAAGCTGCCTTTGCTGAAAGCATAGAAATTTTACCTAACCCTGGGGGTATCCAGTTCTTCTGATAAAATCAAGGTGATTTTTAAAATTACTTTAAATATTAAAAATAAATTATTTTTATTTACTTTTTGTGTGTATGTATGTGTCTACATGTTTACATGAAAACTCATGCACCAACACACGTTTCTCAGGGACATGCGTGGAGGTCAGAGGCAGCTTATGGGAGCTGGCTCACTCTTACCACATGTGGGTTCTGGGGACCAAAATCAGGTAGCCAGCTTTTAGAGCAAGTGCCCCCTGGCCATCTCTTCTGCCCGCAAAGCGAGGCAATTCTTGCATAGTGAAACTCAGTTCCTAAGACGTGCAGTAGGAAAACACAGACTCAAGCTAACATCTTGGAGTCCAGGAAGCCAGGATGTACAAGGGAACTCTGAAATACGGCAGGCTGAGAGGCTCAGGAGGCTCAGGGTGTACCCCTCATTTTCTCAAAGAAGCCCACAGGCAGAACTGCACGGCAGAGCAAGAGAAAATCCCCTCAGAAAATGACAATAGTTCCGCTTTAACTGGATTTTTTTTTTTCATCTTTCTTTTTGTGGTATTAAAGATTGAACCCAGAACCTCACAGAGACTGGGCAAACACTATACCACTAAAGTATACCCCCAAGCCCTAGTATTTTACTTTTTATTTATTATTTATTTTTAAAAGATTTACGTTTATTATTTTAAATTATGTGTACGGATTTATCTGGTGGTGGCAGGGGTGTGTGTGTGTGTGTGTGTGTGTGTGTGTGTGTGTGTGTGTGTGTGTGTGTGTGTGTTACAGATAGGTGGTTGCAAGCTGCCAGAAATGGGTGCTAGGAGCTAAGTCCAGATCCTCCGATAACGCAGCCTTGGCCTCTGAGCCTCCCCTCCAGCTCCCGGACTTTTGTTTTGAGACTCTCACTCGGTTATCCGACCTAGCCTTGCGTTGTCTCTGAGACCAAGCAGGTCTTGAACTCGTGAGCTTCCTGCCTCATCCTTCTGAGTATCTGAGATTACAGACCTTGAGACGCAAATAGAAAAACTTACTGCGTTTCCCTCTGTGAGACTCTTGTATTCTGTGCTATTCTAGTGCCCTGTCAAAACATGTTTCCCTCCGTTACTCTCTGGGCAAAATCTGTTTGTAAATAGATGGACCCAGACCACTCCCTCTCAGTTTCACTAGAGTCCAGCTGCCTGACAAGCAGAATCCTAGCTTCTCCCTCAGGGATAGCACCTACTGTCAGATTCCCCTAGACACACACACACACACACACACACACACACACACACACCATACATGATTGTTAATTAAATAGAAATATTCAGACAAGATCAGTGTATCAGGCTGGGGGGGGGGGTGGCTAGAAATATTCATTAGCTCAGCACTTTAGTACTTCAGGTTTCCAAAGGCAATGAAAAATGTCCCAAGCTAGAATCCAAATAATACTAAAAATTACCAGAGAGTTTCATTCAAAACAACCTGCAAAGCTGACATGGAGCAAGGTGGGCAGTTCAGAGTGTTGTCTGCTTCCTGAGAACTGATCCTCTCAGACATTGCCTGTTTGCTTGTCGTCCGCTTCAGTTGGAGTTTTTGTGTACATGTGTTCAGTGTGTGTGCTCGTGCCGTGGCCTGCACGTGGAGGTCGGAGGGCAGTCCTGGGTATCAGCCCTTGCCTTCTGATTTGTTCGAGTCAGGGTCTTGTTTGTTGCTGAGTGCATGCTCCAGGCAAGCTGGCCCTTGGGCTTCCGGTAGATTCTGCTGTCTCCACCTCCCCTGTTGCTGTCGGAATGCTGGAATTATGGGCGCACATCCTCAAATATGGCTTTGCACTAGGTTCCAGGGATCCAAACTCAAGCCTGTACAGAAAGCATGTTTATCTTTTGAAATATCTCCCCAGTCCTCAGAGTGTCTTTCTAAGTAGATTCCAGGGTTGTTGTCTTTTTTAATCCCAAGTAGTTTTTAAACCTACTTATGCTAAGCTTGGGTCAATGTTAGCAAGTTGCCAGCAACAGAGAGTTTGAGTGTAATGCTCAAATTTGTGCCTGGTTGAAACCAGCCCGTCACTGTCCAGTTTTTCTTTCTGCAGTAGCTGTACCTTTAGTCCTCGGACAAGCAGTTTCTGGGTTCTTGCTGAGGTGATCTGTTAAAACCCAGGCAGTTTTGGATTTCCTGTTTGTGTCTGCGTGGCCACTCGAACCACTGACTTATTTTGAACCTCACAAAGCTTGTCAGGCAGGACCTGTCTCACACTTACCCAAGAATCTACTTGCTCCAGCTTGGCTCTTTGTTTGGGGCTGGTGACAGGAGAGGGTATCATTTTGTATGTGCAGTGAACATGTCTGTCCAGCAGGGGGCACAGCTATGGAGGTGGCCTCAAAGGATGCTGCCCTGGCCTTTTTGCTGTCTCTTCTTCAACAGGAGGATCCACTAAGGTTTCCCGAAGAGAGAATTTCCTGTCACCTTAGTCTCACGTTTTCTGTTTGTTTGTCATTTGCTTTTAGGAACTGAGAAATGTGAGGTTTTTCTGGTAAGTCTGTGGAAGGATCTAGAATGGGTCGTTCTTAGACGCACAATTAGCCTTCCCCACACTTACATACAATCTCTATTCTCAGCACAGCGGCCGTGGCCTCACGGGAAGATTTGATCTCGTTTTCTTTTAAATTGTGTGTGTGTGTGTGTGTGTGTGTGTGTGTGTGTGTGTGTGTTAAATGCAATGTATTTGTATGCATACAGGTGCTGTCCTAGTCACGATTTTATTGTTGTGAAGAGACACCATGACCATGGCAATTCTTATAAGGGACAGCATTGGGCTGGCTTAAGAGGTTCAGCCATTATCATCATGGCAGGAAGCACGGCAGTGTCCAGGCAGGAGGGTGCTGGAGAAGGAGCTGAGAGTTCTACATCAAAGACAGCAGAAGGAGGTTGTCTTCCAGGCAACTAGGAGAGGGTCTCCTTCCACCCGGGTCCCTGGCACATCCTGGAAATGCCCCCACCTGCCCACTGCCGATGTCTGTTGTCTCTCCCCTCCTCTCTCCCTGTGTCTGATTCCCGCCCCTGCTCCCCTCCCATCCCCTCTCACACCCAGTTCCCTGCCTCCGTCCACCTCCAATATCTATTTTATTTCCCCTTCTGAGAAAGACTCAAGCGGCCTACCTGAATCTTGGGCCCTCCTGGTTATTCGGCGTCTTTGGGTCTATGGATTGTAGTGTGGTTATCATGTACTTTATGGCTAATACCCATTTACAAGTGAGTACATACCATGCATGTCCTTCTGGGTCTGAGTTACCTCACTCAGGATGATATTTTCTGGTTCCATCCATTTGCAAAATTCATGATGTCTTTGTATTTAATAGCTGAGTACTGTTCCATAGTACAAATGAACCACATGTTCTGTATCCATTCTTCTGTTGAGGGACATCTTGTTGTTTCCAGTTTCTGGCTATTATGAATAAAGCTGCTATGAACATAGTGGAGCAAGTGTCATTGTAGGGGGGTGGAACATCTTTTTGGGGTATATGCCTAGGCATGGGATAGCTGCATCTTGAGGTAGAACTATTTTCAATTTTCTGAGAAAATGCTAAATTGATTTCCAGAGCAGTTATACCAGTTTCCTCTCCCACCAGCAATGGAGGAGTGTTCCCCTTGCTCCACACCCTCACCAGCATCTGCTGTCACCTGAGTTTTTGATCTTAGCCATTCTGATGGGTGTTCTTTACAGACCTTGAAAGAATAATTCTGAACTTCATATGGAAAAACAAAAAAATCCTAGGTAGTTAAAACAATCCTGTAAAATAAAAGGACTTCCGGAGGTGTGATGGCTAGTCCCACTGATCAGCTTGACTACATCTGGAGTGAGCTACAACCAGAAATGGACTGCACCCCCGTGATCAGGATCTTGAGGCAGAGTGGCCATGAAAAGCTTAGGCCCAGGTAGGGTGGTACACATTAATCTCTGAGTTCAAGGTCAATCTACAGAGCAAGTTCCGGGACAGCCAAGCTTAGGCAGTGAAGGAAAACAGAAAGCTGGTGATGATGTAATAGAACGGGGGGGGGGGCATGTTCCAGCCCCAGCAAGCAGCCGAACTTGGCAGCTTCAGCCATGTGGCTCTGGCTTTAGAGTCAAGAATAGAAGGAACTACTGGGACAATTGATGCTGGTTAGCTGGAGCTAAGAAATTAGTGGTGATTAAGAAGTGACCAGCATCCACGAGATGAAATCTTCTGAGAAGTGTTTTCTGAGAGCACAAAGAAACTGTGCTCCAGAGATAGCCAAGGTTTTACCTCGTGCTACAGCTGGACTTGGTAATGTTTAAGAATCATCCAGGTGGTACTGGTTTTGAAGGCATGAAGGGGTCATGAAGAGCAGCTGAGGCTCGGCACTGTGAGAGGCCACGGAAGGCCATTGGTGAAGGTGCAGCCTCAGCTGCAGTTGATGGCCCAGGACTGAAGGGGTCATGCAAAGAAGTTGAGGCTTGGCACCATGAAGAGAGCCTATGAGAGGCTATTGGTGAAGCCTAGTGAAGACCCCAGTGTTTTGGAGATGCCAGTACCATGGGATGACCTCCAGGAACAGCAAGGGCAGTGGAGTGGAGTCAACCAGAGCCTAGAATGCTACAGAGGGCAGAGCTGGAGAAGTGATGCCAGGCTTTGGAGGAGCCCAGAAGATCCTGTGTGGATCCCAGACATCGGAATAAGAAGTTGTAAAGTTGACTTTGCCTTGGAGACTCCAAGATGGTAGAGATACCAGAGTCATGGGATACCTGCCAAGACTGCTAACAGGAGTGGAACCAGCCCCAGAGAAAGAATTGTGTTGCAGTCATCAGAGCTGAGCAGAGTTGGAGATCAGACAAGGAGATGCAGTTTGGAGTCTGCCCAGCTGGTGTTTGCTCTTGCTTTGGTCCAGTATTTCCTCACTGTGACATTTTGGAATGGTAATGTGTATCCTATAATGTTCAAAGTGTGTGATCTGCTATTTGGTTGTATGGGTGATTGCCGTTAAGAGAGTCTCAGAAGAGAATTTGAACTTTGGACATGGAAACACTGGTGAGACTGTGATAGACTATGGGGATTTTTGAAGTTAGAGTAAATGTATTTTGCATTATGCTATGTTTAGGTTATGGCCCTCCTAGACTCATGTGCTTGAAGAAGCCTATGGAACCGGGGAGTAGAATGTGGTAATTTGAATATGCTTGGCTCGCAGGGAGTGGCACTGTTAGAGATGTGGCCCTGTTGGAGCAGGTGTGTCACTGGGAGGGTGGGCTTTGAGACCCTCTTCCTAGCTGCCTGAGGATACCAGCCTGCTCCTGGCTGTAGTTGGATCATGATGCTCCTCTTCTGGCACCATGTCTGCCTGCATGCTGCCATGCTTCCCGCCATGATGGTAATGGACTGAACCTGTAAACCAACCCCAATTCAATGTTGTCCTTTATAAGAGTTGCCTTGGTCATGGTCTCTTCACGGCAATGGAAACCCTAACTAAGCCAGGAGGTACCCCATCCCTGACTTCAAGATGTACTACAGAACAATAGTAATAAAACTGCTTCGTATGGGCATAAAAACAGACAAATTGATCAGTGGAATCAAATCGGAGATCCAGAAGTAAACCCACACACCTATGGACACTTGATTTTTGACAAAGAAGCCAAAGTCATCCAATGGAAAAGAGAGAATATCTTCAACAAACGGTGCTGGTCTAACTGGATGTCTGCATGTAGAAGAATGAAAATAGATCCATATTTATCACCCTGCACAAAACTCAAGTCCAAGTGGATCAAGGACCTTAACATAAAACCAGATACACGGACTCTAATAGAAGAGAAAGTGGGGAATAGCCCTGAACTTGTGGTATAGGAGACAACTTCCTGAATAGCATACCATAGCTCAGGCACTAGGATCAACAGCTGATAAATGGAACCAACCCTATGAAACAGAAAGGCTTCTGTAAGGCAAAGGATACCGTCAATAGGACAGAACAGTGCTCACAGATTGGGAAAAGCTCTTCACCAACCCCACATTTAACAGGGGACTAATATCCAAAATATATAAAGAATTCAAGAAGTTAGATACCAACGACCCACAAAAGCCAATAAAAATGGGGTTCAAAGCTAAGCAGAGAATTCTCAACAGAGAAATCTCTAATAGCCAAGAAATACGTAAAGAAACGGTCATCGCCCTCAGTATCAGGGAAATGCAAATCAAAACGACTCTGAGATTCCACAGACCTGGGATTTTTATGTTCTCTGCCTCCGAGTTCACAGATTACCTCCTAGTATTTTTACGGATCTTGGCAGAAGAAGCAAGACATCTGAGTCAGAAAGACAGGATTTTATTAGTCTGGTACAGAGAGCAACCTGAGTATTAAGATACGTCATTGCTTCCGTGTGCCGGGTCCCCTGGGGTAGGAGGGAGTTTTCCTGACTCCCATATGATTCCAGAACAGGCCTTGAGTCCTGTGACATGAGAAGAGCTCTGAGCTTGTGAGGAACCTGTCATTTTCCAGCCAGAAGGAAGCATGCCTGCCTTTCATCTCACAGGTAACAGTCTCATCTCAGTACAACCTTGGGGAGAGTGAAGGCCTTGCCTTCTCAGCACCCCAGCTCAGTGTATAGGAGAATAAAGAACTCCAGAGGTCTGTCTCGACAGGCCGCTTACCAGAGTTGAGAACTTTAATTTCAGCTGGCTCCCATCTCCTAGGCCTGTCACCACGGTGACATTATTGCAGCAGCATCCCTGTGAAACCACTGTTAGTGGTCTGGGGTTTCATGGCTGTCAACTTCAGGCGTGTGGGGATTGTGGAACTTCCCGAAAATGAAGAAAATGGACTTAGAATGCTTTAGACATAACCTATAGTCATCAATTTTCAATACACACACACACACACACATATATATATATATATACACGTATATATACATATATATATCTCACATCTGTCCTTTGAACACATTTCAAAAATCAGTTTCTTCTTAAATAGTTCTTAGCAAAAGCTCCTTCTCGCAGCCCTCCTCAGATTTCCTCTCCAGGAACATTTCTTCTAAGAAGAGAATCATTTTGGTGACTCTATCTTTGAAGTCCAATTCTTTTTTTTTTTTCCTTTTTTTTCGAGACAGGGTTTCTCTGTGTAGCCCTGGCTGTCCTGGAACTCACTCTGTAGACCAGGCTGGCCTCAAACTCAGAAATCCCCCTGCCTCTGCCTCCCAAGTGTGAAGTCCAATTCTTAAAGAGCCACAACCAGTTGGCGCAGAAAGCTCCAAGGCCAGCGCTCTGTTTACGGAAGGAAGCTCTGAAGAGGAAGGACGAAGCTCATACTCTTCACCCACTTGGGCACAGCTGAAACACCCGCTTCTCTCCTGCTGTGTCCTCATAGACGCCCCTCACCCTTCAGCTGCGAGGCCACCTCGTTGGTGATGTCTCTTAGCTTCATTGCTGTTCCTTCCTACACCTAGGACCTTGGCATCGTTTTTGAAGACAAAAATTTTGATTTAATTCATTCATTTCATAAGCATTTGGGTGTTTTGCCTCCATATACATCTGTGTATCATGTGCATGGTGTTCTTAGTGGCTAGAAAGGAGGTCTGATCCCCGGAACTCAGCTTACAGATGGTTGTAAGCCACCATGTGGGTCCTGGTTATTGAACCTGGGTCTCCTTGAAGAGCAGCCTGTGTTCTTAACCACTAAGCCATCTTGCCAGCCCCTTAATTCTGATTATGGATTTTGTGTGTGTGTGTGTGTGTGTGTGTGTGTGTGTGTGTGTGTGTGTGTGTGTGTGAGAGAGAGAGAGAGAGAGAGAGAGAGAGAGAGAGAGAGCATGGTGCCTGCAGAGGCCAGAGCACTGTAGTTAGAGTTATAGGCAGTTGTAAGCTGCCTCACGTGGGTGCTGGCAATCCAACTCAGGTCCTCCTGAAGAGCATGTGCTCTTAGTAACTGAACCATCTCTCTAGCCAGACTTTGGAAAGACTCTAGTTCCTGTCTGGAAGGTTGCCGCTTCCTGGTTTGGAATGTGTCTGGGACATCTTGGGACCCCTTCATTGTGCCCCACAATCCTAAGTCAGGTATTTGTCCCAGGTGTTGGTGCTTGTACCTGGAAATCTCACACTGGATGTCCCAGTTAGACAGAGCCTGTTGATTTTGGTCTTTAATGTCTTCCAACAGTGCTTTGTCCTGTCCAGTACACAGCATGCTTTGTAGTTCTTCTGCACATTCATGTTACTACTTTAGTCTTTTTTATGCTCTAGAAATGAATCCGCCCATTTTATTTTCAGTGTCTTTATTACTTTTATAAAATGCAGCGTGTGTTTTGCATATTGATCCTGCTGATGCTTAGTAGAGGTCCTAGAATTTTCTAAATACAAGATGATGTTATTTTCAAGCAAGCAGACATCTTTTATTTACTTGTCTCGTCTAACTTTCCTTCTAGAACAGTACTGAGAGGAGACGATAAACCCTGTCTAGTTTCTGGCCTACGTCGAATGACTTCAGTTTGACCATTACTTATGCCATGGTGCTGGGTTTTCGTAGTTGTCTCTTACCAGTTAATCATGTTCTTTCCTTGGTTTGTTGAGCATTTTTGTGATGTTAGATTTGGTGAGATGCATTTTCTGCTCTTACTAAGATAACTGTGGGATTCGGGTCCATTGTTATATTAACATACTTCATGCCACTAGTTGATTTTTAGATTTTAGATTAGCCTTGCATCTCTGGAGTAAATTCTGTCATGCTCGTCAGCTTTCCATCCCCGTGCTGAGCATCTGAGTTAAGCTCTTAGCAAGAGGAGACCCTCTTGCTGCCTATGGTTTCACAGGTTTCCGGCCATGCGCAGGCAGCACCCGCTGCCGTAGGGCGGGTGTGGATCGAGGCTGGTCATTGTGGCTGGGAGTGCGGTGGGGCAAAGACCGCTGGAAACGGAAAGATGATCAGAGTCTCTGTCTCTTTTTTTTTTTCTTCTCGAGACAGGGTTTCTCTGTGTAGCCCTGGCTGTCCTGGAACTCACTCCGTAGACCAGGCTGGCCTCGAACTCAGAAATTCGCCCGCCTCTGCCTCCCAAGTGCTGGGATTAAAGGCGTGCACCACCACTGCCCGGCTTGGTTTTTTGTTTTTTGTTTTTTCAGAGTCTCTGTCTTATTTGAGGGTACCCCCCTCTGACCTGACTGCCTTCAAGTAGGTAGGCCCCACCCCGTAAGCTTCCTCTAGCGCCCCATAGTGCTGCGAGCTGGGAACTACACCTTTAGTGTAAGTTTAACCCCAGTGAAAGGGTGAGTTTTGAGGGGACACATGGGCTCAAAACCGTAATAATCACAGTACACAATCCGTCTATGCTTGGCTTGGTGAGGCTGGCCAGTGCTCTACTGGGGACTCTTGTGTTTATAGGCAGGGAGAGATTTGTCATTGGTTTTCTTTTCTGGGCATACTTCAGTCTGGTTTTGATAGCAGGTAATGCTGGTCTCACAGAACAAGTTTGGAAGGACCCCCTTTCTTCCACACTCCCTGTCTTGGGTCTGTTTCAGTAGTCTTATCTCTCTAGGAACTTGTACATTTCACCCAGGCCAGCCCATTTGTTAGTTTGCAGCTGTTCATCAGGTTGAATATTCCTTATCGAGAGTGCTTAGGGAGCCCGCCAGTGGTGGCGCACGCCTTTAATCCCAGCACTTGGGAGGCAGAGGCAGGCGGATTTCTGAGTTCGAGACCAGCCTGGTCTACTGAGTGAGTTCCAGGATAGCCAGGGCTACACAAAGAAACCCTGTCTCGAAAAACCCAAAAAAAAAAAAAAAAAAGAGTGCTTAGAAGTATCTTAGATTTTAGAGTTGCTTTTTGTTTTTGCTTTGGAATGTTTGGGTAAAGTCTACGATGGAGCACACCTAAGCTGAAACCGAGACTTTCAGATTAGACTTACTCGTTTTATTATCTTACAGTCCGTTTTATTTGATAATAATACCATCTTCCCTCCTTCCTGCCGATACAAACATACAGCTGTGTATTACAAACAGCAGCTTCCTGCTTAGATCCTGTAGAACATAATCACAAAGTGTTTCTCGAGTTTTCAGCTGTTACGGCCAGAGAAGTGTTCTATCTGACATATTTGGATGTACACTTAAGTAGTAATTAATCACGCATTAACTCAAGGGCTACTGAATGAGAAATTAATACCAAGTGTGTGACAGTGTTTGAAATACCACCTGACAAATGGCCCAGCAAAGTAGAAGCCCTGTACAGACTGCCAGAGCAGCCGTCGCTGTCTGCTCGGCATAGGTCTCCTGCTCTACTGAGCTGCATCTGACAGTCTCACACCACCGGGCAGAAGTCAGCTTAGCCACCCTGGTAGAAGTACCTGGCTGTAGGTAGGAGTCTGTAAACGCGCACTGTGTGAGCACACCACTCGCATGCAACCTTTCAGTCTTCTTACCATCACTGCCCCCTGCCTGCTTTGACGACAGGTCTTGCTCAGCCCAGAACTTGCTGTGTAGTCCAGGATGTCTTTGAACTTATGCAATCCTCCTGCTTCAGTTTCGCATATCTTGGGATCATAGACGTGAGCAATGATGCCCGGCTCAGGTTCCTTAGCATTTTTGTCTGCTTGTTACTTCATCTCCAAATAGATGACAGTTTGAACTGAAAGTCGGTCTCTAGTATAAGAAAACCTGATCTGGCAGAAGTCCCAGGTCCTTAGTTACAGACGTGGACTTTTAAAAGCTCTTAAAGCTCCCTGACTCTAAAGCTCTTAAAGCTCCCTGACTCTTCTTCACCTGACCTTTTACCTTTATTGTTTTAAAAACCTTTTGTTCCTTTTGCCTTTCTGAAATTATACAAATAGGAAATTTTAAAAAATGTATCAAACTGAAGTTCCCCACGCTTAGCTACTGACTTCTCTTAGGGAAACACAACATAGAAAATCAGTAGACATTTTATATGGAGAAGAGGGGGGTGAAGGTCTGCAACCTGAGAAGGGACCCCGCTTTCTGCATTATATGCAGGTCAGGATTAATGGACCCAGGTAAGTTATTCAGCAGGTGACTGAGGAGGGTGGGAAAGTACAGACTGAAATGCATCTCTGAGCAGTCAATTAAGCTAGGCGCGATTGAGAAGATAATAGCAGGCCCAAGAGTCCGTTATGTAAAACACACCTACAGGATTTGAAACGCGACCAAGTCTGGTTTATGTCAAGGCAAGTATAAACCAACTTAATTTTAGACCTGCCTCCAGCCCCAGATTATGTTTGGTGTGGGGACAAAGAGCCATACAGCACGAATGCACAAGGACTCGGCCGAGCAAAGACCCTGCCAGGAAAGTTTGGCAGCGAACCCCAAGAGGAAGGAGAACTTTCTCTGTCAGATCGACGTTGGCTCTCTGGCATAGAGCACTGGGAATGAAGGGGGACTGAGGAAAGCCAGCTCCAGTCTACTTGTTGATACCTTAACAAGCTGTTGATTTTTGAAAGGGGACAAAGGCGCAAAGTGTGGTTAGCGTTCCCTCCCCTTGAGTCAGTCCTAATGAAGTGGGAGATTCTTGAAGAAATGAATTTCCATTTAAATTCATGTGTGACCCTCTTCCAGAAAACTCCAAGTGTTTGGGAATTTCTGTTGAGCATTTCAAATGATCCAGTAATAATAAGCTCCTTTTCCGACATGTTCTGTTTCTTTGAGGCTAAGTTTTACATTGAATACCCGGTTTCAGCTGTAAATTATTTTTTTTTTCAAATTTGGAATGACTGATTATTTTATTTTCTGTTGACCGATTTAATGCAGAAAAGACAAGCCATGATTCTCATGCTTGCAAAGCAACCCGGCTTTTAATGCAGGTGCTATACTCAAGATTCCTGAGGGGCTTGGTGCCAGATTTCCTGGCAACTGAACAGTGGTTTATTCCAGGGCTTTTCTGACTTAAAGACACAGTGGTACTGCTCAACAGAAAATGGAAAGCTGCCCCTGAGCACAGTTCCTGAGAGGAACAAAGGTGACTGGAGCTACGAGATAGCCTGGCCGGGTTTCAGGGCCAGGCGGAGCAGAAGAAAAGAAGGCTGTGGTGTGCTCTGGCTGCCTGGGCCCTCGGGGGAGGGGGGGTAGAGCAGCTTTGGAAAAGAGTGACTTTGCCTCAGATCAGAAGTGACCCTAATGCTCCTTCTGTGTCAACTTTTGATTGGCCGTGGACAGACTTTCTTTTCTTGCATCTTATCCACACAAAGGCCTAGTATAGAACAGTGCTGTTCCATTAGCCATTACCCAGAGTCCAGCTGTCTCCAGGGAACTGAAGCAAGTCAGTTAATTCTCACAGGGCTGGGATCACACCAGGGACGTGTGCAGGCCCGGCAGGCGCTCTGCCACACATGGCACCCCTCCTTCCTGCTCATTTTCTGCTTCCTTCGGGGGAGGAAGGGAATACCATTCACAACCTCGGCCTCAGTGCCTGTCTTCTGGCCATTTTGGTGCCACCCCCCCTCTCCGGGATATGCCTCTTTATGGTTGGAATGAAGCTACATAAAACTGGCTGCGATATCTGCTACATTGCTACATACAGTTTTGTAGCTCCAAGAGAAAACTCAGAATTAAGCTCATTTCGGGGGGGTATGTGGTTAGGCGTGTGTTCATATGTTTGTATGTGCACATGCACATGTGTGTGTGTGCACATGGCAGCCAGTAGTCCATGACAGGTGTATTCTGTGGCCTCTCTCCATCTTTTTTGTTTCCTCAGACATGGAGCTCACCAATTCTGCTGGTTAGCAAGCCCCAAGGGCCTTCACATCTCCAGCACCCCAGTGTTGAGGTTTCAGGTGTATGCCCCCATGCTCACATTTTTCCATGGATACTGAGCCATCTCTCCAGTCCCCAAAACCTCTTGACTAGGTTGTTCTGAGGCTGAGCTCCCAGCTCTCTGTCATGGAGACTGACCACCTGACCACCGGTCTCCTGATTTACATAACCTAACCATTCTTGGTTATTAGGTCTTTAGGAAAAAGGTCCTGTATAACATGTATTCATAAAAGTTTATTTAAAATACTTATGAAGATCTGGAGAAAAGTCTCAGCGTTTAAGATCACTTGCCGTCCTTCCAGAGAGCCCCGGTTTGGTTCCTAGCATCCGTTTCCAGTAGCTCACAACCGCCCGGTAGCTCACAACCGCCCATAGCCCAGGTCCAAAAGTTCATTGCCTTCTTCTGGGCTCTGCGGGCATTTCCACAAATGCAGCATTCCACAAACACACATCGATAAAAATAATAAAATTCAGTCTTACAAGACCCCAAACTAACAAATCAAAAACCTAGCAAACCCTGGCCCTCATTAGAGCTACACGGTTCTGGATAAATTTCTGAATAAAGAGTTTTAGTTTAAAGTAATGTTCTTCTCCCTTAAGTGATTTCTCTTCAGAACTGTGATGAAGCCCTCGCTGCTCCTCCAGCATGGAAATGGAGAATGTCATGCTCTCTGTCTGTCTGCCTGCCTGTCTTTCCTTCCTTCCTTCCTTCCTTCCTTCCTTCCTTCCTTCCTTCCTTCCTTTTTCCTTTCTTTCTCTTGTTTTTCGTTTGTATGTTTTGTTTTGTTTGTTTGAATTTAAATATATTTTCTCTGGGCTAAAGTTTTTATAATAATGTCGTACATTTGAAATTTTCTGCTTAACAGCAGCCATGGGTGAGGACTGGAGAGGTGGCTCAGTGTTGAGAGCATTGGCTGCTCTTCCAGAGGACCTGGATTTGATTCCCAGTGCGTACGTGGCGGCTCACAACCACCTGTTCCAGGATATCTCACGCCCTCTTCTGGCCTTTGCAGGCACTATACACATGTAGTACACAGACACACACGCAGGCAAAACATTCATACTCGTAAAATAAAAACAAATCTTAAAAATTAAAAAAAAATAGTACGGGGAATCTTAGATGTTTTGAAATGTAATTTTACATATTAGTTATATAATCATGATATTTTATTTAAAAAATTCTGGGAAAAAAAGAAAATATCTCTGGCTTAACGGTTTCATTAATTCAATTATATATGATTTTATGTTCTGCTCTTACCTAAAAAATAATTGGAAGCAACTTACATTGGAAGCAATCAAGCAATCTGTAATCTACACACTGTAATCATTACAACAGAAAGAGTTGCAGAATTCTAGGTATTAACATCGAAGCCATTTCCGGTGCAGACATCATAACCGTTACAGTGGTCAAGAGCTGCAGGACTGTAGGTGTTAAGTAAGGCTGTAGGCGGCGCGGGCTATCCTGTGCACCGCCAGCCGCCAGCTGAAGTATAAACTATGGTAGTATCTACCGTTCCATTGCTGTGATAAAACACCACAGCCAAGACAACTTATAGAGAAGGAATTTATTTGGGCTTCTAGTACCAGAGGGTTAGAGTCCATGGGGGGCGGAGCAAAGGTGCGGTGGCCGGAGCAGCCTCTAAGAGCTTCCATCTGGAAAACCAAGTAGGAAACAGAGGTTTGGCTCAAAATGCGAGTCTTTAAACAAGTAGTTATTTTAACAAAGCTTTTCTCCCTGTCATCTGTCTTTAGGGAGCATAACCAGCTCTCTAGAGAAGGAAAAGGAAAGGCTGTCATGAGACCTGCGGCCGGCCACAGAGGCCAGGGACTCTTGGTCCCCTCCCCCTCTTTATGAAGACAGCGTGGTGTGTGGAAGATGGGGAACGGTAGAGGGAGGTGAAAGGGAGCCTCTGTGATTGCAACAGCAAGAGTTGGAGCCAGTTATTAGAGGCTCGTTGGCCTCTTTAGAAACTGCGGAAGTTAGCAATTCTCCGAACTTTGTGAGATGCATAAATGAACAAACCAAGAACAGAATCCTCAGTTGCTTGATAGTTCATTTGATAAACAGACCTAACGAGTTAATCGACTTCCCCATCACTGAAGGTCTATTTTAGATTCCTTTCATTTCGTGTCACAGCGAACCTTCCTCCCAGAAGTTAGCCGTTAGTGTTTCCTAAGTGTTGTCCTGTGAATGGAATAGATTGGGTGTAAAAAGTCCCCGTAGGTGCACGTGTTTGCTCCCCGCTGTTGGTGGTTGTAGACGCTTTAGGAAGTAGAGCCTAGCTGCAGAAGTGGGTCGCTGTGGGCAGCGGGAGGGCTCTACACTAACCATGTCCAACCATGAGCTCTGTTTGTTTTGTGATCCATGGAGATCTTAGCAAGCCACCACTAGGCTCCCAACGCCACAGACATTTAGGGAGTGATTCTGTTCCAACAACTCTGACTTCAGAAACAGATCGATGACCAGGCCGCCTCTCAGTGTCGCCATCAGCGCAGTCACTGAGCTACTCAGATGTCACATCACCGTGACACATACCTGAGAGAAACACTGAGAGGAGGAGTGACCTGTTCTGTCCATGCTCTTGGAGGCTTCTGCCCCCAGTCCTTGAGTCTGTTGCTTCTAGGCATACGGCAAAGCAGAAGGCATGGTGGTAGGGCCCTGGACATGAGGTTACCTCATGATCTACCTTCTCCACCCAAGGCCACATCCTAACATCCTAACGTCTCCTCCTCCCGGCTACAGTGCATCAATCTGTCCACGAAGTCCCGGCACTCCCCAAATGCCCGCCAGCTGGCAGCAGACCCCAGCAGTGAGCCTGCAAGGGTCATTTTCTGTTCCCTCTCATCTTCCAGCCTCAGCTCCAAGGGCTGGGACTAGAGGCAGGCAACACCACACCTGCATGATGGTTTGTGCCCCCCCCCCCCCCGTTTATTACTTGGTAAGAAGGAACAATGGGCTCTTTACAACTGGACCATTGTTTTGAACCATTGTTTTATGTAGCTTCTTAAGAGTCATTGGGCAGTCCCATGAAGTTTTTATATGGTGATAAATTTGTATATGCGATGATACAAATATTACCGGGGCGCTCCCACTCTGGCCAGGCTGTATCTGTCTGTATTTCCCGTCATACAGAAGGTTAATGTCTCTGCATATTCAGATTAGATAAGTGGCGGAGTTCTGAGTATCTGCCTTCTCTTCTGTGAAAGGTGATGACGCTAGGCCCCCCAGGGCAGAGCAGTCCAGTGAAGGGTGGCTTCTGCTGTCCCCCTGGCAGCACACTAGAATCGCTCAAGGTTTTCGTGGCAAGTGCAAGATATACTCAAAGCTGCTTAAATTTGATGTGGAAATGTGCCGTACATAACTGGGCCTTTTAGGCTAGTGTAAATGGGGAGTTCATTTTTTTTTTTTTATGTCTTTATTTTTCTAATACTCGTCTTTAAAAAAGTGAATGCAGACTGGCAGGATGGCCCAGTGGGTTTAGCACTTACAGCACAAGCCTGGAGGACCTACCTTTGATCACCCCAGTCATGTAAAGGTCAAAGGAAAGAACAGACCCATGGAGTTGTTCTCTGGTCTCTGCGTGTGCTCTGTGGTCCACACGTGCCTGCACATATACATCCCACATACAGACAGACATACGGACATACATACAATATTGGGGTCTGAGTAGCATGGGGAAGATAGAGGAGATAAAAGGTTATTTGTTAAGGAATTTGAGAGTATCTATTTTTGGTAAGAATCCCCTTCCTGCTTGTCTTTACTTTATATCATCTGATTAAGTCTGAACACACCAATCTGTGCCGTAGCCACCCACGCAACATGCTTTAAGGCGATGTGAAGACGAGGCTCCTGGCCTGACCTCAGCAGTAGAGCTTACTCCTGTGCCCGAGTGCACATTAGCGTAGACAGGCAGCAGTCATGGGCCACATCCATTGATTTTAGAAGATGCTTTTGGCTTCGGACCACTTAACGCTAATGCTTTTTTTCTATTTTGGAACTCCAGAGTATCTGTTTACAGTAGCATAATACAATTAATTCGTATAAGACAATGTTAACATGAAAATAATTTTGTGCTGAGTGTGGCGGTACAGTTCTACAATGTAGCGCTCAGGAGATGAAGGCAGGAGGATTACAAGTTATAGGCCAGCCTAGACTACATGGTAGGCAGGACCCTCAAAAAAAAAAAAATAAATAAATAAATGAAATGCAACATGAAATCTGACCATGTTGTAAAGGAGAGATCGTCTCTGTATGTGTGTGCGTGCATGCCTCTGTGTGTGTGTGCGTGTGTGCATGCATTCATGTGCGTGCGGGTGTGTGTGCGTGCGTGTGCACACGCGTGTGCGTGCGTGGACGCGCGTGAATGCCAGTGTGCGATGGGAGGCAGGTACTGTCCTAGTGAACTCTGCTCCTGCTCTCCTTGCTCTACTCTATATGCCTTGACAAGCATGCTTTTAGGACCAGTGAAATGGCTCAGTGAGTAAAGCCTAATGGCCTGAGTCCAGTTCCCAGAGCCCATGGGAAACTGACATGGCAAAAGCTGTTCTTGGGTCTCCACATGCACACTGTGGCATATGCACCCCACCCCTCCCCCCTAACATACACTGGTAATAATAAGTAAAGTAATTTCTAAGTAGATCATTAAGCAGGCACTCTCGAGGCTAAGACGGGGAGAATACAGGTTCAAGGTCAGCCTAGGCCATGTAGTGTGACCTTTTTTTTTTTTTTCCTTCTTTTTTAAATCAGGGCTGGGAAGATGGCTCAACTGGTAAAGGGCTTGCCATGCAAGCACGAGGCCCTGCGTTCAGATCGCCAGCACCCCTATAAAAGCCAGATGCAGAGTCATGCTTCTGCAATCTCAGTGCTGGGGGGGGCAGACTCAGAGAGGCAGCCCTGGAGTTCACGGTCAGCCACTCTAGCCAACTGAGGAGCAACTGAGAAAGACACCTGATGTCAGCCTCTGGCTTCCACACGCACATGCACTGCATACCTGTAATACATACGTGTGCTGGTGTGTGTGCGTGCGTGCACACGCGCGTGCACGCACGCACGCACACACGAGCATGCACATACATATTACTTCTCAAAAACATTGCGTGTATATATAATTCCACTGCATGGTAGGAGCTGTTGTACTGAATCCCATGTGGTTGGCGTCAGCATTGACTTTGCAGTTTCTCGATATATTCAAATTTGCTTTCGGGGGCTGATAAAATCACCGCCAAGCCTTGTGGCCTGGGATGAAGCTGGGGACCCACAGGGTAGAGAGAACTAACTCCCACAAGTTTTTCTCTGGCCTTCACATGGAATGCAAGTATAATTTGAAACATTACTTTTTAAAATAAAATTTTTTTTTTTTTGGTGATTGTCTCTTTAAATCGCTCTTTCCACACCGTCATCTAGTTACTTTGCCGTGGCTTAAGGTGAAGGCCTTATAGGGCTTTGTGAAATGCAGGGATTGTTCTCTGTGGCATCAACCATGGCCAGTGACATTTTTGAAACCTGCAGAGGCGGGCAGCCCCTCGCGCTGACTGCGCTGGCCTGCTCTAAGTTGCCGCATTGGCTCCAGTTGAGGAATTCCATGGCTGTGTGTGAAATGTCAGCCACCTGCTAAGGCAGATTCTGTTTAGTCTAAACTTTATCTTACCGACGAATTCTCAATAAAATTGAACGGATGTCAGTCACCTCCACAATTAGCTAAGATTGATCCGTGTCAGCATTAAGCATATTGTCAGGTCATCTTGTGCAAGTTTGTACGCGGGATTGGAAGAAACTTAGATTTGCACTCGGAGAGGATTTTTGGAACGGACTTTCTTCTACCAGTTATTTCTTCTATCAACTGTTAATTTATCAGCCCTTCTCTGAAAAAAAAAAGTGAGAAGAAAGGAGGCCATAGCACGATCACACGTCTATATGTGAGCTCCTTAAGCCATATGGTGGTCTCTAATTAGAATACGAAGGACTGAGCTGTGAGACCCACTCCACAGCCAGTGCAACGAAGGCCTCACAGGAGGAGGAGGCTGGGGTGCGATCCAACAGGGACACTTCTGAGAAAAACTAGGCTCTGTTCTTGTCCTTATCCTGACAGGAGGCTGTCCTGTATGTGTTCAGATGCATACAAGTCTGATAAAGTTTCCGAGGTGCCAATTCAGTTGGTATTTGGAAAGCTAGTGATCTCATTCTGAGTGCTCGATCCTCTCAGCCGGTGGCTTGACTTGGTTTTTCTCGTTCTAAAAACACCCTCAATATTTGATTTCGCGTGTACCCTCTCAGTGGAGATTTCAAAGGATACTTGCTGAATGCTTGACTGCCTTGCCTATTTGCTCTTGTTTTGCATGCAAGAGAGAGCCAGAAGCTTTCTTCTCATTGTGTACACAGAGTATTAATGGATTTACTCTGCCTGTATCGTCTCATTACTGGAAACATCTAGAAGCTCAGAAGTCTTTCAATGTATGCAAATAAGGCAGGATTGTCTACCTGAGAGTTAATATTCTCTGCTTTTAAGTGTATTCTAAATCTAATGTTTGTATTTGGAGCATAACATCCTGTGCTTCCCTTTTTTATGGGCAAAAAACTAAGCAGGCTCAGGCAGCTGTTTGATGTTGGTTTCGAGTGTTATTAATTTCATATTCTATTATTCTTTTCACTGTAGCACAAGTGAGGCTGATGTGGAGGCTGTCGTGGATAAGTTGTTTGATGAGCTGGCTCAGAAACAAAATGATTGTACGTAAGTTAATTTCTCTTGAAAGAGAATACATTTAGAACACAATGCTCAATCTCCACTGACCAATTAATAAGTTCCATTGCTGTATACGGGTTGCTGCCACACTCAAGTGGCCGTCATTGTATCAGCATTTCCCTAATTTATGTGTTGAATCATGTGCTATTATTCATCAAGCTATGCATTTCCTATCTGTAAGAGATGAATTTTATAGTAATTATCCAGACAAGATTGAGTCTTTGTTCCTGTTCCCATAGTAACTAGCCCAAGGATTCTGAAAGTGCAAGGCAGAGAGCTGCGGCTGAATAAAGCCTGTGGAACCGTGGCCGACTGCACATTTGAAGAGCTGTGTGAGAGAGTAAGTACCCAGTCCTGGCCAGACTCACTGGCCTTTTCACATGTTAAAATACTTCATGTCTTCCCTTCAGCCAGCTTCAGATTTTAAAATGCCACTCACAGAGTCAGGAAGGAGGTGGAAATCTCCAGAAGGGACATTTTCAGCCATTTGCAGAGCCATTTCTATAGGCACCGGCACCAAATCTGCTCTCTGAAGGGCTTTCAGGGAACACCAGAAATGCAGAGATGACTGTCAGTTGTTGCTGGAAGCAGAAGTCATGTGTGGCTTAGTGTGAAAGTCCCATCCAAGGGGAAATAAGGGAAACGGAGGTGAGGGCTGGTGAGAGGGCACCGTGGGGAAGGACGCTTGCAGCCAAGCCTGCCCACCTGAGTTCTAGTCCCCGGTCCTGTAGAGTTGAAGAAGAGAGAACATGTCCCACAAGTTGTCTTCTAGCCCGTGCATGGATACATAGGATAAATGGATAAATGGGATCTTTTTTTTTTTTTTTTTAACAAGGAAAAAAAGAATGAGGCGAGATTAGTGGTGGTGGGGAGGAAGATACAAGCTCTTTTACCATGATCTCAGGAGATGTGGTGTAAAAAATTGCATCCTTCAGATTCATTGTTCAGGTGCCGTGCTGTCTGAGCTGATTGGGCCCGGTGAAAGAACGTCAATCTCTAAAACAATGACACTGTATTATAATAGAAATAGTTTATCTCACAGATGCAATATATGCACATACAACCCCCCCCACCCCCCCATATATCAGAATGCTTTTGACCACAAATCCTCTGTAGATATGAACTTTGTCTTTTCAAAGTTTGGGAGTTGTCAGCACTCAGTAGACTACTTAATGTCATTACCCGGTGTAAATCCTGAGGCGTCCAAGTACCTTCCACAGAGCTCCTCAGTCGAGCATCGTCCCCGGTCCGATTCCTTGCTTTTAGCTAACCCAAGCAGAGCTGTTTTGAGGCACAGCGAAGATCACTCTCATTTATACCTGCTGAGTGTTAAACTAGTGTGTTTCTCAAAAGCTGTTGAGCTGCTCCTAGCAGGCGAGACTTTGTCACCTTTAAACCACAGCTGAGTCCAATCTGCAGTCATTGAGCTCTTTAGAAGGAATACAATTAGGATTAATTAAGACTCTCTGATGGAGAGGCCACCTCTGACCCCCACTGTGGCTGACGTGACTCTTCCCTCCTCTCCCAATTACCTGTACTTGCTCGGAAAAAATCTGCTTGGACTTGCACTTGTTTTACTGTCTTTGCTAAAACAGACTCTCTTGTCAAGGATGAAGGCCCTCCTTTCACTGCAGGAAGACCCCCAGTGAGGCAAGGGAACAGGCAGGCTGTGGGGTCCTGGAGGAGGCCAGGGACCTCGCGTGGAGCAGATCCTGAGTGTCTGTATCTCTATACGAGGCTCATTAATTCTGGACACTTGGTATCAGAAAGAGGCTGTTTAGAATCCAAAATCCCTTATTGTCTTGGTGTGTGTGTGTGTGCGTGTGCGTGTGCGTGTGCGTGTGCGTGTGCGTGTGTGTGTGTGTGCGCGCGTGCAGTGGGGTTGGAGGGAAGAAGGTTAATCAGGACTTAATATTGAAAAATGAAAATAATACCAACACAGCTCACCTTTATTTGACAAAAGTTTGGACAGCATGACAACTATGAACCAAATTCTCAAAATCAACAATAACACAAGATTTCCATTTATTTTGGCATAACCGTCTTACTGAAGTTCTAGACACTGTGATATCCTTCACTTTGTGACAGGTTGGTTGTTCAGTTGCATAGGAAACCGTTTCTATAAAACGTTCCAGAATTCCGTGCTTTCTTGCTATCCTTTTAGTTCATGAAGATTCCAGTTGTTTTTGTTTGGAGTCTTTGTGGGGTCATTACTGCTACCACGTTTTTCCTTCCTCTAGTTAGAGAGACCCTTCATTTGCCAGTTACATGCACGGGTAACTCAGCATTTATTTCATTGTAGCTGGGGTGTTTTCTGCATCAGACAAGCCCCGGGTGGCTGACAGGGCGTTGGCTTGAAGGATGTGGTTCGTTCCCCAGGGTTAAGCTCACTGTGGAGAATGTCTGAGGAAGGACTAAATTTTTAAGTGGTCAGTTCCTTACTACCATTTTCTTTATTATGGTGATTTTGCATTTCTTTGCAGCTTTATAATTGTGGCAATTCAGAGACTGAATAGCTGCATAAGGAGAATCCTTGAGATCAATCAACTTCAGATTAAGCCCAAAACTCTTAATTAGTTATGATGATCTTATGAGCCAGACTGCATAGCTGCCAAAAGATAGTCAGGAAAGATTAAAAAATGACACATCCAACCCAGGTATTTGAGTACACATTTGGGGGCTGGGGTACAGCTTTGGATCACACAGTGTAGTCTCTGGCAGGCCTGAGACCCACTCAGCTGCCACCACAGACGTCGTCATGAGAAAGTCGTCCCCCAAGGAGCAAATGGTTGACACGCTGCAATGATTAGTTTTGAACCATGGGGGGAAAATAATATTTTTTGTGGACTTCTAAGTGGGCAGCAACTTGTCTATCCGTGTGTTAGTTACTATGGTGCGAGAAGGTTTTAACTTAAAGTCTTTGACAGGCTCTATAAGGAAACCAAAATGGCCCAGGGCGTTCCACCCTCTGCATCCCTCTCTTCTCCCTGTTCCAAGCCGAGTCTCACATCTGTAATCCTGCAGATTAACATCTGCTTTTTTGATACCTCTAGTATTCTCTCTTCAGAAGTCTGATTCAGCATTGCCATGCTCAGAAGACCAGTCCAAAATAGGCGACCCCTTGGCACCCATATAAAATAACAGCTGGGGGCTGGAGAGATGGTTCAGAGGTTAAGAGCATTGACTGCTCTTCCAGAGGTCCTGAGTTCAATTCCCAGCAACCACATGGTAGCTTATAACTATCTATAATGGGATCTGGTGCCCTCTTCTGGCCTGCAGGCATATATACAGGCAGGCCACTGTATACATAATAAATAAATAAATCTTTAAAAATAAAAATAAAATAAAATAACAGCTAACAGAGCCACGTATAAGAAAGGCATCATTCCAAGTGTTCTTTATATAGTAGCTTATTTAATGCCACGATAAATAGGTGTCGCGCTCTCTCCCGTTGGGGGAAGCACAGTGAGGGTGGAGTCTCCGGGTCCGGGACCGCCAGGGGTTGGGTCCGCAGAGTACGCCCTAGGCTTCAAGGATCACCACCGCAGCCCTCTTTGTTGCAAATACCTCGGGGCCTGACGCCAGGGGTTGGGTCCGCAGAGTACGCCCTAGGCTTCAAGGATCACCACCGCAGCCCTCTTTGTTGCAAATACCTCGGGGCCTGATGCCGCTGGAGTGAGACGCCAGGGTCGAGTACCCCTGGCGCTGATTGAGTCCGCTGACTCATTGCCCAAGCCGCTGCGGGTTGCCGAGCGCTGCTGGTCTCGGCCAGTGGCTTGGCCAAGGTGTAGGAAGGGAGCGGACCGAGATCAGCCGTGGGCATCCACCGGCTCCGTCGTGCTCAGAGCACTCGCCGTCCTGCGCCCCAAGAGTCACAGCTCCCTTAGACAAAGTTCTCGGATGCCAAAGTAGTTTCTATCTTTATTTGTTCTAGATGTCGGGCAGTGCTCCCAGGGCAGGCGGGTGGAGAAGGAGGGGAGAGAGAGAGCTACCTGGGACAAGGTGTTCTATTTATAGTTCTGAGAGAGGGGGCAGGGCTTGGTAGCTGATACTTTCCATTGGCCAGCTTGGGAGCCCTAATCGTTGCCTCATTTGCCTATACACAAGTTTCACACGCCTGGCCTCTTTCCACACAGGGGCTGTGATATTTATGAAGAATTTCCCAGGAGTGTTGGCCAGAAGCATAAATTCTGGTCCCTGGTATACCACTGGGTCTTCCAGAGCTTCTAGCTTATGCTCAACCGGGCGTTATAGATCACTGCCCCACAAATAGGTGCTATTATCGTCCCATTTTAGAGATGGGGAAATGGAGGCATTTGGATGTTGAGTAACTTTTGTCTGGTCATACAGCTAGTAAATAGCAAAAGGAAGACTTGAACCCCGTACTGGTTTGAGGGTTAGATGCTACATTCTTTACCTCTACATTATGGCCTGGGAATGCCTGGGCAGGTTCTGTCTCAGTTCGTTATAGAATTCTAATTCTGCCATGAAATCTACTCAGATTCTTTGCACATTTCCACATCAGAGGTCAGCAGAGGTCCTTAATTCAAATATTTCGGCTTTATCAGAGTATCCCCAAAGAAAAGTGAAGCCAGAGATGTGGTGCATTTTCTGGATCCAGAGCCGTGGCGTGTCTAGTAGTTATTTATATCAGCGATTTGTGTTGAGTAATCACGGGTAAGCAGGGCCTGTGAGCCCACTGGGGTGAGATTTCCAGCAATGGAAATCCTGCCGGGTGCAAACAGTGGCACCAGACCGTGCTGTGCTCTCCATAGCTGGGCTCTCACAGAGAAAAAACACAGCAAAAGTCAAGGGGAGAGAGAGAGAGAGAGAGAGAGAGAGAGAGAGAGAGAGAGAGAGAGAGAGAGAGAGAGAGAGAGAGAGCGCTTCATAGGCGTTCAGGGTGAAAGGCTGACTTTATGAGACACTTCTGTTTACCAAATACCCTTCTTTGCCTTAAGGGAAAGAAGCTCCCTTTTTGTTTTGGTTTGGTTTGGTTTGGTTTTTGTTTCCTCCTGTCCTGGCTGGTTTTGTGTCAACTTGACACAAGCTGGAGCTATCACAGAGAAAGGAGCCTCAGGTGAGGAAATGCCTCCATGAGATCCAGCGGTAAGGCATTTTCTCAGTTAGTGATCAAGGGGGGAGGGCCCCTTGTGGGTGGTGCCATCCCTGGGCTGGTAGTCTTGGGCTCTATAAGAAAGCCAGCTGAGCAAGCCAGGGGAAGCAAGCCAGAAAGAAACATCCCTCCATGGCCTCTGCATCAGCTCCTGCTCCCTGACCTGCTTGAGTTCCAGTCCTGACTTCCTTTGGTGATGAACAGCAGCATGGAAGTGTAAGCTGAATAAACCCTTTCCTCCCCAGCTTGCTTCTTGGTCATGATGTTTGTACAGGAATAGAAACCCTGACTGACACACCTCCCTTAAAGATTACGAGTTCTTATGTAGAAGACTGAGTGACAGAGTGTGGTTATTCCACTTGGCAGACATTCCCCACAGTGTTTGACAGACATTTCTTGGAAATGAGTAGAGACTGTCATTTCAAGTTAAAACAAGGAGCAATGTTTGTCACCAGTGTTGAAGTCTGAGCGAATAAGTAAAAGTTAAAATTTTGGCATTTGTCTCTGCCATCATGGTCCCAGTCTTTGACCTCCCCACACCCCCTGGTGAGATTGATGGTGGTATCAACAGATGCAGACTTTCAGGAGTCTGGGGAGAGGAGGCGGGGCTAGAACACTGTCTCTCTATGTGACTTAGCTGGCCCTGAACTCCTCGTCCTCCTGTTCAGCCTTCTGAGGGCTCAGATCACAGGTGTTTGCTACCATGTCTGGCTAAATGTTTTGGTAATTGTATAATTGAATATCTCAGCATTTGGAAGGTCTTGGTTTATTTAAAGGACATTTCCCAATAACCAATGCATACTGTTGTAAAAATCACACATGACAGAAGCAACATGCAGAAAGACTAATAGAAAATAATAACCCAAAAAATATGATCTGGGTGTGCTTGTATGTGCCTGTAATCCCAGCATGTGGGAGGCTGAAGCATTGGGAGTTTGAGGCCAGCCTGGGCTACGTAGTGGAATCTTTCTCAAGCTGGGGGCGGGGGTGATTATGATATTTCAACACTTAGCCACTAGCCTGTGGCCTGATTCGATTCACAACATCCCTGTAGTGGAAAGAGAGATCCAACTCCAGCAAGTTGTCCTCTGACCTCCACACATATGTGTGACACATATAAATAAATGTGGTTTTTAAATATACACATACATGTATAAACACATGCACACACACATACACACACACACATGCACATACACACATGCACACACGTACACACACACAGCAGAAGTTGTTTCAGATTCTACTGTGCAATTAGTATTTTAAAATCTACCACTTGTCAACTTCTTTAAAAACTGTAAATAGGCAGGTCCTGCCTCTCACCCAGGCAGCGCGGTAGAGCTGACCCTGGTAGTGGGGCTTAGTGAGCCAGCCTTGAGAACGTGAGAGAGAAGAGCCAGGCTGACCAGCTCAGGTGCCCCTCAGGCCCAGACCCAGGGCTTTGAGTCAGCCCACCCCACATCAACCCCATCCATGAACTGCTGGAGCGTGTGAAAGGGCCCATCCCGCAGATCCAGAGCTGCAGGATCTCCATGACAAGCAACAACAGGATGTCTGAGAGGAGTCCCAGTGAGGACCCAGTGTTGCTAGTGCAGCAGAAGCCAGAGGCCTGAACCAGACCAACGAGTAATTGCAGGGAACATTTGCAAGCCAAGAAGTGTGGATGTGGGGCTGTGAAAGGCAGTCTGGTTTCTGGTAGAGCCAAGGTTCAAACCCCGTGGGCCCAATAAGGGGTAAAAACCCTATAGGGAACAACAGCAGGCGTTTGCCAGGCTCCTAGAGACAGCTCCTGACACATGGGTACATCTCTCCATAGGTCTGTGACATTTGGTCACGTAAAAAGGAAACACCTCTCAAGCTGCTCCTCAGGTAGGGGCATGGTCACACCCCCAAGCCCTGCCACAGGTAAAGGCATGGCCACATAGTCTCAAGCCATCCCCATGTTGGCACCTAGAGGCTTAGCCACTCCCCTTCCCAGTTACTATTTCAACCTTGCCCCTCCCTGAGGTCGTGGGGCACTGTCTCATTCATGCCACTCTCCTCCGTGACATGACAATAAATGCTCTGAAACCCTGGACTGTCTCTCTTCATCCACCATGGGAAACAATGGAACCGGCCTTCGCCAAAAGAGCCGCAGTCCAGCCTCCCGCCAAGGCGTCCCAGTGTTCCCAGCCACGGCAGCCATCCACCCAACCAACGCTGCTAGCCTGTGCCCAAGCTGCGAACCACAGTCTCCCCTCAGGAGTTTACGGAGCCTGTTCCCTACGATTCCCGGGGCTGTGTTTCCGAGGAGGCTTCTCCACGAGTGCCCGGGGCCGAAACGCGGGACTTCCCTCCACTGTGCCGTTTGATCCAACATGTGGACAAAAGTGTGTCCTGTGGGGCACACTACAGCTTCCACAAGGAGATTTTTTTTCCTCTGTTGGTGCGAAGGTTGCGGGTAGGACAGCAGACAGGAGGGAAGGAATGTGTGTGAATGCATTTAGCATGCATGCTGTGAAATTCACAAAGAACCAATAAAACATTTTTAAACATTTAAATAAACATAATTTTTAGATCAGTTTAATTTTATAGAAAAAAAAAATAAGAGGAAGCAGTGTGTGGTGGCTCCTAACTGTAATCTCAACGTTAGGAGGCCGAGGCAGGAGAATCACTGTGAGTCTAAGGGGAGTTTAGACTGTATAGTGAGTTTGAGGTCAGCCTGGGATGCAGGAAGGTGTTGTCTCAGAAAGCAGAAAAGGAAAGAAAGGAAGGAGAGAGGAAGGAGAACGAGAAAGAAGACCTGAGATCAGAGTACGGAGTGTTTCCACCCGCTCCCAAAGCTAGTATTAACAACTTCCATTAATATATGCTCGCTGCATCTCGTGAACAAATGCTGGTCACAGTGCTCCATGGTAGTATTATTTTTCCAGTAGTGTGCACTGAACTCCTGAGCTGTGATACAGTGTTGTTAAGTTTCTACTTTACCCACACTTCCTTGTTTTAGCCTAATGTCCTTTCTCTGTTCTAGGATGCTATGGACACCTGAGGTTATCATCTTCTTAGTTCTTAACTGTCACAGTTTCTGAGGCTTTTCTCAATTTTGATGATCTTGACTGTTTTGAGGAGTCCTAGGCAGGCATTTGACAGACAGAATGATGTCTTCCTCATGATCCATCATACCTGGGGTCTGTTCTGTCACCGTGGCTCATCAGGTCTCCCTGTAGGCCGTCTTCATGCTTGCCCTCCACAAGGCTGGTCAGATTTGCCACACAAAGGTTGGCCTCTCCCCCAGTCTGTGGTACTCCATCTTCCAATGGAGCCTCTTACAGCATCAAAGGATGGTCTTGTAATTATCTGACCCTGTAACCAGCTTCCCTAATCCCCCAGCCAGCACCTCTCACTGCAGTGGATGGCATGTACAAACAGATGAGAATCAGCCACTTTCTACTGAGCCACACATTAAAGAGATTCTTTCTCAAATGTAAAACAGTGTCACCCTTATCATGAAATTATCTTTATTTTGGAAAATACAACTAGTTTTTAAATGCTATGAGTCTAATATAATAACTTTTTTGCCATTGTGGATTCCAATGGTTATACAATTTACGTTTTCCTCAGTTTGAAGTTCTAATAAATTAGTAACAAAGGTTAGGGGAGAAAACCCATGGGAACCAAAGCTTCTGGGACTCCTTATTCTTAAGAGAACCACAGTAGCAGGGATCCACTTGCAGTACAGTTAAACTTTGTGACCCAGAAAGGAGAGAATCATTTTCAGAGAAAGCTGAATTCTAAGGGCTTAATGAGTAAACTGGCTATTCCTGAGTTTCCCTTTTGAGAAATGTAATTTTTACACCTGCAGAAAATTGGTTCCTCAACTAATAACTGTGTTCACAGGTAACTGTTTGCAAGAGCACGTCATTATTTGTGGTTTTAAAATGACAGGTGGCCAGGTGTGTTTGTGGAAAGTCTGGGCAGAAAATCCTTCCATCGATGTATAAGCATGGCTGTTGGTGGGTATTCGCTGTCCCTGTCCTGTTCCCTCCCTCCTTCTCTCTCTCTCTCTCTCCCTCCCTCTCTCTCCCTCCCTCCCTCTCTCTCTCTCTCCCTCTCTCTCCCTCCCTCCCTCTCTCTCTCCCCCTCCCTCTCCCTCCCTCCCTCCCTTCCCCTCCCTCTCCCTCCCTCCCTCCCTCTCTCTCTCTCTCTCTCTCTCTCTCTCTCTCTCTCTCTCTCTCTCTCTCTCTCTCTCTTCCACTCACTCACTTGCCCTTGGTGCTCAAGGAATAGATGTCCATCAGAATCAGTCACGTATCGGCTTCGTCTGTCTCAATTAAACCATACTAACTTACATGCGCTAAACTACAAGTCTCACCAAATAGGATCTTCTAGAGAATTCTTGGCTGGACCCCTCCCTCCACCCCATGTTTTATTTGATTTTATTCCCAATGAACTGGTTGGGAGCTGCTTCTGGGTTTGTGTCCTATCTTGGCAGTGCCAGGAAATGCTGAAGGATGAATGGTTCTGGGTTTTTGTTGTTGTTGTTGGTTTTTTTTTTTTTTTTTTTTTTTTTTGGTTTTTCGAGACAGGGTTTCTCTGTGTAGCCCTGGCTGTCCTGGAACTCACTCTGTAGACCAGGCTGGCCTCGAACTCAGAAATCCACCTGCCTCTGCCTCTCAAGTGCTGGGATTAAAGGCGTGCGCCACCACTGCCCGGCTGGATAAATGGTTCTTATCTGTGCTGTTTGGCCACGATTGCTGCTGACTGTCTTTGGATGCCCCAGTGGTAATTAGCGTCAGGATGGGGCATTTGTTAGCAGGCTGAGGCAGTCCAGGGATCTCCATGGCCCTTTCTCTTCTCAGCATCAGGACCATTCTTGAGGAATTCTTCTCTTACCTACGCTGACTCCTGACAAAGCCATGTTCTGAGTAAGGCAGCTAGCCAACACCCCTAAAGCAGAGGCAACAGAGAAGCCTCAAGTGACATCGATGATAAAGACCTTAGCGGAAAATCGGTCTGGTTTTTATGGGAGTATGAATCCGGTGCTGTTTCGTTTGCTGTCTTTCCTGCTGTAACCCTGGTCAGTTGTGGCGTCAGGAGGCGCCCTTTGCGTCTCTCTCGCTTGTTTGCTGGTGTACGTCTTCTGTAACCATGGCCTCCATGTGTCCTGTGGATTCACTTTGGGGATGTACTTCAGCCCACAGAGCGGAATGGGAGGCCTGCTCCGATAGGTATAAATGTCACCCATGTGTGCTCTGAGAATGAAAGGGGATTTGGAATAAATCCTCACCATCGGCGCAGACCATAGTCTGATTTCAAAAGGAGCAATGCACTCATCCCTCGGTCCCTGAGCCGATGTCATATGTCGATACTGCGGATATAAAGAAGAAAGCAGTTTTCTGTAAGGTTGTGGCTGTTCTCTAATTGTTGCTGATTTATGTCTTCTAATAAAACCTCTCTGTGTTAGTTACAGCTTGTTGACACTTTCTCTCTACTGTGCCATTTTAGAAGGATAAAGAAGAAAAGACTTTTGGAGAGTTGATCATGGAAGAGATTCTGGATTAGAAATGTGATGACTTTTTGGACATGGAGTCATAGTGACCGTGTCCATGATGAAAGGAGTCTTGGGAAGGAGTCAAAAGGAAGAAAGGAACAAGGGACACATTGTTCTCTCTACAGGGACATCTCTGCGGGAGGGCAAATCCTGAGGCAAGACTCTTTGACCATGTGTCTGTGTCCAAACCTGATCGAGAACGGTACCTTTGTGGCTGTTGTTTATGGCTGCAGACTTAAATATTTTTAAATTTCTTTTATGTGTATGAATGTTTTGCCTGCATGTATGCATGGGTCCCGTGTGCATGCCTGGTGCACCTGGAGGCCAGAAGAGGGTTTCAGATGTCCTGGAACTGGAGTTACAGACAGTTGTGAGCCATGTGTCGGTGCTAGGAATCGAACCCAGGTCCTCTGAAAGAGCAGCCAGTGCTCTAAGCTGCTGAGCCATCTCTCCAGCTCGGCTGTACACTGTAGACTCCGCGAGCCACAGACTTCTCAAACTCAGCTGCCTAGCACTTCTTTAAGAAAACAAAAACAAAGCCCAAAGCAAACAAACAAAAATCCCTGTTTCCTTTAAAAGCCAGGATACTCGATGGTCTGCTATTTATGACTGGTTTAAAAGCCAGTCCTGTCCCTGTATAGTGGAGGCCCCCAGAGATTCCTCATAGGGCTTAGGGGAGAAGAGCACACTTTTAAGGTGACCTTTGTCTCAAGGATAAAATTGTATTGGATTAAATCTAGTAGTTTTCTTCAGAGCCCATGAGCAGGCTCAGTGGGTAGAGCCCTTTTCTGCCAAGCCCAGTGACCTGAGTTTAGTTCCTGGGATCCCCATGCCAGGAGAGAACTGACTCCCACAAATTAGAGTCGCCCACCACCTCTGGCTCTTACAGAGCCTAAGAGTTTTAGGAAGGTTTGTGAAGCTGTGCAGTTGGTCAGCAGCTTTCACCAGCGTGGTCCACGAGGCAGAGGAACAGGGCCGCCCCCTAGGGAACAGGGCATCTCTTTCGGGAAGATGGGGCTGCAGCACTCAACACGCTCGATCTCGTTTACGTTGCCTGTGCAAGCAAACGGACAGACTCCTGCCCTCTCCATCAGAGAGACCCTTTCCATCAGTCTGACCCTTTCCATCACCGTCAGCAAGTACCTACTGAGATGTAAGGCAGGCTGGCTCCCTTCTAGGCAGCGAGGGGGGAGGTCCTGGGGAAGAAGAGTCGGTCTCTGCTCTCGCAGTCTTAGTTCTGAAGAGGGAATGTGGCGGGTGTGTGCGCCAGCACACAGAGCCGACTAAGCTTAGCACCACAGGATGCGCAGGAGCAAAAGCAGTGGGTGAGGGAGGAGCTCAGCCTTGAGAGCTCTGAGCTGGGTCTGAAAGTGCAGGGTGGGCAGCAGAGGGGAGATGCTCGTCCTAGAGCACTCCGTGTCTTCTGCCTGCTAGTGTTTATGTTGCTGAGGGGAACAGAGCCGGAAATGATAGAGTTGGTTCAGAGGACGCTAGAGCCAGGAGGATGTTAGACCTCCATACTGCTGGGATAGCTTGCTTGACCAGCCTGCTTGCTAACCACAGTGTAAATCCTGGACAGACGTCTTAAGAACAACTGGGCTAATGGCATGGCCAGTCAGAAGCATGGAGAAATTGGGGTGCAGGATCGATGGGCTGAGTTTATCATTTGTATAGTCTTTTGCCTGAAGGTAGATCACAATCTTATAGTTACCTAAAATTCAGTAGACAGAGGACTCAGCGCTGCCTCACAGAAGGCAGAACTTGACGTCTGAGACCACCTAAGTTAATTATCTGCTAAAATAGAAACATTGAAATAAATCAGCATATAATATATAATAATCCCAAGTCTGCAACATGCCATGCAACCCAAAATCACTAGGTGTAGGCAGGAGCCAGAAAATGGCCCATTTTTGAAAGGACCATGTGGTGGTTTGAATATGCTTGGCCCAGGGAGTGGCACTATTAGGAGGTGTGGCCTTGTTGGGATAGGTGTGGCCTTTTTGGAGGAAGTGTGTCACTGTGGGAGTGGGCTTGGAGACCCTCCTCCTAGCTGCCAATGAAACAACTTTTCCTGTTTGTCTTCGGAACAAAATGTAGAACTCTCAGCTCCTCCAGCACTATGCCTGCCTGGATGCTGCCATGCTTGCCGCCATGATGATAATGGACTGAACCTCTGAGACTGTAAGCCAGCCCTAACTAAATGTCCTTAGAAGAGTTGCCTTGGTCAATAGAAACCCTAACTGAGACAGACGGTAACTGGCAGAGGCTTACCCTGAGATGATGCAAATGTCAGAATTACAGATGATAGATTTAAAATCACATTTATTTATTAGTGGGGAGGGGGTGCCTGCGTGGTGTGCTGTGTGTGGAGACCAGTAGGCAAAGGAGTGAGCTCTATGTTTTTACCACACGGGGCCCAGAAACTGAAGCCCGATGTCGGGCTTGGTGGTAGGTGTCCTAGACAGTGCTTGCAAAGTAGCTCAAGGTAAGCAGATTTTTGTGAGTTCGAGACCAACCTGGTCTACACAGCAGGTGTTAGGCTAACCAGAGTCGCCTCAAAAAAGGTGGGGGTTATATGTATGTTCAAAGGTATAAAGGAAAATATACTGATAGCAATAAGTGAAAAAAAAAAAAGAAATCTTAGAAGAGAAATTGAAAATATAAAAAAAGAAACTAAATAAATGGAAAATTTAAACTTAATAATTCTAGACCTGGCACTAGAGAGATGGCTTGGCAGTTAGCAAGCACTACTGTCACTTAGGACCCAAGTTCAGTTCCCAGCACCCATACCTGGCAGCTCACAACCACCCGTCTCCCACTTCAGGGGATTTGACACCCTTTTTGGCTTACAAGGGCAACTGCGCTCACATGCACGTGCTCCAAAGCCCACTCCCACTCCTGAGCATGCATATAATAAAAAATAAAAATAAACCTTAAAATACTCACGACCTAGGGCCTAGAGTCCCTCAGCCAATGGCTTGGAAGATAAAGTTTCTTGCCATGTGTGAAGACAAGAGTCCAGATTCTGATTCTGTTGCCTACGTGAGAACTAGTGGGTTTATAAACCTTGCATTGGGGACATGGAATCTCTGAGACAAGCTAGCTAGCGACTAGCTGAGTCAGAGAGCTCCGGGCTCATCAGAAGACTCTACTTCAGTAAACAAAGTAGAAAGCCGTTGAAGAAGGCGGCCAGAATCAGCCCCTGACTTCTACACATGCACACACACACAGGAATGTACACTCCCACAGATGTGTGCCCACAAAGATGTGCCTGCACACATATACACAATTATAGACCTGATCCTTTAGAAAACATGTGCTTAATACTAGATTTAAAATGACAGGAAAATTACCGATAGGCCAGCGTGGTGGCACACACCTGCAGTCCCAGCTCTCAAGAAGCAGACGTAGAAGAATCCCGTGGTCTGAGGTCTGTGGCCTGTGGTCTTCACAGTGAGTTCCAAGTCCACCCGGGCTACACAGAGCCTCACTAGATGGTCTCAAAAGCAAAAAATATCAAAAAGAAAAGAAAGCAAAAGTATGCAGTCTTGAAACCTGGCTGGGATGAGGTAACTCAGTAGAGTGCTTGCCATAAGCACAGGAAGCTATGTTTGCTCCTAAGCACACAGCAAAAAGCCAGGTTTGGTGGCATGCAACTGTGCTCCAGCAGGAAAGAGGCAGAGACAGGCAGGTATTGGGGCTCCCTGCCTATTCAGTCCAGGATCCCAGCCATGGAGCGGCACTGACCTCGTTCTGGTAGGCTTTCCCACCTCAGTTAATCTAGAAAAATCTCCCATAAAGCTAGAGCTGGTACATCAAAGTCATGCCCCACAGGTTTGTCCCTGAAGCTCTCTCAACCCAGAAAAGGTTTTAGGGCCCTGGAATTTAAAATCAGTTCATTATCTAAAGCCTTTTTCTGCCTTGCACCCCACAACCCCCAAGTGGACATCCCTGTGCAAACCCTTTGCTGGTGGGGATCTTGCATCCTGCGAATAGTCTCCCAAATTTCTGGAAAGATCTCAAGAGCCAGACAAGACACATTTACAGTACTGGCCGCCTATCTCACAGACACAGCAAATGCTGCCCTCTGCTGAGGGGTGATCCGGAGGCTCCGTTACGTAAGTGGCCAAGTGCTCCTCGGACTTGTCATTTGGGCAGAGACATGTCGCCAATTCCTACATCGCTCTCCTGTACATGTCTGGCTAGATGTATTCCATTTTAAAATGAACAGGGGAAAAATAGAAACATTTCAGTGTTGGCCGTACAATGTGTCATCTGCTGTAGTCTCTACAGTCAAATACCGTCGTCCTCTGTGTGAGACATTCATGAAAACAGTTAGCTAGCTGATAAAACACTTTTCTGAGTGGAAAAAAGGAAGGGATTGTTATAGGGTTATTTTAATAAACAAGTTTATGAAATAATTCCAGCACTACCTCGACTGTTTTTCTTTCCCGTGCCAATATTTTGTTTTTTGCAGCATCTGCTCAGTTGCTAATATCCAGATTCATATTTTTCAGGGAACTAGTTGGCTTATGTGGCTAGCTAGTCCTTTATCGTTGTAAAGACGTAATTCAATGCGTTGAACAGCCGAGGATCAGGTTAAACTGTCTTTAGACCACGGCCCTGAAGGAGATCAAGCTGGAGATGTGCAGTAGTAGAACACCTGCACGCATATGCCTGTGATTCCCCACTCTGCCCAGTCCACCAATAAAAACTGAAACATAATGGCCCTGGCCAGTGAGACCTGGGCCGAGACCTGGGGGTGGCCCTGGACAGTGGGACCTGGGCCGAGACCTGGGGGTGGCCCTGGACAGTGGGACCTAGGCCGAGACCTGGGGGTGGCCCCTGCCAGTGAGACCTGAGCTGCGACCTGGGGGTGGCCCTGGACAGTGAGACCTGGGCCGAGACCTGGAGGTGGCTCTGGACAGTGAGACCTGGGCCGAGACCTGGGGGTGGCCCTGGACAGTGAGACCTGGGCCGAGACCTGGGGGTGGCCCTGGACAGTGAGACCTGGGCCGAGACCTGGGGGTGGCCCTGGACAGTGAGACCTGGGGATGGCCCTGGACAGTGAGACCTGGGGGTGGCCCTGGACAGTGAGACCTGGGCCGAGACCTGGGGGTAGAACCTGTGTTCGAGCATCCCTGGCTCTAGATTTATACCTGTAACCACACCCCACACTCTCAAACCCCCCATGTACCAGGACTAATTACCAAAGCAATCACATACACAGATTGTATGTCTCTGGAGAAAAAAACCCCAAGACTTGTTGTTTGTATTCCTGATGTAGGGGGCACATTAAACCCTGAGTGGAGTACACTGGTCAACTCATTTAACCTATCCCCACTTTTCTGGGACCTGGTTGGCCTGAAGAATAAGGGAGCCAGGAGGAACAGAGTCTAGTAGTTCAAAGTCTTCTGGTGGCTTCTACAAAAAATGAAAGAGAACCCCTTACCTGTAAACCTAAGAGCGAGCTGGAGCGCGTAGCCAGGCCACTCAGCTTCCCAGTAGGGGCCACTCCAGGCCATGCCTACCTTAGCCGGCATCTGAGGAGGCCCGGCTCAGCAGTCTTACAAGCAGAAGAGGTGGCTGTGCTTATCATGGACTCGAGGCTGCCTC
This sequence comes from Uromys caudimaculatus, assembly GCA_028551405.1. Taxonomy (NCBI): domain Eukaryota; kingdom Metazoa; phylum Chordata; class Mammalia; order Rodentia; family Muridae; genus Uromys; species Uromys caudimaculatus. The sequence goes on from CM052720.1 coordinate 7,754,028, forward strand.
CTCACGGTGCCTCACACCATAGCTGTGAACTACCCAGGCAGAGCATTCTTCCTGTATGTAACTATGTCGGAGTGTCCAAGTGACTGTCTCTGAGCCACGCTAACCCATCTGCCGTTTTCAATCTGTACTATAGATGAACCCAGCTTCTTAACGTTTCCAAAAATCTTAGATGTGTATAAAGCTCTTGGATACCCCATCCTGGTCAGCCGACTATATAAGGAACTCGATCCCAGACTGTTCCTACAACCCACCCCATGGAGCTGCGTCTGTGGGTCTTATGTGTTATCTTGGGTTGTACTGGTGTTTAGATTCAGTGATTCTTATTAGTAATTATGAGCCTACTGATAATGGCTTCCTGTTTCTTCATATTCCTTTTTAAATGGTTATCATTTCTGTGTATCTGTGTGAGTGTAGGCTGTATGCGTGTGTGTTCCCATGGAGGCCAGAAGGGGGCACCAGATCCCCTGGAGCTGGAATTAGCGAGGCCTCCTATGAGCACTAAGGGCCGCATCCAGGTCCTGGGAAGAGCAAGGGCTCTTTGCCGAGTCATCCCTCCAGCCCCCCTTCCTGTTCCTCCAACGCCACTTCTAACAGCACTGCACCTTCTCTCCCTCCCTACCTGTGTAAGCCAACTGCTTCCCACCAACCACCAAACCTCTTACTCTCTCCTCCTCCGCTAAGCCGGAAGTACTCCCGGGACCCAACTAAGCTTGCTTGTCACATGGGAGGTTCTTGGCGGAGCTGCCTGGTGTGGCTTGTGCTATAAGGGGGTTTTCAGTCCCAGAATCTCCAGAAATTAGGCTCCTGCAGAAATTGGAGAGTTCTTTATTGCACCAGGCTTGTTCAGGGACGGGAGGTTTATGTTTCTACAGGCTTACTGTTAGAATGTCACTCCCAGGAGTCCTGCGTTAAGCACTAATAGGGGCTAGATCTGGCAGACTTAGGACTTGCCTCCCAACTTTGAAATGACTTTCACAAAGAAGGATGAGTTTTCCTCAGCACGCCCGAGAACACCTTTGGAGAGAATCCGTAAGAGTTGGCACAGTGTCCTAGCATGGTAAAGTATTCCCTCGCTGGGTCTTATGGTCTCATGCTCCTGAGATTTCTCCAGTCTGACTCTTGGGGATATACTTTACTAATAGATTTCAGCGCTGTTTTCTAGTTACAGATTTGGAATCTGACAGCTATACGTTGTTTAATAACGTCAGCTCATGGGCTCTTTTGGGTTGTTCCGAGAAGGCCACGGTCACCGTGACTCCCATCAAACATTCATTCCTGGGGTATTCTATGAACTGAGGTATGGCCATTCCTATTGTAAACAAAGCAAGGTGCTGTGCATACTTGTTTAATGAGGTGCTCTCCAGCACTGCTGCAAGAGATTTACAAAGGAAGGCTAACTGGATGGAGAGCGACTCGTAGGATGGTATAATCTAGACAGAGCCTGACATGATAATCATCCTACTTGAGCAGAATAAGCTTTATAGTAAGGCCAGGAGAAAGAAACTCAAGCTGACAGCTCCTGTGGGGATGAGGAAGTGGATAGCTGCCTACTGTAGGGCGGGGGCAGCGCTGGGGGTGGGGCTTACTGTAGGGCAGGGGACAGCGCTGGGAGCGGGGCTTACTATAGGACAGGGGGCAGCGCTAGCGCTGGGGGCGGGGTTTACTGTAGGGCAGGGGCAGCTCTGGGGCGGGGCTTACTGTAGGACAGGTGGCAGCGCTGGGGGCGGGGCTTACTGTAGGGCAGGGGGCAGCGCTGGGGGCGGGGCATGGAGAAAATCCCCACTCCTGGCACCAGGGTCAAAACCAAAGCAGACAGCTGTGCTATTCCTCACACAGGAGAAAGATGCCAGCAAGCGAGCTCTTTATTCCTCAAAGTTTGCCAGAGAAACAGTTCCGTGTGATGCAGCTGTATGCTCCTGGTAATTAAGGAAAACAAACGCTCTCTGTAAACTCATTATAGATTTAAAGTTCCTTAAGTTTCCATCAGGTTTCTACAGAAACAAAGAGTTTGAGACAATAGTGGGGAATGCACAAACCATCGAATAAGTGGATTTTAATTGTTCCTGTCTTGAAAATTATCCAGATAACCAGCCGCATCAAAGACTATTAAACTTTTTAATTGTTCAGGTAGAAAGACGGAGAATGTCATCATTATCTGTCAGAGGAACCCGCTGTAGATAATGCTACTTGAATAACATACTCAAGGATACTACTAAGTGAAGTGCCCATTTAGTACTCAGAAGTAATCATGGGCTTTAATTATTCATAGGGCACATTGCATGAATTCACAATATCAGTTATGGTTTCAGAAAGTATCCTATGCTACGGCTTACTTACACAGGAAGATAAGGCACTGCGAAATAAAAGCCCAGGTATCTGCAACTACCATAACACCCCGTGTGTGCCAGTTGGTTTTATGTTACTACGACCAGAAGGTCAGCGTGCTCTCAGAGTTCTTATAGGATTTAATATTATTCCTCATCCGAGTTGTAATTGATTTAGAAGTCTTTTGTTTGTATATTATTTTTAGACAGGGTCTCACCTAACCCAGGCTGGCCTCAAATCTACTACGTATCAAAGAATGGCTTTGAACTCCTGAGCCCCTTGCCTATATGGCCCAAATGCCAAGATTATTGACCTGTCTCATCATGCACAGTGGGAAGAAGTCTTGTGTTTATGAGTTACATAAAATACAAGCTTTTGTTCTTTTCTGCCTGGGACTGGAGGGGGTAAGGTAGCAGTGACCTTCTGAGTCTCCCAGTCTTGTACAGTGACATATTAAAAGGTGTTGATAGCAAACCTGCAAAGATTGATAACCTTTCCAGCTTTTCAGTGCGGTCACACACTCCTTAACGTCAGTATGGGCTCTCAGAAATGCTTCAGTAAGCGGTTTTGTCCAGCGAACACCATAGAATGGTGCTCACGAGAATATAGCTCGGTGGAGAGTCTGTTGCTCCCGAGCTACCAACCTGCACAGGGGATCACTGCACTGAACGCATACCAAAGACGCTGAAACACAGGAGCAAGTGTTTGTGTGTGAATGTAGAAGGGTGCAGAGAGCTACTAGGATATAGGAAATTTTCAGCTCCTTTATAATTTCATGGACCCCTGTTGTATATGACCCCCCCCCGTTGACCCAAAACATTATCACGTGTTGTGTGATTGTATTTGCATTTGTGCTGGATATTTTACACATTGACTTTACATTAGTATTGGGGAGCGTGCAGGGGACTGGGTAGCTGAAAATGTGGGATGGCATATCAGGTGAGGGACTCGTGTGAGCCTGGAAACCTGAGTCTAATCCCTGGAACCATGTGGAAGGCCAGGCCTGACTCCACAGTTCTCTTCTGACTTCCACATGTCTACTCAGACACATCACGCATGCCCATGTGAGCATGCCTGTACACACACGCACACACACACACACACACACGCATGCACGCACGCACGCACGCACACATGCACACACACACATACACACATACGCACACACACATACACACACATACACACACACATACACACACATACACACACATACACACACACACACATACACACACACATACACACACACACATACACACATACACATACACATACACACATACACATATAAACACACACACATACACACACATACACACACACACACACACACTCACACACACACATACACACACATACACATACACCCCCCCACACATATGCAGTGTTAAAATTATAAATAGGAATTAGTAAAGCTATTTAGCATTGCTTAACGTCATCATTCTGTTCTATTCTCTTTTGTCATAATGCATTTTACTTCTTTTGTAAAATGTAGATTTTTTTTTTAAAAAAAAATGAAGCTCTTCAAACAGAACTTCTAGTATGCTTGCAGGTAGCAGTCGGTCCCTCTCCCGCTTATATAGTTTGAGCGAAACACACGTCTTAACACAATTGTGAACTTGCGCTATGCTTCTTTCACTCAGATGTTTCTCATAGGTGTGTTTCCATATCGTAAAATATTTTTTATGATCATAATTCTTGTTGGCAATGACCCGTATGCATGTCTCCTTATTAACTCTCTTCCCCCATCAGATGTAAGGTCGAGTTTGGCTACATTGATCCAAGTGTCCCCGTGCACACAGCTCCAAGTGTCTCTGTGCACACAGCTCCAAGTGTCCCCATGCACACAGCTCCAAGTGTCCCCGTGCACACACAGCTCCAAGTGTCCCCGTGCGCACAGCTCCAAGTGTCTCTGTGCACACAGCTCCGAGTGTCCCCGTGCACACAGCTCCAAGTGTCCCCGTGCGCACAGCTCCAAGTGTCCCCATGCACACAGCTCCAAGTGTCCCCGTGCACACACAGCTCCAAGTGTCCCCGTGCACACACAGCTCCAAGTGTCCCCGTGCACACAGCTCCGAGTGTCTCTGTGCACACAGCTCCAAGTGTCCCCGTGCACACAGCTCCAAGTGTC
>CM052720.1:7758986-7868159 GCA_028551405.1 Uromys caudimaculatus
GTGCACACAGCTCCGAGTGTCTCTGTGCACACAGCTCCAAGTGTCCCCGTGCACACAGCTCCAAGTGTCTCTGTGCACACAGCTCCAAGTGTCCCCGTGCACACACAGCTCCAAGTGTCCCCGTGCACACACAGCTCCGAGTGTCCCCGTGCACACAGCTCCAAGTGTCCCCGTGCACACAGCTCCGAGTGTCTCTGTGCACACAGCTCCAAGTGTCTCTGTGCACACAGCTCCAAGTGTCCCCGTGCACACAGCTCCAAGTGTCCCCGTGCACACAGCTCCAAGTGTCCCTGTGCATGCAGAGCCTTTTTTTGTTGGATCTCAGTTACTTGTCCTTCTGTTTTCTAGAAGTGACTGGGTCAAGTTTATATCATGTAAAGGTCTCTTCGCTGAGTCTGACATGTTGTTCTCTGGAACAAGTGGATGAACTCAGCCCTCAGTGGGCTGCAAGCCTGGTCACACGCTTGCCTCCACGGAGCAGCTGTTCACATTCTTTTGCAAGACCAGGATGTGAGACATGGCCTGTCAATGTCATGTCATCCTTCTCTGGTGCTCCTTCTTCCCTTGTCTCGTAGCCTTGCATGTCATGTAGATTCTCGTTCTGTGGATCGTCAGTCCAACCCCCACGTTCGTATTTCTGTTGGAGTGCCCTCAGAGTGCCTCCCAGGCGTTTCTGACCTCCCCCGATGCCCTCCTCACGTCTCCCCTGATGCCCTCTCCACGTCAGTCCACTCCTTCCTTGTGACTCTCCGCTTTTAGTGAGTCGCTCCCAAGTCTTCCTGCATCCTGTCAGGATGCCACATAATTTTCTAACTTTTTTATGTGACTCCTGTGTGTAGTAAATCATATGCTTTGTTTCTGGGGATAAAAATGGCATAAAATTTGAGATCAATACAGGAGTAAGTGGAATCAAGGAAATCACTGAATATATATTTACGTATTTTTACCAGTAATGTAGAACTAAAAGATCTAGACCATATTTTTCTACATGTGCTGAACTTGTTATCAATAATGAGAACATAGAATTCTGTAGTAGCTCTCTCTAGTGAGAATGGCTCCTTAGATATTGCTGCATGATAAACCATCCCCAAACCCAGTGGATTAGAACACTAAGCATTTATTCCTGCCCTCTAGTGTCCTGGTCAGCTGGGATGTTCTTTTGATCTCTGTTGGACTAGCTCTGGCATCTGCAGTTTTGCTGATCTGAGCTGGACTCTTGTCTGTTTGGGGACCTGCCAGCTTGATGCTGGTTCAGGGTGCGTTCTCGTCAAGACAATTAGCCTTTCTGTGTTCTCTGCAGCAGTTGACCTAGGTATGCAAAAAACCTTAGGTGTTGAGACCTAAGCTTAGAACCTGAAACTGTCTTATGTCTTTCTAATGGCCCTCGATTACAAACCTGGGCTGAAAAGCAGGCAAGTCCCGTCACCTCATATCTTGATCAGATAGCTGGACAACCCCAGTCCATGCAGGTCTAGACAAGCCTGCAGGGACACCTGCAGCCGTTCCAGGCTTAGACGGCCCCACATGGGTGCCCTTCATTTCTCCAAAAACTTGTCAGAGGTTTTAACTTGTAATCTTCTAGAATATTCTTTTAATTAATACATTGAATGGTTCAAAACATTTTAAACACTGAGTGCTAGAAAGCAAGGGATTTCATGGCAGCATTATCTACGTATCGTCTACTATAGTGGCTGGCATGCATCAAAAGTGATAACGTTTGTGTGGCTTACAGCACTATCAGCAATCTGTGGGTCAGTGAAAACATTTAATTCTGCAGTTATATAACGAGAAACAATTATCAGGTGGCTGGGTGTGGTGATGCCCACCTTTAATCCCAGCACCGCGGAGGCAGAAACAGATGGGTCTCTGTGAGTCTGAGGCCAGCGTGATTGAGCAAATTCCAAGTCGCTAGAGCAACACAGTGAAATCCGGGGTGTGTGTGTGTGTGTGTGTGTGTGTGTGTTTCATTACTTTGGAGGCCAGTGAGTTCAAAAGGAAGAACTGGCCTTCCCCCGGCAGGCTTACATGTTATCAGTGCATCTCTCTACTGATCCATTTCATAAATATTAAACACATCCTACATCCTTTGTACCACGTTAGGGTGAACATAGTGTCGGCCTGCGCCCCTCCCCTGCCGCGCGCTGAGGACAAGGTCTGATACAGAAGCTGTTTGTCACCTACATATGACTCCATGGGCAGAGGCCACGTGGCGTATGGTAGGAAGGGCTGGAGGCCGCAGTGTCCTTTCCTGGAGGACAGACTGGTCAGGACAGCTGTTCACTCACTGAGGCTACCTGACCTCATGACCTCATGACCTCATGACCTCATGACCTCATGACCTCACGAAAGGATTACTGAATTGTTCCTGGGTCATAGCTGTGCACTGAATGTGCCCCGCCAAGGAGTGTCCCATGTGCCCTCTTCCGTGACTCTGTAGGCGACCAGCATTTACTAAGTATTTGAGTCCTCAGGACAAGCCTGCTAGATAGAATCTCCTTCACTGGTGAAGAAACCAAACTTCAGGGCAATCTGCTCAAGGCCGCCTGACTGCAGGGCGCGGGGCAGCATCTCCAACCCCTCATTTGCCTGGCCAGATGAAACATAACACTTCTAATTAATGAGCACTCATGTAGCTCACCAGATTCAGTCCTGAGTTTTCCTGTGTTATAAACGTTTAAACCACAAAGCCACTATGTGGAATATACCAATTAAAAACCCTCTTTGTTTCCTTTTTTTGTTTTTGAGATAGGGCTTCTTTCTATAGCCCTGGAACTTACTATGTAGACCAGGCTGTCCTCGAACTTAAAGAGATTCACCTCTCACTGCCTCCCAGTACTAGAGTTTAAAGGCGTGTGCCACCACACCTGGCCTGCTTTCATTCTTTAATGTTTTCTGAGATCAAGTCTCAGGTGTCTGAGGCTGACCTCAAGCTCACTTTGTAGTCCCAGATGACCTCAGCCCGATCCTCGTCCTCCACCTCCCAAGTGCGGAGACCCAGGGGTTCACGCAGATTTACGCAGCACTGGGACGGAACTCAGGGCTTTTTGCATGTGAAGCACTCACTCCACCAACCGAGCCCCACCCCAGCTCACGAGGTCCCACTTTATTTTAAATCCGTTTTATTGGAGCTTACTTCACTAATTAGTACATTATATTCTTCTTTCTGGTGTCTGTAAAAAAAGGAAGTAATCTTGCTCCCTATCTATGGCCTAGCACAGAGTTTTAACTTGACAAAATGAAATGGAATGCAGACTTTATCATTGTAGCCATGGGGCCGTTCGGCAGGCACTTAGTGCAAGCCCACTGTGTCATGGCCGCCAGCACTGTCCTCTTGAATATTTTCGTCATCCCAGGCTGTACACACTGAAGAGCAACTTCACGTTTCCTCAGCAACTGTTGTTTCTAAAGGAGAGAGAGCCTACATTGTGCTCTATTTTCTTTATGTGAGTGAGCAGGGAACTGTTTTCCAATACGAGGGAGGGAGGGAACGTTTGCTAACATAATGGTAAACCAGGACCTACCGACAAAGGTGTGTACTTGGTGAGACAGCCGGGTGAGCACAGCTCTGGTGTGCAGTTGCCCCGGCACTCCAGCACCCCTCTGAGCGTGGTTGGTTTGATAAAAAACTCACACCCACATAAAAAGCAGCAGCTTAATTATAAGAACCACATTCAAAGCATGAGGTTTTACATATTTTTTTGCATATGCTTTCTGATTTCCAGAAGGTGAGACGACCCTAACTGAGTTCTAAAGAGTAGCATAGCTTTGGGGCAGTGGGGCTGTGAAGCCGACCTCTCTTACGCCTGCACATCATTTGGTCTTTCTGTGCAACTCCTTGACTGCTGATTCCATGGCCCCCCAAGGTCCCTGCTGTGACTCCAATGCCAGGCAACTGCACAAGGCTGCCCCTTGGAGGTGCAGACACTGGGTAGAGCCAGTTAGTTAGTTCCCATTGGGAACAATATGTCTTTATGTACCAGGCTCATTTGGCCTCAGCCAAATCACTTGAGTTCAAAATAGTAATCGCAAAGATGGCCAAGCCTGTCAGAGGAGTGCACGTCTCCAGTGCCCACACTCTGGAGGCCGAGGCAGGAGGATCACTGTGAGTCCCAAGACAGCCTAGATAGTGAGTTCTCAGCTAGCCTAGAATAGGTAGACCCTTTTCTCAAAAGCAGCAACAAAAATGGTTTAGACTCGGAGGCATGCCCCAGCCACTGTGCTAAGTGCTATTTCACCTAGTCCTCATAATTCTGTGAGGCAGAAATGAATGACCATGTTCCAGACAGCCGAGGAACAGACCACATAATGTCCCCCAAGGGCTCAGTTAATAAGTAGTATACAGAGCAGGCACAGTTAGCTCTTCTCAGCAGGAGGGACCCTTGGAGAATCAGGGTTCAACCAGAAATCCCCCCCTTCAAAGCCTGAGATGACCACAGCCCCCTTCTCTCTGTTTTACTTCAGCCACTTGGAGCAGGTGACTATTTGGAAATATCAAAGAACTTTGATACGGTGATCATACGAAACATTCCACAGTTTTCACTGGCAAAGAGGACGCAAGCGCGAAGATTCATCACTCTCATTGATAACTTCTATGACTTCAAGGTAAGGATGGATGCCATTTTCCCAGAGCGAAGCCTCATGGGCTGTGAAGCTGGGTAACCTGGGCTGGAATCCCGGATGTGCTAACCCCCTTACTGCTCTGTTACTTACTGCAGGAGTGTCAAGCTCCATTACAAGTTGCTCTCTGGTACATGGTGTCCCATTATCCCACAAGTAGACTGTGTATACCAGACTGAGTGCTGAGCGCTCACACGTCGGCCCGGGAATAATGAATGACCCTTTGCCTTATGGAAATGCTCCCTGTGATCCCCCAGGAACTAACCAGCAAGAGACATCATGGTGTTCTGTTTTTAGTCCCTGTGTCTTAGCCAGGCAGTGCAGAGCCATTGCCTGCCCACGAAAGGCAATATAGCCTAGTGGTTAAGGAACAGATCCTGACCCTGGGCTGTCTGTCCTGGAGATTAGCTCAGCCTCCAAGATTCGGCTACCTTCTGCACAAATGAAGGGTAATAAAGATACTTGCATGATTTTGTAAAAAGAAGTGTAGCAGGTTACAATCCAGGTGAGCCCTTCTTCACGCCCCCAAAAGAAGATACCCACAGTAAAAATAGTTTAAGCGGGTTTGTTGTTATTGTTGTTGTTGTTTTAACTACTCAGGATCTCTCTCCCTAGTCTTTGCTCAGAATTCAGCAGTGATTCTAAAACTGAGGGGATTTTGTAGGAAGGAGAAAGGAACAGAAGCTGGGGGAGTTTAATGCTTCATTTACTCATCCATTCAACGACCTCTGTGATCCCAAGCAAGATGCTAAAGCTGAAAGACAGTGGCAGCTGAGACACGGTGGCCACCATCCTGGAGCCCAGGACCCAGGGCCCAGGCAACATGTGTTTTAGCTGTGGAGATCATGTTCTGTTGCTAGTTCAGGATGGCCACACAGAAAGAGGTCTCTGAGCCTTGGTGTCCAGGAATAGTTGAGAGAGGCCCAGGGATGTCTTCCGTGGTTGCACCTGAAACATCGGCTGCTTAAAATCCATCCCCACCCTGACTAATGAGTCTCAGGCATGGGGCCTGGTAGCCATGTTTGCATGTTCCTTATTAATGTTCAGGGGATGAAGGGCAGGCTGCACAAGGCAGGAGGGGTAGCCTGGGACAAGAATGAAAGGCAGCCTGCAGGCTCTGGAGAAGCAGCTCAGGAAAGCCTGCTGTCAGCATGAGCAGGGGGTCAGGAGAAGCAGACGGTGACGTCAGGGAGCTGAGGCTCCAGGCTCATCAACCTGAGGGGCTGCCCTGCGCTAACGGTGGGTCTCCACCCACCAGGTGCAGAGCATGAGGCTGGAGGGTATTGCTGGTTTCCAAAGCGCAAAGGCTTCCCGAAGAAAAGGGTGGAGGTGGCATTGGAGTCGAGGATCAAGGCGCACGTGGTTTATGTTCAGGCTGGACATGTCTTCAGCCGTGACTCAGCTGTCTCCCAGCTTCTCACTTATTTAAAGGAATCAGAGCTTTGCCTGGCAGAGTGCGGCAGAATACTCAACTACCCCGACATTCATTCTAACTAAACCACATATCTAGAGATTTTATTCTCCTTTAAAGTATGGTCGGAATTATCTTATTTCATCAATTGAGAGCATTAAGCAGACATTATTCTGGAATGTATTCATGAAGATTTGTGAATAGGACATATCCATTTAAGTAATGGAAAAAGTGCCAAATGTGATTGAAAGATTTATTAAAATAAAATGGGAATGTGGGTCCTGAAAGTCAACATGTTGTTCTAAAGCATTGATTATTTACTTGAATGATGATTTTTTGAAAAGCTCACAACAAATCTGGGTTCTTTAAACATCAGGAGGGATATGTTTTGGAGCTGGACATGGTGTACATGCCTATAATCCTGGTGTGTGGGAGGAAGAGGCAGGAATATAATGGGTTGGGGGATAGCCTGAGCTACATGGTGTTCATGCCTATAACTCTGATGCATAGGAGGAAGAGGCAGGAATATAATGGGTTGGGAGATAGCCTAAGCTACATCTGTCTGAAAGAACAAAATGACATGAAGAACAAGTATGACAAACTAATGGACATAAAATATATAAAAGACATAAACTTTTTTCAAGCTGTGGTCATGTCTGCCCACCCACCTAATACTGAGATAATGAGAGGAAGTTGATGTAATTCTCTTTGAAGAATGCCCTGCAGGATGCTAATAGAAAAAGGTCTGGAGAGATGGCTCCATGGCTCAGAGTGAGGACGGCTCTTCCAGAGAACCAAAACCCACATTGGGCGCCTACAACTCTGTCTTGCTCCAGCTCCAGGGATCCCACCCTCTTCTGAGCTCCACGGGCACCCACGCACACACCCACACACAGACATACATGACTGAAAATAAATGTTAAAGAGAGAAAAGGGTTCAGTCAGATTTTTGTGGAGCCACCATGACCCCAATGGCCCCACCTCTTACTAGTCCTGTATTGGGGGTTTTCAACATGAGCTTTGGAGAGGCCATGGACATCCAAACCAGAGACGTAAAGGAAGACCACTGGAGTAGGACCCGGGAGTCCGGACTGAGACTGCCACAGGCCTGGGGTTCGCTGTACAAAGCCCTTGTTGTCTGCTTCACAGTGTGGTCTAACCTGTGTAGACATGCGTTGGCACGTGCTGTGTGATTTTCAAACATCACGTAAGTACAGACTAGTAGGAAAAAACACAGCCTTTGTAAAAAGCAAAGCCCCAGGCTCCTTATGTGACAGACAGGTTTCATCCTGTGAGCGGAGCCCCACCATCCTCTCTTCCCGGTGCAGGTGCGCATAATCTGCTGTGCTTCTGTTCCTATCGAAAGCTTATTTCTGCATCAGCCTCATGACAGCGAGTTGGACCAGAGCAGAAAACTGATGGACGATCTGGGGCTGAGCCAGGTAGGTGATACTAGCTTAATTTCATTTTATTATAAAATGGCTCCATGGATTAGGGTTTGATACAGGCCACATGTTGCAGAAGGAATGCAGTGTGTAGTTAGCCATGGAGCAATGCTGTCCAGCCGGCTCTGTCTCAATGTCAGCACATTGGAGCCCCCGTTGGTTGTGTAAGCCTTCGCTTCATTTTCACATAGCAGAAACAGAGTCCCATAGAGAACCTAGCAAGTCCCCAGCTTAAAAAGGAAATCCAAACACTTACAGAGCACCTCCGGGTGCCAGCTCAGGGATCCTCTGTAGCAAACAGGCTGATATGGCCTGGGTTTTTCCTGGAGTTTCTCTGCATTCATCCCAGGCCAACCAGAAGGATTCCCTTCTTCTGTGAAAGCATTAGGGGGTATATTGATCAGCTATCAAACCATTGACCTATTAGTCAAAAGTTAAACTGTCAGCACTGGGATTGGAGAGATAGCTTAGTGGTTCAGAGCACTGACTGCTTTTCCAGAGGACCTGGGTTCTGGGTTCAATTCCCAGCAACCACATGGCAGGTAACAAGTTCTGGGGGATCTGATGCACTTTTTGGGCTTCTATGTGTGCTGCATGTGCATGGTGCATAGACACACATGCAGGCAAGACATCCATACATGTAAAATTAAAAAAAAAAAAAAGCAGTTAAATCTCAAAACAAATTAATTGCCGCCATTTGACCCCAAGAACAGGGACGACATTCTTCTAGGCCCAACGGTAAATTCTTGTCGACTTGAATAGACTTTTATTCATCCTTGGGTAAACTTTGAAAACACAATTGCTCTGTGTGTCCTACTCTTTAGGCTGCTGTAGCAAAATAACGTCTACGGCTTCTCCACCACGGAAGCTGTTCCCCACAGTTCTGAGTCTGAGGTCAAGTCATTTTGCCATTGCCGCATGTGGTGAGAGGAAGGAAGGATCACTGTGGGCCTTCTTTTATAAAGACATCATTGCTGTTCGTGAGGACCCCACTCTCCAGACTTAGTCAACAGAGCCCCAAGGCTCTGTCATATAACGTCCCTCCTTTGAGGGCTAAGGTTTCAAATACGGACATTTTGGAAGTCACAAACATCCGGACTATAGTGATGTAGGGTTAACCATTTAAACCCCGTGTGGGAGCCACAGCAATGTTGCCTCTCAAAGTGCAAGGCCTATATACAGTCATTGCCCCTGTTGATTTCAAGGAATGTACCCGAGGGGCTAGTCAGTCAAATTAGTTTCTCAGCCGAGGCTCTTAACAAGAGTCAGGGTTTAGACATGGGCCTAAATGAGCTCAGGCCATCATGGAGAAGTCAGGGAATGTGACCTTGGAGTCCTAGAGTCACAGGGACCCAGTGGGGAAAATGGACTTAGGAGCATAGAAATTTTCTCTGAAAGAATTTAAGAGCAAACCCCCAAGGAGAGAAAGGAAAATCCAAAGCGGTCCTCATGACCACATGCCATGTTGATATTCCCAGTCCTAAGGGAGCTGCCTGGTCTCGCAGCAGGAAGGCTCCTTAGCCTACCCCTCAGCAGATTCCAAACACCCGAAACTGAGGACTAAAGCAGCTCTAGTCTTTACAAAGTCGGACTTCAGACAGATTCTCCAGGGCCAGGAACCACGGAACCTCCCAGTCTCTCAGTCTAGAAAGGGCGCCTTACAGGTTGTCCTCAGGAGCTTCCGAAATAATTAGAACTGCTGGGTTCTCTCTCTCTCTCTCTCTCTCTCTCTCTCTCTCTCTCTCTCTCTCTCTCTCTCTCTCTCTCTCTCTCTCTCTCTCTCTCTCTCTCTCTCTCTCGGAATAAGACAGTGTTGTTTTGAACTTACAACCTTCCTGTCTTAGCCTATGGAGTTCTGAGATTAGAGGGTAAATCACCGTATCTGGCAAAATTATCATTTAGCTATTGGCTGCTTTTGGAGACAGATTTCTTTCTAGCATGTTCCTTTAGAGTCTGCAGCAAACTTCCATTCTGAGCAAAACCTTCTGTACTTGGCTTTGATCAGATATTTTCCCTTTTTTCTTCCTGGATCTGTTGACTATCTATTGGTTTAGATCAGTTGACCCTTTAGTCTCATTTGAGAGATTGTCTGGAAAAATCTAGTATCTAAATCGATAACCCCGAAGGTCTCTTTAAACCAGGATTTGTTTCTGCAAGTCTTCCTACAGAGTAACGGTTTTCACAGGAGCTGGCTTCTGTCTGTTCTGCTCGCAGGACTCAGCGGGGCTCTCCATATTTACGGGGGAGGAGGAAATCTTCGCCTTTCAGCGCACCATTTCCCGGCTCACAGAGATGCAGACTGAGAAGTACTGGATTGAAGGGGACAGAAGCAGGAAGTAACTGTCACTTTCACAAGAATAATTAAAAAGATGACTACTGGTTGAGGCTGCGAGACAGTGAGACTTCACTGTGTCACTGCGTCACTCTGTGACGTCACTGCGTCACTGCAACGTCGCTGCGTCCCTGTGTGACGTCACTGCGTCACTGCAACGTCGCTGCGTCCCTGTGAGGTGTGACGGGATCATTTCCTCATTAGTTATGCACTTTGCCCTCTGGACTGCTGTGTCTGAGGCAGTGGACAGGCACACTGAAGAAACCTCTCCTTTGTAGATCCACATTTATTTGGACTTATTTATGCATCCTAAAGTGGAATCATCACTCTTGACGATCACTCCTTAAACCTGACATGTTGGCACCTGAATGAATCACGGCCATGCAAACAGGCAGAGAATGCAGGATGCCTGTGCATCTCCAAGCTTCGGCTGCACAGTAGCCACGCCTTAGAAATGCATTCACTATGAGAAGCAGGTAGAACCCTACATTTCAGGTTAAAACAAAGAAAGCTTTCTGAACATACACTGAAGGGAAAAGCGTTTTACGTTGGCCTCTGTATTTCTGTTTGTTGGTTGGTTATAAATAGCAATAACCTTCGGGCCTTGAGGGTTCCTCGGCGCTAGAGAGAACCTGTGTCTAATCCGTAGATCTAGGTTGTCAGGCAGGACCTGATCTCATGAGGACATGGGTTACTAAGTCATCAGGTAGGGAGCAAGTGGAAAATACCAGTTAATAGGCAGGTCTCCCCTCCGACAGCCACAGTGGGGCAGGTACCAAGATCGTGACTGGAGGGAGTGCAGGAGGAAGCAGAGCCACCGCCATGGCAGCATGGACCCCCACCCCCCTCACCCAAGGTTCCCGCTCTTCGCCAGCATCTGCTTGCACCGCAGAGTCCGCTCCCTGTCCCTGATCCTGAGTCGCAGAGTTGAGCCTTGTAGGAAACTGGAAAGGACACTTGACAGATCTTCTGTAAATAAAAGCTGATTTCTCCTTCATTGAGCGTGTCTGATTCATCGAAGTAAAACCCATCTTTGCTGAGTTTTGTCACCAATGGGACTTGGGTTGCAGTTATTTTAAAGGGCTCGGGGCTGGAGAGATGGCTTGGTAGTTAAGGATGCTTGCTGATCTCGCACAGGGACAGAGATCAATTCCTAGCATCCATGATGGGTGGCCCAAAACAACCTGCGACTCAACTCCAAGGGACCTGATGCCCTCTTCCAGCCTGCAGGGACACCCACATGCACATGCTCATATACCCACACAGACAGACATACACATAAATTAAAAAAAAAAAAAAAAAAAAAAGACTTGTTTTTAAAAGAAAAAGAGAATCTTCAATTCTGGGCCAGTGAGATGGCTCAGAGGACAAAAGAGCTTGCTGCACAACCATGACAATGTGAGTTTAATCCCCGGGAACCCATAGCTGAAGGGGAGAACCATTTTCCCAGTGTTGTCCTGACTGTCACACCCATGCCTGTACTCACCCTCGAGCATGCACACAGAGAGACACACAAACACACACAGACGCACACACAGACATACACAGACACACAAACACACACACATATAATTAAAAAAAAAAAAGTTTAAAGACCTTAATTCCTCTCCAGAAAAGAAAAACTGTGAACCTCCCCCCACCCCAATGATGTGAAAATCAGTTTTGGGAGAGTAGTCAATCCTATGCCTCACAGCAATGTAAATACATTCTGTGAAGCTATTTGTCATTTACTGATCTGTCCCCATCATTCTGTTTTGGATATTAACTCTTTTGTGTCAAGCAGATAGATGAGCAGAGTAGCCAAGCATTGGAAAAGTCTGAATTAGGGCTTCTGAAAGTTAAATGTGGTGTAACTGTATCATGTTCATACAGATGGATGGATGGATGGATGGATGGATGGATGGATGGATAGTGTCTTAGTCAGGGTTTCTATTCCTGTACAAACATCAGGACCAAGAAGCGAGTTGGGGAGGAAAGGGTTTATTTAGCTTATGTTTCCACATGGCTTTGGTTTCACCCAAGGAAGTCAGGACTGGAACTCAAGCAGGTCAGGAAGCAGGAGCTGGTGCAGAGGCCATGGAGGGATGCTGCTTACTGGCTTGCTTGCTTCTCCTGGCTTGCTCAGCCTGCTTTCTTATAGAACCCAAGACTACCAGCCCACAGATGGCACCACTCACAAGGGGCCCTCCCCCCTTGATCACTCATTGAGAAAATGCCTTACAGCTGGATCTCATGGAGGCATTTTCTCAACTGAAACTCCTTTCTCTGTGATAACTCCAGCTTGTGTCAAGTTGACACACAAAACTAGCCAGTGCAGATGGATTTATGGATGGTTGGATGGGCAAATTGATGGATGGATGGATGGATGGATGGATGGATGATAGATGGATGGGTAGGTGGATGATGGACCAATGGATGGGTGGATGGATGGGCAAATGGATGGATAGATTGATGGATGGATGGATGATGGACGGGTAGGCAGATGGATGGGTAGATGGATGGATGGATGGTTGGGCAGGTGGTTGGGTGGATATGTCAATGGATAGATGGTGGGTGGGTGAGTGGGTAGACAGATGGATTTTTGTGATGCTGGCTACTCAGGGCCTTCCCTTATGCTAGGCAAGCGCTCCACCACTGAAAGATCCTTCTACAGAAGCGAGACACTGAATCCCAGAGAGTAACTGAAGGGAGAAGGGGTGTTTCCGAGCTGGAGAGATGCTCAGTGGCTAGGAGTGGGTCTTGCTCTTGCAGGGGACCTGAGTTTGATTCGCAGCTCCCACAGTATGTAACTCTGCTCTCTTCTAACTTCCCAGGGCACCTGCACACACGAGTACACACACACACACACACACACACACACACACACACACACACACACACACAATGTTTAAAAACCTTTTGAAGAAAATAACTCACTACGTCCCAAGTTAATACTAGATAGCTCAGTTGTGTCAGTTTAAAAAGTAGACCCACAAAGAGAATTACAGATCAGGAAACTCAGGTCAGGAGAGTGAAGTCACTTGGCCAGAGGTCCTCACCTCATAACTATGAATTCATGTCATTTTACTGTGTTTATAAACAGAACCCTGTTTGATCATGACTTGCGGTGAGTGTCCATGTACTAACAGCACAGCTGCTGTTCTGAGCTCAAGTACAAACAGCTTGACTTCGCTTTTAAATTGTGTGTGTGTGCACACGCGCACGTGTGTGGTGTCTCTGTGTCTCAGTGTATCTCTGTGTGTGTATGTGTATATGTGTCTGTATCTTTGTGTATCTCTCTGTGTTTCTCAGTGTATCTGTGTGTCTGTGTGAGTGTCTCTGTGTGTATCTCTGTATCTGTGTGTGTTTCTGTGTGTCTCAGTGTATCTTTGTGTCTGTATGGGTGACTCTATGTATCTATGTACCTCTGTATGTCTCTGTATCTCTGTGTATCTCTCTCTGAATGTCTGTGTGTCTCAGTGTATCTATGTATGTGCCTGTGTGTCTCAGTGTATATCTCTCTGTGTATATATGTGTCTGTATCTTTGTGTATCTCTCTGTGTGTCTCAGTGTATCTGTGTGTCTGTGTGGGTAACTCTGTGTGTATCTCTGTGTCTGTGTGTGTCACTGTATCTCTGTGTGTGTGACTCAGTGTATCTCTGTGTGTGTCCGTGTGTCTCAGTGTATCTGTGTGTGTGTATATGTGCCTGTATCTTTGTCTATCTCTCTGTGTGTCTCAGTGTATCTGTGTGTCTGTGTGAGTGTCTCTTTGTGTATCTCTTTGTGTGTGTGTGTGTGTGTGTGTGTGTCTCAGTGTATCTTTGTGTCTGTATGGGTGACTCTGTGTGTATTTATGTGTCTCTGTATGTCTGTGTATCTCTCTGTGTGTCTGTGTGTCTCAGTGTGTGTGTGTGTACATATGTGTGTGTGTGCCTCTGTTTGTGTGTCTCTGTGTGCAGTGCTGGGGTCTCAACCCAAGGCCTCACATCCAGGCATCTACCACTCAGCCACGCTCCAATCCTAAAGCCTAAGCTTCTGCTTTTCACATTCTTTTTTACATTTAATGAAAAGATAGTGTAGATGGATAGACAGACAGACAGAGGACTGACAGGAAAGGGAACCGTCCCCAAGTGTGTGGTATTGGTGGCACAGTGCCCCCACTCCAGTTTCAAGATTTCTGCAAAAAGACTCAGCACTCTGTGCACACTCGACAGCGAGGTGGGCCCTGGTTGGAGAAGGTTGTCTTCCACAGGGAAGAGCTTCAGGAAGGACACACGGACTGAAGAGGAAAAAGCAGGGGACACCTACCCACCCGGCTGTGTCAGCCAACTCCACCTAGTGATCAGCTTGTGGCAGACAGCACAGCCAGATCACCCTCACACCTGAGGTCAGTTGTTTGGAGTACAGTTTCATTCTTCACGGATCAGTGATGTAATATCAACCCCCAGTGTAGGTGGCTTTTCATTCTGCTACTAAAGACTTTAGACAGCTTCTAGAAACACTGTGTCTGTGGGGTGAACACAGTGGAACTTGCTTTACTGCAGATCCCCCACTCCCTAGGCCTTGTTGGGGAGGTGGTGGTGAAAGGGGCTGTCTCAGTTGGGAGTGGGGTTCAGAGAGCGGGGCTGGAAGGCCCTTGTGAGGGTTCTGCCTCTGTACCAGGAGGCAGGGGAATGGAGTTCACACGAGCTGGGAATGAGCCTTTGCACTCTTCCCCGTACTCTTCCCAAGGTCATTTGTTTTTGTTTTTTTCAGATTATAGGAGTGCACATTTCATTTATTTTTTGCAGTGCGTAGATCATTTATTTTTTTCCCTTTTAACATTATCATTATTAATCATTCCATTTGTTTACATCTCAAATGATATCCCACTTCCTGCTTACCCCATCGCAGTTATCTCTCTGCCCCCCTCCCCGTTCCACATCTGCCCTCCTCCCTCCCTCTTGCCTGTATAAGAGTGCTCCCCCACCCACCCACACTCTCCTGTCTTACTGGTCCAACATCCCCCTTCCCTGGGGCATCAAACCTCCCCAGGACCAAGGGCTTCCCCTCCCGTTGCTGTCTGGCCAGGCCATCCTCTGCTACATATGTATCTGGAGCCATGGGTCCCTCCACATACACTCCGTGGTTGGTGGTCTAGTTTCTGGGAGAACTGGGTGGTCAGGCCAGCCTATGTTGTCCTTCCTGTAGAGTTGCAAGGAACTGGGGATAGCCACTGGAGGGTCCCTGACACCAGAGAAACGTGACGCTCCCAGGACCCAACGGGATTGACTTTAGCCGTAATGTGCAGAGAAGGGGAGGTGGAACCTGTGGAGACCTCCTCCAGTAGATAGGCACGGTCCCTGATCGAGGGATGGGGCCACCCACACATCTCAAAGTTTTTTAACCCAGAAATGTTCCTGTCCAAAGGAAGAACAGGGACAAAAACTGCAACAGAGACTGAAGGAAGGGCCAACTGGGAACGGCCCCACCCGGGGAGCCATAATGTCTGCAAACACCAAACCCAACGCTGTTGTCTTGCTCACGGACAGGAGCCAAGCGTGGCCGTTCCTGGAGAGGTCCGCAACTGACCAATGTAGAGGCGGATGCTTGGAGCCAACCATCAGACTGAACTCAGGGACCCTGGGAGGGGAGCTGGCAGAAGGACCCAAGGTCTGTCTCACAAAACAGCATGCGAGAAAACAACACGGCAGCCAGAGGGAAAGGAAGACAGTGGCTGGGGATCCTTCAGCCACCACTCAGATGCTCAGGGCCGGGAGGGTCTGAGCAATGAGTGTTTCTTAGATTTGGGGTATTTGCATATTTATAATGAGATATCTTTGCAATGGGACTACCACTTAAACAGAAAATCAATTAAGTTTCACATAAACCTTCTACATGTGGCCCCCAAATAATTTTATATGATATTTCTAGTGTACCTGCATTTTAAATATATTCATTATAGTTTATATTATGTATTACACACATGGGTGTTTTGCCTGCAGGTACATGTGTACCATGTTGCGCATGCCTAGAACCTTCAAAGGCCAGAAGAGGGAATCAGATCCCCTAGAAGTGGAGGTATAGATGGTGGCGAGCTCTCATGTGGATGCTGGGAACTGAACCTGGGTCCTCAAGGAGAGCATCAAGTGCTCTTAACTGCCGACCCCCCACCAACCCCCCCACCCCCGTGCCCACATTTTGACCGCGATCTGTCCTATAAGGGCAGACATGGAATTTTCCACTTGACAATGTCAGTCAGTGTACCCAAAGCTCCAGCTGGTGGCGCAGCTCAGGATTTGAATTTCAAGTTAGGGATACTCTGCCCATAATTCTGCCTTGCTTTAGTCTCTCTTCTGGCTGTGGTCTGTGAGGCTCCCAGCTTGCCAGTCTTTTCCTGAGGTTGCAGAACAGCCTGGAGCTCATGGGCTTGCCGGAAGTGCTTGGCCCGTACGTATGTGTACGTACGTACGTACAGTAAGAAATGGAATCCAAGCAAACGCTGCTGTGGAATAAGGCTCTGCTCCCCAGGACCCAGACCAGGAGGCTGGGTCCAGAAGTGCCAGGCCCTGCAGCATCTTCCTAATTCACTTCCCGTTCCCAGACTTGACAGAAAATAAATAGGAAGAAACAGGAATTAATTTTTTTTTTTAAAGAAAGTCCTATTGCATTCCTCTTGTATTTTAAAGAAACAGTTCATGTTATTTGCTGGTGACAGTCATGAGGTAGACAACATGGGGACTTACACTCTTCACCCATTTCTGAGGCCACAGTATATTAGATCACATTTATGCATCATTCTCTGTGGAGTTTTACATTTTTATCCCAAGGCAATGTTTTAATATTTCTGAAGCCTCTGTCTCCCCAACTTGCTCTGCCCTTCCTTACAAGTGTGAGAATAATAGAAATTTAGAACTAGCTGGGATTTAAAAATAACCTTTACATGTAACAAATAAATGGGTACACTCATATTTACTTATTCAAGGGTCACGCGTCACATAAGTGTCCCAAGTTCTTTATAAACAAACTCATTGTGACTTGTGACTGTCTTCTGAGACACACGTATTGTTACCCTCATTTTACAGACAGGGAAACTGAGGCCAGGAAACGACAAAACCAGAGCCAAGGTGCTAAGACACACAGCAGTGTGTTAGGGAAGGATCCAGACACTAACTTCATTTCCCCGCCTGTAAAATTCACACGTGAAAAAAATCTCAAGTGAGTGGGGCCAATGTCTCCAAAGTCAGCGTTTGGATGTGTCTGGCTTTGAGTCTGTCCTCAGGCTGGGCCAGCATCTCCGGAGGAACCCCAGGACTCAACCTCAGCAGGCAGCCACAGGCGAACATCTGTTGGCCTTGGGAGGTCTTCCGGAGCACTGACCGTGACTGACCTACGTGACCTTAGCTGGTCTGGATTCTTCTAGAACCAGGAAACTCTTGTACTTGTTTTTACTGTGTGGCTCTTCGCCTCAATTTTCCTTCAAAGGACTGTTCTAAGAAAGCAATAGCAAGCTTGTGGCAGATGGTAGAAGCTTAACTGGGTAACAGGCTAACAATCATACTCAGAAATATTCCGTCCATGACTATCGTAAATTATCCAGCGTTGAGGAATGCGAAACTGAAAACGCAACCCACCCCGGAGGTTTCATACAGAGGAGCAAGGACCACAGCCTTCAGCCGCACCGATGTCCTGAAATCCACTGACAACAGAAATCGCTGCTCGGTTGGTGGGCTTCAGCCATTTCCCATGAAGAGGGCACCATCTGGTGGTCGATGGGTGAAGCGACAGGGGAAAGTCTAGAAATTCCAGTTGGGAACTCTTCATGCTTCTTATTCCCAGGCCAGGGCCACCTCGAGAGAGCCAGGCATCCCGGCAGGCAGAGCGGGAGCCCAGCACCCATGTTCTTTAATGCTCTGCTTGGGACCCTGACGTTCAGCAGGATGGGGCTGTCTGGTGAGGATGAGGCCAAACTGCAGCCTGGGCTCCTTGACTCTGAGCACCTGACTGAGGAGCATTTTCAAGGGATGGCCAACCAAAGCTGTACTCATAGGTCTTGATGCCCAGGCCACAAACACACGAGGCTAAGTGGGAAGTGGCGTGCGCATCCTCTTAAAAACAGTAAGTAATGTATGGTTTACGTAAATATTATTTAAAATGTATTGTTTAGTTCAAAACAGCCCACCTGACATCAAACTCGGCCTTCTGAGGGCTGAGATTACAGATGTGTGCCATCACATCTGGGTAACATTTGCTTTCCTCTCTAACAGGGTGATCCGCATCCACCCCTGCCTCCCAGCTCCTGCCCCTAAAGTCTTTTGAGACCAGCGATCATTTCAAGAGTGGAGTGTGATCCGGATATTAGAGTCTCTTGTCACTGCGCGGAGCCCCCTCCCTTCGGGGAGCTTAAACTTGGTCTCTGGGGGAGGGGCTCTGCCCTGGTTCTCACTCTCATAGCTTGGCTGTTCCTAAACAACGTCTGAGAACTACAGCACTGTCCCCCTGTTTGTGTGTCTGACCTGGAGTCTTGGCACGTGCCAACCTGTGCCTGCCGCTTTGGGTGAGAGAGTGGGGGGAGGGGAGGCTGGGAGAGGTGTGAATTAGCATAAACTGGAGTCATCCAGGAGGAGAGAACCTCCGCTGATAAAACGCTTTCATTAGATTGGTCTGTAGGCAAGTCTGTGGAGCATTTTCTTGATTGATAGTTGATGGGGGAGCGCCCAGCCCATTGCCGGCAGTGCCATCCCCGGGCAGATGGTAAGAAAGCAGGCTGCGCCGTGAAAGGTAAGCGGCGTTCCTTCGTGGTCTCGGCTTCAGTTCCTGCTTCCTGCCTTGGCTTCCCTTCGTGCTCTGTTATAATAGTAAGGTGAACTAAACTCTTTGTGCCCCCAGGCGCTCGAGGCCATGGTGTCTTTCCCAACCATAGAAAGCACACTAGGATGCAGCCGGATGTAACTTCACACACGCATCATGGGGCGTCTGGAAAAGCTGCCCAGATCGAAGCCCAGAAATGTAAATAACATCTTACTGATTGTTTTTGTGTTGTTGTAATAGAATAAATACCAGAGACCGAGCAGTTTATAAGAGAGATTTGTGTCTACCGAGGAGCCTGTGATGGAGGTACATCTGGTGAGGGTCTTTGCTTTGCATCGTCCCGTGGTGGATTTTATAACTGTGACAACCACATTCAGTGTTGGACAAGGAACTTTTACACACAGCATCCTCTTCACGCTCTGTTCTTTTTTTAAAATAGATTTATTTATTTTATATGTATAAGTGTTTACCTGGATGTGTGTATGCGCACCATGTGAATGCCTGGTACCAGAGGAAGTCAGAATAAGGATTTAGGCTCCTGGATCTGGAGTTATGTGGATGGTTGTGAACCACCACGGGGCTGCTGAGAACAGACTCTGAGGCCTCTGCAGGTGCTGCCATCTCTCCAGCCCTTTCCTGACTCCTATAGCTACAGGGATGGCTCCCAGCACAGCGTCCCCATCTTCACGGAAGTCCTAACAGCTGAGTTACCTTCTGAGTTACTGCATTAGGCAGGGCTTATTATGGAGCATAGTGATGGTGTGGCGAGATATGATTGGCTGAGGGTTTAGGGGCTTGGGATTGGCTGAAACACTGTATCTAAGCTTAGGCACTGGGTGATAAACTCAGATCTCCACCCTGGCGCTGGTCTCCGGAGTCTGATTCCCGGGATTCGTCACATGACTCTGTCACAAGCCCCCCAGCCCCCACCCCAGCTGGGCCTTATTTCCCCACAAAGACACACAAAGAAGCTGAGATCTGTCGAACCAGACTCACTGATGAAGAGTTCACATAGCACCTTGGAAGCTCAGCATGTTTGTTACAAACATTTGAACAGAGAGGTGGGGCCATCGCATACAGCTGGACGGAGGTGAAGTTACTGCATACAGATTAACAAGGACCACTGAACTATTTGAATGGTTGGATTTTATACGTGAATGTATCTCAGTGAAGTTGTTAAAAACAGCGTACAAGTATTCGCTACCCATCCATTCATTCACTCCTATTAATATTCAAAGAGTCAGGCAGAGACACATCTATGTGAATAGAAGAAACTCCCTGGGCAAGATGGACTCATAACCTCTTAGGGACAAACAGACACAATACAGTGAGCATCAAGAATGACTTTATCTGGGGATGTGGAGGGTTTTTGAATCAGCCAGGTATCATAGTAAAAGGTAGCGACAAAACAGAGGTTGGAAGAAAGGGGCAGCGTGCTAAGCCCCACCCCTCATTTCTCCCTTATTAAATGAGTACTGAGTGCTAGTTCAGTACAGTGCTTGCTAAATGCCAAGAGAAAGGACCAGTTATTTCCGGAAACTCAGAAGAGGAGGCAAAATGACTAGAATATTATTTTTCTGAATGTTTGAAGAGAAGTCAGGTGTGACCTATCCTCCGGACTTAACCACCCCTCTTAGAATCTGAACTTCAGAGTGCAGACTGTAAAAACTGCTGCTGTCATCAATATGCACCTCTCATTGTGCACTAATAACCTATTATATTTTTAACAGAACTCTGTAGCATGCAGAATAGTAAATTTATTTGCTGAAGAACTATCGGCTGATTTCTGTTGATTAGAGTAACACAGTCTGTAGAATTAAAAAATAATTGCTTAGACTTTTATAGTACTGACATAATCAGATTTCAGAACACAAAAATAAGCAGCAGCAAGCCATACTAAAAGCAATATTAAGTTTAGGACAAAATGGTCCCAATGTTTGGCTAAGCTAAGGTCCAACATAGCCCCACACACTTCTGTAGCCACTGGTCAAACTTGAAGAAGACCCACCTGTGGGACCGGGGGTTGGGGGGAGGCCATCGAGTTACTGTAGAGAGAATGTCTTATGTATTGTATGGATGCATTACCTGTCAATTTAAAAGAACAAACAAAACCTGTGGCCTATAGGAAGGGGTAGAATAGAAGGTGGGACATCCGGGAGAAAGAAAGAATTCTGGGATAGAGCCAGGTGTGGGAGATTCACCCAGGAAGATGTGATGAGACAGACACATGGTACCTGAGCGCAGCCACGTGGCAGAATGTATATTAAAATAAATGGGTTATTTTAAGTTATGATCTAGTCAGAGAAGAATCTAGCTACATGGCCAGGGCATTTGTAAATATATTTTGAGTCTGAGTTTTATTTCTGGGAGCATGGGGCTGGGAGGAAGAACCACGACTAAACTTCAACAAGTTACCAGTGAGAGAGAGCAAATATAATGACATCCTTGTTGTCATAGCACAGGTTAGACACCCCAGGATGAGCTGAGGCCAGCCAGGCACAGGCAGGCTCACCTTTCTGACACAGCTAGTGTGACTAGCTTGGAGAAGCCCAAGGTATGGTTCTTAGGGGTTGAACCCTCCTCGACACTAAAGCCTTAAAGAGCCTTCTCCTAGGCTCTTCCCTGACCCCAGATGCCACCTCTCACCCCATTTCAGTCTCCTTCCAAGCTTGGAGATGATGCTCCAGGGTTGTGTGGGTGGGTTTTGTCCCCATAGCCCAAACCCGTCCCATTCAAAGAGCTGCAGTTGGCTAGATGTGGTGGCAAATGCCTGTAATAGAGGAAAGGGTGTGCTAAAGCAAGAGGATCCCCACAGGCCTGAAGCAAAGTCTGGACTATGTGTTGAATTTCAGGCCAGCAGGGCTACATATTGAGAGCCTTGTGTCATCAATGGCAGGAGCATACGGAACTGCAGTCCCCTGCCTCTGTTTGCCCCTCTCCAAGTGTTTCAAGTGGTAGGAAGGTCTGCATCAGAGCTGGGGATACCAGTAAGGGTCTCAGCTCCTAGAGCCGTGGTGACTTGCTTTCCTCATTTTTGCGGTGAGGGCTAGTTTTGCTCTTTGGACCCAGAAGACCTGGGTCAAATGCACAGGCCTCACACTGACAGCTGGGTGACCATATGGCTTCTTTTTCCCTCCTAGCAACTATATATCAAGCTGCAGTGTTAGCCATGGGTACTTTTGGCTGGGTGCTTAGTTAAGGCTACTTTGTTATCTAATTTCTTGTCCTCCAACTTAGTGGTTCATCAGAAACATCTGGGATGAGAATACAGATTATCTACATGCTAAACTCAAGCACAACAGCAGTGGATAGGCCTGGAAACCCGTATCTTCCGGAAGCAGGATACTTGAGTGCAGGGGGAGTAAACTGGCACACTGCAAGTGCCAGGGTGGGCAGTGGCTGCCATAAGGCTGGGACATATACGGAGCACATGGTGGTCCCTGGGTTGGGAGGGGAAAGCACATTTAGTCTTGATTTGATTCTATGCTCTGCTCTGCTCTTCATCTCATGACGGTATTTCTAAAATCAGAAATGAAGGTTGTTCTACTCTGTGCTTTCCCAGTAGCACGGCACGCTCCAGGTCCTGCGTTGTCAGACAGCACGGGTCTGACACCTTCTCCCACCCCCAGGAAAACAGGGCCCCACCATGCTGAGGCCTGAGAATGGCAGCTTTGTCCCCCTAGCTGGCAAGGAACCACTTCACGATGTCACCAGCATGGCTATTGCATAAAGGCAAGACCTTTAAATCACAGAATCTGGGACGCACTTTGCAGTGACAAGTGGGCCATAGGTGACAGGTTCAAATCTTGTCCCACATGAGGAGGGTTTCAGTTGTTCAAAGCAAGAGGCTCTGACGAGTGTTCGGTCTTAGGGGACTTGGAGCTTTTCTTCAGTGAACAGGTGATGAAAACTTAGCTGCTCCGACTTGCTGGCGATCCTGAATACTGTTCACAACCCCGCTACTAACAACAGGCCCTAAGTCAGACTCTTGAGGGGATGAAGGGATTTAAACATGAGAGAAATGGCTCACAGCTCTCGGACTCCTGCCTACAACAAGCAGATTTGGAAATATTGCCATGTGATGTGACCTGTAGCCAAAAAGTATGTCAAACACCATTGGCAAAAAGCCCCACACGTGTGACAGACAGAAGATCCCAGCCAGTTCTCCACACATGTATTTGTGAGGTTGACCTCATCTGGCATTTGACAACTTCAACAAAGTGAACTGGTCCCTTAGAAAGCACAAACACGTGACTCACACTGAAAGACACAGATGGTCAGGAAAGCCCTACAACCATGAGTGGATCAGAGCCAGGAACTTAAAACTTCCTGGCAAAGAAGTCTCCAGGCCCAGGGGAGTTCCCTGGAGAAGTCTGCCATGTTCAGCCCCTTCTCTTTCAGAAAATAGATGTGGAGGGGACATTTCCCAAGTCTCACAAAGCTGGAGTCACTCTGACATTAAAACCAGCAGCAATACACAAACAAACAAAAAATAATAAGAATAAAGATCAATGTCCCTTCTGAATCTAAACACAAATCTGTAAATAAAATACTAGCAAATATAATCAGCAACACATAAAAAGAGTTGCAAATGGCGTGCAGTGATGTATTCTTATAATCCTAGCACACAGGAGGCTGAGGCAGGAGGATCACAAGTTGGAAGCTAGTT
Organism: Uromys caudimaculatus; assembly: GCA_028551405.1. NCBI lineage: Eukaryota > Metazoa > Chordata > Mammalia > Rodentia > Muridae > Uromys > Uromys caudimaculatus. The sequence goes on from CM052720.1 coordinate 7,782,230, forward strand.
GTCTGGGCCATGTAGACTTTGTTACAAAACAAAACAAAACAAAACAAAACAAAACAAAACAAAACAAAACAAAACAGCCAGTTATATATCATAGCCAAGAAAAAATTGGGGCTGGAGAGATGGCTCAGTGGTTAAGAGCACCTGCTGCTCTTCCACAGGTCATGAGTTCAAATCCCAGCAACCACATGATGGCTCAAACCATCCATAATGAGATCTGATGCCCTCTTCTGGGGTGTCTGAAGACAGCTACAGTGTACTTACATATAATAAATAAAGAAAGAAAAGAAAAAAAAAAAAAAGAAAAAATTGTCAGGATGTAGAGCTAATCTGGGATTAGAAAGAACAATTGCTGAACCCACAATTAAGGCTAAATTAGTTTTGCATAATCCACATATTAAAAATCCCAGTGTGGGGTTTCTACCCCGCCTTAGGTTATTGGTTTCATACACACACACACACACACACACACACACACACACACACACACACACACTATGCTGGACTGCTCTTAGCTTCACGTGGGCAGCCCTCGGGGCCACCCTCGCCTCTCTTTCCGCCCACGGCTGCAGTCCTCTCCCCTGAACGTCCTTCCTTTAGTCTCCTCCTCCCTCACTCCTCACGGGCCCCCTCTCTTCTCTAGGGCACCAGTCTTGGGGGCCCCTATTTAGCACTAGAATACAAGCAGCATTAGGCCAACCCACTACAACAAGCATTTGACAAGATTCAATATACGTTCATGATAAGAATATTCTGGGGGGGGGGGCTGGAGAGATGGCTCAGCGGTTAAGAGCACCGACTGCTCTTCCAGAGGTCCCGAGTTCAATTCCCAGCACCCACATGGTGGCTCACAACCATCTGTAATGGGATCTGAGGCCCTTTTCAGTGTGTCTGAAAACAATGACAGTGTTCTCATGTTAAATAAATAAATCTTTTTTTTTTTTTTTTTAAGAATATTCTGGAGCTGGAGAGATGGCTTGGTGGCTAAGAGCACTGACTGCTCTTCCAGAGGTCCTGAGTTCAATTCCCAGCAACCACATGATGGCTGTAATGGGATCTGATGCCCTCTTCTGGTGTCTGAAGACAGTTTCAGTGTGCTCATATAAAATAAACAATTCTTTACAAAAAAAAAAAAAAAAGAATATTCTGTGGGGCTGGGAGTTATAACCCAGTGGTAGAAAACATACTTGGCCCAATCTCCAGACACACACACACACACACACACACACACACATTGGAACCTTTTTTTAAAAAAAAAAAAAACCTTAAGAAAACAATTGGAAGGAGCAAACCTGTTGCTATCTTCCTCACAAGGATAGCGGTGGGGTGCTGGGGAGGGGGTGGGGTGGGTGTGGGTGGGAGGGGTTGGTAGCTGATGCTGTGGCTTTAAGCTCAAGAAAGGAAAGGACTTATACTCTCCTGACTCCTGGTTAACATACAGAGTTCTGCCGGCGGAGTGGGCAGCGAAGGGAAACGGAGGGGCAACAGACCAGAAAGGAAGAACTTAAAAGTCTGTTTTTCAAATACTGTGATTGCCCGAGGATAAAATTCCAGAGTATCTATGAAGAAAAAGTGTCTAAAGAAAAAGCAAAATCAGAGCATACAAAATAAACCTTAAAGCCAACCATGTCTCCTTACATTAGTAATGAATACATGGACGCTCAAATTAAGACTTTGTAGTCGAGGCAAGAAGTTGAGGCAGGGAGTTTGATACCCTTTCCTGGTGTGCTCCCGCCTCTGCGGTACAACCATGGTCCAGGAGAGACCAGGAGAGTGCAGACAGCCGAGGATCAGCAACCCGGAAACAGCAGGGCAGGAACAGCAGGGCCGGAAGCGCGGGTGGTGCAGGCTAAGATCCAGAGACACACCCGGCTGAGAAAGGACTGGCTCGTCAAGGAGGCCGGCTTGAGTCACGTTTGATGGACAGCCCATCAACGAAACAGGCTCCAGCCCCATACAGGAGGAGCAGCTTCCCCAGGGATGACCCACATCTCCTCGTTGCCCTGACCTTTGCAAGTGAATGGTGATGTCAGCCACACCATTCACAGAACACCAGAGGAGCGTTGCTTAGGCCAGTTTCCTTTTCGGATGTGTATCGGAGAGTGACTCCAAACCCACCGCAGGAATGAGAGTAAAGCAGAACTTGGCCAACTAGGTCGTTTGGTTCTAGAACAATGAATTGTGAGGGATGAGGGCTTGTTTTCACCCCTAGTCCCCCCAAAATACCCCTGGACCCCAACTGGTGTCACTTGCCCTAATGAGGTAGAGAGTTGTGAACATGTCACTCCGTGGGCATGCTATGGGGCATAGAGGGCAGGGATAGGACACAATTCCACTTACAATTTATTAAGGCATAAAGGTTAAAATGTGGAAAACTACAAATGGAAGCTTTGCCAAGCACGTGGTAAAGGGGAAGGGGAAACACCCGGCTTCTAACAAAGGTCAAAGAAGCAACAAGCCTTTCAATACTGTGGCTCAAGGACGTCTTCAAAGGCCCCGGGTCAGAGGCCCGAGATGTCACCTTCTGCTCACTACCCAGTCAAAGGTCCATGGGTACAGATGGGCAGAGGACTGAATTTTGTAATGTGGAAGGTAATCACCATGTTTTCATTTAGAGATGGCAAGTTACTCGCTTCTGTTGAAGAATGATGATCTCTGGTAAAAGAAGAAGGTTAAATAATGAGGTCATGGCGTAACAGACCTGCCTCACCCTGCAGCTGCACAGGAAATGCTCGGGAGGGGACCGTGCTCGTCACATGGACCGTGTGGTGACTCCAGTTCTGCATCTGGGGTCTATTCCAGTTAACACCCATTGTCCCCACCTGTTAGCCCTCTGCAAGGATCAACTGCAACCCAAGAGCCTCTCTGTCCTTTATGGTCACCTCACAATGGCCTCTGTCTCTTATTGCTTAAAAATCCTTCAGAAAATGTTTTTGTTACCTGTTTGGATATGCGGGCTGGGCTGGGGTGGGGACAGTGATGTTGGCTCTGTTGTGTTTTTTCATCTGCTTACACGTTATTTTTGATCTTTCCTACCATAACCATTGTTTGGTGTATTGCTTTAAAAGAGTATAGTTTACAGTTTCAAAAGAGAAAAAAAAAACCGGGAAGAAACACCACGTTCATGGAATCGATGACTCAGCAAAGCAGGCAAGACGATTCTCCCAAATAGATACATGAGCTCAGTGAATTCCCTGTCAAACTGCAGGCAGGAACCGGCACTCTTAGAAAAGATGTGTACGGAAAGACAAATGAAAGTAAGACAGGCCAGAGCAACTTTGAAAAATATCAGTGAAGGAGAAAGACTCATTCTAGCCAACTGTAAGACTCAGAACCACCATGACCCAAATGATAAGGGGGTGGTGGGAAGTGAGTCAGAGACTCATGAATGAAGAAGAAGAAGAAGAAGAAGAAGAAGAAGAAGAAGAAGAAGAAGAAGAAGAAGAAGAAGAAGAAGAAGAAGAAGAAAGAGAGAGAGAGAGAGAGAGAGAGAGAGAGAGAGAGAGAGAGAGAGAGAGAGAGGTTTTTGAGAACGGTGTAATGGCAGTGTGAGGGCCCTCACAAGTGGTTGGATCAAGGATATGTTGAAGGGGTCAACAGGCAAATCTCTACCCAAACACATTATATTATTACAAAATTAACTCAAAACCAGTCATGACACACATATAAAATGTATAACTCTAAAACATTTGGAAAACTCTACAAGAATGTCTCCATCTCCAGAATCTAGACCTTGGCAAAAATCCTCTGACTTGACACCTAAGATAAAACACATAAAAAGAAAACAGTCATAAGGTAAACTTCATCAAGATGGAAATGTTTATCTTTGAGCTGAAGATTGGGGGGAAATCCCTGCACACCGTACACCCAACACTCCTACACAGCCACAAAGATGAGCTTCTAGTCTGGAATATTTGTTAAAATCTTCTCAAAACTCAGCAGTTAAAAAACGTCCTCTGGGGCTAGCAGCACGTGCCTGTGATCCTAGCACTCCGGACGCTGAGTAGTTGGAGGCCAACCTGAGCTACACTGCAAGACCCTGTCTCAGAAAGAAAATAGAACAGGGGCTGGAGAGATCCGCTCAATGGTTAAGAGTGCTCAGTGGCTGCTCAACCATCTGTAACTCTAGTTCTAGGGATTCTGGCGCCCTCTTCTGGCGTCTATGAGCACGGTATGCATGCTGCGCACAGACCAACACAGTTTGCAAAACACTCAAACACATACATAAAACAATAACAAAAGCCAAATCTAGAAAACAGGCAGAAAATGATTGGATTTCAAAGAAGTCAAGATACACATACCAAATATAGAAAAAGATGTTCTGCATCATGAGCCAGCAGGGAAATGCAGATTATAACCACCAGGAAGCATCACTACCAATCTAACAGAAAGGCAACCACAGTGAAAACTGCCCCCCACCCAGCAACTGTCTCCTGCACGTTTATGTCCAAGATAATTATATTTTCACATAGAAACATGCACACTGATATTCACAGAAGCTATGTGTGTGGCAACCCCAACAAGCAACCAAAGTGGTTTTTAAAGAGGGAATGGTTGAAGCACAGAGCATCCATGTTGTGGAGCTACCCAGTGAGTGAGAGAAATGGACTTATGGAAAAAGCACCCCCACACACACACACTATATGTCGCGCTCTCTCCCTTGGGGGAAGCACAGTGAGGGTGGAGTCTCCGGGTCGGGACCGCCAGGGGTTGGATCTGTAGAGTACGCCCTAGGCTTCAAGGATCACCGCCGCAGCCCTCTTCGTCGCATATGTCTCGGGGCCTGACGCTGCCGGAGTGAGACGTTGGGGTCGAGCACTCCTGGCGCTGATGGAGTCCGCAGACTCGGTGCCCAAGCCGCTGCGCGCTGCCGAGTGCTACCGGTCTGGGCCAGCGGCTTGGCCAAGGTGTAGGGAGGAAGCGGACCGAGATCAGCCGTGGGCATCCACCGGCTCTGTAGTGCTCAGAGCACTCGCCGTCCTGCGCCCCAAGAGTCACAGCTCCCTTAGACAAAGTTCTTGGATGCCAAAGTAGTTTCTATCTTTATTTGTTCTAGATGTCGGGCAGTGCTCCCAGGGCAGGCGGGTGGAGAAGGAGGGGAGAGAGAGAGCTACCTGGGTCAAGGTGTTCTATTTATAGTTCTGAGAGAGGGGGCGGAGCTTGGTAGTTGATACTTTCCATTGGCCAGCTTGGGAGCCCTAATTGTTGCCTCATTTGCCTATACACAAGTTTCACACGCCAGGCCTCTTTCCATACAGGGGTTGTGAGAAGCATAAATTCTGGTCCCTGGTGTACCACTGGGTCTCCCAGAGCTTCTAGCTTATGCTCAACCGGGCGTTATAGATCATTGCCCCACAACTATACTCTGAGATTTCCCTTGTGTGACCTTCTTGAAATGTTAGCATTGCAGATAGAGAATTGGGTTTATAGTTGTTGGGGCAAGATGGGCTTGTTGTTAGGGAAGTGTAGTTACAAAGGAACAGGAGGGCTGAGATCTAAGAGCAATGACTGCTCTTCCAGAGGTTCTGAGTTCAATTCCCAGGAGCCACATGGTGACTTACAACCGTCTATACTGGAATCTATATAGAATTTGTAGTGATTTGAATAAGATACCCCTCCCACATCCCCACCCATGGGCTCAAGTGTTTAAATGTGGTCCCCAGTTGATGGCACTGTTTGGGGAGGCTTTAGGGGTGTGGCCCTGCTAGAGGGCAGGCTTTAAGAGTTTAAAAGATTTCTGCCGGTTCTCGGTTTTTACTCTCAGCTTCCTGCTTGCGCCTTAAGAGGTGAGATCTCAGTTAGCCACTGCAGTCACCATGCTTGCTCCTGGCATGTGTCCCTGCCATGATGGTGTGGGACTCTGATTTTTTTTTTTTTAAGATTTATTTTATTTATATGAGCACACTGTCACTGTCTTCAGACACACCAGAAGAGGACATCAGATCCCATTACAGATGGTTGTGAGCCACCACGTGGTTGCTGGGAGTTAAACCCAGGACCTTTGGAAGAGCAGTCAGTGCTCTTTCTTAACCGCTGAGCCATCTCTCCAGCCCGGAACTCTTTAAAAATAAAACAAAAAACAAAAAAACATTTTGCTCTGTTGATACCACAGGTATTTATTTATTTATTCATTTATTCATTTATTCATTTATTTATTTATTTATTTATTTATTTATTTATTTAATGTATATGACTGTTCTATCTGCAGGTATACTTGCATACCAGAAGAGGGCATCAGATCCCAGTATGGATGGTTGTGAGCCACCATGTGGTTGCTGGGAGTTGAACTCAGGACCTCTGCAAGAGCAGACAGAGCTCTTAACCGCTGAGCCATCCTCCAGCCCAGTGATGGACTCTTATGTATCAGGAACAGCAGGAAGAACAACCCACACTTCTCTAAGGTGGTAACAGTGTCTCATCAGAGCAGCAGGCAAGTAACTAAGACTCACTGCTCAGTCTGGTAGCTTAGCAAGTGTTGGCAGCCCCGTGGTAATGTGCTAACTTTCACAAGATGCCACTGAGGGAGACTGGGAAAGCTCAGATGACCTCTCTCCGTAGGTCTTATTCTTACTGTTGCACACTAATGAACACATCTCAGAAGTTTAATTTTAGCCGGGCATTGGTGGCACACGCCTTTAATCCCAGCCCTTGGGAGGCAGAGGCAGGCGGATTTCTGAGTTCGAGGCCACCCTGGTCTACAGAGTGAGTTCCAGGACAGCCAGGGCTACACAGAGAAACCCTGTGTCGAAAAACAAAACAAAACAACAACAACAACAACAAAAAGAAACAAAAATGATTCAAGATGGTTTTAGGGCAGGCACAGTGGCAACTGCCTTTAATCCCATCACTCTGGAGGCAGAAGCAGGAGGGTCCCTGTGAGGCCAAGGCCAGCTTGATCTATGTAGTGAGTTCCACTCCAGCCTGTGCTATATAGTACGAGCCTGTCTCAAAATGTTGGGGTTGGGTTAACAGGGAGGGAAAACAGTTTTGTGGGTGTGTGGGCATCAGTACAGGCGAAGGAATTTTAGGTTCCACCACAGACAGAAAAGGGGAAATGCTAATTTGTTTTGAACAAGGTCTCCTGTCAGACAAGCTAGTCTGGAGCTCTTCACTGTCTTGTCTTAGCCTCTGCTGTGTGGGACTACAGGTGTGCCTACCTAGTGCCTCGGGTTTGGGAGATTAGTAACAGCACTGGGAAATTATCAAAGTCCTGGGTTCAATCCCCAGCATCATAGAACTGAGCACTCTAGAGGTGGCGGCAGAAGGGTCAAGTTCAAAATCATCTTTCACTGCATAGCTTGTTCAATACTACCACTACCACTACCACTACCACTACTATAATCAGTGTGGATTCCAAAGCGGATATTTCTGAGTGTGTTGGCTTATACCTGTAACCCCAACACTCAGGGGCATGAATCCAGAGGATTGCCAAGAGTTCAAGGCCAGCTTAGGCTACATGATAAAACCTTGTCTATAGACATATACACATACATACATATACACACATACATATATATCATGCATACATATACATAAATATACATACACATATATACACACATGCATACATATACATACATGCATGCACACACACATACAGACATGTATACCTACACATGCATACACACACATACATACATAATACATACATACATACACATACATACACACTCACACATGAATATTGATATATTTCTGTAGAGTGGGGGGCAGTGACTCTCAGGAGAGTCACGGGAATGCCACAGGAGCGCTGTTTTTCTCTTGCCTGCTTTTATCTCCTTGTCTTTAGAGCAGTCTTGTCCTCCCAGCCACAAGATGGCAGGAGAAGATCAGAAATTCAAGCACAGACTCTGCCCGTGAGGAAACCTATCACAGCGCCTTGGCACCTAGTTAGAAAAATCCTTTCCTTTCCTTCCTTCCTTCCTTCCTTCCTTCCTTCCTTCCTTCCTTCCTTCCTTCCTTCCTTCCTTCCCCTTCCTTCCTTCCTTCCTTCCTTCCTTCCTTCCTTCCTTCCTTCCTTCCTTCCTTCCTTCCCCTTCCTTCCTTCCTTCCTTCCTTCCCCTTCCTTCCTTCCTTCCTTCCTTCCTTCCTTCCTTCCTTCCTCCCTCCCTTCCTTCTTTCCTTTCTTTCTTCTCTAGCTTTCTTGGTAAACCCGACAGAGATGCAGGCTCAAGCACACGGGTGCCGTGCAGTGAGATCATGTAAGTTGCCAATAAGCAATGGGTACCGTGACTCTGTATCCCTCTCTCACTCTGCATTCAAAGTTCGGGCCCTGTCATGGTCAGCCTCACTGAGATAAAGCTGGTGAGACCTAGGCCAGCAGATAGAGGTGTCTCTAGAAAAGGGCCGCCCGAGCCATGCTGCCTCTCCCACCGTCTAGCACACATGCAGGTGTCCTGGTATGCTACTAGCAGTAGACCTTGGGGTGAGTGTCAAGCCCGGTTGGAATCCCAGTGTCACTCCTAGTGTGCTAGCCCAGTGTCCCCCGCTGGGTTACAAACAAAGCCAACCCTTGGCAGGTGACAGTCAATTAAAAGACCTGCTTCCCTGTGAGGGACATTGGAACCCAGGAAGGGTGCCTGAGATCTGAGCCTGGCCCTCTCGGCCTCTCGTCAGCTGGAAACAAGGCAGTATTGACCTGGAGGCCTCGGGTTGTGGGTGAATGGGAGAAACACTCCTTTATCTGAGGGAATCTTCACAGCATTGTGACAATGGTGGCTCCTTCACTGCCCTGGTCCATTGGCAAGAATTTACTCCTCCTGAGTATGTCTGAGTGTCCCCTTCAGGGCAGGTTAAGGGTCCTGTTTTAGAGGTGACTCAAGGGACTAGAGAGGCGCTGCCTCTGGCCAGTTGGCCAACTAGTTCTGTGTGTGTGTGTGTGTGTGTGTTCCTTTCAAGCACACTTGTATTGTGGTTTCTTGGTGTCTTGAGCTATGCAATGTAACTGTATGTTTTCCTTTTAATTGGGCAGTTCTTGAGCCTACCTCAGAGGTTTTTCTGTTCCCACCTGCCCCTCCCAGTGCTTCCTGGATGGTGGCCAAGAGATAGAAAACCAGGATGGGCACTAGAGAGGAGTGCTCGGTTGTTCTGGGGGGTCATAGTGCTCCAGGGGCAGCTGCAGTGCTCTCTCAGGTGGAGCACAAACCTGGATAGCTATCTGGGCTGTATCTGTGGGAGAGCTTTCTGGAACGGTCATCTTAAGCAAGCCTGGTAGTTTACAAGAAAAGGACTTGGGAACGAAAATGGAGACATGCCACTGGTATGAGGCTTCAGAACAAGCAAGGTATGCTCTGAAAGCTGCAGTCAAATGCAGACACCAGCTGCTGCCTGGCAGCGCAGTCTGGTGGCCCCTGCTGTGTAGCTGAATGCATACAGAGATACCCCCTATGTTGGCCATTTTGCAAAGATCCAGGGGGGTAGTGGCACTTGGCAGAGCAAGGGTAGGGAGCACACAGCTCCGGGTTTAATGATGACCCACAGTGATACCCAGAGAGAGAAGATGTCAACCAGCATCTGGATGCTTTCAGCTATGGTCGCGGTGGCCCGAGGCCCTGAAGTTTAAGGTTACTGGATGTAGCTGCACAGCAGACCAACCCACCTCAGGTAATTTCAGGACTCACACAGGCAAAACAGCAGAGCAAATACTTGCTGAGGCCTTCACTGGCTGACCCCATTTCATCTCCCAAAGTGGTTCTGAAGTTTGATGCTCTCAGGAAAAAAGACCCCAACTGTGAGACTCATTCATCCCCGGGGAGAGTAACTAGTCAATCTTTTAAAACCTACGCAGGGGGCTGGAGAGGTGGCTCCACAGTAAGAGCACTGACTGCTCTACCAGAGGTCCTGAGTTCAATTCCCAGCAACCACATGGTGCATCTGTAGTAGGATCTGATGCCCTCTTCTGGTGTGTCTGAAGACAGCTACAGTGCACTCATATATTCATAAAATAAATAAATAAATAAATAAATAAATGAATCTTAAAAAAAAAAACAAAACAACGTATGCAGGATTGGTATGGAGAGGTGGAACTGGTTATAAAACCCCGAGGACATGTTGGGGACCTGATAAAGCACATCTGCTTCAAAAGGGAGATTCTGCCAGGTGGTGGTACACACATGCCTCTAATCTTAGAACATGGTCGGCTGAAGCAGGAGATACCAAGTTGAAGACAGCCTGGGCTATATAGTGAGCCCCTGTCTCCAAAAATCAAAATAAATAAATAAAGAGTAAGTAAGGTTCTTTTCTTGTCTGGCTCATCTTTTTGGTGACAGTGGGTACACTTCAGTTAAGGGGGACAAAAAGAGGCTAGCCCCTGTATCTCCAAGGTGGAATTCCTTGCCGGCGGGAGGTGTGGGCAGTTTTTCCTTAGCTTTGTTTCTAATGAACAGGAGTAAGGGATGTAAAAACCGCAGAGACTTGACAGTCAGACAGAGAAACCATCCTTTGGGAAATATTTTCCAAGTCTTTTTACATATGAGGACCCGTTTTGGTGTTGAAGGATGCCCAGTACTCCGGCAACATTACCGTTTTACTTTGTATCAACCGAGAGAGGGAAACGATCCGTAATCGTAATTATGAACGTAACGGCGTCGTCTATAAGCCTTCATGGGTGAGCGAGCTGGTTTCCGGCTCAGGTGATGCTGGAGTTCAGCGGCAGAGCTGTTGGGATGGCCCCCCAGAACCCAGAGAGAGAGAGTGAACTTATCCATACCTGTCTTTAACAACAGGTCTCTTCCCGACCCACTCACGGTCTCCCACGCCTGGCAATAGCACCACAGTAGGTAACTGTGATCCTTAGGGTGAGGTAGTGAGGCCATGGCCTTGAAACTTTCCCTCCTCTTCGTTGCCTCTGGAAGCTCAGTAACTGAGGTGGAGCGGGGAGAGTGGGGGGGAAGGGAAGACTGCAGTACCATAATCAGCTATGCAGCTAGACAGATCAGCAGCTGCTTCGAGTCGCCAGGCTGGGCAAAACCGAGAGATGAGCCCATCCCCCACCTTCAGACTTCAGTTCTTTCTGATTTGACTTTATTTTTATGTGTATAGGCATGTATGTCTGTACACCACACGTATGCAGTACTTGTGGAGGCCAGAAGAGGGCGATAGTTCCTCTGGGCTGTACAGATCCACTCCTGCACTCCCTAAACCCAGAGGGAAGCCCCCTGTAGTCAGACCTACCCTAGGTCTTGCCAGCCAAGCAAGAGTAGCCAGAGGCTGTGAGCAGCTCAATGCCCCAGCCGCCTTCAGAACCCCAGCCCCCACGCACTTGAGAAATCCGAGCCTGTAGGCAGAAGCAGCCAAACGGAGGAATCTCTATTGGTTACCTTACAGCGCTATAACTGTAACACCTAGCCAAAAGAAGTGTTTGGTTGACAGATTCATATTCAAGCCCACTATGGCTGGGTAGGCCAGGAAGTCCCGAGGGACAGTGTCAAAGGCCGCCAATCTTCTAAGCAGACCAGGGCAGTAGAGGTCCAGACCAGAACCCATGGTTGAGCTTATGGTTCAATTCACGGCTGAATTGTCAAAGGCCCACCCCTAGTGACCCACTTCTGCCAGCGAGGCCTCGCATGGGGGACACTGCAGTGTCAACCGTATCACAGAGAACACCATCTCTGTTAGAGTCATTCTAGCATGGCAGAAAACATACTTGACCCCACCCCCACCCCGGATAGAATTCTGCCCCCTTACTCTGTATACCTTAGAAGGACCAGAACAGCGGCTCTGACTACCCAGTCCAGCCAGGAGGCAGAGTTTGGCTAGTGGGGAGAGAGGATGTCTGTGTCTCTTGGCCCCAGGAGAGGCTGTCTAAGGGTTCCCTGGAGGCAGGGACATCAGCTATAAGAGGGGTGTGGGCTACAGAAGGACCCCCAGGCCAATCACAGACGTGCAAGAAATCCCACAGGGCATCAGGACCTTTAGCAGAATCCAGAGCTGGACCCTGGTAAAGGAGAGGAGGTCTTCCCAGAGAGCACCCCAAGTACACTGGGAATGTAACACAAACGGGTTACTTCACAGGAGTGCTGGCTGGACAGAAACCAGGTTGTCCTGCAGGCAAGAATTTTCAGAGTAGAAGCGACATTAAATTCTGCTAACTCAATTGTAGCATTTTATCGGCCCTGCAGGGAGACATACTCCGCGGCTTCTATCATGGCCGTGATTGCTTTAGGCACTGGCAAAGGGTTCATACAAGCATGTCACTTTCTATGGCTCCCACCCATGAGGTGCTGACTTGATCAAAGGTCATAGGTTGCTCTCTTGGTGGCATCTCAGGACAGGGCCTGTGGCTTAACAGTGGACGATATCTGTGCCCGGTGACATCACAGGGTGCGGAGAGCCCACGGCCAGCATCCCTCCTTTCTTCCCACCCTTCTGCTTTTCTCATAGTAACTCTGCATCTGCTGTGTGTGAGCCATACAAAGACAATCACACACTGCCCCGGCCTGCACAGAGCTTAGGTCTGTGGAACAATGGCAACCCTGGCTCTTATCAAGGAGACCTCAAGTTACTGACCAGAAATAGCTAAAGCATGAATAGCCAGCGAGTATCTAGGAGCTTGACAGGGATTGCTGAAAAAGCTGAGGCGCTCCGTCCCAGATCCCAGGGCTGGAGCCTCTGATCTATTCCACCCACCCGCCCCTCCCCAAAGAAACCAGGGAGCACAGCCTTAGATCCCAGGGCTGGAGCCATTAGCGCAGCCCTTGCCTTTGGTGGAGGAGGAAATTGTGACTCGGGACTGGAATGCAGGAGGCCAGCTGAGGGTAAAGTAGAGCGTCCAGCAGGTGTTCTGGCCCAGAATTCTTCCCTGCAGTCAGGCCTGGCCTGGCCTCAACAGGTGCTTTTTGAAAAGGGATTGAGACCCCACCTGTAGTGGCTATTTCTGATTGTCAGCTTGACTCTATCTGGAGTGAATTACAATCCAAAGTTAGAAGGCTCGCCTGTGATCTAGATCTTGAGTCTGGAAGACACAAGTTTCAGGCGTGGTGGTGCGCACACCTCTAATCTGGGCCACACCTGCTGCTGGAGACCTACATCAGGACATTGGAAGGAGGAGGATTCAATCTTCTTCGCCTGCGAGCCTTGTGGGACTAAGCCTGCGAGCCTTGTGGGACTAAGCGACTGCTAGATCCTCGGGTCTTCATTCACAGCTACTGCTGACCATTGTTGGGGAGTTGGACTACAGACGGTAAGTCATTAACAAATTCCCTTACTATATAGAGACTACCTATAAGCTCTGGGACTCTAGAGAGCCCTGACTAATACACCGCCATTGGCTTCAAATAAACGCAGTGAGAGGATGCAGAAGGAGTGGGCTTCTGAGAAGGAAACAGAACAGGTTTGAGCAGTGGGAAGTCTTTGGGAGAAACCCTTTATGACAAGAGAAGAGTGGTGGCCGAGGTAAAGCAGGGTGTATATGAGGCCAGAGCCATGGTCCCCAGCAAGGGGCTCACTGGGCCACGGGTGACATTCCAGCCTGGCCAGAGGATGATGAGGGAAGCAGAAGGCGGGATGAAGCGAATGGGGTGGTGTGAGGAGAGTGGGGTCCATCCATACAGTTGGCCAGACCTTCGGGTTCTTGATTGTGAGCCGAGGAGAACCTTATCTCCTTTTCAGGGCTATTTGACTTCGATGAGATTAAAGGCAGACAGATGTTTCTTTACAGGCTGTCTCTGGGCAGGCACTGAATACGTAAAGCTAAGTATGAATTGTTTTAACCCATTGTTACTAAAAGAAGAAAATACAAAAGTGAAATAACCCAATTTTGTGCAGTGTGTGTTTATGGTGTGTGTGCGCTTATGACGTGTGTGATGTGTGTGGTATGTTGTCTGTGTGTGTGTTTATGATATATATATATGCCTGCATGTACATGTATTTGTGATGTTTGTGATGTGTGGTGTGTGGTGTGTGTATATGTATGTGATATGTGTGGTGTGTGTGTGTGATATGTGTTATACAGACAACTTGGTGAAGCCACTTCGCTCCTTTCACCTCTACACGCGTCCCACAGATTAAAGTCAAGTTGCCAGGCTTGGCGGTGGTGCCTTACACTGAGCCCCATTACAGGCCCCGCCCTCCAGGGCCCCGCCCTCCAGGGCCCCGCCCCCGAAGGCCCCGCCCCTCCACAGGCCAGGCTGGTGAGTTTGCTTTGTAATCAATCATTAAGTAGCATCATTAGCATAAACTGGAAACAGTTCTGCAGTTTTCTATATGTTGTCGTATTTCTTCATAACAAGTAGGGGAAGGATACTGATGAAGACAAGAGGACCTTCCTCAAATGGGAAAAGAACCCATAAAAATGAATATATTAAAAATAGCTTGATATCGCAGGGCAGTGGTGGCACACGCCTTTAATCCCAGCACTCGGGAGGCAGAGGCAGGCGGATTTCTGAGTTCGAGGCCAGCCTGGTCTACAGAGTGAGTTCCAGGACAGCCAGGGCTACACAGAGAAACCCTGTCTCGAAAAACCAAAAACCAAAACAAAACAAAAATAAAAACAAACAAAAAAGCTTGATATCTTTGTTTTATGTTGGGTAAGTTGTGACATAAAGCTAAACAAACTTGTTTTATACTTAAGAGAAAGAAATCTCCTTGGGACAGATGACCTTGTGGATTTTAGAAGACATTTTTCCGAGCCACCTCACGTTGCTGTTTACTGAGATGCCTTGACTCAGTAAAAACATACTGATATAAAGGTCTACCTGATCACTTGAATGCGAAAGTACAGTTGTGACCTGAGGCAGGCCTAACTTAACACATAGGAAGAGTTATTTTTATTCTTTATTGAAAGGAGTGCTGGTCTAATTGTTTATTTGGGGAGTGATCATTTTAGAAGAACAATTTATTGATAAGATCAAACTTAGGGGTAGGAAGCCAAAGTGAGGAGATCTCCTTCACAGTGGACCTCAGGTTTCTTCCAAATTCAGCCTGAATGTAGCAGTTAAAGGAACTGGACGTTGTCAGTAACACAGAGTTGTCAGGTGCAGCATGACACTGGTTTTCAAGTCCACCAGCCTGTCACCTTGGCTGAAAGGTCAGCTTGTGGGGGCCCCAGGTCTCTCCTTTCCAAAATGCATGTGTGCCATGTGAGAGCTTCTCTTAGAGTTGTCATGACAACCCACGCCCTCTTCAGTGATGTATTTTTGTGGTCAACAAGTGAAGAAATTAAAAGACCCAAATCGTCTTTCTATGGTTGCCAAAATCCCTACATTCCACAAGGACTTTCTGAGAGAGAGGGGTGGGGTGAAGGCCTGAATCTGGGAGTTTGTGACACAAATGGCCAGTCCCTAACCAGGCTGAGGGCCCCAGGAGAGCATCCATTTATCTAACTTGGCTTCACTGTCCATTTCAAATATAGACTTTAAAAAAGTCACCTCAAACAGAAAACTAAGCCTTCCAATGACAGAACTGAGAAGTGAGATTCTGCAGGGACTCCGGGTGCTGTGTGTGTGTGTGTGTGTGCACACGCGCAGATGGGAAATGGTACTTTTATAAACACCCCCAGTCTGGAGGTCTTGACACTTCCTCCTCACATATGTCTTACTTGGGGACCGTTGCACATGTCAGTGGTAACCCGACCTGACTCCTCCCACTCCTGTGCCAGGGTTTGCTATCACATAGACATGGGCTTTGTCTCAGTAGCCTGACAATTTTAAACTGACATTACTATCAGATATAAAGACTTTCCTCCGGCATCTTCCTGTTTTACAGGCTTATACCACCTCCAGGTGTAGTTTCAGGAGGGGCAACAATCAGATTTACTGACTTTTGGAGCTTCAAATCACACCCCATGGGCTTTAGTATAAGATGATTCCAGAAAACTTGACACTGGTGTCTGCAACAAATTGCATCAAGGAGATACACTGTATCCTGAAGAACAATGAAGACATCCACATGGTCTTGAATTACGTAGCACATAAAGTCATTGTGTTTGAGCTGCCAATGCTGGGCGTGTACGTAGATCACCCGACAGGTGGACGAGGGACAGACTCATCTCTCCTCAAGACGAGAGTGGAACAGAAGCGTTTACCCACAAAGCCCACTGCACTGGGCCAGTCCTGAAGCATCACGTAAATGCTGACCACATCTTCTCAGCTCCTGTTTTATAAGAAGGTTCTGACATTTACCTTTCTAAGATGTACACAGAGACTCTGGCTTTTAACAGGAATGTTTTGAATGAACCCTTTGATTCTTTCCTTTGATGGTCAAAGGACAAAAACAAAACAAAACAAAACAAACAAACAAACAAACAAAAAAAGTGTTCATCCTGACTCCATGTTGTCAAGAACCTAAAACTCAGTTGGGGAATAAAAAGGCTGAGTTAGAGCCAAGTGTGGTGGCCCAAGCCTGGCATCCCAGCACTCACCAGGCTAAGTGAAGAGAAAGGCAAATCTGAGGCTAGCCTGGGCTACATAGCTAGACTCTGGCACAAAACAAAACCATTCACTAATTTAAAGATACGTATTCCTTTCTTATACTTTTAAGCGTCTTTTATCTTAGTTTTTGTTTTTTTGAGACAGTTTGTTTTTGTTTTTGTTTTCTGTGTAACCCTGGTTGTTCTGAAACTCACTCTATGGACCAGGCAGGCCTCGAACTTGTGCTTCCTGAGTGCTGGAATCAAAGGTGTGCACTATCTCTCCCCAACTTCTCTTTTATTTTATTTTATTTTTTGGTTTTTCGAGACAGGGTTTCTCTATGTAGTCCTGGCTGTCCTGGAACTCACTCTGTAGACCAGGCTGGCCTCGAACTCAGAAATCCACCTGCCTCTGCCTCCCAAGTGCTGGGATTAAAGGTGTGCGTCACCGCTGCCCGGCTCTTTTATTTTATTTTTTTAATACTTAAGTGCATTTGCTTCCTGCCTCTTCTTCGTGCCCACTCTGATTGTCTCATCATGGCTTCTGTCTCTGTCAGCCCTTACTCGGGTTTTGTTTTCTGAATGGGAGCTTCTGTTATGGACATGTTTTCTGTTGAGAATTCCCTGAGGTCTGGGTTCGGGATACTTTTCTGGAGAGGGTTTGAACTTGCTTTTGATAGTTGCTTAGAGTCTCACAAACCAGGCCTGAGGATGCCTGATAATTCCGCAGCGGCACACACGGCCTTGACTCTTCATCTCATAAGCGGGGTACCCCGTAGGTGTGGCTTCTCAGTGCAGAGGATTTATCTGCACTAACATCAGCACAGGGTCCTTTTCCCTTCAGTCTCCTGAAAAGCAGATCAATTTCAGATTCATCTTTACTCTGGCTTTTGGAGAGCAAAGTTCTTATCATTCTCTCAATCTCCGGGAGGTCTGGGGATTTCTTTTCTTCTTCCTTTTTAAAAAAATTTTTTAGACAAGCTTTGTTTCTGGTCTTCTTGCTTTCTAATGATTCATCTTTAAAATTTTAAAAATATTAATATTAGTTTTTTCCTTTTTGGTTTTGTGGTTTGTCATTTTAAGTATTTATTTATTCCATCCTACTGAACTGAGGTACTTCAAACACAAGGTTAGAAAACAGTCAGTTGCTAAGTAGAGTTGAGGTGCAGGTTTTTTTAATATTAAAAAAATATTATTTTTAAAAGTATGTGTAGGAATAGGAGTCTGCATGTGGGTGTGTGCACACGACAGTAGACCCCTGCAGCTGGGGTCAGGGTTACCAGGGGCCCGAGGTGGGTGTGTGCACACGACAGTAGACCCCTGCAGCTGGGGTCAGGGTTACCAGGGGCCCCAAGTGGCTGCTGGGAATTGAACTTGGGTCCTCTGCAAGAGCAGCCAGAGCTCTTAACTGCTGAAAGTCTCTCCAGTCCCTACCTGTAATTGTGTTCCCAAGGGTGCCTGTGTCCTTCAATAATGTCCCCTGCTCCAGGCTGGCCTCCAACTACTGATCCTTCTGGCCCAGCCTCCAGCATGCTGGGGTTATGAGCATGTGTCACTGCATCCAGCTCTGGTCCTTTACTTTTTATTCAGAACAAACTTCTAGTTCAGAATGTGAGATGGGGGCAGAAGACTGCGGGGGTGACAACACACTGCCTACATAGCTGAGAGACAAGTAAGGTGAGAGGGGGCAGACAGGCTTGATTTGCTGTACTTTTGAGGGTGTAAACAGCCCCCAGTGTCCATCCAAACGACAACACAACTACCTGCATGAACTGCAAAGTACCATCACCAGCCACAACAGAATGCCAGGTACACGCTGAGGGGGTTAAGCGAACGCCCAGAGACCAGCGAAGATGCCCAGATGAGGGCTTGACAGAGTGCAGATGCCACTGTTACCAGATCTTCCGATATTTCAAGAGCTATAAATCTGTATTTCAGGTAAACCTCGTTTCTTTAAAATGCTGGCAACAATATTAGAAAACTGCAAAGCACCCACGTGGGGGCAGATCTGCAGACAACCCACAGCTCTGGGCTGGCTGTGGAAGTGTTGGGGACCTGTGGCTCCTCTGGATCCAGCTCCCTTGGACAAGGCCAAGTGGCTGGTGTGCAGCTCCTCTTCTCTGCAGCGGTGGCTGGGGAAACACAGCAAGGCTGAGAGTCACACACCTGTTGTGGGCTCTGACAGACCCTGATTCTGAGGCTGCCACTCACTGTGTGACCTGAGGCAAAGTCCAATAGAATGAGAGGGATGGTCTCTGGCCTGGCAGGTTGTTCTGGAGAGAAACTCAGATGGTTTGTGGATGGACCTGCCTCCTCCAGTGCGATCAGGTAAATGCCCTGTCTTCCTGCTCAGAAGGAGCCAGTCACTACGGTGAGTGAACACAGGAGCGTGTGACAGAGTGGTACCTGTGAGAGGGTCTCCAGCATCCCTGCCTTTGATTTGCCTGGCAAATGTTGAAAAAAAACCTTCAAAGCCACTCTATTCCCAGAGCATGTGTGTATGTGTGTGTATATACACATATGGGACATGCATACACACACACACACACACACACACAACACACACGCACACACACACACATATATGGGGGCGTATATACACACACACATACATATGGGGCATATATATATATACACACACACACACACACACACACACACACACACACACACACACACACAGGGTTTCTCTGTGTAACCCTGGCTGTCTTGGAACTTACTCTATAGACCAGACTGGTCCTGAACTCACAGTCATCCACCTGCCTCTGCCTCCTGAATGCAGGGATGAAAGGTTTGCACCACCAGAACTGGCTCGGTTTTCCTTTCATCATGTGGTCTAAGGGATCAAAGGACATCCGACTTGGCAGAGATCACCGGTCCAGGCTGAGTCACCTCCTTACCCATCTTCACGTATGACACCTCTGTAGTGCAGTAATTCTAACCCTAATGCTGTCAGTCTGTCACGCCACTTGACCCAATCTGGGACCGGGACTCCAGGGCTGAAAACATCTCCAAAGTCAAGAGCTGGTAAATGAAGGAGTCAGGCTGAGCTCAAGAGCTTGGACTTTAATCTTCTTGTCATTGAGTGCTCCTAATTCACAGCAGAACTCACCTCTGCTTGGCATCCTCTCGCTTTTGCCGATGGTGGTGTCGGGGCTCCCGGTCCTCTTAGATCCATGTTTGTCTTCCAAACGAACTGCAGGCAGTCTCTATTGGAAGATTTCCAGGGCGTGTTATCAGGGCGTGCCTGTGACAGCAGATAGAAGCAAGGCAGGAGGAGGTATAGGTTCACTCGGGGAGCAGGCGAGGACAAAAATCTGCCCGGAAGGATATCCCACAGGACCTTCACTGTGAGTGTTGCTACACAATGTTTAACAAAGACATCCCACTATGACCGGTTTGCTGAGAGAGCGGAGGGCAGGACTGGGGAGCAGCCATAAGCCTTCATACTGGGGGCAGGAGCTCTCCTTTTTAGCTGGGTCACGTATCACATTCTAGTGTGCAGCATGCTCAGCACCAAGAATTTAGGCTGTGTTGTTGGAGTGGAGCACCACCACCTGCATACAGGGAAGACTGTGCTTGTAGTGGAGCACCACCACCTGCGTACAGGGAGGACTGTGCTTGTAGTGGAGCACCACCACCTGCGTACAGGGAGGACTGTGCTTGTAGTGGAGTACCACCACCTGCGTACAGGGAGGACTGTGCTTGGAGTGAGCACCACAGCCTGTCTACAGGGAGGGCTGTGCTGTTTACCACAGTGGTTCCTAAGGAGGCTGAGCCTGTACCTCTTCCCAACCCCGTCACAGCTAGGTGTTCAAATGCTTTTGTTCATCTTACTCAGGTTAAAGTCTTAAAATATTGTTCCTCTAGTACCTGAATTTACAGAAAAATGGATAACCACCACCTTAAACCATTCAAAGGAAAAAAAAAAAAAAAAAAAAAAAAAAAAAAAGAGAATGTTGTAAGAGGTGGGGAATGTTTTGATGTTTTTTTAAAACCGTAGCTTGGCATGTGTCTAAGTCAGGGTTTCTATTCCTGTACAAACATCATGAGCAAGAAGCAAGTCGGGGAGAAAAGGGTTTATTCGGCTTACACTTCCACGCTGCTGTTCATCACCAAAGGAAGACAGGACTGGAACTCAAGCAGGTCAGGAAGCAGGAGCTGATGCAGAGGCCATGGAGGGATGTTACTTACTGGCTTGCTTCTCCTGGCTTGCTCAGCTGGCTTTCTTATAGAGCCCAAGACTACCAGCCCACAGATGGTACCACTCACAAGGGGCCCTCCCCCCTTGATCACTAATTGAGAAAATGCCTTACCGCTGGATCTCATGGAGGCATTTCCTCACCTGAAACTCCTTTCTCTGTGATAACTCCAGCTTGTTACACAAAACCAGCCAGTACAGCATGGTGCCACATATCTGTCATCTCCACTCTGGAGGTAAGAGGATCAGAGATTCAAGGCTGACCTTAGCTACGAAGCGAGTTCAAGGCAAGCCTGGATTACATGAGACACACCCAGTCTTAACAGCAAAAAAAGAAGTCTACCTTAAAGATAATGTGGGCATTCGACTGGACCTACACTATGTGTCTTCAGCTTTCCTATAATAAAAAATTTAGGTGAAAACTGGTCGTGGGAAGAAATGGAGCTAGATCAGGAGGTCTAGGAAGGCCAGGCAAAGGAAAAAGCAGAGGGAACCATGCATAAGGTTCAGTGTGCGTGTGTGTGTGTGTGTGTGTGTGTGTGTGTGTATGTATGAAAGCTTTTCCCATGGGAACTAACATCAGGGATAAATCCCCTGGGTGAAACACATAATCTGACAGTTAACTGACACTATATACATGTCCTTGGTTTGTCTTGCATTGATTTCAAACTCTTGAAATATTTTATATATTTCTTGTGGCACCTATTAAGACTGTAAGTCTTTGAGATAAATGGCATCGAGTGCCTGGTCCTCATTCCCATTCAGGGTCAGAATGTTCTCAATGAATCCGCAAACTCTTATAAAGTCCCACATTTTTGCACGCTCTTAGGATATGCACTCTGTAAATGAACACTCAAGATGTTTACAGTAAAAACCTAATGGTTCAGAGCCGAGCCAGTGTTAACACATTCTTTTTACATTTGCAGGACTGTACTCTAGTGGGACGAACTGCTTAGACTTACAGATGCATGGATTTCTTTCATAGCATAATTTTTTGGTGTTTTAAAAACAGAAGTGAAGTCTTTGGCGTTTGCGTTGCACATTGCAAAGCGTCGGATCTGGGCATAGCGCGCAACACCAGATTCCGGGTAATAAACCCTAACCTCTCTGCGTAAATCCCCACCCATTTGGGGTACAGGCACTCGAAGCTGAATTCGCGATCCCACATTGCCAGGCTGTAAATCCACGTCAAGTTCAGGGCTTCTTAGTGGAGCAGACTGGAAAGGACAGGGGCGGGTCCTAAAGTAGCATAGCAACCCTAGAAGGCAGAATTCTTCTTTAGCTCCCCTTTCCGAAGACGAGCCGAGGTGACGGAAATGTATTTATTCGTGAATGGCCCGAGCCATGCAGCCCGAAAACCTATACCTAAGGACTGGGGATATTTGGAGCAAGGGCACAGACCAAGCAGGGTGTTGAGCCCACCTTGTGGCCCAGGTGTGTGCCCCAGTGTATACCCGAAGAGCTCGCAAAGGAGGCAGCATTTTTCGGTCGGCGCCCTCGGTCTCCGCAGCTGCTTGGGTAGCGCGACAATCTCGCCGTCCAGATGCGTGGCCCGAACCTCCGGGCAACGCGGGAAGCACGTTACAGGCCAGCCGGGCTGCCTCGCACACAGTGCCCGGGGAGGCCGCGGCAGCGCGGGCCTCACCGCGTCCCTCCGCCGACGCGGGCGGCCCCACGCGCCAGCCCCACATTCCAGCTCAAAAATAACACACACGTGTGCTGGTAAACAAGCGCGCCAGCCGCCGGGGCTGCGCGTCCCGGGCGAGCCCGTGCAACGCGCCCCCTCCTCCCGCACGTGCCGTCAGGCTCCGCCCACGGGCTTCCGCGCAACCAGGCCCCGCCCCTGCCCGCCAGGCCCCGCCCGGCCCGTCTCTCCAGGGCGCTGGGGTCCTAGCGCCCGCCGCAGTGGCAGGCTGGCCTCGCCGAGATTCTGCAAGTTTCTCGCCCTGATGGAGCGTGCCGCCCAGGTCCGCTCCCTACCTCCTCTCCCTCCTCCCCGCACAGTCCTCCCCTAGCCCTCCCGCCGTCTGCGCGCCGAAGGCGGTCTCTCGCAGAGCCTTCGCTCTCCCTCCCCTCTGTCCTTCCAATTTTACTCGATTGTTTATTATTTGCTGGGGGCGGGGGCGAAGGGGAGAGAGGGGCGTCTGGAGCCCAGAGACTTGCGGCGGCGGCCAGTCAGCGAGCGGCGTGGCTTGACGAGGAAACCGCGCAGCGAATGGCGACGCGGCGCAGGGCTCCGAGGTCACGCGCGTGTAGAGACAATGACATCATCTGTTTGTACGCGTCGAACTAGCTTGGTGCAGGGGCGGGGCCTCACGTCATTTGAGTGACGGGTCGCGCGTAAAGCCTGGAGGCCGGAGTTCCGGGGTGGGCGGCCTCTGCGGGTTCTTCTAGGCTGGCTGTTTTGGGGGTGTTGGGTTGTTGCGGAGCCCAGACTTTTAGCTGCAGTGACCGGAGAGGGTTTTGTTTTGAAAGATACCTATGGATCAGAATGGGGAGATTCTTGGGATGCATGTGGCGCAGGAAAGCACACAGCACGGCCTACAGGCACGGATCGTGGGATAAGGGATTGTGAAGGTGCTATTTGAAGTCTAAAGACTTGGAAAAGTCAAGCACGTAGTCAGATGCTTTGCCATAAGAAAACTATTGCCCGCTTCCATTTAGATCTCTGCTGCTCCAGCGTTTGGAACTGGGGCGCACTGCACTTTTCTTCCTGAGTTACACTTTTTCCCGGTTTGCCTTAAAATCCGTGAAAAGCGAAGCAGGACCATCGCGTCCCAGGTGAGGGTGCAGCACACACCTCTTGGTGTCTAACGCAAGACACCGCTCTCTTCGCCGGCCAGTGTTTCCACGCCAAGGTAACCCTTGTCATCTGCGGCTGGCGTCTTATCTCGGGTGTTACTGGTGTCGGGTTCGAAGGAGGAACCCGATACTGGGGCGGGCTCCGACGCACCCCACGCACCCACGGGCAGGCCGGGAACCCGCGAGCCAAACGCAGGGCCCGCGCGGCGGTGGGCTCTGACTTGGCCTCCCGTCCCCGGCCAGCGTAGCCGCTGAGATTCCCGGGAGAGTGTTGGAGCCCAGCACGGGGGGCTGCGGGGAGACCGCCGAGTCCCGAGCCGCGCGCTCGATCCCCCACTCCCGCAGCCCCGCGCAGGCGCGAGGGCGCACACACGCGCACTCCCACACGCACGCACAGCAGCACTCCCTCCCGCCCCCCCAGCCCTCCCCCTGGGCGGGGACCCGCCCCGCCGTCAGCCTAGGTTGAGGCTCCCTGCGAGTGTCTATAACTTTGTGCTGCTGCCGCGGCCGCCCTGCTCGTGGAAGGGAGGAGGAGGAATGTGGAAGGCGGCGGCGCAGCCCAGGCTGACAGGCGGTTCCTCCGGCGGGCTGCGGCGGCGGCCCGAGCGTCCCCTCGTCGCGGTGCCCCGGGCTCGCGCGGAATCGTACGCCCTCCCGCCTCGTCCCTGAAGGGAAGGAGCCGAGGTAGGCGCCGGAGCTGTGCAGCGGGGCGGCCGCCTTCCCAGTGACTCCGGATCTGTTTCCGAGCTGGGCCAGGCGCTTCCCTTTCCCTCCCCGTGACTCGCTGTGCTCCCCCCCTTCTCTCCCGCTAGTGTCTTTAAAGGACTTGAGGGAAGGGGGGAACTGTCAAGATGGCAGCAGCGGGAGCAAGGAGGTGATGAACGTGCTGGACCGGGTTTTCTTGCAGTCCGAGAGATTTGGCGCTTCCCGACCTGTTGGAAGATTTATGTTCCCACTTGCTTCCTCCTTCCCGTTTCTGACCTGGAAGGGGGCGGAGGGCCCCACGTCCTCAAGGAAATATACCTTAGATCTTCTCAGTAGCGGGGTCCTGCGGGGTCGGCCCTCTCTCCCTCGTTGGAAGTGACCCTGGCAGGTCTGCACCCAGACCCCACGCTCGCTCTGCTGGTCCGCGGGTGGAGAGGAAAAGACGGGAGTTGCCTGTGCCAGCCCTAGGGGGCCACTCGTCTGGGAGGGGTGTGCGGGGGGGGGGAGGTATCGCAGGGCCCGGGAGCGGGAGAAGAGTCCATTACTCTGCTGACTTTGGCTGCGCCTCCGCGGGTGGCACTTGAGCGGGCGGGAGCCAAACATAAACAAACGCACGCACGCACGCCCTCGGACCTCCGCTGTGTTGTTGGGGTCCGGAGGCCGCCCACTCTTACAGGCGCGATCCCCCCCTCCCCCGGGGCGCCCCTCCCACCTCCGCCCCGCCACCTAGCCCTGGAGAGACCTGCGGTTCTGGCGAGGGCAGCGGGGGAGGGGGCTGCCCGGCGCGCGGCCGTCGATTCGCTCGCGTCTCCGGGGCGGCCGGGCCAGGGGGCGGCGTCTGCTGCGCCAGGTTCGCGGGACGCACGTCCCCAGGTCTGTCCGTTCTAGGTGGCGGCCGCGGCAGCGGCCGCGGGCGAGGAGTCTCCGTGGACTAGGCTCCTGCACGGGATAACCAACTCTCTCTTCGCGCTTCCCTAGGTAGCTGGAGCTCGAGCCTTCGCGGCGCCCCGTCCCTCCCCCGCCGCACCCAGCCTGGGCGCGAGAGGAGAGAGCAAGAGCCTAAGCCGCGGGCGGCGGGCAGGCGGCGAAGATGGCAGAGGCACCAGCCTCCCCGGTCCCGCTCTCTCCGCTCGAAGTGGAGCTGGACCCAGAGTTCGAGCCACAGAGTCGGCCACGTTCCTGTACGTGGCCCCTGCAGAGGCCGGAGCTGCAGGCGAGCCCGGCCAAGCCCTCGGGGGAGATGGCCGCAGACTCCATGATCCCCGAGGAGGACGACGATGAAGACGACGAGGACGGCGGCGGCCGAGCCAACTCGGCCATGGTGATCGGTGGCGGCGTGAGCAGCTCGCTGGGCTCCGGGCTGCTCCTCGAGGATTCGGCCAGGCTGCTGGCTCCGGGAGGGCAGGACCTCGGGTCGGGGCCAGCGTCCACCGCAGGCGCGCTGAGTGGGGGCACGCAGACGCAGCTGCAGCCTCAGCAGCCACTGCCACCACCGCAGCCGGGGGCGGCTGGGGGCTCTGGGCAACCGAGGAAATGCTCCTCGCGGCGGAATGCCTGGGGGAACCTGTCCTACGCCGACCTGATCACCCGCGCCATCGAGAGCTCCCCGGACAAACGGCTCACTTTGTCCCAGATCTACGAGTGGATGGTGCGCTGTGTGCCCTACTTCAAGGATAAGGGCGACAGCAACAGCTCTGCGGGCTGGAAGGTGCGTGCCTATCAGGGGCTGGCGGCCGAACCTGCCAGGCCTGCGCAGCGCCAAGCGCGGATTGAAGCGGTCGGTTTGCCGACGCCCGGAGAGGGTTGGCAGAGGAGCTTCAGTTGTGAGGCTTTCGGGGGTGTGGGGGTGTTCTTTTCCCTCCTAAGGGAGGGAAGCCTGGGGATGGCCTCCGAGTGCGAAAGGAGAGTTCTAGGCAAGCCTTGGGCATGCCCAGGTGAGGAGGCTGTGGGCAAGGGCACTAAAGAGGAAGGACCAAGACATTTGTATGTGCTGGATTACCCCGACCGCGGGGAGGAGGTAGATCCGCGGCCAACTTTGGAATGGGGGTGGTGGTGGAAGTAGGATGCCCCGAGGACAGTGTGGGCGGAGGGAAGGCGTGTGTGGGGGAGTGTTTGGGACAGCGTTCAAGTCAGTGTCAGGAGCTTGATCCTAGCAAATTGAGTGAGGATCTTTGGGTCCAACTTGCGCTTGTGGGTGTTGACACCAACAGGCCAATCGATCCCATTAGAAAAAGCAATGATTGCAGACCGTTCCCTGGCCGGCTCTCACGCCTTTCCTCGCTCACCTGTACTCTTTAGAGGCGTCACTCCTGCCAGCCTGCCAGCAGGTAGCCTCAGAAATGCTCTGGGGCTTGGAACAGGTCGGGTTTGTCATCGAAAAGTGTACTGGCTACACCTGCTGCTCCGGTGGAGGTCTCTGTTGCTGCAGGCAGTGTTTGAGGCGTGTGTCACGTGTCGGGGACTCCGGTCTGAGCTTTACCTGTGTGGGAGGGAGGGCGGGAGGGAAGGGCTGATAGCAGGGTTGGGCCATAATGGCTTCTATCTATAAAGGAGCCAGAGAGTCTCTTCTGTTCCCTTTCAGCCTCTTGGGGCACCCGACACGTGGTAGGGAGAGAGGTGAGGAAAGGCCTATGATGTAATGACTTCCTGCAGTGGGGCATCCAGAGATTGACTCCTGGTCCCCTGCCGGGCTGCCCTGCTCTTCAGGGCACCTCCAGGTCCATTCCTCTGAAAGCAGCCGCAGAGTCCCACGTCACAGGAGCTAAGTCACTCAGCAGTTGCTCTTGCTTGCAGTTTTCTTTTCCTACTTCGCTGTCATTGTGAGCTCTGTGGCTTCTGGCTTCTAGGTTTTTAGGTGTATAAATAAGAACAGTTCATCTTTGTGTAGACCTGAAATAAAGCCTCTGGAGGAGCCTTGCAGATAAAGTGACTTGAAAAAAACTGTCTGGTACTGAAGAGCCTTGTGTGGATGGTTTAGAAACAAAAATGTGTGCTTTGATACTATTCCACAAACCTGTCTCATTTCCGATGATACAAATGCTGACGTTACAAGCTTATATTTGATTTTTTAAAATTGATTTCCAAAGGAATGGTACATGTGTGAGGTTACGGTTGTTTACAGAGAGGAGGAGGCTTCTGTTTGGAAGTACTGCTAATGTGATCTCTTTGAAAACTGCTTCGAAGCAGATGGAAAGGGTCCGTGTCAGTGCCTATGGTCTGGAAGCGGTATGTAGAGTTGTTCAAAATGCATTCGGAGGTTTGGAATATTTTTCAACAATTTCACACTTGAGGTTAAATCCTACATATTTGAATTTGCTAGAGAAGGAGGTTACTCAACTTTACAAGTTAATATAGGAAAGGCTTTTGACCTTTCCTGATA
Source organism: Uromys caudimaculatus (assembly GCA_028551405.1). NCBI lineage: Eukaryota > Metazoa > Chordata > Mammalia > Rodentia > Muridae > Uromys > Uromys caudimaculatus. Next base: position 7,809,659 of record CM052720.1, read on the forward strand.
TGTGTCTGTGCATATATATAATATATAATAATATATTTTAGAAAGGGGGAGAAAGGAAAAAGAGGGAGGGGAGTGTGTGTGTGTGTGTGTGTGTGTGTGTGTGTGTGTGTGAATCAGAGGACAACTTTGGGGAGTGGCTCTCTCTTTCCAGCAAGTGGACCCTGGGAGTTGAACTCAGATCGTTAGGTTTGGAGGCAAGCACCTTTACCCACTGAGCCATCTCACTAGCCCCTTCTGATTTTTTAGGATTACAAAAGTAATTTAATTCCCTAAGTAGTGTTTCCTGTTATTGTGCTTATAAAAACAACACCAGTTTTGTATGTTTGTAGTTTTAATTTTTTTTTTTTAGATATACTTATGAAAGTGGTTGCCAAAAGAAGCCACAAGTTGAGTTTGGTCCATATTTTCATAAGATTTTAGGATTTCACTGGGGCTAAGGGGACACAGTCATATGTGGTCATAATTGTTTTATTTGTCTCACAGTTTTTTCTTTTGCTGCTCTCTTCCTTCAGCTAAAGCCGTATGAGGTATTGCCAGTAGAACATCTCAAAGCTTATTATGTTTAATTTAGAGCATATGTCTTATGTTTATTTTTGCTTTAATTTTAAGGATATGTGTCATGGAATCCTTGAAGACCTGAAGGAATGTAATTTAGCTGAAGGTTTTGTAAGATGACCTTCATCAAAGGAAGCGGCTATGCATATCTTTAATGACGGGGAGAGAAGGCCCTTTGAACGTGAGGCCGGCCGGGTTTGCACACTGGCTATGACTAATGCCAGCCTTTTTTGTTTGCTGGTTTAGTGGGGCTGGAAGGTGAGGGAAGAGGGATCTGCAGCTAATGTGACCCACGCCTATGCATCTGAGTTTAGGAGCTGACTCCGGTGACATGTGGCCATTTTAGAAACCTGTGCTTTAACTGCAGGACTTTCATTGTGAGTTACACTTGAGGATTTCTAGCTTCTAAAAATGTCTAGAATTCAGGTTAACTTGCAGACGTATGCATACGGGGCAGGAATGCCGAGTCTTAGGATGGAATTTTGTGGCTTTTTGGGCCAGAACATTATGTGAGTCTATAGCCAGAAATATCACTTTAAGATTACGGAATGAAGCCAGGGCTTCATGGTAGCTCCTTTAATCACAGCACTGGGGAGGCAGAGGCAGGCAGTCTCTGACTTTGAGGCCAGCCTGGTCTACATAATAATAGAAAGACTGTCTCAGAAAGCCAGAATTACAGAATTAAAGAATTAGAAAAGATGTCTTGAAATTGGAATCTAGACCAGTCATTTTCAGCAGTGGTTGGCTTTTTAGTATTACCTGGAAACAATTGAAAAATACTAGTGCTCAGAGAATTTGGTAGAATATGATTCATGTGTGACTTAGCATCGGCACCCTTTTTGCTTTCGGTTCCTCGGTGATCCTAATGTGTAGCCAGGATGCAGCTTGTTGATGTAGCTCCATCCCTTGGTTGCTGAAGAGATGGAAGATCAAGGCTGATTAGCAGCTACAGGTGTACAGGTCTCGGGGCCTTTTCACCCTGCTTTCTTTAAATCGATTGTGAACGGCCAGTGGTAAAGCCTCTTTGCTTTCCCCACCCTCAGCCTACAAACACTGGCTGTCAGAAGGACACACAGGAGAGGGAGGCCAAGCAAAGGGGTCATGTTTGGGTAGCTGCGGGATCTGTCATCCTCCAGTGTGGTTGCTTAGGAAGTCTGAAGTAGCACACATGGCAAAAGATAGCATTTTAACAAAAGGGGAAGCCCATGCTTAGTGCATGCTATGCTGGGGGTGGGGGTCGGGGGGGGGTTATCTGGAAGGTCCCTTACCTTGGGCATTAGAGTGGAGGGAACAACGAGATGTGGCTGTGGGGGAAAAGGTTCCTTTATTCAGATTAAATGTGCTTGGTGTGCACTGTCGTTAGTGTGGCATGAGCTCTGTCTGTGGGGAGGCCCCAGGGACTCTAGGGTTCACCAGGAATCCCTGTTTATCATTTACTCTGTTATGCAGATCTCCACACTCACTCATTTCTCACGGGTTAGGGCAGGATACTGAACAGCCATGCGTTTCTCTGGGGTACCTACTGTGTGGGGCACCTACTGCATGAAGACCTCGGCTGTAGCGCAGAGAGTGAGCCTTTCCAAGTCTGAACCTTCATGGGAAAGTGTGCCTTCTTGACTATTGCCAGCTTACAAGAAAAGATGAGAGTTGACCAGCCCCAGATACTTCCTGGGAGGAAGCCTGCAGAGACTTCAGTAGACTGTATTAAAATGTTACTTTGCTCTCTCCTCCTCTCTTACTCCTCTTGCTCCCCCCCCATTCCCCTCACTCTCCTCTCTCCACGTGCTCATGGCCGGCCTCTACTCCTCTACTTCTCTACTCTCTCTTCCTGTCTTTCTCTGCCTCTACTACCCTCTTAACTCCCCTCCCCATGCCCTGAATTAACTCTATTCTTTTTTTTTTTTTTTGGTTTTTTTTTTCTAGACAGGGTTTCTCTGTGTAGCCCTGGCTGTCCTGGAACTCACTCTGTAGACCAGGCTGGCCTCGAACTCAGAAATCCACCTGCCTCTGCCTCCCGAGTGCTGGGATTAAAGGCGTGCGCCACCACTGCCCGGTGAATCAACTCTATTCTATACTAAAAAAAGAAAGAAAGAAAATGTTTTAATGGCAACTTGTTTTCAAATTTCATTTTAAATTTCAAAATGGCAAAGCTGTAATTCCACGTGGGTTTGCAGTTGGATCTTTGTCCCCTTCCAGCACCAAAAGGCCAGTTACAGTTGTGTGTGAAGAATCTGTCTTCTGCTTGGCCTCGGCTGTTTCGTAATTTCCCCTGGCAGCCTGTCTCTGTCAGTGATTCTCAGTAACACGCTTCCGCTTTCTACTGCCCCACTGCCTGCACTGGGGACTGTTTTCCTCTTTTGCAAAGCTGTGTCATTGACCTATGAAATGAAGAAATTGGACCTTTTAGACTTTGATCTTTGAACCCCATTGCAACAGAAAGGCTCTTCAGAAGGATGCTAAGTGTGTGTTTTTATGTGTTTTATCTCCTCGGAAAATGAAACTATAACACACTTATTTTTAGGAGACTTCAGGGGGGCTCTATTTTTAAGGAACCGATACCATATACCACGTTGAAGATAAACTGTTTAGTGTTCTGCTTCTGATTCGTATATAAACATACCAGATAGTTTATCAGAAAGATAATGAAAAAGGCCTTGTCTACTAAAAGAGTCATTTACTTGGACTGGAAAAAAACTTTGAAGACCTCCACCCAAACTTGATAATGCAAAGCTAAGCCTGGTAGACCTGAGGTGAGATCACCGCTTATCCATTGCTGCTGTCTCAGAGTCTGGATTTCTAGGGCTGGAGAGAAAATGGGATTTATTTTGTTGTTATATCTTTCCTTTAGGAGACAAACTTGATCCTCTTCTTGACTCATTGATTTCTTTTTTATGTGTCACACATCGAGGAGTCTAGGAACCAGTTTGCCTTACGGCTGCTCTAGAAAGAAGTGGGGAGCAGACATGCAAACGTGTCTTATGCCCACTGCCGTTGCAGCTTGGTAGTAAGTGAACTGAAGGCGGCACAGGGAAAATCCTTTGCATCCACTTCCATCAGTTGATTAAAAGCATACCATACACGGTGCATTCTGCCCAGCCCCAGCGATACGATGGTACTATATGGCAGATAAAACTCTAGGTCACCGGAGTCTAAGTTCCAGAGGGCAGAGACAGGCTGCTAACAGGAAAGCTGTTTTGTGAACGTGTTTTTATTGCTCACCCTTGGCATCTGTATTTCTGTTTTTCTCAGTGCCTCACCTCTGCTAAGAAGCTATTGCAGATGGCAGACCCGGCATTGCTCTTGGGGTTAGAGCTGCCCTTTGGCTAGCTGCAGATCACTTTGAGCTTGCTGTAGATGAAAGGCCTCTGTGGCATGAGGCCTAGAGTTTGTGTCTGTCTGAGAGAAGCCCGAGTTTCCCAGAGTCCACCTGTACTAGAGCCCACCTGCATCCTTGCATGGATGTGAGCTCTTCAGTTCTGTCGACGAGGCCAGCCTCGTTCAGGGAGGCCGGTCCCCTGGGGGTGTGGAACTGGATAGAGCTGACTCATCCGCTTGGCTTTTCACTTAACTAAAAGAGGTCACAGGAGGTCTGTTTCATTTCTTTCTGGTGAAGTACCAGGCCAGGAGCACGAGTTGACCGGGTCACGGTTTCGCACTTGCTGGGGTGTGGTTAAAGTGTGTTCACAGGGGTGCAGGGCAGCACTGCTGTGTAGAGGGTGCTGCTAGCCTCTGAGCTTTCGCAGCTGCTTCTATCAGCGCAGTTTGCATCCAGTCTGCAAGCTCCTGCTTCATTTGCTCTCTTTGGCTCCTCCCCCTTCCTCTAAGCTGACTCTCAAAGGAGTGGCCGTGCCCCACCCCCCACGTCTCCACCGGAAACTCTCCGTTCACCTTGCTGAGGAAGTCACCTCAGAGTCCACTGTCCAGTTCCCCCCAGGTTCTCCCCCAGGTGACTCTCAGAGACTCGGTGTTAAAGACAGGATCTCCTCTAATACTTGGAGGTGGTTTTTGGTTCACTCTGTCCTAAGCCCACGAGGGTGGCCTTCTGAGATTCTTGTTGGGGACTGTTGAGACTGTGACTCAGGATTTTGAGCTGGCAGGGTGGCCTGGATTCTTGCAGGTGTGAGGGTGCCCACAGCCTCAGGCCTGGCTTTGTGTGCCATGGTAGGGTGTGAGGGCGGAGTTTCTTGGGGTGTTGGCCTCTTACTGTGAAAGTCCCTGAAAAGTACAATTCACACCAGAAATGGGAAGAGAGGTGGTGGGTGGCATTTCACTGTGGTAAAGAGGAAATCGGGCTTGTCCATCGGCACATACTGTCTTCAGCATCAGCACGCACTGTCTGAGGGGCGTTAGTGGAAAGTTCTGCCCTCTCCCATAGCAAAGCTGGCCAGCGAGGGAGGTTGTTTGTAATCTTGTAGATTGGGGGACATAAGCCTTGGGGGCATGGGAAGCTCTATTTCTACCTGCTGGGAAATAAGTCACCCGTGAGGGAAGGGGAGCTAGTAGTCCGTCCTTATGACCAGCCATCGCAGGGCCAGCCTGTAGCTTTTCTGAGTTGGGAGTTTTCTGAATAGGTGACTAGGCAAGAGACTTAGAACCAGGTTCTGATTCCTTCTCTGCCAGAGTCATGACTCAGACCGCTTGCATGTGTGCGCGCGAACACACACACACACACACACACACACACACACACACACACACACACCTCCCTCCCCAGGAGAACCGAGCAGAATTGTCAGCCTGTGAAGGGCTGCGCTGCACCTGGACTGGTGGGTACAGGTGTGTGTCTGCAGATGGCGCAGCCTGGGCTGCTTTAGAACAAGGGCTGGTTTGGCCTTCTGATCTTGAGATCTTTTTTTCTTTTTTCCTCCTCAGTGCCCAGTGACTATTGTGAGATAACACTGTAGAGTGAAACCGATAAACTTCTCTGGTTGGCTGTGGTCTTTGCAGCTGTGCAGTGCTCAGCCGGTGGCGAAGAAGCCAGGTTGTCTGGGGTATCCTAACACTCTCTGCCAGCTGGACTCTTGTAGTGAGGAGAGAAGGACAGGGCAAGGAAGGGACAAAGCAGGCCCTTCTCCCAGAGCAGCAGCATAGACATGCTTCTCTCCCGTGAGCCTATGACGGACAGGCCATGGCGGTGTGCTTGCCGGTCCCCAGTGCTTGCTTTGAAGTTTATTCACTTTTGTGCACGGAAGGTCCGTGCGCAGGGAGAGTCCATATTACATTTTTGTTTTTGGTCTATATATCTCTTAAAATGGTAATTTAGCTCCTGAAGCCATTGAAAATCGACTTTAAATTCAGAGCCAGCAGAGGGAGTCCGCAGGTCTTTAAGCTGATCTGGAGTATATCCTTCTCCATACAGCTAAGATGTCTTGACTCAAAGAATTCTGCTATTATAGTGCTTCCATGACTAAATGTCAGCATTTGAAAAGGTAATTTAAATACTTAAAAGTAACTTTGTTAAAGAAAACGTTAGTTTCCTAAGACCCTTGATCTCCTCCTAGCTCAGATAGTTCAGTGGGAATTTACTTAGTTTCCTAAGTGTCTCACTTTGTATCGCAGGCTGTCCTTGAACTTGCAATCCTTATAACTCAGCTATATGCCTGTCGGCTTCTCTCCAAGAGTATGATTTTAACTAAAAGTAATTCCCAGTGCTTTTGTCCTTTTACATATCGCCCTGGTGTTTGTAGGAATGGCCGTTTATACCAAATACAAATCTGCTGGGGAAATGGTTAGTTGGTAAGATGCTTTCCACACAGGCAGGAGGACCCGAGTTTGAGGCCCAGAATCCATATAAAGCTAGCTTGGGGGCTTTATATCCAGGGGGAGGACATGGCGCTTGCTCTCAAGCATGAGGATCTGAGTTCAAATCCCAGGGAAAGGCCAAGACATGGTTGCTCATGTCCGTAAAATTGTTAGGAAGAAGCAGGATTCCAAGAGCTCCCTGGCCAGCCTAGCTCCAAACAGTAAGTTTCTAGTTCAGCGGCAGACCCTCCCTAGCCCTGGGAGATAGAGTCAGGTAGATCCAGAGAGCACTGGCTAGGCAGCCTAGCCCTAGGTCAGCTCCAGGCTATTGAGAGATCCTGTGTCAATAGACAAGATACAAAAAAGCTGGGAGAGCGTCCCTGAAAAGTGGCGGGCTAGCTTGACTTGTCAACACACACACACACCCTCGTGATGGTAGTTTTATGTAGATTTGGCAACTGTAGTGGGTTGGATCACGGCATTTTGAGGATTCATGTCCACCCAGAAGCTCAGAGTGGGACCTTACTGGAAACAAGGTTAATGATGACTTGCTGAGGACTTACTGTGTGCCAGCTGCTCAACTATGTGGGGTTCTTGTTTGTCTGTTTCTTTGTTTTTTGTTTTGTTTTGTTTTTGTGTTTAACTGATCCTACAAGGTAAGTAAATCCCAGGACAAGGGAGTGGCTAAGATCAGTGAAAGTGACTAACTTACGTGGGGTTCACTCCTAGTCTGACTTGGAGCTCTTATGCTTTCTGTTTTGCTCTTCTGCCTCGCGGAGCGTGGGTGGGATGTAGTAGTTTAAAAGTTAAACAACAGCCACTTTGGAAGTTTCTGCATGCTCTTGGCTACATTTTTTACATAGGTCACCACTGATGCTTGCATTCATCCTTCAGACGATTCACTGATCTTCGGAGCTGTGCTGACAGCAGCTGATACCTCTCTGACCTGGTGTCTTAGTTACTTTTCTGTTGCTGTGAAGAGACCGTGTGACCAAGACGACTTATAGAAGAAGGCCTTTAGTGGGGGCTCTCAGAGGGTGAGTCCATGGCCAACATGGCAGGCAGGCAGCAGGCAGGCAAGGAGCTTGCTGGGGAGCTTGTGTCTCAAGACAACCACAAGGCAAAGAGAGAATTAACTGAGAATAGTGTGGACTTTTGAAGCCTCAAAGCCGCAAGGCCACACCTCCTACTCCTTCCCAAACAGTTTCACCAACTGGGAACCAAGTGTTTAAATATATATGAACTGATGAGGGCTGTTCTTACCCAAACCACCACAGCTGGTGAGGAGTGGAGGTGGACCATGATTTAGCCCCTTTACCTGGATATTTTCATGGACTGAAAACTTGAAGGAACCTGTATATGCCAGCTTCTTTAGTGGGAGAAGGAAAAGGATTGATACGTGGGTTTTAAACCTGTAGATTTAGCAGTTCTGCCCTAGGGTTTACTATGGGGTCACATAGAGAATGAACTGCGCAGAAATGATAGAGTGGGTACATGGAGTGTAGACATTCTCCGGGCTGGGCTCTCCTCCGATGTACTTCTGCCTCCAGACAACAGGATGGCTGTGCTCTTGCGTGCAGCAGGTAGACAGGCAGATGATGACACAGCCCTAAGAAAAAGTAGGTTTCAGGAAGAAAAAAAAAAAAGAAAAAAATTTACAAGTTCCTGGCAGAAGTTTGGCTGCCAAATCAGATTTCATAATTAAAGGCATTAAAAATATTTTTCTGAGGTGGTTGACTCTATGCAGTGCAGTTATTAGTGGGTTTAGAGGCAGGCTGCCAAGACCAGAGACAGGGATGTTGCATAATGCACACTGCCAGTCAGGATAGTGTTTATCTCTACTGAAGAGCCCGCTGATTTTGTCTTCAAGGTAGTGTGGGGGAGTTGGTCCCAAATTCTAGTTTCAGTTGGCCACAGGACTGTGTCAGCCATGTGCTGTTTGCTACTGAATGGTAAGCAGGAAGCTAAGTCTCACACCATTCTGAACATGTTGGGGGGAAACTTACACTGTGGCTTCCGTCGTAGAGATGGGTGAGCGAGGTCTGAGGGTTTCCAGATGGTAGGCTGAGCCCCTTTGATAAGTGTGGGTGTACAGGTTGCTTCTGCCTGATAACTTGAGTAACCAGCGTGCAGAGAGGGTGGGGTGAAGGGTGGAGGGCAGTTGAGACAGCAGGTGGCAGTGCCCGTGGGAGCCTTCTAAAAGAGGGTACAGTTCTGCAGATAAACCTGGCGTTTACGTAAAATTACATTCATTTGAACTTGTTGGGTGTCTCCTTGGAAACTGGGACTGGGATCAAATGGAGGGCTGGGGTCTGTCAGTGCTAGAGTACTTTCCTAGCAGACCAAAGAAGAAACTAACAAACAAAAAAAACCCCACAGTGAAGGTATTAATTCAGACCACTCAAACCTCAGACCCGCTTTTGTCCCTGAAGTGTTTTTATTACGTTGAAAACTGACGTTCGTTCATTATGAATTATCCAAATGCTTGCCTTTACTCCGGATTTCACAGCGAGTTGCCAGGGAATGGTGTTTAAAGCCTCTTGCTTGCCACCTTCTCTTGAATTTTCCTTAATATCAGTTTATTTAATATTCAGTTACGTTAACTTTCTTCCTTGTTATAAGAGTTTTTTCTAAAGTAAAACACTTTGTTCTATAAGTCTCCATTTGAACCTTTTGGTTTGTTCCTGTGTGCGCGTGAGGGTGTTAAGTGGAGCCGTGAGATAGAATCTTACTACCTAGTTCATCTGGCCCTGCGCTGAGGTCCTGCCTCCTCGGTCTCCTCTGTGCTGAGATTGCAGGCTTGCACACCACTCCAGCTGCTGTTTGATCTCATCTCCGTAAACTCTCGGAACACAAGCATTCACACCTTGAAAACTCCCCAGCCCAAAGGTCCCTGCTGCCCCAGCCCTGTAGCGTTTGTAACTAACTAGTCGCTCTGGCCCCAAGTCGCTGTCTATTCCCAAGCTAAGGGTTTGTTTATTCTCACACACCTTTCATACTTTGGCATTGGATTCTGGTTTTTGTTGTTTTGTTTGTTTTTGTTTTTTTTTTTTCCCTTCTTCCCAAGTTGGTTGTTCCTTTGGTAACTTGAGAAGAGCCATCTCTTTACTGGCCCCATCAACACCATTAGTTCTCTTATATATCATCAATTATATATATATAGCATCTATCTATCTATCTATCTATCTATCTATCTATCTATCTATCTATCTATCTATCTATCTATCTCAATCAAATAAATAGTAGACCACAGTTTGAAGCAAGTCATTTTTAAGTAAAATCGAAGTCGTGAGCCCAAGTATTTGACTAGATTTCTGTAGGGAAAAAAATGAGATCATTTGCAGTGTTTATGTAACCCGAGAAGCGGGCCCGGAACTGACCACCGAAAACGTTCTGGTCCCGGTTTGAGACCAGTCGGAGCAGGTGCCCTTGGTGTGGCTTTAGCGCACCTGGGCTCTCAAGCGCGGGTAGATAACCTCGTAGGTGAGCTAGTATACTGTTTCTTGAAATTAGTGTCCTAGATCAGACCTTCTATCTCCAACCGCTTCAGTAAAGATAGGTTTACAGCCTCCTGTCCGCTGCTGAACTGAGTTATTTCAATCAGTCCTGGTGAGTCTTCCCTTTCCAAGAATGGTCCTTATTTCACATGGAAAGGCTCTGTGATTTTGGCTGTATTTTAGGCTTTATGACACACAGTTATTAAGGTCCTATTTGGCCCTGGACAAGGGTTAGTAGGTGTTCTTTGACAGGTGGGGAGGGGTTTATTCCAGTCATCTCATAAAACCAGAGCCTGCTTCCAGTTAAGGGACACAGTTATGAGCTTGTCTAGGTTTCTTTAGAGGGGAAAAATAAATCAGGCACATCATTTGTGTAACCTGGAGAGTCAAACCTGAGTGGCTGGTCAGTGTAAGTTGCCTAGGGCTGATTGTGGAGGCAGCCTGCAGCAGATGTGGCTTTGTGCTGGCTCGTTGGTACCCACCCTGAGACAGTGAGGCTCTGTGTGCTGGATATCTTGTGTTAGCAGAAACCACTGGCTACTCAAATAGGTTAAAAATGATTACCAAGTGAATCAATCTTTCTTTCTTTCTTTCTTTCTTTCTTTCTTTCTTTCTTTCTTTCTTTCTTTCTTTCTTTCTTTCTTTTAAATATTTATTTATTTTATATTTGTGAGTACACTGTAGCTGCCTCAGACACACCAGAAGAGGGCATCAGATCCCATTACAGATGGTTGTGAGCCACCATGTGGTTGCTGGGAATTGAACTCAGGACCTCTGAAAGAGCAGTCAGTACTCTTAACCACTGAGCCATCTCTCCACCCCCCCAAGTGAATTTCTTAAATAAAATATTGTAATTCTCATTTGAAGATTTAAAGATCTCATTCAAAGATATCTATATTCTATAACCAAATTTTAATTGATCAACCTGTTTTATAGCTTTTCATGCAGTAAAAATATGCCTAGAATTTTCTCTGTTATTGGTCTTGGTTTTTGGTGACAGGGTCTAACTGTATATTGGGCTGGTCCTGAAATTGCTGGCAGTCCTTCCTCTGCCTTAGCTTTCCAAGTGCTGGATTACAGGTATAACTACACCTGGAGCTTTCTCTGTGGGCTGCCAGGATTTGCTGTATGGCCCCTAATGTCTTTGCTCTACCCCCTGGCCTGGTGTCCTGTTCTTAGGCTCAGATTATTTTTGGCTCATGGGTCTGCCTCCAATAAGGTCATGAAGCTGACAAAAGATGTTTGCTTGTCTGTTATCTCCAGTGCATCTTTACTGCTCAAGAAGAAAAAAATGTTCATTTTATTGTTTGCATCATATAGTTTGACAACTTTGGAAAATCCAATTTATCAGAGCATTGCTGGGCGATCATTTAAACTACCAAGTGCTTGCAGGGTTTTAAAATCTATCTTCCTCCCTCCGTCCTCCTTTTTAAAAAAAACAAAAACAAAAAGCACTTTATTTTGCTGAGGGAGAAATTGTATTGTTCTGGCACATGGTTTCAAGGTTGAACCTTTAGATATAATTTGCAAAAAGTTCAGGCTCCTTTGTCTCTAGTTTGTGACTGTTAGCTGTCCTGGGGAAAAGAACACCTTGTTATGAAAGGGTTTCCTGATAGGCTCTTGGACTGCTACCAAGCCTTTGGCAAATGAGGGCACACTCTAGCTGTGTTTTGGAATCACCTGGAGAGCCTTAAAAACGCCAATGCCCACAATTCTACTTAAGACAGTTAGGGTGGGGTCCCCAAGTGTGGGGCTCAGTAGCCATATTTTTTAAGCTTCTCAAATGGCTGTAATATATAGCCATGGTTGAGAACCATGGTCTTAGGGAAGTGGGATAGATGTTGTCTGTAGAAGTAATTGACCATTTTGGTAATGATTTTTGGACCCCTTTTACACTCCTCTGGGGGGAGATTACGAGGCAGAGAGTTGTCTCCCCTGTTGTGCCCCTGACCCCCAACCCCAGCTCTGAATGAAAAGAAATGTGGTCAAGGTAGAGCTAAGACACTTGAAACAAGAGCATGTTCCTTAAGCGGCTGTATTTAGTAAGCGTTTCTTTCTTTTGTATAATTGTAAGTGGTTTATTTAAAGTCCCCACCTCCCACTTGGTTTTCCTTGTCTCTGTCGGACCCTACTTAACTTTATTTTGAAGTCTGTAGGAACTTGTAAGAAGACACCTCACTGTTAGGAAGGAAACATTGTATACAACTTGAGAACTGAGACACATTAACTTGTGTCTTTTGAGAGCAGGACAGTTGTGTATACTGTATCCACCACTCTGATTCCCTGAGCTATTGACTGTCACAGTGTGGTTCTCAGACCAACGGTGTTGACATCACATAGGCACGTCCCATCCCAGACATACCAAGTCAGACGTTCTGGACAGCTGTCCATGTTTTAACGAGGTCTCTGGTAGTATCGTTGCAAGCTGAAGTTTCAGAACTGGGCTTCTAAAAACATTATTATTATTTTTAAGATCTACTTAGGAGCTTTAGTTGCATGTGTGTATGGGTGTGTACCATGTGCCAGGTGCCCTGCAGCTGGAGCTATAGATGGTTGTGAGCTGCCGTGTGGGTTCTGGGACTCGAACCTCGGTCCTCCGGAGGAGCAGCCAACTTTGTTAACTGCTGAGCCATTTCTTCAGCCCCAGAAACAGTCTTCTAAAGTCATTTGCTAAGTGTGTGGAATTCTCGTGGTGATTTAAGGGGTCAGAATTGTAATTCTTATGCCACCTTGGTTTCTGAATCCCGACATAGGGAAAAATGAACAGATGCCTTGTGATGGGGTCTGTTGAATGTAGCAAAGCCCTGTCCCCTTGAGTATTCTAGACTAGCCTCCCTCTCTCTGTAGCTTTTTGCAAAAGGCAGGGGCCAATCTCCTTCCAAGACAACAGATGAGAACAAAAGCTCCTACTCAGTTGTATAAAGAAATCTTCATCCTGAGATATATAATGTTTTCAAAGGGCTTGTGTTTAGATGAGATTCTGGTTGTTTAATCATCTTCCCCGTTTGTTTGTTTGTTTTTGCCTTTGGGGAACGTCCCCAGTCTCAAGACCAGCATGAAGCCGGGGAGTAGCCTCTGACTCATCCCCCAGACAGACCCGAGATGTGTGGGAGAAAGATAAGATTAAAATGTGCTGGGTGTAATCAGAGAGCGAAGGGGAGCGAGGAGCAGCTCTGGCAACGAAGACAGGAGTGAGCAGGTGGCATCTGTCTTGGCTCACTATCCTAAATGGTGCCTGGCCTACTTCACCCCAAGGTGAAGCCAGGGGTAGATGGAATTATTGCTACTTGCCAGTTTCATTGGATTTGTAGTCCATTAAGCGGGGCCTCAACATCAGCCGTATCAGACCTAGCCGATGGCTTCAGGAGTCAGTGAGCTGGCCAGGACAGGAAGTTCATGTCAGGACCCTTTCTTAGCCGCTGCTTCAGACTGCTGCCTGCCCTTCATAAACACTCATGCCCGATACACTGTGGGGACTATAAGCCCTTGTTTCAGTGGCGTACCAGGTGGTAGCCCTGAGGATGTGGCTTGGATCCTGAGCTCCCAAAGGACGCTGCCCTTGGCTTTCTGAGGGAGTGGGAAGGGCTGGAAGATCACTCTCCTCCTTCATCAAGGCTTGAAGTGTTGGACACCATCAGAAGGGACAGGCAACAGGAGGTTTTTTTTTTTTTATTTTTTTTATTTTTTATTTTTTATCTAAGGCTAGAGTTTGGGAGTCTTCAGTAGTGTGTTGTAATTATTGCTGGCAACATTTACACCTGAGCTCTAGGCGAGTCGTAAGGACCTCGAAAGATCGGAAGAAAGTTGGATGTAGCTGACAGAAACTTGAAGTGCCTGGAACAGTGAGTCTTCCTTCCAAAGATACCGTTGCTCCCAGATGAAATGTGTAAACATGGCTTCCATTTGGTTTCCATAAACACAAGCCTCAGTTGTCATGTTTTGAGAACAAGAAAGCAATATGTTTTGAAAGGTTCTGGCAACAAGGATTCCTTTACTGTGGAATTAGGTTCCTTCAAAAACACCCAGGTTTATAGAATGCCTGCCTGGCAGCAGTATAGAAGGGTTGCCTGCATCCCAGTTGGGACGCTGAGACCTTGGCTCCCATGAACTTACCTGCAGATGGCAGCGAATGAAATTACGTGCACATCCCTCTCTGTCAGAGGCCGAGAGCTTTTATCTGTCCCCACTGAAAGGGGAGGGGATGCAACACCATTACAACCCTTCGCTCTGAGTTGTGAGTGTGTGTGAGTGTGCAGCCAGTGAGCAGGGATGAGTGTGCAGTCAGTGAGTGTGTGTGTGTGTGTGTGTGAGTGTGCGGTCAGTGGGCGAGTGTAAGTGTGCAGTCAAAGCCTTTTGGTTTACCTGTCATCTTCACGACTGTCATTGAACACTGCAGTGTGCCCGCGGTAAGAGTTTAGCTGTTCTTCCAGATGAGGAAGGCGTGAGGAAGACCAGGGAAGTGAGCCTGGAGATGACTGGAGATGGGGGCCAGCAGTGTCTTCTCCTCTGAGAACTAACTCCAAAGTCAGTCATTTATCCAGGCCTCGGAGATTTTGATTTTTAACTTGACCTTACGATAACTGCCTGAGATTAGTGGGTGACCTTTTCTAATATAATTCTTAATCTGGTTCAAAAGAAGAGAGGGGAGAGAGTTCCCGGGGTCTGCTGGGGTGGAGACACCTGTCCTCACTCTGCTTGTCACTCTCAGGAAGAAGTCTGCAGTGGTAGGATGTAGACAGGTGTCCATGTGGAGCACAAGGCTCTTCAGACTTGTGATTTGGTGATGCGAGGTTGATCATCCTTAGGGATGGCTCTCTCCAGTGTGACCGTTTTCCTGATTAAGAAGAGTGGCCTGGTCACCTTTGCAGGTTCAGAAATGGGACACAGAGATACTTTTACTCCAGATTGCATCAAAGCTTGCTGTGGGCGACCTCTTTCCCTTCTCTTCCTCTATTCATTTCTCTGCCCTTACCCTGCTCTCCCCGGTAGGAGAGGCCTGTGTACCATATTTTAGTGACCAGACACACAGCACAAAGGCATTAGACATTTAGAGCCCCTCGATCTGGCTCTCCTTCTCACCGTATAGGTCAGGACATGGTGACGGTGGCTACGGTGACCCCTGTTGAATGATGGAGAGGAGGACAAGATCGTCACTGGACAGGCGTCTAGGAGCATGGAAGATGGCCCAGTATAAAGTCCGTGGCTTAGGCCGAAGGGATGTCGTGTGACTTTAACAAATTATTCGGGGATTGCCAACGCTAGGGGTGTAGGAGTTAAATGGTTACGTAATTTTTCCCAGAACATTATCAGACAGTGCGTGTGTACTCAGGTGCTGACATTGATGGCTCCACTTTGTAACTAAAGTGCAGGTCAGACTTCCAGCCTCGGTGGCATCACTGAGCCTGGGCAGCGTGTGACCCGTTGCACCTTTCCCAGACTGGCAGAAAGAGGAAGCTAGGTTGTGTTGTGGCTCGGAGTAAATAATAACTGTAAGGTCTTCTGCTTCCAGGTTTACCTTCCAAGGAGTTGAGAGTTATGAGTCAGTTCTTTTTTGTCAAGGTGGGAAAAGAGTTCTATGAACTAAATCTCCGAGTCCTTGGTGCTCAACAGAGGTTGGAATAAGGAAGGAACTGGGGAATTGTTTCTTCCCCCTGTCCCATCCTTCTTGAGAAAGGATCTGCAGCTTGCTGTCAACACTTTGCTAAAAGAGTGTGGTTGGCATTTCGACAATTATGTGTGGGCAAGTAAATTTTGCAGTACCTCTAATCCTGTCAGGAGAAAGGAATCAAGCTTTTTCCCTGTTGGGTAAGCCACAGGGGGAGCACGTGCCTACCCTCAGATGCTGTCTGGGTCCTGGGCAGGCATCTTCTTTTCTGAGGGAAGCAGGCCTCGCAGCCTGAGTGGAGGTAAAGGTGAAGGCTGCGTCAGGCAGGCAGGGTTTCATTGGACTCCCTCCTGCAGAGCTTTGTATCTGGTTACAGGAACTCAGAAACATCTTTTTTTTGTCAGCCACAGACCAGTAACAAGTTTAGAAGTGGTTGGACTTTTTAAAAGTGAAATTATGGGCTGCTTGTATGTAAAACAGGGACGTCCTAGAAGCCTGAGACAGAATAAACAATCATTTGTGTAATAACGCCTCTGTCCTGGTGTGTCATTTTGGAGGTGAGTTAGCAATGGGTTTGTTGGTTTTTGTTATTTTTTTTTTTTTGAGGAGATAGTTTTAGGGCAAACTTGATGTTTTGCTTTCTTCCGATGCCTGTTAAGCCAAGTTCAAGGAAGAGAAGCTCAGTGTGACCCAGAAAGGAGCGCATCTGGCCGCCTTGGCTTTTAGCTGGCTACCCAGGCCAGGGTTAGATGTGACAGCCCGGACCATTACCCTGACTCGCTTGGGTTCCTGACATACCCATTCATCTCAAGT
The DNA here is from genome assembly GCA_028551405.1 of Uromys caudimaculatus. Taxonomy (NCBI): domain Eukaryota; kingdom Metazoa; phylum Chordata; class Mammalia; order Rodentia; family Muridae; genus Uromys; species Uromys caudimaculatus. The sequence goes on from CM052720.1 coordinate 7,825,871, forward strand.
GACCCCAGTTTCCAGGAAGTCTGACCTGAGAAGCAAATGATGCTAAATTAATGATGAGAACCCCAAGCTGTGGCGTGAGTATCATCGTCTTACCTTCCCAACCCCCATGAGGAAATCAAAGCACAGAGATGTGAAGACCTTCTCGTGACCACACAGCGAGGCTTCATTGACCCTTCATTGATTAGGTGGGCTCCAGTGTTTTTATTAATTTATTCGAGACAGTTCTTTGCCATGTATCCCGTGGTCTTGAGATAGCCTCATGACCATGTCTGTCAGGACACCGTTCTCTCTGCAGACACCACGACCCTGTACCCTAGCGAAGAACAAGACTATTTTACTGTGCCCAGTGTGGAGGCATTGCATAAGATGTCCCCGAGGGAGACTTTGTCCTGGTGGCCCAAGTGCTAGCGTCAGACCTGTTAGATAGACCCTGAGGACCTCTTGCCTGGGGTCATCGCTGTGATCCAGGGTGATGGAGCCTGAGTTTCTAAGTGGCTGTGTGGCCAGGATTCTGAAGGAAAGACTCCCTAGTGTTACATTGATAAGAAGAATACCTGTTCGGAGGCCTGGGCACAGTGACTTGGGTTAATGTCTGTACTCTGCTACAGAGGATATCTGCAGTTCCTTCAGTCTCACTTCTGGGCAGCCTAAAGCGGAAATATTTTGGGGGTGGGGGAAGCTTGGTTATCTTTGGGAATTTGGCCCCCAGAAATGACTTTCTATAACTGATTGATACGGCTGAGCTCTTGGTAAACACTGGAGCAGTTTGGCTTTTTCTGAACTGAGGGAATCTCTTTTGCTTTGGCCCTGAGAGCCACAGAGCCACTATGGTCACTTGATGTCAGGAGGGATTTCAGCCTTAACGCTGTATTGTTAAGAGGCTTGTGGCAGACAAGATGTCTAGTGAATTAAATCTATGTATGCTTAGAAGGCACAATGACAGTGCGTCAGATTATCTAGATTTAACTCCGTGAACAGTTTTGTCCGTCACAGATGGCTGAATGTTCTGGTCCCTCAGGGGTGGCTGGTGGCATTGCTACTGGTCTCTGCAGCCTGACTCAGGTCAAAACCTAAAGCCAAGGGAAAGTATCCATGTCCAGGGTTCTTGTGAATTGGTCGTTGGGGACAGGACATGAGGATTTGGTACCTGTCCGCTTATTTCCGCTAACAGGCAGCAAGATGTGGAATATACACCTCAGAAAGATGTACAGACTCAGAAACAGGCATTTGCTTGTTTTTCCTTTCTAGAGATGAGGCTTCATTATGTTGTCCAGGCTGTCGTTAATGTCCTGGATTTAAGTGATGTCCACCTCAGCCTCCTGAGTAGTTGGAGCCACTTTGTTCAGCTTTGCCTGTTTGTTTATTTATTTATTTGTATCCAGAATCTCACTACCCCTGGCTGGCCTGGGTCACATGTCTGTCTGTCTGTCTGTCTGTCTGTCCAGAATCTCACTACCCCTGGCTGGCCTGGAATCACTGTACGTAGACCAGGCTAGTCTTAAACTCACAGAGCTTTTCCGCCTGCCTTAGCTTCCTGAGTGCATTCTGACTAGTGCAGTCTGGTGATGGCGGGTCTGAGCATACAGTGTTCCTGGGGAGACTGCTTTCACTCACTCTGGCTAGAAAGAAGGGCAGTCGCGTCAAATTCTCCATTGTGCTGGGCCTCACCACCTCCGTTATTTCCTCTTCTGATATTAAGATTTCCGACAGCACAGTGTGGTGTTTTTCTTTTGTCGATGAGAGTGTTACAGTAATCAAACACTACCCTCAGAGCCTTCACGACTCCCAAGGAAAAGCAATAGAGCACAGAACCCGCTAGGCGACTGGGGTTCTGGGAGCCGGGAGCCGGGTGTTGCCTTCTGGCCATTTTGGCTCTTGTTATTTGTATAACCATGAAGTAATACTGAGTTTCCTTGCTTCAGCTAGCCTGGCTCATCCTAACAGATGGTTTATCAGGCTAAATAAGGGGTGGAAGGTGTATCACACAACACCTGTAGTATGTGGGGAATTTCACCTGTGGTCTGACTGTCTGGATATAGAGCCAATTTTGGATGACCCTGAGCCCAGTGTGTATGTAGAATGACTTAGATTTCCATCTGTCTAGAACCTAAGAGGTTGTAGATTGGTGGAAAAACAATGATAACTTTCCCAAAGAACCCTGGCCCACGGCGGAAGCCCTCTAATGGGCGGCAGAAGGCACAGATCTTGGAGCACATTCCCTGTACAGAGTCCCTAACTAAGCCAGACCCATTTGAAACGAGAAGTTGGGTCCCTAATCTATGTTGTGGTGGTTGTTTGGCAGTTGTCTTTGCCAGAATATCCAAACTCTGGAGAATCTTGGCTAGCTTGCTGTCCCAGCTTTTGGAGAATGGGTTTCCCGGGCAGGGTTTACATTCTGCTGAAAACCCTTACACCCCAAAGCCTCAAAGGTCTCAACCTAGTGTAGGGGTTTCAGGCCGCTTGACCTGTGCACACGTACACAGTGCTGTTTAGAGCCCAGGTGGCGTAGGGTCATGGCTCCTCCACTCTGCAGAAGACTGTATGGCTCCTCCTTGGCACGTCAGCAAAGAGAGGCTAGCTGCTTTCCCCGAGACAGTTAGGAGCCTCTCAAGGTGTGCCCTGTGCATTTCTCCGTGCACAGACGTCGTCTTTCTGCCCCCCATTAGAGGCTTAGAGGCTATTCAGGGCACATTAAGAGAAGCTGTCATTGTTATTCTGTTAGCCTGCAGCCTCTCTCTGGCTTTACTCAGATGAAAATTTGAACCACTTTAAATACACGTTGAACACAGTATCACCTACATTCCAGAGGCTTCTGCAGAGAAGGATGTGTTAGCCCCTGGCTTCAGTGCCTTTCCTGTGGCTCCTGCCCTCTGGTGTCTTTCTGGGGTGTGTGGCCGAAAGATGGGGGGACAGATGTCTAGTTTTCATCTCGTCCCCTCCCCCATTTTCTTAGCAGCTTGCCACAAACTTTGAAGAGATCTGCCATTCCTGTGTGGGCTCATCCTATGGAAAAGCAAAGAGCCCTTTTCCAAGGTGGTGTGGATTTCAAACTTAATTTGTTGCTGCTGCCGCTTTATACCACATGGCAACCTGGAAAACTCTTTGCTGCTGAGTGCTGAAGCCGAAGAGCTGAGGACTGTCCAGTCTTTAAGAGGTGCTGGAGTTAGGTTAACTTTGTCCGTAGCGAACAGGATCTGCTTTGAACTGAGTGGCAGCTGTTTCTCAACAGCAGTGTGGCTTTCTCCTGCTGCCGAGGTTTCCCCTTAATGCATCTTAAGGAACACATCAACGTAAGAGATGCAGTTCTCATTTTGGGAGCTTGATTGTCTAAGGTAGTAATCCAGTCCATTTGAGCATCCCTCTGTGGTTTACAGACTTGCTTTATAATTCCTTTTCTGGCATCCCAGGAATTTGAGTGCGTGTGTGTGGACTCAGAAATCAGTGCCTGAGCCTTAACAGGGGGAGCAGTGTGGATCAGGGAGGAACCTGCTAATGGGTGGGCAGATGGGGGAGCTAGGAGAGTTGGGGAGAAGACTGATGCTTGCTGAGAAGGATGCCGGGGGGGCTGGGGTGTGGTGGCACTCAGTAGGGCCACAGTAGGTGACCAGACCCTGACCATGATGTAGGAGGCATCCAGAAAATGGCCCAGGAGTCATTGTGTGTTCGAGCTTCGTTTCTTGATATTGAGCGCTATTCTTACAATAGCCCTGGAGGTCAGGAGTTTCTTTTTCTCTGGCAGATTTTTTGTTATTATTAATTATTCTACTCATTTACATTCCAAATCTTTCCCCCTCTCCCGGTCCCCCCTCACAGAGTTCTTCCCCCTTTGCCTCTGAGAGGGTGCGTCCCTCCAGCATCCCCCTCCCTGGGGCATTAAGTCTCTACAGGATTAGCGCATCATCTCCCACTGAGGCCAGACAAGGCAGTCCTTTGCTGCACATGTGCCAGGGGCTTCAGACCAGCCTGTGTGTGCTCTTTGGTTGGTGGCTCAGTCTCGGGGAGCTCCCAGGGGTCCAATGGTTGCTTTTGTAATTGAAGAAACGGAGGCTGGAAGCTGGGTCATGTCCATGCTTGGATTGGTTGGTATTTGGTGGGTCCTTGGCCAGACTCACCCAGCGTGTAAGTGGTAGATGACTGGAGACCCAGTGTCTTCTCTGCACTTCATGATGCTCCTACTTATTCAGGGCAGGAAGGGACTCTAGGTGACATGAGGGTCTGGGCAAGAGCCGGTCCCACTGAGGGAAGTCAGAGACAGGGCTGGGTGAGAGTGGGTGTCAGGTAGCTACTGACAGCTCTGTGGGCCTGCCACATGTGATGTAGATGCCTGCAAAGTATGAATTTGTATGTGAATGCGTGCTGGGGTACACACACACACACACACACAGCAGAGGGAGCAGGCAGGGGAGAAAGGAAGTTGTACATTTGCTCTCAGTGAGGGCTGAGCTCACTAAGACGTTGGGCCACGGTTTTTCTCCTCTGTTTAAAGCAGTGTGCTGGCCTGCTTTTGCATTGTCATCAGAAGCCCTTGATAAGTGTTGAATCTCTCTAGGGTGATCTGTCCTTCATTGACTGGCTGATGGGACATTTGGTTCTAGAACCTGGAACTTTCGCCCACTGGTGTTAGACTGTCAGACATGGGGCATCCAGTGTTTTTATGGACATTTAAGGATTCCTATGCTTTGAGGTGACTCAGACCAGTGCTTCCAGACCCCAACATTAAGTGGGTGCATGCAGAAGGCTCCTGCTCCGTCCTTCTCCTCCTCCTGCCTTTTCTCAGTGTAGCTGTCTGCTGTTTACAGTGAGGCAGAGGAGATGGCTCATGATTTAAGATTTTTAAGCTACTTTAACAGAAAGGCCCCGAATCCTACCAGAGTCTGCTCACCCATTACATTGCCGTGACCCCACTTAATAATACATTGTGTTGTTTATAAACTGATAAATTCAATAAAAGCAAATATGTCCTTTAAAGCCAGTTATTTTAAACCTCTAATATTCATCTTATAGACTCTGTGGTGGCTCACGTCTCTTACCCAGCACTCGGGAGACTGAGGCAGAAGGTTTTTTAGTTCAGAGGCAGCTTGGGCTGCGTAAGCCAGTTTCCAGTCAGTCTGGGCTATGGGTTGAGACTTGATCTCAAAGAAAGAAAAATTTGATTTTGTGAATTTCTCAGCACTTAGCTTGTTCCTTTTGCCAGTTTGTTGATGTGTTTGCATTGACTGGATCTAGGTGGCTTTTTTCCCCATTAAATTATGTAAAAAAAATTAAGATTTACAAAAAGGTAAACTGAGGTTGTTGAGCAATTAACTGTCTTTAATGAGCTGCTACATTTCTAATTTTTTTTTTTTAAACGAATGGTTCTTTTCCTGTTTCAGACATTCAGTTGTGGATAACTTTACAAGCATGCATTTGTTATACAAAACGAAGCACGTGCCCATAGGCAGACATGCCTTCTTCTCTCTGGTCAGTTCTGCTTCTTTCATCGTCCCTGGTTTTTTTCTCCTTTGAAAAAGAAAAGGCAGGGGCTAAGATGGAGCTTTAACTGTAAAAAGGGCTACAGAGCACTGTGCTGCCGTGCCCTGCTGGCTGGGAACCGTGGGCTGTCCATGGGACACCGAAGGAGGGTGGAGAGAGTGCGGCTTGGCTGGGCCTTGCCCTAACACCAGGGCCCCTAACACTGGGGCCTCGGGAAGGCCGTGGGGCTTAGCCTGGGCCTTTGGGTGTGCTGGGATTATTTTCTGAAGCTCAGGGCTGGAGGAGGAGGAAGGTAAACAGACTGGCTACTCCCCTGCTCGCTGCAGTTTCTTCCGATTTAGAAGAGAGTAAAGGAATACTTAATACTGTTCCTGGACTGTGATGAAGGTGCCTCAGTCCCTTAATGTCTACTCTGTGGACATTGCTGTGGGCTTTGCGGTAGCATGCGTGTGATGCTTGTCCCTCAAGGCCTTTCCTCTGGCCCTTCCTTGGGTCTGCTTTGAGTTTGGGAGGGGAGGAGGGGTTCACCATAAATCTGATCTGAGGGCAAAAGGATATAGCTTCCTGAGTCCGCTGCGGCCCAGCCCACAAGTAGCTCTTTCCTCTGATCCAGTTGTATTTCAGAAAATGATTGTTTTTGATTTTTTTTTTTTTTAAGCCAGCTAAATGACAGAGAGAAATATAGGCTGTAGTTTTTGTAATTTCTCTTGGTCACAGGCAGCCCACAGTTAAGAGCTTGGTGATGTAAGCAAGGTCGTATTGCCAGGCCAGGCTTTGGCTGCCCCGGGCTCCACAGACACAGGCATGGCCTGGATCTTTGTTTATTTCCTCTCCAAGTGCTGGGGACATTCAGTTCTAAGAAGGACTGTGCGCTTGCACAAACACTTCTGCCAGCCTCTCGGCCTCGGTTCCGCCTGTCTTGGAAAGCGCAGTATCCCTCAGGCAGGCCTGTGCCCTTCCAGCGCACTCTGCAGGGTTCCAGGCCAGGCTTGCAAGCTTCTCCCTGCCTCTGGTCCAGGCTGGAACCTCAGCTAGAGCTGCCATGAACTTGAGGAGCTGAGGAGGATCCAGGCAGGGCTTGTTGCTCCTTAGTGTGGGCTTCTGTGACTGACATCTGGAAAGCAGGGCTTTTCTTACGGGCAGCATTGCCTTCTCCAGGCTCCGAGGAGCTAGCCCCCAGCTGCTGGTGTTACTGGAGTTTAAGAATGATTCTTTGTAGTTCATGACAGAAGCATTGGCTCTTGTCAGAATAATATTGCAAAAGCAAGCAGGAGTTTTTGTTTCGTTTTTTAAACTTTTCATCCTCTGTTGTGTTATTGGCATTATGAATTTTATACTTAATCATGTTCTGTATAGTGCTGTAAGCCTTAACTATTACTGTTCATACAGAATGGGCACATGGGTACATAAAGTTACTATGAAGGCAGGGACTCATTATCAGGATTTAACTTAAATTCTGTTTAGAGGAATAATAATCATACTTGGGGAAAGGAAAGAAGTAAATTTATCTAGAGAATGCAGCAACCAGGAATTATGAGTGAAGAATCAAGACACATTTTGTCAGGTGTGTTGCTCACAGATTCAATTATGGTTCAGAAAACCTACAGCTTTTCTCTGTTTGGAACTTGTGGCTCGTTTACGAGTATCGTGTTGCAGTGTTTAGACTGCTGGGAACCTTGGGCTCAGTCTAGCTCAGTCCTTCCGTTCTGAGGGAGAAGCTGTAGTGGGCTCAGAAATGGCAGGATGCCTTGGGAGCAGAGCAGTCAGGAGTCAGAAGATATTCCAGCTCCCCCTTAACTGTTAGAAGGAAGGCCTGCTTGGGTGTGCTTAGGGATGTGGGCGTTGGGAATGAAGATGGAGCCTGGGGTATTAGATTGCATTATTTAAAAACCTCTGTGTAGCCGGGGCTCATGTTTACAGCCATTAGGGCTCTTTCAAATGAAATTTATTATTTTATTAATGTTAGAATAATTACAAATAAAACAGCACTTACCATAAAAAATGTCAGCCATCCTAAAACTTAAGTGTCATGTGAGGCATGTGGTCTATCTTTTTCCTTGGAAATCTTAGAGGTCTTGTATGATAGGGCAGTTAGGTTAAACAATCTTTACATGGCTGTTTATTTTCTTTGCTAAACAGGACTTCTTCTCAGGGCAGTTCTGACTCAAGAGAAATTCCATTGCCTCCTTCTGATGGCAGCACAGAAGCCGGTGTGTAATCCCATATCCAGAGGAGCCAGGCAGAGAGTGGGAGGGCCAGAACCAACATGGAACTGAAATCCCTGAGTTCATTCTGGCCAGGCATGCAGACAGCACATGAAAATTACTTGGTCACAGTTTGCTCAGAGTTCTTCGGCAGCTTGAGATAGCGCCTTGAGTTGGCAGTAAACTAAGCGTTCAGGTTATCAAGGTTCCCCCCCATGATTGAGCAGATTATTCTTTGGGGAGGCCAAGCAAACTTGAGCTATGTTTAGAAGCCTGGGTTTGGACTTGCAGTTATGCAGAAGTGCTTCTGACATCAGCTACCTTGCAGTAAACACAAAATGGTATCCGTACAAACTTGTCCGTACACCTTCTGAAGCACCATCTTCTTTTCATTAAGAAAGGTTGGGTGAAAGCGCAGTGTATTTATATTAATTCAGCAATTGGGCTGGAGAGATGGCTCAGCGGTTAAGAGCACTGGCTGCTCTTCCAGAGGTCCTGAGTTCAATTCCCAGCAACCACATGGTGACTCACAACCATCTGTAATGGGATCTGATGCCCTCTTCTGGAGTGTCTGAAGACATCGACAATGTACTCATATAAAATAAATCTTGAGAGAGAGAGAGAGAGAGAGGGGGGGGGGAACGCAACCCTCAGCAGAGTAATATGGAGTACATTCCAGAGCGTGGGCAGACCTTGGAAGCACACTGACAGAAATGTCTGACTCGGTGGTGGGATACCTGGTCCTGGATCCGTTTCTGTGAGATCCTAGGAAGGAGGAGCTAACCATGGTGACAGACAGCAGGTCTGTGGTGGCCAGGGGTGGGGTGGGAGATGGCTGCTTGCAGTAGAGGCATACAGGCATTTTGGGGGGAGAAATAAACTCTAGCGTGTTATTGTGGTGGTAGCTGCGCTGGCGTGTGTAACTATAGGGCCACGGTGTTTACTTTCTGTTTGTATGAATGATACCCCACAAAGCTGATCTAAAATGAAAAGAAAAAAGAGTTGAGAAATGGAATTTCTTTGTGTAACTCAAGAAGTAGCATGTTTTAAGACTGTTTATAGCAGGAGCCTCATCCCTTTCCTGCAGGGTCAGCGGGCTTGCGCTCACGATCTGTTTTAACTTTATCCGTTATCGTGATTTAAATAGACTCTCTCTCCTTCGTATATTTACAGTCCTTCGTAGTAAGCAAGAATGTCGCTTATCTTAAATTGACCTGAGTTTTCATCTTAAGGACACGCTTTTGTCTGCATTGGGGGATTTTCTGGAGAAGACAAATGGTGGAAAGAGGACCTTTAAGTCTCTGGGTTCTTCGGATTGCAGCGCTCTGGTCTCACAGCTGTCTAAGCAACTGTGCAGACTGAAAGAGAATGTCCTGAGTTTAGCTGCTGGCACTTAATGTGACACAGCTGGGGTCGGTGGCACATGGGCTGTGTGCAGCCTGAGTCTTTGAGAAGCCATTTGTTGGAAGGCATTGAGTGTGGCTAGGATGGTATTAACCGAGAGAACAGGACGAAGAGGGGTGCTGTGGACATGGCTCGCTGGGGCTGGTGTTTAGTCTCCATGTCCACGCTGTTAGAGCTTAGAGTGTTCCCCCAGCCTGTCCACAGAGAGATGGGTGGGTGCTTAGGGATGTCTAACTGAGTGGGCAGTTTGCACATCTAGCTACTGGGAATATTATCATTGAGTGTTCATTTGAAAATTCAGGTCCTCTGTGTCCGGTCAACGTTAGCGTCTAAAGAACCAGCTTCCCCTAATGGAACATGGGGCTGGAGCCAGTGCACTGTTTTTTCTTAGAAGAGAGGCTCACATACCACAGTAACAAGATGTTCCTTTTATTTCCTAGTTTACCAAAAGATGCTGATTGTGCAATGGGCCTGTGGATAGTCTGGATCTAACTGGTTTTTAAATAGAGAGTGAGAGGAGGTCGCTAGAAGGTTTACTGGCCTTAAGGAAAGTTCAGTATTGGCCTAGGATGGGAAGGTAAACAGTTCTCCCTTGCTGTCTCAAGTCCTCAAGTCTGTGGCCGTCCTTGGACTTCGCTTCATACTCTTAGAGCTCTGAGGAAAGATGGCAGACCTCCTCTTTCTCGTTTCTTTCTTCCCCAGAGTTGTTGGAAAGTTAGTTTTAAGTGGGATCAAAGGGCAGCTTGTGGTTCCTGGTATAAGCAGAATATTTGTTTTATAAAAAAGGTGAAAACAGATGTATTTTTTAAAACTCCAGAAAGAAAGAAAAGGGAGAGATCCCTGCCTCTGTCCGCCTCAAAGCTGTGGAACTGGGGGCCCTCCATGCTCCCTTTAGAAGTCAAATAAAGAACACAAGTAACTTGTCAAGTCTCCGGGTGACCCTCCTCCCAGTAACACCAGGGGAGGGTCTCAGGGCAGTCCTCCTGCCCCAGTTTGCTTGCCTTAGCCTCTCTGTGATTTTTATTCCTTTGGGCTTCAGGTGTGCTGTTTCTATCTTACTGCTTTCTGAACTCTAAAGCTACAGATTTTGGAATCCTCAGTGTGTGGCAGTGGTGGCCTCTGTCTTCTTGACCCCATGAGTCTCATGAAGCTGTGGGTCTGGTATGTCTCAGTTGACTGAACTGGGGAGCAGCAAGAGCAGGACAGTCAGGCACTGGCATGCCTGTTTGTCCCCACGGCAGCCTTGTTGAATCTGGCAGGCCCTAGCTCTTTCCAAACAGGACTGCTGCCAGCCCTACGCTGTGATAAGGATTGGCTGTAGCCACCTTCTGTAGAGCCAGTGGCTAAGGTGCTCTTTTTGTTGTTGTTGTTGTTGTTTTTGTTTTTTTAATGTCCTTATAAAACCTTAAAAGCATATACTTTGGACTCTGTAAGAATATGTGAATTGTCTTGGTCACTTATCATCTAAGGTGTTTTCATGGAGAGTCTCTTAGACTGCACTAACTAGAGCAAAGGGAAGAGCTTATCACTCTGATATTTAAAGTTCTATTAAGGTTCAGACCTCTTTTTCTGGGCCCCACCCTTGCCCCTCCCCCTCTCCTTTCCCCGAAGCAGCTGGGGTTTGCAAACTCTCTGTCAAGTCACAAACTGATAAGTCCAGAAGCCTTGGCCTGTTTCTGCCGAGCTCATAAAGTCTGATCACAGTGTTTTTAGTACAGTTGTGAAATGAAAATTGACTTTCAGGAATACTGGAAATACTGCTAAAGGAGGGAGAGGGAAAAGACATTTCTCATTATAATGGTCACCTCTCCACTCTTGAACTTTGAGTTAAATTTAAACAGTCACGTTAAAAACGTTGATGCTTATCATACTGCATTAATTTTCTAAGCATGTCCATTGTTTTGCATGAAACACAACCTAAGATTTTGTTTTATAAGGACCCAAGGAAAACCGGTGGGTGCCAGAGGACACTCCCCCCCCCTTCATTGAAGCTATTTAAGGGAGTTTTTATAGTTCTGGAACTTTTACTGTTTTCTCTTTCTCACAGACTTGTGTTTTTCTGGAGGGAAGGTAATTCCTTAACAAGTCCTAATGCTGGAGACTTTGCTCTAGGCTAGAAAGCAGAAACTACCCTGAGGGCAGCCCCTGTCTTCTGTCTGAGCCTCCTAGCCTTTCCTCTGCATCCCAACACACCTCTCTGCACGGGGGTGGGAGTGGTCTTCCAGGGGCTAAACTTCTGGCTACCCACTGGCTCATCTTCTCAAGCCCATCCCCACCCCACCGCCTTTGCACACAGGATCTTTGTATGAGGCCAGGCTTACCTCACACTCCTGATCTCGGCCATGGCCTCCAGAGTGCCAGGATTCTAGCCATGGCCTACTGGGCTTGGCTTTTGTTGACTGCTAGGGATGGGGCGTGGTGCTGCCTTCTTTCCGCCCTTTTGTATTGTTAGGGATGAGCATCAGGATTTTACTAGGATTTGACTTTGCATCAATGGGACAAATGCATGAAGATTCCTGTAAGGCAAGCATCATTGTGGTGGCAGGCCTGGCTCCTCCCCCAGGTCGGGCTGCGGCCTCCTCTTTGTTTAAGGCTGTCCTCCCTCCTCGTTTGTCTTTCCTACTGTGTTCCCTTACTTGGATCTGAGTGTATATTATTTTAGCTCTATAGGCCCCTCTTCTCTCCACCCTGGTCCCCCTCAGCGTGAAGATATTTGGTAATCCCATTTTTGCTATTATTTGCCAATGAGTTTTGAAGAATAATGGGCCCATCTAAGAAAGTTGGACTAGCTATGTCTTAAAACAGTTTTTAAAAACAATTTTAAGAAACAGTGGGACCACAAGCATATTTTGTATATGATTTGCCTGTGATTTCCAGGGGCTGCAGACTCTGTGTATCATTCATGGACTCCTTGTTAGTATATGAAATTTAGAAGAAAGGCTGGGCAGTGGTGGTGCACGCCTTTAATCCCAGCACTTGGGAGGCAGAGGCAGGCGGATTTCTGAGTTTGAGGCCAGCCTGGTCTACAGAGTGAGTTCCAGGACAGCCAGGGCTATACAGAGAAACCCTGTCTCGAAAAACCAAAACCAAAACAAAACAAAACAAAAAAAACAAAAACAAATTTAGAAGAAAAGTATTCAAAGCAAAACTAGGAATGTTGTCTCCTGAGCTGTAATAGAAAGGTCCAGCTTCCTTGACAGGTTGGGAGTTGATGAATGAACTCCTATCAAGTGTATTTGTTAGCAGGGAAGAGAACTGTATTTGCAGAGAGGATTGGAGGGTTGGCTTGAGGAGGGGAATTAGAGATGAGTGCTGAGAAGGAGCAGTGAGGACAGTAAGACCAACATGTGTCTGTCTGTAATGCAGTAATGGGGATTTTGAGGGAATCTCCAAGACTATTATTAGCCCAATTACCCATTTTATTAAAAAGTGATCTGTGTTTGAATGAGTTTGGAAAATAACTCTTAAGTCATGCTGCAGGCGCTTTGAGGTGACTGGCAGCTGGGGCTGAAGCCGGGACAAGTCCTTCAGCAGAAAAATAGGTTTTGCAAAAAACTTAATGTAGCATATTCCCAACAGGTTGAAAGGATTTGGGGGTTGGGGGCGGGGCAGAAAACTAGCAGAAATGAAAACTATTCGGGAAATGAAGTGCTAGGCTAGCTCACTTGGAGTCCTTTCCAACTGGAAGTCCCTTCCTGAAGTGTGAGAGACCTCCGGACTCCTCAAGAGAGGAGCCCCAGGGACAGAGATGGAGAACACACAGGGCTCTGCAGGGAGGAACTGCAGGAGCGGGCCTGCTGCCCCCGGGTTATGTAAGCGACACATCCGACTCTCGTTGTGTAAGCTCTGACTGTACTCGAGGTGAGAGAGAACCAAACCTTAGTGTGTTCAGTTGAGCTGTAGGAACAATGGCAGCTTCTCCATCCTCATTAAATGCAGGACACCTGGCCCTCTGGAGAACGACTGTGGCACTGTGGAGTTCTCTGGCTAAATTAAGCTGCAAGACAATTTTTCATTGTTTGAAGATGTTTTTAATGCAGATACCCTGCAGGCTTTTGTGAGTGACTCTGTAGACCTTTATGTGGCCAGTGTGGCTACAGCCTGTGAGGTGGCCAGTGAGCTATTTCAGGAACCTCATGTTTCTCTAATTTTTAATAAGCTCTTAGGGCTGCCTGACTCTTGAGATGTATCAGACTCGATCACATGCCATCTACCAGAGCACTGAGGAGCGACCAAAATTAGAATCATACTTCAGATTTTTAAAAAAATAGTTATTTCTCCTTTGCTGATCCTAAGAAGTTATTTATTAGTCTTTCCTAAACTCGTCCTTGCTAAAGCAAATTTATGAATATTCAGCCTGAAACAAGCAAGAAGACTTAAAAAGAGAAACCCCCATTTTCTGTTACAGTTTGAGGTTCCCTGCTGCTCAGTTTGGGGCACACTCCTCTTCAGGGTTCTGTGGTGACCCTTCCCCCTGGAGTCTTCCTCCCAGTCTTCCTGTCCTAGACCAACTTAAGGAGCTTGAGTGACTCAGCCGAGGGTCTAGATTGGCCAGGTTCTGCTGACTATTGGTGCCCAGCTCTGCTGATAAGGACCTTTGCAGCATGGGGGTGACGGGATTAACAAGCAGTTGCTGAGTGATAAAGCCAACTGAAGCACAGAAGAAGGACTGGGCACACTGCACACACTGGGCCACACACTGGTGACGGCACCAGCTGTCTGTGCAGAGGGCTGCTGGGAAGTAGGAATGAAAACAAGCTGAAGTTTTCTCCTGAGCAAATTAAATACAGAATGAATTAGAAATATAGTTGCAGAAAGTTTGGGGCTGGGCAGATTGGGGGCGGGGCATGGTACATATTCTGTGGTGATTGACTTACTGGAAATTCACTGTGGAAATAGATTTAGGGAAAGAACCCTAACGTGTGCCCTAGGAAGGCTCCCATTTATGGAATTGACTCCATTGGTTCCATTTATGGCAGATGGCTTCCAGAAATGCCCGATGTGGATAGCGGCTGTCTGCCTGATACTGCAGTTTGGGTGGTGGTTGAAGACATAGCCTACAGCAGGTGCTCTCCTCTCTACCTCTGCCTGCTGGCTCTGTACTCAGCTTGTTACACCCAACCAGAGAGAGCTCGTTCCTATCTATGTACACCTTCCTCTCTTTCTCTTTTCCTCCTCCTCTTCTCAGGGTGCTGTTCTGAGAAATCAGGAATGTTATCACTCTAACCGGAGATGGAATGACTTTAGGAGAGATTGCTCTCCCATAAACCAGTTCTGTTCTAGAACAAAGAAAGGCCATTCTTCCAAATAAAGGGACTGGCAGAATCTGCCATTTCTTTTCTCAAGTTTGTTTTTGAGGCAGTCTCATAGCCCAGACTGGCCTCAACCTCCCTGTGTAGCCAAAAATGACCTTAATCCTCCTGCTTCCACCCCCTACCTGGTGGGATTGTAGGCATGCACCAACACACCCAGTTTATGTCATACTGGGGATTGAACCCAGAGCTCCCTGTATACTAGGCACACATTTGACCAGCTCAGCTGCACCCCCAGCTTCCTCCTTAAAGTTGATAAGAAACTCTTGTCTGTGCCGCCATGCCAGTACCTTCTGTATGTTATAGCTAAAAACGCCATCGATGATTGCTGTGACTCGAGCGGTTGAAGTAACTATCACCCACGCAAACTGGTCACTGGCTCAGGAGGACATCTTTTTCTGCCTGTCACGACTCTTAACAGCCCTGGCTGACAGGAGCATTCCAGTGTCTAGAACACTCTCTCAGAGTTTGGGCCTAGAAAAGAAAATACGTACCACACATCTAGATGGTCATTCTTGAGTCTGACTTCCAAACATAACTTTTGACATAAAAAGGATTCGGAGAAGACAGGGGTGCCATTTTGAGGGTCTGAGATAACAGTGCCTGTGTTGCCTTTCTCAGACGGGCTAATCATTTCCTTCAGGGCAGGAGATGAGCCTTGAGTGTTTAACTTTAAGGTTCGTGTTCAGTCTTGATTTTGAAATAAAAATTTATCTGCATTGTACATCACACACACACACACACACACACACACACACACACACACACTTGCAATGATCTTAAAAATGTCGGTGGATCCAAGAACTAGTTGACCAAGAACTTGGTTGAGAGGCTGATTCTTTTTTTTTTTTTTTTTTTGGTTTTTCGAAACAGGGTTTCTCTGTGTAGCCCTGGCTGTCCTGGAACTCACTCTGTAGACCAGGCTGGTCTCGAACTCAGAAATCCGCCTGCCTCTGCCTCCCGCGTGCTGGGATTAAAGGCGTGCGCCACCACTGCCCGGCGAGGGGCTGATTCTTAAGCCACCCTGAAAGAAGGTGGTACTGAGGATGACAGTACTGGTTGGTTTTGTCAACCTAACACAAAACTAGGCATATTTGGAAAAGGGAACCACAATTGAGAAAATGGCTCTGTAAGATTGGCCTGTGGGATAATTTCTTTATTAGTCATAGATGTGGGAGGATCTGAGCTCTTGTGGGTGGTTCACTCCAGGCCTGGTGGTCCTGGGTTCTGTAAGAAAGCGGGTTGAGCAAGCCACGAAGAGCAAGCCAGTAAGCAAGACTCCTCCATGGCCTCTGCCTCAGCTCCTGCCTCTGTATTCCTGCCCTGTTTGAGTTCCTGGCTTTGGCTTGTCTTTGGCCAAACTAATTTTTTCGTTGAAATAGTGGAGTTTGTGGTCATATGCTTCATCACGGGATCCTGTATTGTTTACAGACACTGTTTTAATCGTCTCCCCAGAGCTGCTTATTTCTCAGAGGAAGAAACACGACCATTGAGCCATGGGCCAGGTTTTTACTTCATACATGTTGGGTTTTGTTTTAGCACAGGAAATATTGGGGTATATCCTTCTGATTGCCTGTTTAAAGTCACAAAGTCCTGAAGCAAGGGCTGTGTGTGTGTGTGTGTGTGTGTGTGTGTGTGTGTCCGTCCGTCCATCCGTCCATCTAGCAGGAGGCAGATTAGCCTACAGCCAGTAAACTAGAATGAGACTAAAGGAGGAAGCCATAAGACCAACTACTCTGTAAAAGGAGATGCCTTCAAATTGCTTCCAAGACCACAAAAACTGCTTAAGCCTATACTATGAGTGAATGATACTTGGTTATTTACTGCATTGCAAATTGTTATTGGTTTGGGCGAGGGGTGGGCTTGTGAAGAGAGTACAGAGATAGTGCCACAGAGAAAGTTTTGCATGAATCAGAACAGTTATAAATTTAAAGAAGGTGGCACTGGGTGACAGAAGAGCCACAGTTTGCTGGTGAGTTTGAAGACTGGAGTCCTCTGCTAGAGGCTCCTCAGAGCCCCGTTCTCGATTGTCAGGAATGTTCTTGGTGATGACCAGTTTTGGCTCCTGCCTACAAATCCAGAAGCTGGAGAGGAGGAATTTCCTTTGACGCTCTCTGCGGACCACCTCACGTCCACTACTGTGCACTCCCTGGCTCCTCTTCGCAAGAGCAGTTCATTGGCTAGGCTGTCTCCTGAGAGGGTAGTGTTCTCTGCATAGTAATCGGGCCCCTGCAGTTAGGATATCCCTGCCTCTTACCCCAGACTCTTTGGAATCCTGACACACAGGGCACTGGTAGAACAGAATTCAGAAGTGGGCAGCTTTCTTGAATTTTTACCAGCCTGTTCCACTTTAAGGCTTAGTGACCAGTCGCAAACAGGAAACCATGGAACCTGTATTTGAATCACCTTCAGCACGTGACAGTTTATAAGCCTCATCTACACTGGCTACTTAGCCACTGTTGCCCGCAATCTTTATTCATGTTTTGGGTTGTATAGAGCTATGGACTGAGGACGCTGCTCAGTCAGTCAGTGGGCTTGGCAAACCCTGGGTTTGAGGCACCACATTAAATTGGGCGTGGTGGCACAAAGGGGGGGGGGGTTAGAGGCAGAAATTCAAGGTCATCCTTGGCAACATAGAGACTAGCCTGGGATGTGGGGGGGCCCAGAGAGCCGCAGGAGGCAAAGAAGTTGGGAGTCTTTGTAGAAGACAATGCTGGGATAACCAGCAGGTGTCTATGTTGGTTTTTAAATTTTGTTTTGTTAAGCTTAAAAATCAACTGGATTCTGGGACCATCAGAGTTTTCAGAAGCCTGGTATTGTCATTGGTTTTCAAAGTCCCAGAACTTAGAATCCATGGACTTTTAATTGTTAAGTTCTGTGTTTTGTATCTGACAGGGTGTATGGAGATGAGGGCATGCCTGTCTTTAGTTGAATCCCTACCTGGTGCTGTCTGCTTGCCTCCTTGGCGCCCTTGTGCAAAGGTTATACATCATGAAATTGGGATTGCACAATGCACGTTTCTAACTAGATACGTCTCTTACCAGATGCTTGGCTGATTGTAAGTTCTATTCAGTTTGTAAAGTACACGGATGTTAGTCTATTTTTCCATTATCTGACAGTAGTGGTATATAAGTCACACCCTCCCTTTAGGGGCTCATGGATTAAATATATAATGCTTCACCTTAGAAGCTAATTAGAAATACCTACTGATGCTTACCATCTGTCAGGTTCTAAGTGCAAGGATTCTATTAGAGAAGAAAAAGTACACACACACACACACACACACTCACCTGAGGTCAGGAATCACATGTTCTGTAGCAGCAGATAGAAGTTCAAAGAGTTTCTGTGTTGTTTGCATCAGCAGGAAACCCTCTCGGTCTATGTAAGACCCATTCAGATTTCTCTGTAATCTCAGTACTCCAGTGACTGAGGCAGGGGGATGTCAAAGATTCCAGGCCATCTCATACTACATGGTGAGTTTCCATTTCAGCAAGGGCCAACAGGGTAAGGTCCTGCCTCAAAACCGGGTGGATGGAGCTACATACCTAGTTTCTGTCCCACAGAAAGCTGGTGTTTGGGTGAACTAAATGGCATGTTATGGTTTAAAAATCATTGAGAATTGGCTCTCACAACTAGTCCCTGACCTTCAAGTAGTTCTGACTAAAGAGCTAATTTCTGTCGGGGGGGGGGGGTCTTCTTTTCCATGTTTCCAAAGGGAAATAAAATAGAACATGGACCAGGGTACAGTCGTGGATGCCGCAGGTCCATCAAAACAAAAATCCAGAAGCAAAAATACTCTCATAGAAATGGGCATTGGCCTACAAGCTAGCCAGCACATTGTGTGTGGAGGCAGAAAACAGTTTACAGACCTCTGCATTCTCCAGTAGCCTTAGCATTTCTAATAGTAAACTCTTTCTGAAGAGAAATAGGATCAATTCCCCTCCCCTCATCTGTTGTTTGAGCAGTTTATATGCAGCAGTATAGATCATGGCTGTTTGTTAAACCTGGGGTAGCCATGGTTGGAGAGATGGCTCAGCCCTTGAGAGCATTGCACTTGTAGAGGACCCAGGTTCGGTTCCCAGCACCCACATGGTGACGCACAACCAGCTGTAATCCAGTGCCTCCTTCTGACCTTTGTGGGCCCTAGGGATGCCCGTGGTGCACATACATACATATAGATAAAACACTCATACATAGAAAATAAAATCTAAAACAACAGAAGGCTGAGGTATGCTGCCAGCTCCCAGGGTGTGCCAGCTAGACTTCAGAATATCTTTGGTTTGTTTCATCTTAATCCAAATGGACAGCTACGTGATGCAGAAGAGGTTGCTGGAGATTAGTTCTTAACTGTCTTTAAGATCAGCTTGTGGTCGTCTACCTTCTATAGAGCTCTGCTTTGATAACTGTAAGCTGAGCAAATGGATTATCGCTAAGCCTTGCTATTCTTAGCCTTACCCCACCCCCAAATGAATGGCGAATCCCCAAAACACTTCTAAAAGACTTTGTTTTGTTTCATTGCCAACTTAGAGACTAACAAGCTCTCAGAAGTTCTAGGAGATGGCAAGGGGTACCGATGGTTTTGGTGGCTTCTGGAGTACTGTCCACCACGGATGGAGAGAAACCAAGGACTGATGAGTCCTAGTCCAGTCTTAGCTGTTTTTGAGGCTGAGCGTTTTTGGATCTGATTCCAAAGTACTGATTGCTCTAGCTGTGGCTTCTCGAGGTGTGCGTGAGCACGCAGCTTGGCGACTGCAGGTGGTGTCAGAAGGGAGGTGACCAGGCTGATACCAGATAGGCACCAGGTAGCCCTGTGGATCTCCTGCACA
This sequence comes from Uromys caudimaculatus, assembly GCA_028551405.1. Lineage (NCBI taxonomy): Eukaryota > Metazoa > Chordata > Mammalia > Rodentia > Muridae > Uromys > Uromys caudimaculatus. The sequence goes on from CM052720.1 coordinate 7,845,089, forward strand.
AGGGCAGCTACATGGCCACCAGTGGCCTCCCTTACCCTGGAATGCAGTTTGATCTTTGAATTTTACTGCTTGCTGCTTCATATCCTGCATGCTTCACTCGTGGGCATGCTGTCTCTAGTCCCACAGCTGTAACTTTTGGCTCACTAACACGCATGAATGCGCTCCTAGCATGACAAACCTAGGGACTATTAAGGGGATGTCAGTGTCCGCACAGGGCTCTTTCTTGGGTAGGTCAGAGTCCTTTCATTGAATTTAGGAGATTAAAGACTAACTCATCCCCCCCCCCCTCTTCTAAAAGGAAGTTGAGAAACTTCCTAGCTTCCTTGATTGATGAGTTTATTGCAGGCTTGTTTGTACATATTTACTTAGCAGCAGTGAGACTTTCTGCTCTTTTTGTGTGTACTTCCCTTAGAGAGACAATACTGGGTATTTTAAATGAATTGCTTTGGTAGGGCAAGGATTAGATGAATTTGTAATGTATTGGTTCCTCTATTGGAAAAATAGTAATCTTAGCTGTCAGCTTATTTATATATAACACAAGCATGCACACATGGAATTTTACAAAGGGGTGAATCTAAGAGACCTATTAAGTGGCTCTCCTCCTAACAGCTATCCAGTCCGGGAATTCATCATGAATCGCCAGGGAAACCTGCCACACAAGAGGCTTAGTAGAATCAGAAGTGTCCTTGACATCAATGAGTCATGAGACTGGTCCTCTCAGCCTAAGGGGTTGAGCCTCCTCACCTTTGTGCTGGGAGTCGGAGGGGAAGAATGGGGTCTGTGTCTGTGTGTGTGGTGTTTTGTTTTTAAAGAAAGGATACATTCTCTGGCTTTGCAAGTAGGTATCAGTTGCAGGGAATCTTCTGAAGCCTGGAGCTTAAAGAGCTGGGGCAGCAGTCCCCAAATGTGTGGCGTGCTTGTATATGTCACTGCCCCTCCCTGCCCCGTCTCATGTAAAGGTTAAAGGTGTTTCCTTAACGAGCTGGCTGCTTCTGAGGCATTTGGATAGTACTATAATGAAATAAAACTGCTTTTCTTTTTTAATGAGAGCAATATGTCTGGAAGTCTACCAGTGTCAAAATTTTTAACCAGATTTACTGTTATAATTTGAAAACAACTAAGTCAAGGATACAACTTGAGTTTTGTTTTGTTTTTGTTATTTTTGTTTTCTGAGACAAGGTTCCCTATGTAGCCCTGGCTATCCTTGAGCTCCCTCTGTAGACCAGGCTAGCCTCCTACTCATAGAGATCCACCTGCCTCTGCCTTCCAAGTGCTGTGACTAAAGGCGTGTGCTAGCACTCGGGTTACAATTTGAGTTCTGAAAAGTATGAAGTGGAGTAGCTAAGGTTACAGTTAGGATATAAACATAGCAAACATTTCTCGCTGACTGGCTGTTTGCCGTCAGTGCCCTCCTGCTGCCCTGAGTCTGGCAGCTGCTGAGCTGCAGTGTGCCTTTCTAGAATTTCACACAAATGGAATCCTCCATGTCGCTGTCTGTGGGAACAGTTTTCACTCAGCGTAGAGCGTTTGAGATTCGCCCATGCCTTTTATCCGTAGATGATTCTTAATGGCTAAGAAGTATGCCCTCTTGGGATATTCTATTCTATAACTGACCAGTGTGCTCTGTCCATTCATCAGCAGACGGGCACTGGACTAGGGTGGGGCTTCTTATCGCTAGGAGTAGGTTCCCACGAACTCTTCCGGATATGTGTTCATTTTGGGGGGCTACATCTCTGCCTGTAAGGTCGTTGAGCCGTAGATAGAGCATGCGCTCTTGAGATACTACCAGCCTCTTTTCTGCCCACAATGCAGACTGTGCCCCGTGGTCTTCCCACATTTTCCGTCCCCCGCGCAGTCCACTGTTGAGTGCAGTGGTTGGGATGGCAGACATGCTGCAGATTTGAGTCTGCATTGCTTAATATCTGTTACAGTTAAGTATCTTTAAACTCGTTTGTTTATTGTGTGTGCATATATGGAAGTCTGAGGACAGTTCGTGGGAATGAGTTCTCTCCTCCTGTGTGTTTCCAGAGGAAAAGCCGGGGCCATTAGCCGTGGCAGCAAGCACCTTTATCCACTGAGCCATCTCTCTGGCCCGCTAACTAGATTCTTATTTGTAATTTCTGTGTCTTCTTAAGAAGGCTCTATTGAAGTCTTTTACCTTGTTGTTTGTTGTTTCCTCATGGCTCTCTCCCAGGCTGGCACTGAACTTGATCCCTTTTGGTCTCAGCCTTCCAATTGCTCGGCTTATGTAAACCTAAAGCCTTTTAAACATGGTTTGGATTCACATGGTTTTAGTTACTAGGAATTCATTATTCCTGATTTTGAACACAAATCACTTTCGTCAGAAGTAAGTTTTTGTCCTGTTGGTCTGAAGATTTGTTTTGTTGTTACTGTATTGGATTTTGAAGTAGGCTCTCGAGTAACCCAGGTATCCAGAGAATAGCCTTGAACTCCTGATTCTCCCGCCTCCATCCCCAAGTGCTGGGCTTTGAGGCGCATACATCACGCCTGGCTCCCTGGTTCACTTTTAAAAGGACTCTTCGAAGAACAAATTGTAGGTTCTGTCCAGATTTGCTTTGCTGTTCTGTTTTAGATATGTTGGGCTACTCTATGGTCATAGCCTCCTTTTTTCAAGTACTTTTAGCTCTTAAATGTCTGTTGTTCTATTTGGAGCTAATTTTAATATCTAAATCAGTAATTTACTTATCAAGTAAATTTCTTTGTTTTTTATATATTTAGAGTGTAATTCTCAACATTTTTTTTTGTAAAGATATATCGAAAGATTTATACTTTTTGTTTGTTTTGTGTGCGGTTGTGTGGATGTAGGTCTGGGTACAGCGTTTGTGCGCCACAGCGTGCGTGTGTAACTTTCGGAAGCTCGTTCATCCTGGGGACTGGAACTTGGGTTGCCAAGCTTAGCAGCAGTGCTGTTACCCGCTGAATCATCTCACTGGCCCAGAACTTCTTTTATATTTTCATGCTGTTGTACATACTATTTGAAATTGTCATTTCCAGTCATCTAGCCCTTCGTGCCATGTGTTTAATTGGTACAGTGCTGCTGTTTACTTAGTTTCTTTCTTTCTTTTTTTTTCTTTTTTCTTTTTTTTTTTTTTTTTTTTTGAATTTTGATAGTTCTCATTTTTAAAGGGATTATTCTGTATCCTCTGTTATCAAATTTATAGGCATAGAGAACCTGGCGTGGTAGCGCACACCCTTGCTCTCAGCTCTAGGGAGACAGAAGCAGGTGGATCTCTGAGGGCAATGCCAGCCTGGTCAACAGAGTGAGTAGAGAAAGAGAACACTGGGATTGGCTTGGGCTTTTGGACCTCTAAAGCCCACCTCCAGTGACACACTTCCTTCAACGGGGCCACGCCTCCTATGAGAGCCTGTGGGGACCATTACTAACAATTTCTTCTTTGATCCATGAACTTCCTCAGAAGTGAATTATTTAACTTCTGTTGGGAGGGTTTTCCAGATGCTTTCATTTTTTGTTTTCTAGCTTTCGTGTTGTTAAAGAACTTCTCTGCGCCAGGTGGTAGTGGCACACACCTTTGGTGGATCTCTGAGTTCCAGGCCAGCCTGGTCTACACAGTGAGTTCCAGGACAGCCAGGGCCTCACAGTCTGGTTTTGTCTCCAAAAACCAAACAAATAAAAAGTAAAAGAACCTATCTGTTTGCCATTTCAGTATTTGTAAGTTTACAGAGGTTGGCTTCATGGCTTAGGACATGGTCTGTCGTGTTGAATGTTTGGTCAGGTTCCTTTCTGAGTAGATGATCAACAACTGCAAGCGCTGGTGCTCTACCTCCGTTTGTGTCTCTGAACTCAGCGTGGGTGATGCCCGAGTCCACTTATTTTCCCTGGTGCTGTTTATCCCACTGGCAGCTCTGCCGTGTTCAGAGATGCGCTTTCATACACCGTGTCATCCTGAGACTGCAGTGTGTCTGGGCCTCTCCATCTTCCCATCCTGTCTGTCTGCTCCTTTCCTGCTTTCTTTCACGTTAGTCCATGCTGTCTGCCCCAAACCGCAGCTTCAGATACAGATCCTTTTTCATGGTTATTCCAGGCCTTGCACGGCTTTCACTGACGCTGGTCAGTCTCCAGGTGATGGAATGTGAGGTCCTTGAGAGCTGCGGGTGCCCGTCTCTCCCTTTTTCTACCCTAGGGTTATAATCTGTCTCTGTATTATTTTTGCTTTTAATAGTCATTATATATATCTTCAAAAGATTAAGAATGAGAAGTTTTACTACCCATGTATTGAGTGTTTCCAGCTCTCCATTCCTTTGTTTAAATTTCGTGTTGTATTATTTTCTGTCTACTTGATAAGTTTTTTTCTTTTGTCTCTTTGAGACAGGGTCTCCTATAACCCAGGCTGGTCTCACGTGCCATGTGGTCAGGTCTGACAGTCATCCTACTGATCCTCCTGCCTCCACCTGCAGAGTGTTAGGATTAAAGCCATGACCCACCAGCCCGGCACTGAACTCTCAGTGTCATTTGTCTGAAAGAGTGCTTTGTTGAGACAGGGCCTTGCTTTATAGCCCAGGCTGGCCTCAGGCCCACTGTGGTCCTACCTGCTGTGTCCCTGAGCCTGGGACTTACATGTGTAGTTAGTGTCATCTTTGAAAGACCTTGTGCTTCGTTTGCATAGAAGTCTGGTTGGTTTGATGGCTTTAGGGAAGTGCTTCTGATGGCTTTTGACTTACACAGTCTTTGCTAGGTTTTAGTTGTTTGTTTTTGCTGTTGTTGTTGTTGTTGTAATTATTATTATTATTATTATCTGTAACTTTTCTTATATTTGTTTTATTTGGGAGTTACTGAAGTCCTGGATCTGAATGTGAATAGTTTTAGCAAAAATTTTAAAATTTAGTCGTCTTTTAAGATCCATTTTGGGCCCTGTAATAACAGCTCAGCAGTTTATGTCGCTCTTGCAGAGAGAGACCTGGGTCCGGTTCCCAGCACCCCATGACGGTTAGTTCCAGAGAGATCCCATGGCATATTCTGATACCTACGAGTACCAGGCATCCACTTAGTGCACAGGCATACATACATAGAGGCAACTACTCACGCACATAAATGAATTTCTAAAAGTATTTTTTAAAATCCATCTTATCAGTTGGAGGACATTTGCACTGTTTCCATGGTTTGACTATTACTAATATTACTAGAACATTGCTGTTAAGGATATTTGCTACAACGTTATGTATATGTGTACATGGTTTGGAGCCTATGACTCAAGGTGGAGTTGCTGGTTGACATGAGAACACTCTGGGTCCTTCTTGCTTCATTTGTTACATATTATGTTTTTCTGTTTTAGGAATCAGGCCCTATGTTGCCTGTTGTACAATGTAGAAACAGTTTCTGAATTCTCCCCTCACTCTCTATTCTTGATAGGGCAGAATCCATTCTAAGTCAATGTTAAATTCTGCTATGATATTGGTTCTGTACAGCAGGACGCATTACAAGAGGAGGAGGAAGCCAGCCGTGTGCCTGGCACGTGAGCGGGGCAGTCTGCCTGTGTGTGCCATCGCATTGGTTTGCTTCTCATGAAGGGTATTTGAGACATGAAGAAGCAACACCTGAGTTTGCAGTATTGATTAATTGCTCCCCAGTTGTTTAGTCATCTAAGAAATGTTTATTAAACACCCCTGAGTGCTTTGTGTCCTGGGAGACAGCTCTCCTCTCTGTCGGTGCTTCTTAGCAGTTGGGATATGACAAACACAAACTGGTTACAAAGCTGGATTCTTAGATTCTTGTCTCGGGGCCCCACACTCAGAAGGTAGAGGACAGAGTAGGCTGGTCTCCTTTCCCTTCAGTGGCCATCTGATTGATTTGTGTTCCAGGGCAACAGAACTTGCAGTCCACATTACAATCTGAGGCTAGTCTTTGTACGTAAGTGTGCCGTGGTATGCCGATATGCACCCCAAAGGAGTTGCTTCTCTCCTGCCACGAGAGTCCTGACGGTTGAACTTGGCTCCGTGTGCTCCACAACAAGCACCCGCACCCGACGAGCCATCTCACCAGTCCAGTCTTTTTTTTTTTTTTTTTTTTAATTACTAAAAATAATTAATGGGCAGAAACATACTTGCCCCACTTTTGAGACAAATCTTCCTGTAGTCTGTTGCAGTAGGAAGCTAATTCCCCTGATTAAGAATGAAGAGCTAGACCTACATAAGCATCTGCTGTCGTGCTGTATCTGAAGTCAGGAGGGTGTGATTAGTCGTCCATGAGAGTTTTAATTTGCCGTGTCTCGCTCTAAAATGTCCCTTAAGCTTGGTTGTAAAGCCCGGCACATAAGTCTTCTGTGTATGCCAAGCTCAGACACTGGCACCACCCTCCCCGGGCTTCCTAAACTTGCCTGGGATCTTTCAGACTAGATTTACAGGGTAAGGCTAGCTCGCCTGGAGTCAAAGGGTGCCTCCATGAACGAGTCTTTCTTTGTGCTAGCGAGGAGTGTGTTTTGTTCTGCAAACCATATGTTCACAGAGACCTCTGTTAGACCTTTAGGCTAATAAAGCCCATGATTATAATTTCTGGGTGAGAAAAACAGGCCATTTCTTGAATTGAGGAACTCAAAAATATACTGGGCCACTGACTGACCGCCATTGACTGACCCTTGCCTTGGAGGCCTTGAGACGGTTTCACGCCTCGTCTTGATTTGTTTTATGTCTGGCCTATTTGTCCCTAACATTTTCATAGTATGTGGCAGTGGGTGTCATCTTAAACTTTTCCTTAGACAGGAAGATTTCTTCAGAGGGAAAATGTGTTGGTAATGGCGTCATTTATTTTGTGTGGGATACAAAGGTTTTCCCTAAAAGCTGAAGTTACCTGCTTTGTGCAGGGCCCTTTTGTGTGCTTTCCCCTACGGCTCCTGGGCATGAAGACCTCTGTGAGAGTGTGCTGCTTTCTCTGATGGAGCTGGGGTTGTCTGTGGCCACGCTAGCTTTCGACACTGAGGGTGAGAACGGCAAGGTGTTAAAAGAACTAATAATTTGTTTATAGTAATAACGGCTTGTTCCTCAGCCAATAGCAGCTGCCATGGGCAGCTTATTGCTTAAAGACTTCACGTTGTAATTTTTAATCTGGGGTGGGAGTAAGGAGAACCACAGTGTTGCAGACGTTTTTACTTGACCCAATAGTTATTTGATACAGGCCTAATGGATACTCTCATTGTGTGGTGTTTAGTTCTCACCCTCAGGACTCTGCCTACAGCCTTGAAATGTATTTCTTGGCTTTTCAAAAGAATGACAAGCAAGAAGATTAAAATGCCTATTAAAATGTTTTATTCATATTTTCACTTCTAAAAGGAATGTTGAGGATAAACCAATGTTTTCATTGTTAAGGTTGGATAATTTTGTTTGGATAGAGAATCTATGTTCTTGTGAAATTGGGTTTATGAAATTGGCTTGGAAAAAATAGAGTATATAATTGGGTACATCCTGTCCTGCTTAATCACCAAACTGGTGTAATGGCCATTAGCACATGGGAAGCCGGGCTGGTGTGCCTGGCTCTGCCTGAAAACCCAGGAGTTCCCGCCAGGGCGAGTGGTGAGTTTGCCTTGCTGGCTGCTTGCTGTTTTGAGTCACAAAGGCGTCAGATGTCATCAGGTCAGGTCAAGGACTTCCTTGGTCATTCTTAAGGCCATGGCAGAAGGCACAGTTCAACATAACGATTCACAAGGCAGCATCCAGAAGAAGTTTATCATGCCTACAGTACAGACTGTACATCAGCTACTGCAGTGGGGAAAATCTAGGAGGGAACCTTGACTTCACTGCTCAGTTTTCTTCAGCTCAGCACATGCCTCTTACAAGTAAATGGCAGAATAACACGCTGGGGACAATCAAACCCAAACCTAGGGCCAAGGTCTGAGTTCATGTGGGCCTGACCTCATCCCCCTCCCCCAAACCGGGTCTCACTGTGCAGCTCTGGCTGTCCAAGAACTCACTCTGTACACCAGGCTGGCCTCTGCGCTCTGTTGTCAATCCCAGTCTTTAGTTTTGATTTGAGGTCCAGCCTCACACGGGTCTCAGTCCTTTGCACTGTGTCGGCTTTGGTGTCTCTTATGTAATGTTGCCCGGTAGCCATTGGCATGGAATTAAAGTGTCACTTATCAGCTTGCGACCTTGGACAAGTCAGTCTCTTTGGCACCCCCCCCCCCTTTAAATGGCATGGAGATAGAGCTATCTCCCTATATTAGAAGGTTAATGGTTGGATTAAAAGATGATTGTGGTTGTAAAGTTGGTGGCATAAAGCCTGGGGAATTATAACCTCCCATAACCCTCAGCTGCTGGTATTAGGTGATGACAAGAGTGTACTGGGTGGGTAATTAGCTTTTTCTCTTCCCACTTGCTTGTCAACAACTAGAGGGCAGGAGTGTCTTGGCCTTCTGTGTATCAATTAGATCTTTTTAGATATGATGCAGAGTCCTCACAAAGCTGCCAACAGAGTCACTCCCCCCCAGGACGTACTGCAAACTTGCTCTGACCACACCTTAGCCTTTCTGTGTGGGGCACCAGGCTGCTTGGCCCCATGCTCTAAGGACCTTCCTTGGCAGAAGTACTGGGATTCTCGGCTCGTTTCTGAGGTGCAGTTTGACCCTTTGGCTTCAGTCCTTTGGTGGGTTTGGCATTTCTGAGACCCTGTTAGCTGTGGAGTGTCAAGTCTCTGGTCTGATTCAGGCAGGCCTTGGATTCCTCTCTCCTTCCCCATGAATACGGACAGAGGCAGCATCAGATCTGAATGGGATCTGCCATGGCTTTCTGCAAGAGAGGTTCTCCATTTTTTTTCCACCATAGCCCTACCCCGGATGGCAAGCCTCTCAGTTTACTCGTGTTCTTGAAGCCTGTTGTTTTTGGAGCACAGCTAAATTCACACCGAAGACTTACTGGTTAGAACTATAAGCCTACGCTGTCAGAATACGGACTCTTTTGTTCTATTTATTGTTTTCTCATATATTACGTCCAAACTGCGGTTTCCCTCCCCTCCTTCCCCCCAGTCTCTCCCCTTCACCTCCCCTTTCCCGTGGATCTGCTCCCCCTCCCCCTCCCTTCAGAAAAGAGCAGGCCTCTCAGGGACATCAACCAAATACAGCACCACAAGCTCCAATAAGACCAGGCAGACACTCTCACATCAAGGTTGGACGAGGCAGCCCCAGTGGGATGAAAGGGGCAGAATTCAGTGGAATCATAAGCCAGTGACTCTCGGGGCAGGTGGTGGTGGTGGTGGTGGTGGTGGTGGTGGTGGTGGTGGTGGTGGTGGTGGTGGTGGTGGTGGTGGTGGTGGTGGTGGTGGGTGTGGTGGTGGTGGGTGTGGTGGTGGTGGGTGTGGTGGTGGTGGTGGTGGCGGCGGCTGCAGTTTGTCCCCAGGGGGCATTGGACACTTTGGCAGCCACACTAACGAGCAGGAAGAGGTGATGGCACTGAAGTGCAGTGTGTAGCATCCATGGTTCTGCTATGCACAGGACAGTTTGACGTCAGTTACCCCGCACAGCAAGTTCCATACCAGCCAAGGTTTCATGATGAGATTCTGTCTCAAAAATAAGTGTCAGCAACCCAGAGACTGAGGAACTTCTACTGCAGGTGCTGCAGGTACGGCCAGATCACAGTGGGAGACGTTTATAACCCCTCACTGGCCCTTCAGTGTTTACAGGCTGCGGTGAAAAGAGGTCTCCAGAGTTTAAGCCTCGGGCTCCATGCAGGCCTATCTCTGCAACATACTGAGGGCCTGAAGACTGAGTACTGAGGGTTCAGGAATAAATCACCTGCTCCATGTTAGGGGCAGAAGGAGGCGAGGCCTTGTAAGTACCACGTGTCTGTTGGAGAGCCAGCTGTACTCACCCTCCGTGGTTTCCCTGGGAAATCAGGGAAGAAGCTCGTCCCTACCCTAGAGAATCATGTGAGTTTGCTTGAGTTGAGTTTTAACCCCACTATTTTGCTCCCCCTCCCTCTTTCTTAACATCTCTGCTTCTTTTGATTTTATATTATTTTCTTGTTCTCCCTGCCTTCCTCACTCCCCACCTGCTCCCCCCACACCAAGGCATGCTTCCTGGTCCGCCCTCCTGTTGCTGAGAGAATCTTACACAGTCACTTGTCAGGGGTCCCATGTGGATCTGTGTGCTTTCTCTGAATAGGGGTGGCAACAGCGGTAGGCACAGGTTACATTTCTCATATTGCCTGATGTCTGTGAGTGCGGGTCACCTGCGAGCTGGTGTTTGTCACCTCAGGGGCACCTGTGAGCTGATGTCTGTCGGCTCAGGGACACCTGTGAGCTGATGTCTGTGAGCATTGGGACACCTGTGAGCTGTCGCTCTCATTTGGGCATTCTTTAGAAGATTGAACATAAGATCCTTTTAACAAGATTGGAAGTATTTCCCTCCTTGAGTGGCAGTTGAGTCAGCAGGAGGGAGGAGAAGGCACAGAAAGCAGGCTGAGTTGGGGGGGGGGGGTGTAGTGTGTCTACCCCAGTTCTGTGGCTGTCTTGGATATCCTGGAGGGCTGGAGCATGCTCAGAACCCTACCAGAATGTGTTTCACTATTTTGTGTGAGTCCATGCACGCATGCATGCGTGTGTGTGTGTGTGTGCGCATGCTGACAGAGGTCAGAAGACAATTTGACAGTTGTTTCTTTCCAGCCCTGTGGGTCCCAGGGATCTGTTTGTCAGTCTGTCAGCCAGTGCCTTTACCCAGTGAGCTAGCTAGCTAGCTAGCACCAGAATCTGATTCTAGCATCTGAGGTTGGGAAAGGCTCTGAGAGAAGTCCCAGACCAGCTCTTGGGACGTGGCAGGGCAGACAGAAGAGCCCCACGTGGTTTTGGAGCCGTCTCTGGTTAAGTACGAGCTAGCCTCCTTTCTTGATTTCTGGGTCAGTGGTGACTGAGTAGGAGTTACAGGATGTTTCTTGGTTTCCCACCTTCTCCATCTGCCCCCACATTGTCCCAGGCTTAAGACTGACAGGCCCTGGCATGGCTCCCCTGGGGTCATCGACTTGGCTCCTTCAGCATTGGAAAAGTTTGCTTTTTCCCTGCAGTGGGCTTTGCCACACTTTCTGTTCTTAGGCATTTGTTTTTGTGGTGCTTCTACTTTACTGAAATCACACTCTTCCCTTCAGGGAGACAAACAAAACAAAACAAAACAAAACATGCCCATGATCTTTGTGGGAAATGACGTTAAACTTGTATCAGAGTCCAGGCCATGTATGTCTGTTCCCCTAAGGAGTGAATAATCACAGCTACTGGGTGGATGGGGGCTGAGATTCTGGCATCTGGGTTATATTCAGACTGATGTGATCTTCATAATGTCGTGTAAGCATTGGCAGTCTGTGTCCCCCATGAGCCCCGCAGGGATATTCCATGCTCCCTGTGAAGCTAGCAGGGGAATGCCGTTCTCCAAGAACCCAGTGATGGAGAGCCATGTTCTCCACGGATCTGCTAATGTTCTGAGGATGCTTTCGGGGAGAGGTTATTATTTCACTGACTTGGTGAGTAACGGCCAAGTTTGTAGCCCCCAAGTCATGGAAAGCAAGCCAGTAAGCAGCACCCCTTCACAGCCTCTGCGTCGGCTCCGGCCTCCAGGTTCCTGCCCTGACTTCCTTCTGTGATGAACAGTGATGTGGAAGTGTGGGCCACATGAGCCCTTTCCTGTCCGAGCTGCTTTGAGCCCTGTGTTCATCACAGCCACAGTCACCCTGTCTAGGACAGGGCCTTTAGGTGGAGAAGATGGATGAGCTTCATGGGGGGACTTAGGTCTGCACATCACCCTGTATTTCTAGACCCTAACAAAAAGCCTGGACTCCAGAGGACACTCAGATATTTGTCATGTGACAGGAGAGGGACCTGCAGGTGAGAGTGAGCGGTGGAAGGCAGAAGGGCCGAAGAACCCGACTCTGAGAAGGTAGACAGTCCAGGAGAGTCACCAGGAGTTTGTTCCTTATTTTGCAGGGCAGGGGTGGTTGCGATGGTCATGTATGTATTCTGGCACGCCAGTGCTTCACAGGTGATTCCTGGGGCCAGAGCCGGGAGGCCTTCTAGCTTGGGGACACCGGTCAGGGGAGGGAGTAAGGTGTCTTAGGCGCATTGCTTTGAGTGCTGTCTGCTGGTTTGGAAATGAAGAGCAAAGGATCCGGAACTTCTGGTAGACTGTTAACAGTCTGAGTCTGTCTTCACACACCCACACTGGCATGCCCACACTGGTCATCGTTTTCTTGTGTCTCTGCCATGGGATAAGCTGGTGGACCGGGCGGAAGAAGCAAGGACAGACACTGGGTAGGTCATGGATGTCAGGTCAATAGAGATTTGGGGGAGGGACTAAGAACAGATAGTGTCTGCCATTGAGTTTGGCCACACCCCTCCTTCAAGTCCAGTTGCTGCATTCAGGACCTGAGGTGAAGCACTTCAAGCAGACAACCCACACTGCGGCCAGGGAGGAAGGGGCAGCACTGCCTAGGGGTGGTGGGAAGGCTATCTCTTCCGCTCCCTCCATAGCATTGCCAGTATTTGAGCCTTGGGTTCCAGCGCCCATGTGACACCTGCTGGCCTGTGGACAGGGAGGCTCTTCTGCTTCAGGTCGGGTGGTGGTGAAGAGTTGGGGTTCAGAGTACAGTGCAAGCTGGGTGCCCTTTACCAGGACCTTGAACATGTCCTGTAACTCACTGTCTGCCTCCTTTCTCTCACTGGTAAAGTCCGAATGAAGGATTGAGGGGAGGCCGTGCCAGTTTTGGGGGATTTCTTGGTTTCTCGTGTAGCTGTCATAGGCAGGTAGGCAGCGTTGTGCTTCATTGGATTCATAAGTCAGGGACGATAAGAGAAGCAAACACTGTCTTTTCGGAAGGGTTGGAAGGAAGCGGAAGCCGACTTAGGTAATATTCTTTCAGAGCAGAGCTTCTCTTTTCGGATTATTGCTTCATAATCCTTAAATACCCTTCTTTCTGGCAGGAGGCATTACACGAGTGAGGTGCTCACTTTTTAATGGAGTTTGCTCCGCTTCTTTCTTTCCTTCACGATTAAAGTAGCATTTGTCTTTCAGTACCTCTGGTGGGAATTTAGTTCACAAACCAGTGAAGACTTTCCTACCCATAAAGCTCCGTGGGGTTTTGGATTCAGATATATCTGTTTGGCTCTATAAAGTTTTCCTCACAGGCCTTGCTGCAGCAGAAGCCCCTCTGAGACTTCTGGGAGGCCGTGTAGTCCTTCCCGGCGTACTCTAGAAGACCTCAAATTTTACCAAAACAATCAACTGTTTTATATCATCACTAAACCCTTGCTTCCTTTTTCTCTCCCCTGGCCGCCAAAATCATAGTATTCTTTCTCAAGGACTCATTACCCCAAACCACCGCTAACTTATTAGAATGTGGAAAGCAGTCTTGATTTGAGTGATTGCACTTGCTCCTACCGACTGGTTGGTCGCTTGGTTGGTTGGTGACTGTAGACTCACAAGTTTTCTATCTTTCCGAGTGCTAGAATTACAGGTAGGCACTGCCATGCCTGGCTTAGACCTTTTAGTGACATTCTTACTAAAATTATAAAGAGTGCAACTCCCTTAAAATAATTCTGGGTCTTAGTTTCTTGTCATGAGCCTTCAATAGTTTCTAAATATCTGCTTTTTTGGAAGACTGGGGGGGGGGGGGTACAGATACTCACCTCCATCCATTCTGACTGTGTAGAAAGTCAGGTTTGTTTTCTCTGTAGTCTGCAGGGGAGGAAGACACGAAGGGCACACATTGATTAGCATGAGATAGGATGGACAGCCTTAGTCTGGGACTTTTCTACTTTTGTAGTGCTTATCCTATAATCCTTTAAAGGAAACATTACCCCACCCCCAGGCGGAAGGCACAATAAGACGTGAGCAGCCATTCCCTTTATGTCGGTTCCTTGGGCTTTTAAAGAATAAAGTGGCACTTGTCTTTAAGCACCTTTAAGAGGAATTCAGACAATCACCCCGTGAAGTACCTGAAGATCCTTCCTGATCCTTTGTCCTGCAGTCTCTGATTTGCTCTTTGCAGTCTTCTTCTGCCTGTGGGGCCTGGGTCCAGATACTGTCCTTCCTGCCGGATTTCTGCAGAAGAAACAGCCCAGGGTTCTTTAAAAGTGGATCTGATGGGTCGCTGCTTACTGCCCATCTGACATGTAAAATGGTTTGTTCTTGTGGAAAATACGTAGTAGAGACAGAAAGAGTTTGATATTTTTCATTCGTTCAGTGAGCTGGCTGAATGTTGTGTCGTTGAAGAGGACTTTCTCTCTCTCTCTCTCTCTCTCTCTCTCTCTCTCTCTCTCTCTCTCTCTCTCTTTTTCTTTTTTCTTTTTTGCATCGAGCCTGTCTCCCAGGGCCAGCTCAGCTTTAGACAGGCTGTGGTCACCCAAGCTTTTTTGACAATTTCAGTCTCCTCCACTGATAAATGTGGTCAGCTTTGAAAGAGTGTGCTTACTTCACGTGTAAGTATGTTTTGAGCTCCCTTAAACCATTCACACATAATGCAGAGCTCTTGGGTCTACACTAAAAGGCTATCAAGATCTTGCCCCATGCGCTTCCACCCCCACCTCTTGTTGCTTTTCCTTTATTGCGGATTTTAAAGTAAATGTCAGTCCCCAGTTACTTCATCTGAGTTATGTACACCTTGAAAAAAATGGCTATATTTTTCAGTGGCCACGTTGTCATTGAACAACTACCCTTAGTTACTTGTTTAATGGGTATGATGTAATATCTAATGTGTAATTTTTTAAGTCAAATTTGGGTTTGAGGCCAACCTGGTCTACAGAGTGAGTTCCAGAACAGCCAGGGCTACACAGAGAAACCCTGTCTTGAAAAAACAAAACAAACAAACAAACAAACAAATAAATTTGGGCCAGGAATGGTGACATGTGCCTTTAATCCAGCACTCGGGAGGAAAATGCAAGTGGATCTCTCTGAGTTTGAGACCAGCCTGGTCTTTGGTATCCATAGTAAGTTCTAGGTCATCCAGAACTAGATAGTGAGACCCTGTCTCAAGAAATAATATAATTTGTGTTTTCAAGGCAGAGTCCCTCTATGTTGTTCTGGTTGTCCTGCAAGTCACTCAGCCGGGCTGGCCTCTAACTCATAGAGGCCAACCTTCATCTGCCTCCCAAATGCTGGGATTAAAGGCATGCGCCACTACACCTGGCCAAGAAATGCTCTAAGGTTGGTTTGTTTGTCAGTCACAATGGTTTAAAGGGATTCAAGACCATTTTTGATGCAGAAGCTGTATCTTTCCTAATCAAGAACAGCTCCCAGCTAGGCACTCTCCTCACCTCTTTGCCACACCCTTGCCAAGTTTCAGGAACCAGGTGAGCTGTCTGCAGAATGCCCCACATTCTGGATGGCTCTGTTTTCTTGCGGGGATTATGTTTCTCTCTCACCTGAATTTCCTGAAACTGGACATGAACTCTGGAAGCTTGATTACATTCAAGTTCAGCCTCTTTGAAGTAAAGTGTGTGTGTGTGTGTCCCATCGTACCACAATAGGAGAAACCTCCTTCTTAAACATAAGTAACAAACATTCCAGGGCCCCTCATGAGCTTGTAGCACTGGTGCTGAGCTTCCGGCACTACAGAGATGAATAAGCTCTGGCTTAGCTGCCTTGAGTTGCTTTTTTGGAAGTAAATCACGATGGGCAGAGGGACAGTAAATATAAGGTCAGTGGCTCACAAGTTAACTATCACAGCAGCTGCCTGAGAGGCTGGGGGGGGGGGGGGGTGTTAGGAAGGAGTTAGGAAGGAGTCGGTGCAGGAATGCCCTTTCCCAGACCTTGACATGCTGCCGCTTTCCTGCCTCTCCTAGCCCTCTGGGCATCTTCTAACCCAGGCCTGTTAGTACTCTCAGTCAGAACGGGCCCTCAGAGCTCTGTAGCTTCCCAGGACTGGGAGAGGCTACCCTTTCACATCCTCCAGCCCTGTGGCTCCCGACTGAGCTTACAGGGAGGCCAGGAATACCTGGGGGACAGGACACCCAGCACTTTTCTTTTGGAGTGATGGACTTGGGGGGGGGGTTCCACGTTTCACCAGGAATGAAGCTGGAACTTTAAAATGGCCTGTGGGTGGTTTTTTTTGTTTGTTTGTTTTTTCGAGACAGGGTTTCTCTGTGTAGCCCTGGCTGTCCTGGAACTCACTCTGTAGAACAGGCTGGCCTTGAACTCAGAAATCCGCCGGCCTCTGCTTCCCAAGTGCTGGGATTAAAGGCGTGTGCCACCTCTGCCCGGCTGTGGGTATTTTATTAAAGGGAAACACCTCTGAAAATGGGAGCATCTCTCAAGCCATTAGCTGGGAATTTGAACCTAGGAGGATATTCCTATCGAGAATGCAGCACCCGCCGAGGACAGCGTTCTGTGCTGTGTCACTGTTGAGGAAACAGAAGTAAATGAAGTAATCACACTGAATGATCCCGAGCCCAGCTTCTTAAGAAACGTATTCAAGGACAAGAGATAGGGAGAGAAGAGGAATTTGTCTGATTAGCTGACTTAAAAAAAAAAAAAGATTGTATGTTTACTAAAGACAAGATAGTATTTAAGATAAATAGAGCCTAGGAGATGCTGAGCAAACCGGGTTGTTTGTTTTTTGTTTTGTTTTTTGAAGGAAAAATCCTTTTTTTTCCCTCCAAAAACCAATGTCTACTATAAATGCTAGAACTTAGGAAGGCAGCAGACAATGTGTTCGCTGCCTGAAGGTCACATACTTGCGTCATTACAACTCTGCCCCCATTGTGCACGCAGCACAATACGCTCTTTGATACCGGGTGCCACGCTCTCATGTGGAGGACAGTCACGTGTGGCACTTTCTTTTTTCAGACATTAAGAACATGGTCCTTTCTCTGTTTCCAGTTTTAAATGGCTGTTGAGGGAGGGATTAGACAAATGAATGGCTTTTGTCTATACCTTTGTGCTTTTTTTTTTTTGCTACAGAGGAGTCAATTTGGTTGCAACCTCTTAAACGGAAAATTGAATGTCATAGATGTGGGAACCAGCTGCCCAGAGCAGACTGCAGACAGCCTTCCATCTGACTAGGCCACTCACTTTTTTATCACACAGGGATATTTTGACTAGCAGGACAGAAGTCTGTGACTTTTTTTACATACCACTGGAGTAGCTTCTACGATAGGTTGCTTCTATTGCTCTGTTTATTAACCACTTGACCTTGGGAAATATTGTCACTCCTGTGTTGGAGTTTCTTCCTCAATAAACTTAGTTAATAGTGCAGTGTGAGACATGGGGGAAATGAAATAGTAGCAGCTTGTGATGTAAGTCCATTTAGAGGCACAGGTGAGATTATGAGGATGGACGGATGATGACGGGGACTGTTCTTTCTAGGCGATGAGGGCGTTGCCCCGTGACTCAGGATTCCAGAGATAAGACTGAGCTGAGGGGTAAGGAAGTGGTGACTTCATGCGGGTCAAAGCCCTGAGAAAGGAGGAGCTGTGCCATGGACCTCAGGCAGACCTGTCTGCTCATTTCCTGAACTGTTCCCAGGGTGGGTGAGGTTAAGGACGAGGCTTTGCTTCCTTTCTGTTCTAGCTTCTTTTCGGAGAAACGACCAGCTCTAGTAGAAACTAGACTTTGAAAAGTTCCGTGCATGTGCGAGCGTGCGTGCGTGCGTGTGCGTGCGTGCGTGCGCGTGTGTGTAGGATTTGTCCCAGAGGATTGGGAGGACTGTGAGTGGGTCGGGAATGGATGTGGGAGCTGGATGTAGGCAACAGGGCAGGAGAAGAGGCTAGACAAGGAGCCCACAGGCTATTCTGACGGTCTTTACATCTTTGGCAATGTCAGAAGTTTCCATGAGAAAACAATTTTAAAAATTGAATAAATTTGTAAATTGCAAGACACTAATGATAGTGTGATATGTTTACATAAAAGTTTTAAAATATGCAAATAGTATTAATTTTTATGAATGTATATACTCAGTAAATTTTAACACTTAAACTTCAGGATGGTGGCCCACTGTAAGGAAGTTAGACATTGAGTGAACAGAGACTAGGTGGGGTGTTTCACCTGAATCTGTAATATTTTGTTTCTTTAAATATTTGAAGCAAATGTGGCAAAATACTAAGACTTATTAAAAGTTGAGAGGTGGGTACTTGGGTATGTATACTGTGTAATTAGTTTTGTTTGTTTAAAATGTATCACAACACAAGGTTAGATACAGTACTTTTTCTAGAACATGCTGACCTAGCACCTTTTAGCAGAGATTGAGCTAGGTTGTGGAGCGAGTTGGTTATAGCAACTCAAGTCTTCAGAGATAACCAGGTAAAGGGGGAGACATGTTGAAAACCTGGTTGATACCTGTTGATACCTGGTTCCCTCGGTGAGACTCTCCAGGAAGAAGAAATCTGTTTCCACTCTTGCTTGGCTGGCTGTGTTGCCTGCCAACCGTGTTGGCTTTCCTGCAGGCCCCTAAGGGCATTTACGGGGCAGCCCTCAGCTCAGTGCTCAGAAAGATTGCTTTGGCTCTGGGCTCATAGTCTGCCTCTAAACTGTGCTGGGTACCTTCTCCCCTCCCCTCTCCTCATACCGTGTCTCATTCTTTGAATGCACTTACAGGTATTGGGGGCGTCAAGCACCACCACACATGTGTCGAGCTTCATCCTGTCACACGGGGAATGCAGGCATGAGTTAGGCTCAGCTGTCTGGTTGCTAGACCTTTCCAGAGAGAAGCTTTAAAGAGGAGTTAGGGTGGGGACACACACTGCATGCTTGCCCCATAGTCTCAACCTTGCTCTGATCATAGCCCCTCCCCATGTTGAGCCAGCCTGGGGTCAGGGAGTAGAGGAGGGTACATTAAGCCTCCTAAGACCTTGTGTCTTTATTTTACTTTATTAGAAAAATAGTACTTTTTTTTTAGTTATGTGTATGTGTGTATGTATATGTGAGTGTGTGCACATGTATACACACTCACATGTAGACATTACATGTAGATATTGCATGTAAGTGAGTGCGGGTGCCTGTGGAAGCCTCAGGCAACATAATCCCCTCGGAGCTTGGTTTACCGGCAGCTGTGAGCTGCTCTGCACGGGTGCTTCCAACTGAACACAGGGTCTTTGTTATCTTGGAGTCCCTGAAAGGAGTGGACTAACCCAGCCCAGCCTTTTAGCACCGAAAGGTGAAAGGTGGGAGGTGGCCTCCTTGGTTGAATATGTAAGGGTATCTCTGGCATGTTTAAGGAGGTATCCAACCTGATGGTGCCTCTCATCGATGAAACCCAGGAAACAGAATCTACTCGGACAGGAAGCCCCTCCCCCAGCCCCATTGGGCCACACCTCAAACCATTTTCCCCCAGCCTTGTCCTCCCTGGAATGGTTTGAGAACTTACAGAGCCTAGGCAACCTGGTAGCTCCTCAGTGTCCTGGACACTTGGAGGGAGCCACTGGGTGGGAGTCACATGCTGAGGGTCACACAGGTTCTGTCACATGCCTTTGTCCTTCATTTTAGTTTATAGGTTTTTGTCTTCCCTTAGTACGGCTGCCAGCTGACATATTGTTATACCATATCACACGTATAGCCAAGCTTACTGTTTGTTCTGTTACCTATTTTTAAATTTATTTAATGCGTATGAGTGTTTGTCTGCATGTGTGTCCCTGTACCACGTGTGTGCCTGGTGTTCACCACAGGCCAGAAGAAGGCCTTAGCTCCCCTGGAACTGTCACAGATGGCTGCGAGCCACTGGGAACTGAACACAAGTCCTCTGCTAGGGCAGCCAGTGCTTGCTCTTAACCATTCCACTGAGCCCCTCCGTTACCTGTTTTTATGTCTTTTATTGTTATTTTACATTTAAGTTTGATGCATGCCCTGGGGACATGAAGCATAGCTTCTTGAGGTTCATCTGGGTGATTGGTGCAGGACACAAACGGGATAGTGAGGAGCCTGGACCAAGCACAGGGCTGGTCATGGCTGTGGTACATGCCCGTGATTCCAGCATCTAGGAGGGAGAGGCATGAGCCTGCAAGTCTAAGGCTAACCCGGAGAGCAGAAGGAGTTCTAGGCCTGCCGGAGCTGTATAATGAGACTGGAAAAAGAAAAGCCACAAAAACAAACAAACAACCCCCTAAATCTAGTTCTTGATTCTCTTCCCCAGAATAGGAGGTGAGCAAAGCTACTTAATAATCAAATGTGTGACTGGCCTCTGAACAGTATTATACATGTACACACAAAAATCACAACTTGGTGGGGTAAGCTTGTGTAGGTTTATCATGCATAATCAAGACTCCTGATGTTATGCATAGAAGTGAGATGTTGAGGCCAGCCTGGTCTACAGAGTGAGTTCCAGGACAGTCAGGGCTACACAGAGAAACCCTGTCTCAAAAAACAAAAACAAAAAACAAAAAAAAAGTGAGATTTTGCCTGGGTTTGTTCCTGCTGTCTTGCTTATATGCGCCCTGCCCCGCCCCCTTTGATCTTCCATCTTCTTCCCCTAGGCCTAATATTGTCTTCATTTTTTTCCTCACTTCAATTGATTATAATGTTAAAAATTTGTTGCGTAGCTCAGAAGTTATCAGAAAGAACATTCTGACATTTTTATGAGTGTAGTACAATGTTATTTTCTAAGTAAATATATGTTCAGTATAAAAGCAGTGGACCAGAAGATGATTATGGTTTAAATGTATGGGTTAACACACCCAGGAGACAAAAGTGGTGGAATGGTTGAGTTGGGGAGCTGGGACACAGGCCTTCCAGGTCTCAGGACCCTGCCCACATAAACGCCAGGCGTGGTGATGTCCGGCTGTAACTCGGTGTCGGGGAAGTGGACACGGGCAGGTCCCTGGAGCTCTCTGGCTAGCTCTCTAGCCTCACTGGTGTGTGCACTCTGGGCCAATAATAGGCTCCGACTTCAAAAAGAACTAGAACTCGCGCCTGAGGATGACATCCGAGCTGGCGTCCTCTGACCTCTGTGTGCGCATGCGCACACATCCGCACATACAAACGTCATTAGAAAGTCGCATGTGAGTACATTTTACCTGTTTTCCCACGCTCTGGGCTATGACAGTCTGCACATGCTTCTCTGTTCATGCTTTGCACACATCCACACGGCATCTGTGGAGTGGAGAGGCATGTGGGGTACACGGGTGGTTCAGATGTGGTCCTTCTGAGAAACCCCACAGGCCCCTGGAGGGGCTTTGGGGACCCGTGACAGAAGTCTGGGATTTGGGGTACCCTGGACCTTCAGTTCCTACTTGATTGAGCCAAAACATTTGCACTTTCTTTGTTCTGTGTTTTAAAGTCTTACTGAAGAATGAGAAAGAGATTCTGGTGCTGATTATAAAGTGTGAAAATTAGTGATATAGAGAAGAATACCCCTTGGGGCACAGGCAGGACTGTGGATCCAGTATGGAGCTGTCCAGGCCACTTAGATATGAAGGGCACTGGGAATTCTCACTCTGAAATGACAAATTTGAGCTAGGGACAGTCAAAAGATACTTGAGGCTCCTGTGTTTTAGGATTTTTATTCAGGCTGTGTCAAAAATAAATGGCTACATAAAAAGAGAGTGTGACCCACAGACTACAGCACTTACCTGGAGAACAGCAGAGGTCCCTGGGGAAGCATCATGTTGGAGTGCCTTGTCTCTTTGACTCTGTAATCGTGTGTCATGTAGACTAGAAACAAGAGGATCCAGCAGCTTCTGGCTTTTTAAAGGATGATTATTTTTAGATTAGGGGTTCAGGCCCTTCAGAGAGAGAAGAGGGCAAGCCTCTCATCCTTGAGTTTCTGCTCATCAGTCCAACGCAGAAAAACAGCAGAAAAGGGCACCACAGCCTGGCTAAGCGGCATCAGGTATGTTCAGTTCATAGACCGTCAGGAACCCGGGCAGGAATCAGTGCAGTCTGGGTGACCCCAGCTCCCACCTGAACATAATCGATCCAGGAAACCTGACCTGAAGACTGGGTCAGGACCTGCTTCTCCACAGCCTTGGTGGCTGAAGTCCAGATCCTCCGTTCACGCGTAGTGCATCTCTTCCCACCCCATCTGGGGAGGGAAGCGGGAACTCCCATTGGCTGTCATACGGCATTAGCTTTTTGGCTTTTGGAACGAGCTTTCATCTCTAGATATATAAGGTCTGCGGTAGTAATATAAAGAAAGCCAGCGTTTTGTTGGTCATAAGTGTGCTGGAATGAAATGGATGAACACTTAGCCAGGTAGGACTTTCCTGTTGGAGTCAGAGCTCAGACTCTCCCTTCGGTGAGTGGCTCAGCTGGATAACTTCAGGTGACAAGAGCAGGTCAGCCAGACCCTCTGCTTCAGACATACGTGGATTTGTTCTCCGGTTAGGCCGAACAGTCCTTTCCTCTATCCACCCTGACTCTCCACACCCCACCCAGTTACTGCGACTGCAACCTTAGGGACACTTTCCTTTATAGTGACTTGAATAGCTGAAGCGGGCAGGTTTGGGGCAATGAGTCCATCACGGTCTTAGTTGACTCCACAGCATAAAACTATGTATTTCAGGTTCTCTAAATATTACTTTAAGGTACGTGCATCAAACTCTTATCTGAAGACTCCACGGTCTCCGAGTGAACAGATAACTGGGAGAGCAACAGCAAACAGAAAAGCAACAGCAAACAGAAAACCAAGCATGCACCTGTGACCTACTTCAGAGTAGAAGCCTCTGACATGGCCACCTGCTTCCAGCTAATGGCACTGCAGGGGTCTAAAGGCTGGAGCAGCCCTGCTGCAGGATAGGAGTCAGTGCAGACCATCTCTCATTGGAGGAGACAGGCAAGTCATTCACTGAGACAACAAGAGAACTATAGCACAGTCAGGCAGGAGAATTTTTCAGGTGCCATATCTAGGATGGACGAATGTGTGGGCTAAGTTGAGATGGAAACCCTATGCTGGTTAGCCATGTGCTTCCCCACGTGGGTCCTGTGTCAGGTGTGTAGTGTATGACAGCGTGTGCTTCCCCACGTGGGTCCTGTGTCAGGTGTGTAGTGTATGACAGCCATGTGCTTCCCCACGTGGGTCCTGTGTCAGGTGTGTAGTGTTATGACCGCCGCGTGCTTCCCCACGTGGGTCCTGTGTCAGGTGTGTAGTGTTATGACCGCCGTGTGCTTCCCCACGTGGGTCCTGTGTCAGGTGTGTAGTGTATGAC
>CM052720.1:7868259-7879856 GCA_028551405.1 Uromys caudimaculatus
GGTTATATGACCTTTTTATTACCCATTAGGTACCATATTTAGGACATTTAATCAATTTGGGTTTTTGATCATTCCCAGTTTCATACTCAGTCAGTATATATTAGATTTGTCTGACTAATCGTGTGGCTCATTATAGTAGTGACTTGTGGACCTTTTCCCCCTGACCGCTTTTTGCCCTTCTATAGATCTCATTTGGCCGTAAGTTCTTCCAACAAGTTACTGTTTTGCACAGTTCCATGCTGGCACAGTTCTAGGTATTGCTACTGATATCACTGACCTAGAAACTGGACATTTCAGGGAGGAGAGCTTGTTTTAGTTAAGTTTGATTTCTTCATAGTTGATTTGAAACATTCCATCAATAACAGCCTGGACACCCTTATTAACACTATTCAAGTGCTTTTGAAAGAAACCAGTTTAGCTAATCTTATGCTCTAAATTTTAGTCAGTTGGTCCGCTTCTCCTGAGAGTCCAAGTCTCTAGACTACCACTGGGTTGGGTGAGCTTTGAGACTTCCTGTCGGCCCATTTCCTGTGCCATCTTATTCCTGTATCAGTCAGGATACTAGCGCTGCATTTTCCAGTCAGGCAGAAAGATGGTAATTGTTTCGTACATAAGGATAGCTTGCCCTACTGAATTCTGGTATCTCCTTCCCTATGACCCAGTCGCTCCCATTACAAACAGTTTGGTATGTGTACACTGGTGACTTATGCAGCCACTAAAATAGGAGTCTCTGAGTGATGACCTCAAGTGTATGTGATACGTATGTGTGATGTGTGTGGTAGAGCTACAGGTGTCCCCACAAAACAAACAGAATAGGGAACATCCAACAATCAAAATCTCTCAAGTGTTTTCTTGTAAAAGAAAAAGTATCTGTACTACGGATTCATAGATCATTCATCATATTAGGGCTTTGTGGCAAAACCTGTAACTTCGGCCACCCCAGAGGCAGAAGCAGAAACACCACAAGTTCAAGGCCAGCCTGGACAACTTAATGAGACCTTGTCTAAAAAGTAAATAAAGGACCGGAGGTGCAGATGTTTACTTAGCATGCACAAAGCCCTAGGTTCAATCCTCTGTCCTGATCAAAAACCAGAAAGACCCAAGACAAGTGGGCTGACAGGGAGAGCATTCTGAAGACTTTAAGGAGGGAGAATGCAAGAATACACAGAACTTGACGTCTAAACCCTTCATAAGTTAAGCTCTGAGAGCGGCATCTAGCTAACGCTGGTACAGTTCATTGATGTTATAGAAATTAGGCAGAACTTGTGTAATCTTATAACTTGGGGGAACATTGATTCAGATCAGCACAAAGGATATCCTTGTTGATTATAAACAAGAATTACAGGAAATCAGCAGACCCACTGTGTGCAGGGGTGAATGATAGTATTTCTTCTGCTTCTCATGATGAAGACAGACCTCCAGTGTCTCTCCCCCAGTGCAAAACTTGCAAGTGGCAGTCTTGAGAAATTAGAAATGTTCGTGTGTGGCAGTGAATAAAACTATAAATTTAACTTTGGATGGTGGTGGGGCAAGCCATAGGGAGTGTCTCTAACACTCCGTCAGCCAAGTCGTCTGTGGTCTATGAAGTCCATCCATGTTTCCACGAGCTGGTCCGTGCCTAGCCAGTGCAGTATCAGTTAATTGTTAAGTGTTGCAGCTTGCTGGGTCTTGGTCTCTGCATACATCTGCAAGAATCCAGAACACAGTGTGAATTTTGCAGGGTCTAACAAGTGAACCTGTTTCCTAGCTTTAAGACCGTAGACGCAGGGTTAAAGAGATCGATGGTTAGAAGCACTGACTGTTCTTGCAGCAGGCCTAGGTTTAGTTCCTAACTTTTAAGTGGTTCCTCACAACTGTTTGTAACTCCGGTTCCAGGGGCTCTGACACCCTCTTCTGGCCTCTGCAGGCACCAGGCATGTGTAAGCAGTGTACAGACGTAATACAGGCAAAAACACCCAGACACAGAAAATAAATACATTAATAATAAAAACAAATCTTTTAAAAAATAAAACCCTGATGCGTCCTTTCCTTCTGAATCCAAAGATAACAAGTCATAACAGTGTCCAACTTCTGAGTTTCTTTTCATGCGCACAGTGGTACACGCCTTTAAACTTCATGAGTTCAAGACTAGCCTGGTCTACATATTAGGTTCCAAGGCTACACAGTAAGACCCTGTCTCAAAACAAAACAAATCTCATTTCCCCCATTTTTTGGCAGTCTGTCTATTACCCCAGGGATCCTGCCGCACTTCAGGTTTTTCAAGGCAGAGTGTGAGTTGACTTTTAGCTCTTTCTTACAGTGCTGTTGTGTAAACAGTAAGTCCCTCATCCCCAGCCAGCTTAGCCTTCCAGATCTAATGGAAATCCAGCTGACGGAGGCCGAAGAGACTGGGTCAGCTCCATAGTTTATGGCTGTCACTCTCTTCAGACTCTTGAGATCCCTCAAAGCTAGTGCCTCCTGTCCACACGCCTAACGACTGTTGGCTGGCACGAAGCCAGGGAGCTCTTTTCTCACTTGCCTTTTGTTGCATCCCTGCCCAGGATTTCCAGATACTCCAAGTCTCTATCTTTAGTGGCCTCTCTTTCAGAACTTAGGAGGTTTTCGGGGCACCTCTAGGATTACAGCGTATCCTGCTGCTTGTACTACCAGAGGATGACAGTGGTCAGCACTTACACAATTATTCCTTAGCAAACACTTTTTGTTTATTTTAAAATTTTTTTATGAGTATTTTGAGAGAGAGAGAAAGAGAGAGAGAGAGAGAGAGAGAGAGAGAGAGAGAGAGAGAATGTGTGTGTGTGTGTGTGTGTGTGTGTGTGTGTGTGTGTGTGTGTGTGTGTGTTGCCCATAAGAAGGCCCTGGATCCCCTAGAACTGGAGTTTAAGGACCCAAGTGAGCCACGACTGTGTGTGAAGTGTGTGGGAGACAGATGAAGGCTGTCTCTTGCTTGCTCTTCCAGTGTGCCATCTTAATGTGAACAAAACCTCTAATCACCGTTACTAACACTTCAACTTTTATAATTAGGTTGTTATAAATGTAATGTATTTGCAAGAGAATATGCACAGAGAAATTCGATGCCTTTATGTCATATGCAGAAGCGTGACAGTGTGGTAAGTTCTAACCGTGGCGTTGCTAGGCCTGTCAAATAGGGCTAGGTTTCAGCGTGCACCTTCATCTTTCACTTTATTTTGTATGCATGTGTGTGTGTGGTATCCAGAGGTCAACCTTAGATGACATTCTTCAGGAGTTCTCCATTTTGTTTTTGAGACAGCATCTCTCATCTAAGATCTGGGGCTCACCTGTTAGGTCAGGCAGGCTGGTCTTTAAGGCCAAGGCATCCAGTCTCTGCTCCCAGCACTAGGGTTATAGGCGTGCTGATATTACCAACACCTGTCTTGTTACATAGTGCTGGGGCTCAAAATCAAGACAAGCACAAGATGCCACAAGCACACTCTGACTATCTTCAGCCAGACTGCCCCAGTGTAGTAGTGAATGACTTTCCTGTGAAAGGTTGGTTTACCACTGGGTGTGGAAGAGCAGAGCTTTAGTTCCAGCTACTCCAAGGGCTGAGGCAAAAAGGCTCATTTGATCTCAGAAGTTCAACACAATGAAAATCCATCTGAAAAACAGGAAGTGATTGGAAACTCCTTATGTGGCACCTTTCCGTCTCAGCAAGTGGTTTTTACCCTTATGGCCATCCAAATATCGGTCAAAGGGGGCTTTTTACTCTTAGATGAGTTGTCTGCCTTACACTCCCTGTTTGACAAGTTCTACAAATCCCCTTACATCTCAAACTCAAGTAGATGGTTGCACTTCTTAAGGAAAGCCGACAATACAGTCTTCTGGGTCTGACGTAGAGTCAGCATTCTGTCAGTAAAGAAGAAAAGGAGAATGGGGTGGTCTTTTCCACCAAAAGCTATTTTTTTTAGTATCCATATTACTGATAAAATAGTCCCCCCCAAAGGATTTGCATTCAAGTAACACTCTCATCATCAAGTCCAGCGCTCTCTTTATCAGCTGTCAGAAAATTCTCAGTCTGTATTTAAAACACTTTTTCTATTGTATTCGTATTGTGTGGTTGACTTGAAGCACAAGAATGAGTTGAGAACTGATGTGGCTATTTCAAGTGTCTACAGCTAGCTCAGTTGGTAGAGCATGAGACTCTTAATCTCAGGGTAGTGGGTTAGAGCCCCACGTTGGGCGCCACCAGTGGCGGGAAATATGAAAAAAGTGAGCCGGCACATTCCCACACATGTACCTGCACCGGTGGGCCACAACACTATGCCTCAGCGGGACCCGCTCTGTCTCACATTTCAATAACCAAATAGGTCCGCCAACCTCTCAGTTCGATATCATAGTGCCTGATAACCCGGTAAAATCAAGACTCTTAATATTAACCAACCAGATTTGTATATCAATAAATTCTCAATACACAAGATGCCAATACAATAATTTCAGAACCAATTGATAATGATAAAAGCTGCTCACCTAGATTAGACAAATTATCCCAGCATTCTAACCTTTATGATATCATAACCACCTGTGGCTGCTAAAAGCTACGCTGGTTCACATCTGCCTCCATCTTGCTTTCCTCCTCCTCTCTTCAAGCTATTCTCTGTCTCTGCAACTCTTAGCCCCGCCTCCCTTTTCCCTGTCCAATCACAGGTCTCCTGCTGCCCCAATGTAATTGGACAGGGAAAATCCTGCAACATAAGATAAACCGTGTGATCTGACAATTTGCTACTTGAGTCCGTTGCAAAAGGTGGGTTCGTTGCAATGGGAATCTGGGAACAGGTGCTTTCCCCATTGATGCCAGCCTTTCTATGTGTTGTTCTGCTGGCATGGCTTGGTCCAAGGGGAAGGAGGAGCTCACTGACCCTGAAAGAAGGTGCGTGACAAGCCTTGAATGCACCAGGAAGACTGGAGGTGGATAGCTGTGGTGGTTCTTATTTAATTCTTCCCATCGTTATATGGGCTCATGGCTTCTCCATGTTTTATAGTGTATGTGTGTGCATGCACATACTTGAAGGGTTTGGAGGCCAAAGGTCTATATCAGGTGTTTTCTTTCTTTTTCCCCAACTAGTGTTTGAGGCAGGGATTCCCGTGTTTCTGTCCTTGGCACTGTAGCACCAGATTTCACTTGGGTGTCAGGGATCAAGCTGAGGGCTTCATTCATACTTGAGTGATGGGCACCTTACTGACTGCACCTTACTGACTGAGCCTATCTCCTCAGCTCCCAGAAATGCTTTAATAACCACCACTATGCAAAATAAAGAGTTGGCATGTGGGATATAGAAAAGACATAGGATTCTTTCTGTAAAAGTCCAAATGGTATCTAAATCTTAACAACCCCCCTCCCCCATTTTTAGACTTCATATATACGTAGAAATAAACTGAAATCTACCTCACTATAGTTTAAGTCAATGCTTTTGCCAAATTCTTTGGGCAGTTAACCTAGGCTGGAAGCACTGAAAATTGACAATTAGTTGGTGGCTCTTCTCTGTCTCTGCAGCCTTTGTCATTCAGCATAGGCTGGGGTCTGACTGCTGCTAGGTGGGGAGCTTTGCCCTGACCTGTTGCTGATGACCAGTGACCTTACCCAAGTTTCTCCTAGGTACCTGCTTTTCTTTTCCCTGTGTGTCCACAAATAGTATCATAGCAAATTAAAGTAATTTTCTGATTGATGTCAGGCGTAACCAAAGAAAACTTGAGTCTGGTGCCAGGATAATCGAGTGCAAATGCTGGCCCATTTTATGGCATTTTTAGCTGATAATTATTTCTCCAAGAGCACATTATTTGGCTGTACGGCAGCAATCCAGTGTCATTCCAGCACTGGACAAGCAGATGCATGTGATCACTAGAGTAAATGTACTCTTCCTTTTGCCAAGTGGAAGTTGGCTATTGAGGAGGAAAAATACCAGTTTTCTCTGAACCAGAACACTTAAGTCAGTAGTTTAAAACTAGTGCATAAAATCATGAGTTTTTTTTTTTTTTTTTTTTTTTTTTTTTTTTTTTTTTTAAATTTTGTAGCAAAGGCTCCTGGTTCATAGTTATTATGCTAGAAAATTAATCTTTTAGAAACCTGCAGTGAGTCTGTAATGTATATTATATGTTACATATTATTATATGTATTATATTATATATTATTAGTTTATGGAAACTCCCCATGCATTTTTCTTTAGAACCCTAATTGTTAAATTATATTAGAAGAATGAAAAGGAATTTTACTGGAAATCTATAATTATGTGGAAGAAGAAGTAAATCCCGGGTTTCTACATTTGTGACATGTCTTAGGGACATGGTCACTGTGCCTGGGGGAAAGATGGATGTTAACCCTAACCAGGCCATGGATAAATCAAGAATAAAAGAATTCCCTTTAGAATGGCTGAGTGCTCCAGAATGGATATCTAGACCCTAAGATCTTGATAGATGTTAAGGTGGCGTGGTGGTTTGAATGAATATGGTCCCATAAAGTCATAGATTTGTGTGCTTAGTCACCAGGGAATGGCACTATTTGAAAGGATTAGAAGGATTAGTAAGTGTGGCCTTGTTGGAGGAAGTGTGCATTGTGGGTAGCCTTAAGGTTTCAAAAGCCCGTGCCACCCCCAGATTCCACCTCTCTTGCCTGCCAATCAGGATGTAGCTCTCAGCTGCTGCTCCAGCTCCATGTGTGCTGGCATGCTCCCTGCCATGATGGTAATGGACTGAGCTCTGGAACTGTAAGCCAGCCTCCAGTTAAATGCTTCCCTTTATAAGAGCTGCCTTGGTCATGGTGTCTCTTCAGAGCAGTAGAACAGTGGTTATGACAGGTGAGATTTTCCCTAAGGTGGAGTACCCAGTGTTGAGGGTCGTGGGTGGGTTGCTCTTTATCCTCTAGCAGAGGAAGGCAAGCTGTAAACTGCTGATGTGTCTGTCTACTCTTCACGAGAGGACTGCAACAACTCAGCAACAGCTGGATGAGATGGTGAGCAGGGCAGCAACGCTGCAGCCACAGGACAGGATCTGAGGACTCTTCTCTTTCTCCTGCCCTTTATTCATAGCTCACTGTCACAGAGCCTAAAGTGTCCTCAGGAGAGCCATATTAGAGCATCACAACGTTCCTGAGCCACGTCTGTCTGCTTCTGCGAGTGATCACCATGATTCTGTCTCGTGAAAAGCAGAGAAGGCAGGAAAGGTTCTGTTCAGTCACCATCTGTGGCAGTTAAGGGCTTGCAAGTGGTTCCTCTGAAACTGTTGAGAACCTCATCCATAAGACTCTGGGCCCAGAGGTACAGGAACTTCCTGTTTCTGTTCCAGCTCCCTCTTATAGATGTCGCCTAAAGCCCCGGTTGGTCTAGAACTTTTAACTCAGCCAGGCTTCTGCTTCAGCTCCCCAAGCGTTGTGAGGCTGGCCACAGTGTAGTTTGCACCAGTTCCCTCCAGTTCAGGCAGGGAGGAGGAGTCAAAGATGGTGCTAAGCAAATAGGCTTGAGTTGAAACCTGAGCTAGGGATCCTAAGTATTTTGTAATAGGCCATGACCACGTCTCCCTGCTCTTGAAGAAGACAGTCTCAAGCTGATAACTATACAGATACAGCTCTCCATGAATGGTGGCCCAGAACAGAGTTGCTGTAATTTGTTTGCAAGACTTGTAAAGAGACGAGGCTTCTGGGGGTGGTGGGATATCTTCTGGACTTGGCTGTTAGATTTTTGAAATGATACCCTTGCTTCTCTGTCCACAAATCACCGTCGGGGCTTGGTCATCCTTCTTACTTGGGAAGACATATGCATACTCTTGAGGACTTGTTTCTGCAGAAATAGCTAATAATACGGAATGGGGTAATGTTGGAACTATGTTGCTCGAAGATACCACTGAACCCGAAACTGCCTCTGCGTTTCTGTTCCTGCGCATTTACTTTTTTCTTTTGTCTTGATGGAAAGGGATTAAAGAGTTAATACCTTACCTGTCTGTACATGTAGTGATTTATTAAACCCAGCATTTGGTCCTGCTGTGAGTTCAATACATTTCCCATTAGCATCCTAAACAGAAAGAGCTGGGAACGTCAGGCAATCCAAGCGATGGACTTCTTCAGTGAAGAAAAGTCTGGGCTGAACCTGCCACCACGTCAGGTCTACCGCGGCAGTTCTTGTAGGCCGGGGCCCATGAATGGCCTAGAACTGCTGACAGCCCGCATGGGGGAACTGTGAACTCTGCTGAACTGTCAAACCTGCTGGCTGAGCTGGGGGATCCACTCCCAGCTCTCATGGTCTCTCTTTTCTTACACTGTTCTTTCACCACAGTAACAAACAAGGTCTGAACAGATTCCTAAGTCCCTTTACCCTGTGAAGTGCCCATTTATGGAATTCTGCATTCATGCTATGTTTTACCTTTCATATACATGTATATGTATCTATAGTTTTTCTTTTTTGAGATTATAATTAATATCATAATTCCTCTTCCCTTCAAACCCTCCCATGTGTCCCCCAATTCATAGCCTTTTTCTTTGATACTACATATGTGTGCGTGCTCATGTGTGTGCTTGTGTGTATGCATGTATGCTCATGTGTGTATGTGTGTTATATTCCTAAATACATAGATACAACCTGCTCTGTATAAAGTTACTTGTACGTATGTGTACTGGCTGGTTTTGTGTGTCAACTTGACCCAAGCTGGAGTTACCACAGAGAAAGGAGCTTCAGGTGAGGAAATGCCTCCATGAGATCCAGCGGTAAGGCATTTTCTCAGTTAGTGATCAAGGGCGGAGGGCCCCTTGTGAGTGGTACCTACCATCTGTGGGCTGGTAGTCTTGAGTTCTATAAGAGAGCAGGCTGAGCAAACCAGAAGCAAGCAAGCCAGTAAAGAAACATCCCTCTATGGCCTCTGCATCAGCTCCTGCTTCCTGACCTGCTTGAGCTCCAGTCCTGACTTCCTTTAGTGATGACCAGCAATGTGGAAGAGAAAGCTGAATAAACCCCTTTCTCCCCAACTTGCTTCTTGGTCATGATGTTTGTGCAGGAATAGAAGCCCCGACTAAGACAAATTGGTACCAGCATAGTGGGGTATTCCTGTGACAACCTGACCATGTTTTGGGGAGGACTGTAGAAGGACTTTGGAACTTTGGCCTAGAAGATCCATTTGGTGTTAAGAGCTCTGTGGGATGTTGTGTAGGAGCTTGGAAGATAATATTGAGAACAGTGCAGAAGATGGAGGCCTGGCTTGTGAAATTTCAGGGGTAAGATTAAAGACTCTTATCAGGAACGTTGCTATTTTGACTGTGAAGATTCTGTGGTTTTGGTTAGGTGGGGCTGAAGGATCAGCTGAAGGATTAACAAGATACCAGAACTACTAAAGCAAAACCATTGCATTGCTGGGACTATTGATGCTGGTCAGCTGGAGCTGGGAAATTGGCGGTGATTGAGAGGAGACCAGCATCATTGAGATGAAATCTTCTGGGAAGTGTTTTCTGAGAGCACAGAGGCTGCGTTCCAGAGATAGCCAGGGTTGTACCTTGTGCTGTGGCTGGACTTGGTAATGTGTAAGAGTCACCCAGATGGTACTAGTTTTGAAGGCATGAAGGAGTCATGAAGAGCAGCTGAGGCCTGGGCACTGTTGAGAGGCCTCAGAAGGCCATTGGTGAAGGTGCAGCCTCAGTTGCAGTTGATGGCCCAGGACTGAAGGGGTCATGGAAGGGAGTTGAGGCTTGGCACCATAGGGAGAGCCTATGAGAAGCTGTTGGTAAAGTCTAATTGCAGTGGAAGACAGCAGTGTTTTGAAGATGCCAGTACCATGAGATGACCACCAAGAACAGCAGCAGCAATAGAGTACAGGCATCTGGGGCCTAGAAGACAAGGTGTGTGCTACAAAGGGCAGAGCTGGAAAAATGACTCAAGCCCTTGGAGGAATCCAGAAGATCATGAGTGGATCCCAGACATTGGATGGTTCGAGTTTGATTTTGCTTTTGATTGTTACTGTGACCTGATATTTTTCCCTCTTGAAGAAAGAAGGTATTTTAGTGGAGCCCACAGTTAAGAAACTTTGAATTTTTAAAAGACTTTGAATTTTAAGAGATTGGATGTTTAAAAGGGACTGAAATGTTAGTATGTAAGAATGTGTAAAGACTGTGGGACTTGTAAAGTTATTTAGATCTTGGAGATGAATAAGGAAGTAAGGGTTGAGGCTTATCGGTAATGTGTTTGTGTGTCAAGTTGACAAGGGGTCAATTGTGTGTCAACTTGACACAAGCTGGAGATATCACAGAGAAAGGAGCTTCAGTTGAGAAAATGCCTCCATGAGATCCAGTGGTAAGGGATTTTCTCAATTAGTGAATAAGGGGAGAGGGCCCCTTGTGGGTGGTGCCATCTGTGGGCTGGTAGTCTTGGGCTCTATAAGAAAGCCAGCCAAGCAAACCAGGGGAAACAAGCAAGCCAGTAAGCAGCACCCCTCCATGGCTTCTGCATCAGCTCCTGCTTCCTGACCTGCTTGAGTTCCAGTCCTGACTTCCTTTGGTTATGAACAGCAATTGGAAGTGTAATTTAAATAAACCCTTTCCTCCCCAACTTGCTTCTTGGTCATGATGTTTGTGCAAGAATAGAAACCCTGACTAAGACAGTATATTTCTAGGGCTGAGATAACCAGTCGGTCTGCTCTTTCCTGGGGAAGACTATTTCTGCTCTACTGCTCCTTAGTTACCTGTAGTTCTTTGGGGTGAGGCCTGGTGGGCTTTCTCCCTTCCACATTAGTTTGTCTATTATTGTCCATGTTTGGCTCATGTTTAGGCAGCCATCTTGATGAGACTTCATGGCTGTAGCTTCTGACACAGTTTCACAGCAAACTACCTGTTCTTCTGACTCATGGTCTTTCTGATCCTCTTCTGAAATGAGCCCTGAGCTGGAGTGAAGGAGTGTTGTAGATGTCTCAGCTGGGCCTGGGCTTCACAACTCTGCATTTTGATTGGTTGTAGTTTTCTGTAAATGACTTCATCTGTCCCAAAGAGACATTTATTTACTTGGTGAGAGATGAGACCTGTACTTACCCAGGTAGATTCTAGAGAAGGATGTACAGGATCGTGTTTCGCTTTGGTAGATTCTTTTACAACTCTCCTGGTCCCCTTTCGGGCAGTGGACAGTACACCACTGCTGGTGTTCTTGTTTTAGGAACTTCATGTTGACCCTGAAATACATGAAGTGGATTAAAATCTAGTGTATATTAATACTAAAATAACACCCTCCTGTTGTATGTAGTCTCGTGCACGTTCAACCTCAACTTGTCTGATAGTATATATTCTAGATTTTAAGTTTAACTGAGCGGCCCAGTGGAAGCTGTTTCAGAAGATGAAATGCCAGTGTCTAGTTGGTTAGTCTATTCATTGGAGGGTTTTTTGTTAATGTAGATTTTGGAGCTGTGTGGTGTTCATCTGTCTGTGTAACTGGTACCCAGCAGTGTCCTGGATTCATTGGTTGGTTCATTTGAATGTTTACCAATATCATTATGTTGGTCATCAACTGCTTTTGCATCCTGTGGTTTTGAATGAGAAAAAAAAAATCCTGTAATGCCAGTAGAGTGAAACCCTGCACGCACAGGTGAGGCTAGAGTGTATGGGGGGGGGGGGCTGCACGCACAGG
>CM052720.1:7880356-7951156 GCA_028551405.1 Uromys caudimaculatus
GGATGGATGGATGGATGGATGGATGGATGGATGGATGGATGGAAGGAAGGATGGGTGGATGGATGGATGGATGGATGGATAGAAGGATGGATGGGTGGATGGATGGATAGATGGATGGTTAGGTGGATGGATGGATGGATGGATGGGTGGGTGGGTGGATGGATAAGATGGGTGGGTGGGTGGGTGGATGGATAAGATAGATAAATTAGGTAGATGATGTCCCTGTCTTGTACACCCTTTGCTCGCTCTATTCCCTCAGTATTCCACTGTGCTGATGTTGTGTTTCTGGGTGGCATTACCTGTATGCCTCAAGGCCAGGAGATGTGAGTTTGTCTCAGCCCTGTCACCACTTACTAACGGATAGAATTCACGTCCGCCCTGATGGTCCCATCCTCAACTTCCTGCACTATAAAGTATGGGTGCCACTTCCCAGCGCCGCCATATTTCCTCTGACATTGTACCAAGCTTCTGATGTCACTAATGTGACCCTGAACTTTCTGGTATATTCCTGAGTGTGTTCTGCATGTGAATTTCTAATGTCCACTTTTTCGTTCATTTCTACATTCAATATGTCTCCAAACTGGAAAAAGATGTAGCTGGGTTTTACCCTGTGTAGCCCTGGCTGTCCTGGAACTCACTCTGTAGACCAGGCTGGCCTCGAACTCAGAAATCCACCTGCCTCTGCCTCCCGAGTGCTGGGATTAAAGGCGTGCACCACCACTGCCCGGCTTTTTTTTTTTTTTTTTTTTTAATCTCAGGTAAAGATTGGGTTGATAAAATTATTTTGTTAAACACTGAAAAATAAATTTCAAGAATGTTCTGTGATCTCTCGGCTTTGAACCCTCTGATGCATTGATTTTATATGGCTAGCTAAGCCATATAAAGGGAATCTCAGCAGCATGTGTTTATCCAGTCTCTCCTGGGAGAAGGAAACAGTTTGAAAACCTCCGGGAAAAATGCATCGAAGAGAAGAGTTGGCCAAAAGCTGCGGTCTAACCTGCTCTGTGGAGACTGTGCATCTGTGGCTCTTTCCTTGGTCTGGGGCCTGGACTGTGGGGTGGGAAGTACAAGGCCTGGGGGGAGGAAGAGGGCTGGGCAGCAAACAGTGGGTGTGGGCAGAGGTTGCAAGGCTGCCAGGGTTCTGTGTGTGCCGGAAGTGCAAGTTTGGCTGGAAGGAATGGAATGTTCCCTCTTGCCCTCCAAGAGCAGAAGCAGCTGTGGAAGAGCTTGAAAAGATGATTGCTTGGTGAAAAACATGTATTTTTATCATCATCACCATCATCTTCTTCATCTTCATCATCATCATCATCATCTTAAAATAAAGTCCACACTAGAAACCCCAGCAACTCCGCGTGCAGCGGCATGCCACCTAGCTCCATACTGAGGAGGATTTGCTTCCCAGCTAGGATTTTTCTCTCCAGCTGTTTCTCCAGCCAGCTGTAACCTAAGAAAGGCGAGGGGGGTGTTGAGAGCGAAAATGGGCGTGGTTCTGCTCATCTGATGACTGTTTTAATCCTGCTGTCACTGGCTGTCCGCATGAAAACTTAAAAGATGTTTCCAGAGGACATCTGTGGGTAGAGAATTACTGTCAGCAAATTTAGCGGGAAGTCTTGTTTCTGGCTGGAAATGCGGTCCCTCAGCCAAGTTCCCAACAACGTTTATTTTAGAACATCGTTGTTTTTAAAGGCCCTTTAATGGTTTAAACTTTTAAGACTTTTAGACAAGAGCAAGACTAGAAACAGACAAACTTGTCTTACGCATCGGAGTTGATGGTGCAGTCCTTTTAATGAAGGTTTATTTACGTTTTTTATCCAGCTGAAAGGCTTATTTTTTGGCCACTATAGATAGCACATATGAAAAAATGTTTAATTTTCAGACCTGCTGCCACACGGCACAGTTATGCTCTGACATACGTGTTTGCTTTGACTCGTCATGGTACTTAGTCCCGAGGAGATAGTCTGGAGATGAATGCAGGTGAGAGCAGAGCCAGCTAAAGACTGGTCTCCTGCAGTGTAGGGAACAGTGACAGGGTAAGTCTCTGGCTTCTCTCCTGCTGGCCACAGGGCACAGAAGGGAAGCTGTCCATGCGGAACGAGGTGGAGGATCCTTCCCCATTCCCAGACATTTAAATAAAGGCATAATCTGGGCCTCAGTTTTCTGGGGTTTTTTGGTTTTTCGAGACAGGGTTTCTCTGTGTAGCCCTGGCTGTAGACCAGGCTGGCCTCGAACTCAGAAATCCGCCTGCCTCTGCCTCCCAAGTGCTGGGATTAAAGGCGTGCGCCACCACTCCCCAGCTGGGCCTCAGTTTTCAAACAATTATCTTAACTCTCCACTGTACCCCCGACCCCAGTTCTCGCCCTTACTTCTAAGTCTTGGACTCAAAGGATGTCACTTCACTGTTAGCAGACCTGAGGCACTGGGAATCAAGTCAGTGGAATGCTATAGGGGAGGGGGACTTCACTGGGTTTCATCCTGATTACTAATTAGTATAACTTGGGGGGGGGGGGTGTTAAAATACCCAGATCTCAACTGGGCCATGGTGACACCCATGAAAGTGAGTTCCAGGACAACCAGGGGTACACAGAGAAACCCTGTCTTGAAAAAAAAATTTTTTTTTTTTTTTTTTAAAAAGCAAAATACCCAGGCCTCACCATGAGTATTGAACCAGATCTCTGGGAAGGGACATGGGCAAGGAAAGTCTCCCTGGGAGACTCAAATAGGCAGCCAAACTGCAGATTTGCTACTGAGTAGAAGCCGAGAGTCTTGACTGAAACCTTTGAGAGGCCCTGTCAGCCCAACCAGCTCTTTCTGTAGCTGCCTCTGCATGTGGCATGCCAACCTCTGCGGCCTCAGAGACTCGGCGTTCACACCAAACCGTTGCCACCCGTGGTGGTTCACCAGGAGCAAATATCTGAATCCAGGCATTGAACGGCTCTCGAGTCGAACACTGAGACAAACTTAAAACGTGGGTTCTGCGTGAGAGGCCGATTAGTGGGGTTGGAAACCAGCCATGTTTGCAGTGTCTCCTGACTCTAGTGGGCAGTGATGGGCTCATAAGTTGACAACCATTACACGTTTGTTACTCTCTAGGCAGCCCAGAAAATAAAAATAAATAAAAATTAGGAGAAGAGGAGGAGGAGGAGGAGGAGGAGGAGGAGGAGGAGGAGGAGGAGGAGGAGGAGGAGGAAGAGGAAGAAGAATTAGAATTGGAATTGTCTTCTTTGCAAACAAAAAAAAGTAGGGCCTTTAAGAGTTAAATTGCACAACGTTTTTTATTTTTAAAGTGAGTAGCGTTCTCTACGCTGTTGCTGGGAAAGAGAAATTGTTACCACATGTTGCTTTC
Source organism: Uromys caudimaculatus (assembly GCA_028551405.1). Lineage (NCBI taxonomy): Eukaryota > Metazoa > Chordata > Mammalia > Rodentia > Muridae > Uromys > Uromys caudimaculatus. The sequence continues at coordinate 7,883,700 of CM052720.1, forward strand.
AGACAAACCCTCTCTGTGTTCCAGGGAGCATATGCAGCTGGTGTCTGGGTTAGTAGAGTCTCCACAAGGGAAACATGGCTTGGAAGGAGCTGAAGTAGATACAGTGTAGCCGCAGTTAACAAGTGTCCAGTTACTGGCACTGCACCCTGAAAGCGTTTACAAGTCTGTAATCCTTTCTTGGAAGGCACCACCCCCTCACCTTTTGACTTCAAGCACATGGGAAAACAGTAAGCTAAGGTCCGAGATGTCTGCTTCTGTATGTGGGGTCTGTTGTTGAGAGCTGGGCTTGGCACTCAGCCAAGTCACGCTGCATACTGAGCATCACGGGATCCCAGGGACCCCAGACCTAGAGAGTGCATATGATCCTGCCAAAGGGGCAGCTGACGTTTTATGTTAATGTCTTCAAGGTGGGCCGGGCAAAGGGATCTTTAGGCAGTGGCCCACACAATGCAGTCAGCTTGACTGAAACGTCAATCCCAGCAGGCTGGCTCTTCCGCACACCTATTGCATGTCCCCTGGAGGATTTGCCACTAATTGCGGCCACAATCACGTTTGCCAGCTTGGTTTACTAATTAACCACATCACAGAAGAGGAGTAGCACACAAAAAGATGGAGGTCGTTCTTAGCTTTGTCCCCTCGGACAAACGGTAGGGGTTTCTTAAGGTTTTGTAAGTCTGTTGGAGCTGAGGAAAGTGGGCGTGCTCTCGTGTGAAGTGGCAGTTTCTAACAGACTCTTGACTTAGATAACTGGAGCTGCTCACAAGATCTGGATGGTGTGGCTTCCGGGCAGCCTCGGAGACTAGCCACAAGAACTCCTCAGTGGGCTTCAAGTGTATATGTGAGTGGGGTTAGAAAACCTGTGCTTGACAGAACTCGAGTTTTATCAAGCCATTGTCTCATTACCTTTCTCCCCCACACAAAGTAAAACCGTAGAAATTCAGATTATTTCTTATGATGATAAGGTAAATTAGTGGAAAACCACAGTTTTGGGAGGGTTTTGTTTTGTTTTCCAGTACGGGTTTCTCTGTGTAGCCCTGATTGTCCTGGAACTCGACCAGGGCTAGCCTTGAACTCAAGAGATCCTCTGGCCTCTGCCTCCCAAGTAAGTACTGGGATTAAAGGCGTGCACTACCACACCCCCAGCACAGCAGGATATATCCCTCCTCCCCCCCCCCCCCCCCAGACTGGGTTTCTCTGTATAGCTCTGGCTGTCCTGGAACTCACTTTGTAAACCAGGCTGGCCTCGAAATCAGAAATCCGCCTGTCTCTGCCTCCCAAGTGCTGGGATTAAAGGCGTGCGCCACCACTGCCTGGCTTACAGCAGGATATTTTTAATGGCGGGTGTTCCTGAGATTGAAGTTGGGGAGGACCCCGTAGAGTCTTCCAGGACTTGTTACCAGGGAAGGTGTAGAGAAGACTAACCTAGCTCTTCTCTCTCTTCTCTTTTCTCTTCTTCCCTTTCCTTTTCTTTGTTTCTTTCTTTTCTTTAACTTTTCTGTTTTCAATAAAAACTGAGGTAGAAAAGCCAATCATTGGACTTCTAAACCCATAAATACATTTGTGGCTGGCATCTGCCCTGCTGGACAGTAATGGACAGGTGAGCTGTGTTTGTTGGTCTTTGTCAGTGTCCTGCCTTCAGATTATGGATTTTATGGTGGCCAGTCTGTATGAAGAGAGGTTGCCGGGACTGGAGCCAGGCAGGAAGATGGTGGCCCAGTTTTCCTGTTGTCTCAGTCAACTAGCTGGAAAGACCTGTCTGAGTGCCTCAGGGACTGTGTTCTACCATTCCCAACCCCTAAAATGAGAGGCCACTAAAGGCAGGCTCTCCCTCTTCAGGTGGGCTCTGTGTAAGAGCCTGTGGTGGTCCCACTGTCAGTGTGGATGCTGATCTCTCCTCAGGAAGAACAACAAAATATTTTTCTACAACATTTTTACCAAGATTGGGGAAAGGTTTCTAAATTTCCAAGTGTTTCATAAATAGAGTTGCAGTAAGATTATTAGTGTGTATGTGTTTCTCTGGGTATTTTTCCTGAACTAATGCACAAGGACATTAAATGGTGACTTCTCACTAACCTCTGGTGGGCCGGTGAAGGGCTAGATTTGGGAAACCTGCTTCCAGTTGTCAGTGCTGTGCACTAGCTGGTGGGCTGTGTTATTCATATCTCTGACCCTGAGACGTCACGTGCAAAGCCAGGACACTGATGGACTGCCTGGACAAATGAGGATTAGAGGTAGCGCATTTAAAACCCAAGGTTCCGTAGCCAGCACTGCTATGCCCTGGCAGACCTTCAGGTCTTCACTTTGCAGTTAGGAACCTGGACAGGAGGCCAGTCGTCATGAGCGGTTCCTGCCCTGACTCCCTGTGGTACTAGGCTTCCGCGCCAGGTGCTTCGGGCCCTGGCAGAAGCTTGGTATCTGTCTAATCTTAGCCACTTGGAATTGCATAAAATTATACATATATGTTGTTGGGGGTTAGAGTCATGGTAATTACATGGCTATCAGAAAATTCATAAAAGGTTTCATTTGTCTTTAAGTAGGTTTGGAATTAGGAACAGTAAAATAGATTTTAAAAATAATGCTCCCTAAAAGATACAGGATTACTGAATATGTAAGATTGCTCGTTTTTGCAAACCTCTGGTGTTTGTACTGGGGTGGGAATAATTAGCGGGTGTCTGCATTGTACCCCTAAAGCTCCAGGGCCAGCTTTTCACCCTGAAATTTGTGGTTACGTTTTAACTAGATACATTTGATTACCTATGTACTCTCAGTGGGCCTTGCTCTTCTCTGCCAAGTGCATGCTAGCAGTGTGCCTCTTACCACATCATATGGAGAGCATCCTGTTTCAAAGAAATATACTTTCTGAACCATTAGTACACTGGCCATTATTCCAAACAAACAAATGAGAGCGGGAAACAGTGAGTGGTCCCTGGGCAGCACCTGCTGCACGGGGTCCTCGGGTGCTGTGTCCTACCCGTCTTGGAGGCAGTTGTGGAGAATGGCAGCTGCGAGCAGAATTGCTGGTGGTGTTTGCCCAGCCTGGACTGCAGTCCCTTCTTGACTAGGAGTGTATACTAGGAATACTCTGTATTTTGAGTTATTTACTCATGACAAAATTCTGTTGACTTTCTGTGTTTTAAAAACAATCTGGTAGAACACATGTGTTTGTATCTTCTCCATAAATACAGTTGATGATTGCCAAGTCTTTTAAAATGCTGACTTTTAGAATTGTTCGTCTTTAATATGCAGTATTAGGCAATGCCTTTCATCTGTAACTTGCCAATAAAAACCCATCTGGCCTGCAGGTGCTATTCCAGATGTGGGGAGCACCGTCAGCTCTTTTCCTGCTGCATACAAGGCATTTTATAAATTAGAAGGCGCCCTCCCCGGCTCTGAGCACTCCTCACTGTGGACCTGCACTTCATAAGAGGAGAGAAACACTGACTGATAGGGTGTCTGGCTTCTGGAGTGCATTATCATCTGTCGCTGTTATGTCACCCTGGCACGGAGGGGTGGTTGGATTTTATCTTGACCTTAATGAAGATGGGAACCTGCTGTTGTTGCAGACAGATGAAATGATTTGCATGGGGTCAGGTGAATGGCCAGTGGCATAGATGAGTCTGAGCCTGGTTGTCCTTAACAACTGGATGTGTCTGCTAAACCAGGAGGAACATTCTTGCAGTGGGTGCAGATTATTAGGATTTTAAGGGGATTTGCCCTACTTTGACTGGAGGAGGATTGTTGTAGATATATAGGAAACTTGTGAAATTAGCGGGAATTCACATTCAAGTGTCCCTCATAACATCCTGCGGTCCTGGTATAGATGTCTGTGCGGATGAGCCAGTATTTATCATTATTATGAGTTAAGATCTAAAATGCTAATCAGAATTCCCTTTTTTCTGATTTTGTTTGTTTTCTATGATGGGATCTCATTCAGGATACACTAGCTGTTACCTTTCCTAGTCACCCCTTGGCTGCGGCAGTTCTGGGGAGTACTAAACAGGCTTTTGTAAATGCCCTTTAATTGGAGTTCATATATTTCTTATGATTCATCTGGGTCTTGGGTTTTGGGAAAAGACTGATTGAGAAGTTGCCATTTTCTGAGCATTTTATCTAGGAGACACGATAGCAACTTGCCGGTCGCTGTTAACATTGGCCCCGGTCACTCAGCCGACACAGAATCCCGTAGATTTCTCCACTGCAAGTTACTCTTTTTTTTTTTTTTTTTTTTTTTTTTTTGGGTTTTTCGAGACAGGGTTTCTCTGTATAGCCCTGGCTGTCCTAGAACTCACTCTGTAGACCAGGCTGGCCTCGAACTCAGAAATCTGCCTGTCTCTGCCTCCCAAGTGCTGGGATTAAAGGCGTGCGCCACCACTGCTGGGCTGCAAGTTACTCTTTCTCCCCTTTTCCTTCTGTACTCTTTGGAAGGAGGTTATTCAGCCCATACTTCCTGAGGCTACTTGGTGAGTTACTTGGTGAGTTGTGAAGCTGTGGCAGGATTCCCTGGAGGGGACAGGTAAAGCGTCGCACTCTTCTGATAGAAGCATTTAAGAGCTAGCTGCTAGCCGGGCTGTGGTGGTGCAAGCCTTTAATCCCAGCACTTGGGAGGCAGAGGCAGGCAGATTTCTGAGTTCGAGGCCAGCCTGGTCTACAGAGTGAGTTCCAGGACAGCCAGGGGTACACAGAGAAACCCTGTCTTGAAAAACCAAAAAAAAAAAAAAAAAAAAAGAAGAGCTAGCTGCTGACTCTGTGTTTACAGAGAGCCGAGAACTGTCAGAGGACCAAACAGCCAGCCAGGTGACTAGTTTCTCAGAGCTGGGAAGTTTGTTGCAAAGTATGGAGAGGAAGTAGCACCGTCATAAATTATCAGTGAACTGCTCAATAAGAAATATAATGACAGAAAGCGTGCGCTATCACGTGGGCAGTGCCGGTGAGCGTCCATGTTGGCATCTCCTTCATAGGACAGTCTCTGCCACCCCAACATGAAGCTTTCCATTTAACCTGGTGCTTTGTACCAAGTCAAAAAGACATTTGTTGTCTTAAATAAAAAAAAAAAAAAAAAAAAAAAAAATGTTAGCCTATAAAACTGAAGCTGGGCTGGCAAGATGCTAAAGGCCCGAGTTCAGTTCCCGGGGCCGACATGGTGGAAGGAAAAAACCCAACTTCCACAAGCTGTCCACGGATACATACGTGCACGTGTGGTACCTTCCTTTCCCTCCCCAAAATTATAAGGAATGTTTTGTTTGTCTCTTAGGTAGGTCGTTTGTGTTTTAGAAATAACTCGAGAGGTCTTTAGAAACGGAAGAATCGGAATGTCTGTCTGGACTGGACCTTCCTGCTCACCGTCTCCCTTTCCCTTTCTTTGCAGAACTCCATCCGGCACAACCTATCACTGCACAGCCGCTTCATGCGAGTTCAGAATGAAGGGACCGGCAAGAGCTCTTGGTGGATCATCAACCCCGATGGGGGAAAGAGTGGGAAGGCCCCCCGGCGACGGGCTGTGTCCATGGACAACAGCAACAAGTATACCAAGAGCCGAGGCCGGGCAGCCAAGAAGAAGGCGGCCCTGCAGGCTGCACCAGAGTCGGCAGACGACAGTCCTTCCCAGCTCTCCAAGTGGCCTGGCAGCCCCACATCCCGCAGCAGCGACGAGCTGGATGCGTGGACCGACTTCCGCTCACGCACCAATTCCAACGCCAGCACGGTGAGCGGCCGTCTGTCACCCATCCTGGCGAGCACGGAGCTGGATGACGTCCAGGACGATGATGGACCCCTCTCCCCCATGCTCTACAGCAGCTCTGCCAGCCTGTCGCCTTCTGGAAGCAAGCCGTGTACTGTGGAGCTGCCGCGGCTGACTGACATGGCCGGCACCATGAATCTGAACGACGGGCTGGCCGAGAACCTCATGGATGACCTGCTAGATAACATCGCGCTCCCGTCATCCCAGCCGTCACCTCCAGGGGGCCTCATGCAGCGGAGCTCCAGCTTCCCGTATACGGCGAAGAGCTCCGGCCTGGGCTCCCCAACCAGCTCCTTCAACAGTGCCGTGTTCGGACCTTCGTCTCTGAACTCCCTGCGCCAGTCGCCCATGCAGACCATCCAGGAGAACCGACCAGCCACCTTTTCTTCCGTGTCCCACTACGGCAACCAGACACTCCAAGACCTGCTCACTTCGGACTCACTCAGCCACAGCGATGTCATGATGACCCAGTCAGACCCCTTGATGTCTCAGGCTAGCACCGCTGTGTCTGCCCAGAATGCCCGCCGGAACGTGATGCTTCGCAACGACCCAATGATGTCCTTTGCTGCCCAGCCTACCCAGGGGAGTTTGGTCAGTCAGAACTTGCTCCACCACCAGCACCAAACCCAGGGCGCTCTTGGTGGCAGCCGTGCCTTGTCAAATTCTGTCAGCAACATGGGCTTGAGTGACTCCAGCAGCCTTGGCTCCGCCAAACACCAGCAGCAGTCTCCCGTCAGCCAGTCTATGCAAACCCTCTCGGACTCTCTCTCAGGCTCCCCGCTGTATTCAGCTAGTGCAAACCTTCCCGTCATGGGCCACGATAAGTTCCCCAGCGACTTGGACCTGGACATGTTCAATGGGAGCTTGGAATGTGACATGGAGTCCATCATCCGTAGTGAACTCATGGATGCTGATGGGTTGGATTTTAACTTTGACTCCCTCATCTCCACACAGAACGTTGTTGGTTTGAACGTGGGGAGCTTCACTGGTGCTAAGCAGGCCTCATCTCAAAGCTGGGTGCCAGGCTGAAGGATCACTGAGGAAAGGGGAAATGGGCAAAGCAGGTCAGTGCCCAGTGCAACTCCATGGCATCGTGGGTGGGGTGGGGCCGCGTGGGGGCAGGGCTGGGTGGGGGCAGGGCGGGGCTGTCTCCCCACAGAGCAGTCACACTTCCATGTTCATCCAAGTTTTACCTGTAGGGCTCACAGGTGTCAGTAATCAAAAGAACACCCAAATATTCAAAGAGCTCACTCTTTATATCCTCTGTCCTGCAGAGCTGTGACAGGTTCTCCTACCTTTGTGTGGGGGTGGATGATAAGAGAAGGAAAGGGGAGGAAGGGAGATGCTTGGGTCATAGGTCAAAGGTCATGGGGAAGCGTGCCAGCCCGAGGAATTTCTTACAAAGACTCAAACCTAGCGCTGGTTTCATCTCTTGTGTGATGGTTCCTCACCCCCTAGGAAAGTGTCAATGGCGTGTTCTTAGATCACCACCTCACTTTGCAGAAAGGACACGAGGGATTCTGGGAAGGGCATGGCAGTGTTTTAAGGCTGTCTTAATAGAACCAGCAGGTGCTGTGATGTCGTAAGAAAGCAACGGACTTGGACAGGTGGGACACACCTATAATCCCTGCACCTGGAGGTCCCATCTTTGCTATCCCAGCTGCAGTGACAAGGTTGCTGTCTTCTAGCTCCTGAGTCTCTCTCTCAGTTTACAAAGTGGGATGGATGGTCCTGCCGTGTATCCCATAGAGCTACTGCAAGAACCAAACGCACAAGAGAGTGTGAAAGCATTCTGTAAATCTGCACCAGGTTGGCCGGACCAAGGGCAGTTGAGTGAGTGTTCTGACTGTCAAGTGAGCAGGCTGGGAACCACAGAGGTTAAGTGCTTTGTCCCAGAGACTACACGTCTTAAGTGGCTTCATTCATCTTTTTTGTAAACGGTTTTAAAAGGCGCTCTGGACTGAGGCAGAGTGTGATTAGTGGACGGGGTTTCCCTGGAACTAACTCTCCTGGCTTGGGGAGGGGAATCTGGCAATTTCTGCCCACTGGTTAGTTTCAGTGTGTGCCTCACATGCCCTGTGTTAAAAGGCTCTGCACCCTCTGCTCCTGTTGTCTTCTGGCTTTAATTCCAATCTCAGCAAGCTACTTACCCCCTCCTTCAAGCTGCACAAAAGAAAAAAGGAACTCACAGCCCTAAATCCCACGCAGTTGTGTTACCCTCGTCCTGCTGCAGACATCACAAGGGTCTTCTATGGCGAGCTCACTGAAGCCCTCCTGGTTGCTGTCTAGAGGATGTCAGAGCATCCCTCGTCTAAAGCATCTCAGTTTTCCCAGGTACAAGCAGGCTCCTGAGGGAAGCCCAGACCTCACCACAGTCCCTTAATAGCCTGGAGCCAGGAGAAGACTGCAATGGAAGCTAAGTAGAGTGAGTGACTTAGCCAGCTGGTTACTCCCGGACCTGTTGGGCCGTGGGGCATTGGCTTTAGAGATGTAGGTAGATACTCATGTTTGTCTTCAGTGAGGAAGACTGTGGTTGTTGTTTCTGACACAAGAAAGTTGAATTTGTTTGTCATTGTAAGTAGAGACCATTTCCTCATTCACTAAACCTTAGGAGCAAATGTGCTGTGAGCTTTTGTCTGCTTCAGTTGGATGCTCCTTCTAGTTGAATAGCATGGTGTGTGTGTGTGTGTTTATAAAAATTGTATGAAAATCTATTAAGGGAGATTTAAATATATGATGGCCTTTAATTTTATTAGTGATAGCCGGGCAGTGGTGGCGCACACCTTTAATCCCAGCACTTGGGAGGCAGAGGCAGGCGGATTTCTGAGTTTGAGGCCAGCCTGGTCTACAGAGTGAGTTCCAGGACAGCCAGGGCTATACAGAGAAACCCTGTCTCGGAAAACCAAAAAAAAAAAAAAAATTTTTTTTATTAGTGATACATTTCTGTTTTGGAGACAGTGCATTTCATCAGTATTCCCCAGGGGAACTTCAGGTTGTTATTTGGTTTTTTAGGGCATTTTAAGGGAGATGGATTTGAGAGGATTTTTTTTTCCTATTAAAATAAAGTCAGGGCTGTCAGGATGGCTTACCAGTGCCTGCCAGATAAGCAAGGGAGCTGAGCTGGAGCCCTAGAGCCCATGACAGAAGAGGAGACCCAACCCCCAAAAGTTGTCCTGATTTCCACATACACAGGAGCATACCCACACTCCGCACTTGCACACATTAGACACTTAATAGCAAAATAAATAGGTTACACAATAGTAATAAAACATAGTAAAGGATAAAAAATAAATAAAAACTACAGCACACTGGTACTCCCAGCCCTTGAGATGCTAAGGCAGGAAAATCAAAGAGTTTAAAATCAGCACGGGTGTACATAATGGACCCTTTCTACAAAACAAAATATAGACCATAGATAAATTTGTTAAATTTTCCTGAGAACAGTGTATCTTGGGATGCTCCTAGGACAAGAGAAGAGACATCAGGGTGGGGTTGGGAAGAGGATACTTTCGGGAACCCTGTCTCCTGATAGAGAATTTTCATCTTGCTTTAGAATGAATTCTGTCGACAGTGTGACCCCAGAAGTACTAGGGGTTGGTTTTTGGTTTTTAACTTTGAAGCTTAGCTTGTTTCCACTTTATTAAAGGTTTCTCTTAAATTTGAGAAGCAGGCCCATGTGCAGACTCTCAGCCTCAGCTTCCCTGGCTAGTCACCCAGCTCCTGAGCCCCATCCTCCTGGTTGGCTTCTGCCTTGTTTTTCTTTCTCCACACTGGTTTGCAGTGTGCCGACCCAAGGTCATGTGGCCCCACTGAAGCTAACGGAGCAGCTCTGGCCAAGTGACATCTTACTGGAGAACCTCTGTAATGGGCTTCTCTGGAGAGCTGGGAGTCTCACATGTAGCATTCATTTTCGTGCCTAGGTAAAAACCTTCCAGTTCCAGAATTATCTACAGAGAAGCACAGCTATGTGTCCCGAGTGTCAGGTCCTGGGTGGGTAGATCCCTGTCCTCCACCCATGCTTGGGGACTTAGCCATGCACACGAGTGGGAGACGTGGCATGGTGACTAGTCTGGGCTTCCAGTAAGCCCTCTTGCATTTGACAAGCATCCTGTATGAATTTGAACCAGAGACCCATGCCTGATGACTGACTGCCTTAGCATGCTAGAGTTTCTTGGTCTTCCCTCCCGACAGTCTCATTATTAAGTATTTTCCACTTATTTTTACTATGAGCATAAAAATAAAGGTCCTACTACTTCAGGAGCTCCAAAGGTCAAGGGTCAGGCTTGATGTGGCAGAAAGAGACTGACTGACTTTCCCAATGGCTGCCAATTTCATGGCTCTGTGGCATGGCGCATGCCTTTTGCCTCTGGGTCTTACCAGGCTTACTTAAATAGTGGCGCAAGCGTCTATACCTCCCCAGCGGAGCCAGCTTTTGTAAGAACCATCATGTGGGATATGATATTTTCTCCCTTGATCCTGTAATTTCATGCAGACCATAGGAAGCCCTGAGTCAGCCTTACGTACACTGTTTGCAGAAGGCAACCCAAACTAGTTTAGGTTTCTTTTTCAGCCTATTTGGTAAACCGTTTGCCTTCTGGGTCTTTGCCCTCAAAGTCCTTCCCATTTGGGGGGTTACACTTTAGAGAGGCTGATATTTTTCCACTTTCAAAGACAAATTCTGCCACAGATGGACTGGTGAGATTTTGGGCCTTACCAAAGTGTTCCTTTAGCATCTCTGAAGGAGTGCCCGAGAGGCCTCACCTTTCCCTAGGCTGCTGTTGATCTTCACTGTGGGAGAAGCCAGGGTCTTCCTGACCTGGATCTCCACCCTCACCATCCTGACAGGCATCCCAGGCCACTCAGAGATACAAATGTACTCCCAGCCTCCTGGTGCCTTTATGGAAGCAGAAAGAAATATTCGGGTGGGCAGATACTCACAGGGGGTCTGGCCTCTAAAAGCTGCGGGTTACTTGTCAGGCATAGCACGATGACAGGAAATCCAGTCACCATGCTGTGGCTCTGGCAAGTCTCAGCTGGGTGAAGCTCTGAGCGGGAAGGCTGGCTTCGAGGTGTTGACCTAGTGCTAAGCAGTGGGCCAAGACCTGGAGCGCCACTCTCTGAGGACCGAGGAACTGGGCTGCGAGGGTCTGGTCTGCTTTTGTCTTCTCCTCTCCCAGAGTGAGACGTGGCCCTTACTCTAACTCCAGATCGGCTGGTTGCTTAGTGACCTCTTAAACCCATGGTGTTCATTTGTTGAAGGGCGAGAGGCTTTGGTCATGATGTCTCCGGGTAATTCCAGTGTTTGTAGAGAACAGGCTCTAATTGTCAGTCTCCGTTTGATTGAAGGTTTCTGTGCCACCATGTCCCTCCTCCCTCCTCCCCTGTGTCATTCGTTCACCCTCTCTCTGATGAAAGCAGTCTAAGCCATACATTTTCTTTCTTTCTTTCCAGCTAAATATTTCTCTCCGTGGAGTGTTTGATTTTGTTCCTCGGGGAAGATAACAGCCAAGGAGACCCCAGCCAGAGGCACTCTTAGACTTAGGTTCAAAGTCAGAATCCTAACTGTGTCCACAGGGCCTCCAGTAATAAACGTGGCCCAGTGGCTCACTGGAGCATCTGTTGATCCTTTGTATGTTTGTAGAGCAACAGTCATAAATAGCAAAAAAAGAAAAGTGCTGATGGACCCGTTAGGTGGTGGAACTGGAAGGCTAGCTGCCCCTGAGTGCCTCAGTCGTAGCTCACAGTCAGCCGTGTTCCCTTCAGGCTGCAGTGCAGTGCAGGTGGACATGGAGATGGGGTCCACATGAAGGCAGACCGCGCCTCCCTGCTGGGGTCAGCACACCAGGCAAGACTCCCGGCCTGAGGAGACCCGCTGTCTCCTGCAGACTTGGCATCAGGTCCCTCCTTCCTGCTCACTCTTGTTTCCCTCCCTGTTGGTTTTTGGCCCCGTCTGCGTCACCTTCGACTCTTGGTCCTACTTCAGAGGTGGATGTGAAGTTGAACTCTGGAATCTGAAGAACTGACTTTTGGGGTTTTGTTGTGTTTTTTTTTTTTTTTTTTTTTTTTTTTTTTGAAAATTAGTCCCTCAAGACCCAACATATATCTGAACTAGGAAAAGAGGACTCTGGTGAACCGTCTTCTGTGCCTGGGAACCGCCCCCTCAGTGAGGTGGTGTCTACACACCACCTACCTTCAGAAGATCTAGAGCATCACAACCTGTATGCTGTCCTAATTCACCCCGCCTCACCCCAGGGTCACACCCAGGGAAGGTAAACAGAACTATTCAGGTCATGGCTTAGATCTGTAAACATTTCTTCAAAGCTCCTGTTCTCTTCTGTAAATGGTGGATCTCTTCCTTGTGACGCAGCTTGAGTCTGAGTAGCAAGGCTTTTAATGTAGGAATTTGAGGGCGTTATATGGTGGGGTGTCCAGAAAAAGGAAGACTACATGGGTGAGCGGCCATTGAATGTTAATCTATGCCTTGTATTCTATTTCATCTTACAAGAAACAGGAGTTTGGGGAACTCATTAGGTTCTGCCTGGGGGCCAGTAAGCCTCACTCCTGTGTGAAGTGTGGTGAGGTCCTAGAACCTGCAGCATCAGGAAGACCAAGGGGGTGGGGGGCATATGGGCAGGGAGGAAGTAGGGACCACTCTAAGAGGATGACTCATCCACTTAGCTAAGGCTTAGTGCGAACCTGTTTGGTTTGGTTTTGACTTTCAGCTCTCCAGGCTACCTGGGAGCCCTGTATGTCCCTCACAGGGCTCCATGCTGCTTGAGAGCAGATTCTGTGTCTAAGACACTGCTCCTAAAACAACGAGTGTCCCCGAACTGCATCCCTGTGAGGATTATCCTGCCTTCAAGGAATTCCGTGCTGGGAACTCAAGAGTGTGGGGAAGCATTCTGGGCACTAGATGCTTATGTGCCAGATGTAAGGCACAGCACTGAGGGGGAGAACATCTGGGGAGGCAGAGTGAAGGCTGTGTGGCGGCTCACCTAGACAGGAGAGCAGGCTGGGCAAAGTGTCCCTGGGGTGACCCCCACTCGAGGGTGTGGTTTATGGAGAGTGTGGAAGATCCCACAGGTCTTTGCCAGTTAAACTTTTGGGTGTAATAGTTGAGGGTAATTAACTCCTACAGCTACCACTTCCCCTCAGAGAGTGGTTCATTGGTTGGTTTGGATTTCTCACTATGTAGGTGGCCTGAAACTTGCAATGTAGACCAGGCTATCCTTGAACTCACGTGATCTGCCTCCCACTGTTCCCTAGTACTGGGGTTAAAGGCACGTGTCACCACACTTGACAAGAGCGGTTCTTTTAAAAGACTATAATCCCAGACTCTGTGTATTATTCTATGAGTCGGAAGCATCTGAGAATCAAGAGCATGTGCAGTCCACAGCTTTGCTGTCCCGTCTGCAACGGAGTGGTTCTTGCCGTCCCTCGAGGCAGAGACAGGCTGCCCTCTGCTCTCTCCAGCCTCAGTGATTCCTGCCACAGCTCTGTCCTCAGCTGTGAAGTTGGAAAATTGCCGCTTCTCTTGGTTTCCTCTGCATTTTGTCAGCTCAGCACAAAGGCTGGCCAATGGGACAGGCAGACAAGTCGAGGCGTCAATGTGTCCTGGAAGCCAGAGGCTCCTGAGGGTGCTGTCTCCGGCCTTCTCAGCCAGGCCTGGAACCTTTCCCTGACACCTGAAACACTTCAGTGTGCTGAGGAGGTAGAGCACGGCCCAGCCCAGCCCAGCATATCACAAGTCTCGCTTGCTTTTCTGTAAGCCCTGCTTTCTGTCTTTAAGTGTGTGTCTTTGGTGTGTGTAGATCAGTGCCTTTCCTCTGGTTAGCAACGCTCACCTGTCTCTGTCCTCTTTACTCACCCGATTCAGCCACCTGTCCTCAATAAACCAACTAACGGAGACAAATAAGTAGTAAAGAGCCGAAAGGGGTGGATTATTCACTGAGGCCGTATTGTAAAGAGGGACAAAGGATCCAGAGACTTCCCCAGGTCTTCCTTGGGGATGCTGACAGTGGAGCTAGGGTTCAAACAGGAAGCACGAAGTGATTTGCTCAGCAGCCTGGCCAGGGTTGGACCCCACCCAGGACTATCTCATTGCCAAGTCTCCCCTGCAAGGTCTCTTGGACAGTTGGCCTCAAGGGCTTCGGGCATTTCCTCTCCTGGGGATTCCTGGGGAGATTCTAATTTCTTGGGGTCCAATCTCACAATAGTCAGCCTAAGAGACAGCACGAACCTCTCAGAACACACCCACTCCTCCAGACAGGTTGGTTTCACAAGGTCCAGATTTCCTTCTGGAGAGCTTTGTCAGCAAATAGAAACCTGCCCTCCCCTACAGTTAGAACCTCCTTGCCTGCCTGTCCCTCAGAGTCCTCGCTGCCTGTTATGGCTCTTTGGCAGCATTTGCCAAGATGGGGTTTTATATATATAGATGGCACCTCCTAAGTCCCCTCTCTGGCCAACACTGTATGGCCAGTCCTAGGCCCAGGATGGGATGTGCATAAGCAAAGCCCCTGATACCACCTACCTCCAGGTTGCCCTTGTTTTTCCTCTGGAGTTGAACTCCACAAGAATGTTTCGAAGTACGGTGTAGCATTTGGGTATGGTGACAGGTTGTAAGGTGGGCCCTGGAGGATAGGAAGTTCAAGACCAGCCTGGGCTACTTGAGAACCTATCTCAAAAGAAAAAGAAAAAAAAATTAGATGTGGCTGCTTCTGTGCTCCAGCAAAAGAACATCAAATCTGCAACCTACAACTGTTCTCTGAACTCTGAGAGGCTGCTTTGTCAATCAGAGGATCTCTTCCGTGTCTATGCTGAATGCTCCGTGCTTGGTCCCCTGCTTGACCTTGGAGTTACAGGCTGTCCTGAAATTATCTGTTTCAAAGCATGACGATCACAGTGTCTCACTTTAACCTTGCATTTCAGGCAGGCAATTAGAATTCCAGCCAAGAAATAGTTGTTAAGTAAGCCTCATGGATCTGTGGGCATAAGAATTCCATCCAACTCTCCTTCCCAGCTCTCACCTCGTATTAGTTATGGGGGTCTTCATTTCCTCTCTGCCAAGAAGTTAAAACGCTGCTGACACACACATGCTTTGCGTGGTGGGGTTAGGTCGTGGGAGGCCAGCCGTGGGAGCTGCTGCTGCTGCTGCCCCTCTCCTGCTCCTGCTCCGAGTCCAGATTCAAGCTGGTTGGGTGTTCTGTTTGATGCCATTCTGCAGGCATCTCCCTTTCTGAGAACATCATGTGACTTGGTGGTGATCACCAGGCAGAAAGCTGCCTTCCCCGTAGATGCCAGGGTTACGAAGGGACTACCTACCTCTCAACCAGATGACAGCACCCACCGATATTTTTAGAACGTACCTCCTGACTTCTATGGTCTCCCACTTCATTCCCCTTGACTCAGTAAGGAAGTTTTAAAACTTCTGAAGGAGAGAAGAGGCCTCTACTTCCTCCCCTCGGAGGTCACCATGAAACCGGACAGCGTGTCTGGTTAATTGGCACACTGCTTAGTGACTGCAGAGGTGCAGCGGTGAAGCTTGTCTAAAGTCTGACTGGGGTGCGGGTGGAGCGGGGTGGGGTGGGGGCTTTTGTTGCTGCTGTTTTGTTTTTAAGCTACTGGAGCATCAACCCAGACAGAAGCCTCACAGCTAACTAAATCAGTATGAACGGCCATAATCCACTGAGCCCCCAGTCCGGGGCTGGTTCTATCCCTTTGCTCCCCTTCTTTGTCAGTTCTTGTCTGATAGACAGGTAGGAGCCAACAGTGGACTGCAGAAGTTGCTAAGGCATCAAAGGGACTCCTTCCTCTGTTCGCCCGAGTCCTTGCCTGCCGTTCCAGGATGATTGTGTTTCTCTTTAGTCTTTGTCTGGTTCCTTTACCCTCTTCCCCTTCTATCACAGAAAAGAGAAACTAGACAAAGCAGGAGCCTTCCCAAGGGTGGCTGACGCGAGGGTTTGCTGTGAAATGTGCCCTCCATAGGAGCTGTATCTGGCCCTGCTGGCTCAACCCACAGGCACAGCGGCAGCTTCCTGCACAGGCCTCCCTAGGAGGCCTTGCCTGAGACCCTGGAGGAAACTCCAGCAGGTAGTGTCATAGGTGGCCCCACCCCCCCCACCCCATTCTACAGAACGGGGAGAGTGGTGATTACTGCCTCTTCTTTTTAATGATGACATTCCCAGAGGACGCTCAGGCTTTGCTGAGGGAATGGGGGTGTGTCAGCCTGGGGATTGTCGCTAGTGTGGCTTTGGATTGCTATGGTGGGGCTTCAAGGCCACGGCCAATCCTAAGTAGATGATGACATGTTGGGTGCCTCACTACACCCTGGATGCTTCCCTCCCGGTCTGTACCAGCCCCAGGATCAAAGTGGACCTCATTCAGCCCTCTCTTCTTGGGGAATGAAGTGTGTCATCTTCCCATCATGCACTGCTCTTCACAGCAGAATAATTAGCACCAAAGGGAATCAGGGAGGGGTCTGAATTAGGTAATACCTTACCAGTTCTCCCTAGGCACTCACAGAGTCAGGATTGGGACTTGGGGCACTTAGTCCCCTGATGATTAATGGCACAGTGATGTTAGTCTGTGATTTATTAGCTCTTATTGTGAGGGGGGACACCTAATCCCTTTGAAAGGACTTCATCTGTCAGGCCATGTTGGGTCATGCTTCCAGGGACCCACAGAGAAGACTTAGAGTTGCGTCATCTCTACCAGGCCAAGTTCCTCAGAGATACTGGGGTCTGGGGGTTATTTTAGCTTTTTCTCCCTCGAAGTTATAGGCCAAAATAAAATTGTCTAGTAGCTTTACAAAACAGAATACTCCCCCCCCAGGAAAAATTCTCAGTCAAACCAGGGGTCTACAGAAAGAGAGGGGCCACCTTTTCCTGATTTATAGTGTTTGCTTCCAATAAAAAACCAATCTTCCTTCTGCTCTCTAGTGCTGTCACCAAAGTCAATAAGACAGGATACTCAGCCCTGAGAGGTCACAGGAGGAGTCCAAGAGGAGGTGGTGGACGCGCCATACTGTACAGCCAGAGCTTACAGTTTTCTGTCACTCAGTCACATGTCCCTTGGAAAGGTGACCTTATGGTGTTGCTTCTGATGCCTAGCCCTGCTTTGCTCACTAGGACAGCCAGCAGGGTCTCCACAGACAATAGAACTTCCGTCCCAAGGCTTGATTCCTGTAGCTTCATCTCCGAGGATACTTTTTTCGTTTTTGAAAACTTACTTATTTTTATTTTATGTGTTAGGAGTGTTGCATATATGTATGTAAGCAGACCACGAGGGTGGAGGGGTCAGAAGAAGGCATCAGATCCCCTGGCATGGGAGTTACAGACAATAGTGAGCTGCCACATTGCCAGGAAGTGAGCCCAGGTCGTCCTGAAGAGCAGCCAGTGCTCTTAACTGCTGAGCTATCTGTCCAGCCATTCTGGATGGACATACTTTTAGTGTTAATTCTCTTAACTTGTCTGAGCTCCCTGGATTCAGGGGCTCTAGGAAGACCTCCATGATGACTGTGGAGACAGAATAATGTTATTAACAAGATATTCTGTGAGAAATATGTATTGTATGGTTAGGATTTTTTTTTAATCAAATAAAATTAATATAAAAATCTAATTCCTAAGGTAGCTCACTTGATTCTTCTGTAGTGGAAAAGCCAAGATTCCCCATGGAATCTCACTAAGCCTTGGCTGCTGAGCAAGATCAGTTCACCCCTGGGCTGATGGGGAGAACACAGTCGTCCCACTGTCTACTTTGAGTGACCAGCTTGTGTATCTTAAGCATGCTACATTCCAAAACCTAGGCTAAACCCCAGCCCGTACCTGGCTGGAAAACTCACCAAAAACACCCCTAGTGTACCTTTCTTGGTTATCATCCCAAAGTGCAGGATCACATCTCCTTTGGGCTTTTTAACTTCAGGATGCTATAAAACTAAGGAAAGAATTCTCTGTATTATCCTTAGCTCTCAAACCTGAAATACTTAGCAAAATAGCATTAGTGCACAGACCTGAGCTCTGAGGTCCGACAAGCAGGTATCTGGTCGACCCCTGGCTTTCCTCCCCGTTGCTTTCTGAATGCCCTTTAATAACTCTAGATTTCTTTTCTCTTTCAGACCCTCAAACTGACCGAAGACCTACAGAGAAAACCCTTTGCCAAATCTGCTCTCAGCAAGTGGACAGTGATCCCGTTTACAGCTTGACACCTTTGTGACCCCCCACGCCATTTTCCTAACCCAGCAGAGACTGTTAGCAGCCCTGGCCCTGGGTGAAGCCCGTGCCCGTGGAACAGAACTCTATAACTAACGTATGCAAAATCTAACTCATCTGCAAGTGACCTGCCAGCGTGGACAGTACCCCCACTCCCTCAGAGCACACCGGGAGCCCCGTCGGTCGGCCATGCTGTATTTTGCTATCATGATGGTTTAGGGGATATTTTAAGTGTCGTTTTGTGTCTGTTTTCTTTGACCCTCTGAGTTTTCCACACACAGTAACCTGCAGTATTTTTCTGTTGAAAATGTTAACTGCCCTCTCCCTAGCACACTTCCAAGCAGAAGGGCGGTATTGTATCAGCTCCCAGCCTGGCCTTGATCATCACAAGGTTCTGAGCCTGTGCGACTCCACAAACTTAACACAAGCTAAAGGGAGAGTTTCTTTCTTCTCTTGTTTGGTAGAAAATTATCCTTTTGTAAAACACTGAACAATGGCACAACACTTTGCCCTGCGTGCCCATCCAGGACTGAACTATGCGTAGGCGAAGCAAATGGAGCCAGGCGTCTGGCCCAGTAGTTTCCAGTTCTGAGTCAGGGGGTGGCCTGGGGACGGGGACCCCGGTGCCCACTCTGCAGCTGCCTGGTGAGCGGGGCTTGTGGTCCTCTGCCATGCTCAGCCCATGCTCAGCGGTAGGCGGTGTCTCTCTTGCTCTTAGGAACTAGGGCCTCTTCAGGAAAGCGTCAGCCCAGCCTCTGCTCTTTGCCAAATGCCACTCATGGGTTTAGTTTTAAGGAGAAAAGAAATGTGTGGGTGTTTTGCTTCGTAGAAGACGGTGGTGGAGTTGCAGGCGAGCCGTTAAGCGTGCGGTGAGCAGCGTGTGAGATCAACAAACCAAGCCTGCACTAGCGGGTCCAGCGTCACTGTTTTTGAGACATATCTTTTGATTCTTTTCAACCTTGCTGTGTGTACGCGAGTGACAGGCAATAGCATACAAGGTAATATATATATATATATATATATACACACACACACACATACACATATAGGCTTAGTTTGTAATTGTCCAAGTGAGTCATGGAAATACAAGATGAGGCAATTTTAACTTTTTTTTTTAAACTTTTTCTGCTTCTGTGGATCTCATTTTGTTGTTGTTTTTGTTGTTGTTTCCAAAACGTTATGGTGCTGTATAGGTGCTTTCTGTTTAACCTGCAGAGTGTGAGTGTATTCGCTACTCTCTTTGATAGACAGTGTAGTTGGGAACACCTTTGGTCCATACAAAACCGGTGTGACGATGCTCTGGTCAGCACAGCACAGACGTACTTCTCCAAAGTGACATATGAAGACTCTCTTCTGTGCATAAACAGCATCAGGCATTTAAGTGTACAGAGTATATTTTATGTACAGTACAAAAATGGAACTTTATGCATGGCATTAGGAATGTGGGCTGAGGTTCGAGCACAGATGTCCCTGCTTGAGTTCTCGACATTGCTTGCACGGTGACCGTGGACACCAGCCCCGGCATGCCACCAAATGCCCTGCCCTCAGCACTGGCCCCCTCGTGTACCTTTGCTCCATGACCACCCCGGGGGTGGTAACGATGGCCATCACAGCTCCCGGCATACTGAGAGTTCCATTTGGTACTGTCACCTGTCTCTCCTGCCTCGCTTGGGTCCTCGAGTTTGAGCAATGGCCCTGTTGATTTCACTCTTCCAGTTATGGCGTCTGTACGTTGTCATGCGGTTGTGGTCCTGGTAGGCCTGCAGCACATTGCCTTTTCCAGACTGCTACATGTTCATAATCTTCATTTTAAAAGTCCAGTTCTGAAAATGTGTGTAGTCGTCATGTGACCTGCTGGTCAGAGAGCCCTGACTTCCTTTTTCCATTCCCTGATGAGGATGCTAGCCACGCCCTGATCCATCGGTAGTCAGCTGTCCGCACAACCTGTGTCGTTTCAGGCCGAGGGCCGGCTTTCTGGCTTCCCAGAGTGCTGCTTCCTTGGTGGGATGTATCAGGGTTGGCAGCTGAAGGAGCAGAGAGCGCGCTCGGGTACAAAGGAGAACCCCAAGTGCTTCCAATAGGAGGGCCTTGAGCGTCCCCTGCTGAGTTTAAAGAAACACAGACCAGTTCACAAGAGAGTGTCTTGGCTGTGCAGTTTGCAGGCGTCGGCATGGAAAGGAAGAGCCTCCAGTGTATTCCTCTAGTTTTAAAACTTTCCTCTCAGACATAACAACTTGTTTATTCTCTTTCCCAGTGTCAGTTGGGTTTCAGGCACCAAATCTCACAGAAGGTCCTAGTAATAGATTGTAAACTGAGGTGGGAACAGGGGAGCTGAGGCCAGAGTAGCCTCAGCAGAGTAGGAAAGCAGAGGTAAGATGCTTTGATTGACTTGACTTTTAAAAAGTTATGCAGAGTCCGCACATAGAACTCGCAGAGAGCTAAGGCCTTCCAGGTCCTGCAGAGGCTCAGGCAGGATTTGAATAGTGATGCCTGCTGTGGGGAGTACTTTCACACCCACCCTCAGATTCCCCACAGAGAGGCCAAGCTCGCTTAAGAAGCCCAATTCTATGTCAGTCAGACTTGACAGAGGTATAGCCTGGGCCCTCTGTACCTTCTGTTGGAACCCTGCCGTAGACCGATCATTGACCACCAAGTAGCATTCTCAATGTCTTAAGTCCCTAACAATGAACCGCTCTGTTGAGACATCTGAGCAGATGACCTCGTGAACTTTCCAGGCTTAGGACCAGCCCACGGAATCCTGATGAGAAAGAAGTGTGTGGTGAGCCTTCCTGGGGAGCCCCGTACACCCAGGAACATAGAAGGCCCGTGTGGAAGACCGAAGTTCTCTTGGGCTCCGTGGTTCTCTTCAGGATGTAGAACCTGATACGTTGTACCAAAGATAGAGAAGAGCGTGTGGCAAGCCTTCGCTGTCCTAGCACTAAGACTGACGGGGCTCAGTGTACCCGCTTAACTGTGACTGCATTAGAGGTGTGTTCTCCTCTGTATCCTCTGCAACGTAATGACGGCTGAAGCACATAGAACTAGTTTCCTGGTTTCCTGCATCTCCTGCTAATGGAGGAGCGTGCACCAGGTGTAGCACAAAGCAGACATTGTTTGGGGGCTGATGATTAGCGTCAGCCCGAGGAGAGGTACACCCCATCTCAGGTGTGACTTCAGCCAACTTC
Source organism: Uromys caudimaculatus (assembly GCA_028551405.1). Classification (NCBI taxonomy): domain Eukaryota; kingdom Metazoa; phylum Chordata; class Mammalia; order Rodentia; family Muridae; genus Uromys; species Uromys caudimaculatus. The sequence continues at coordinate 7,904,828 of CM052720.1, forward strand.
TAAACCCATATACAGGTTAAAGTTCATAGGGACAGACACCTTTGCCTTTTCTTAAAGCTCTCTATCCACCCAACGAACAAGCAGCATTTGAATCTCTTGGGGAAGAGCTTCACGAGCGAGGCAGAGAGGAAGCAAACCTTCCGTTGTCCCCAGGACCGAGGGGGAAACAAAACACTACCTATTCTCTACAAACAAGGGAAAGGTAATAGAAACCGATCTTCCTTTTTCTTCGTGTATTCGGGGAACACCGTGATTAGGCGGAATGATGTTCCGTGTTTTAATTAAAAGCAGACCTTTTGTAGAAAAGCAATCACGGATACAGAGGTACCAAGAAGCCAGTTCTGGGAGTGGAGGCAGCAGCAGGGAGAAGGGCGTGAGGTGAGGTCATGTCTGTCAAACAGGACCTTCGAGCAGACGCCCAAGCAACTGACAGGAACAAGTGGTTTTGAACTAAATCTCAAGTGTGTAGCATACAGATTAGATGGATGAAGTGTTTCCTCTTGTGGAATTTTATTCATTTGTGTTTTCTTTCATGAATGAACGATCGCAAGGCCTCCGCCACACTCCGGGAATACCTGTGTGACTGCTTTTTTTTTTTTTTTTTAAAGTGTGTGTCAGGTCACTTTATTTCTCTAAAATTATCTCATTGTCTGTCGATCGGCCTTCTCATGTAGACTTGCCCTAGCGCATTATGTACGTGGGGAATGTGAACAGATGTGAAAGAGACCAGAAGAATTCGTGAATATTGAAAGACGTCTTGTGCGTTTGGGCTTCACGTGTTCAACTTTTTTTTTTTTTTTTTTTTTCAAAGAAAAAATGTTGCATGAGTGAAAACAACCTCTGTGTACAGTATCTGTAAAAACGGCCTGTTTTGATTTCTTGCTTTTGCCCCACACAAACTAGAGTTCCGTGTGGCGCGCGGCCATATTTAAACACCTGTGAAGCAGTTCGTCCTTTCAAAGCAAGCGCTATCATGCTGCATCCTGAGTACTGAGGACCTCTGTCTGACCATTCATTGCCATGAATTAGCTCTGCCACCTTTTTCTTCTCAAGGATCAAAACCAGTTTGATTTGGGAATCCGCCCCTTCCTTCCCGGTGGAATGGAGGTGCGTACTTCCCGAGACGTTTTGTTTGTAGATACTGCCTTGCATTGTGTATTCCCATTTAAAACCATAATCTAGTTTGTAAAAGAGATGATGACGCATGTAAATAAAGCTTTGATGACACTCTGTCTCCTGTCCTAGTGTCTGTCGTCATTGTCCGGTTCCCCCAGGAAAGAAGTGGCTGGGTTTGTGTGGCAGTCTTCTGTGGGATCCCTTCCCATCCTGGGAGAGGCAAACACCTGTAATCTAAGTGAGCTTAGTAAACTCTCCAGCCCACTCCTGACCTCCATAGACATGCAGACAATTTAATAAAACACAACTCCACAGAGTTGTCCAGGCTGGCCTTGCTGTGTGCTGTCACCGGAGCCCCAGAGGGGACCAGGCTCTGCTTTCTTGAGGTGACTGGGCCTAGAGAGGGAGGTCATTCTCCCATGAGTCTGTGAATAACCATGGGCGATCATCAGGGCCCTCCCGTACACTGAACACCAAACGCCATCTCCAGGCTTCTGGTGGTTACAGAGCCAACACTAACTGCATCTATGCTAACTCCTGCTTGGCTTTGCCAGTGCTGTGAGCACTGTAAAACTATCCCTAGTTGTCTGGATAATTTCTTTAATTCCTATATTATAAAGATTAACTGCACTTACGAAAAAAAACAAACCCAGGAACTGGTTTAAAGGTCCCAAAACATAGGGTGATTCATATCTCTGTTTAAAGAGGTAGAAGATTTTGCAAGTCGAACCCTTCGGATGAGCTGTCTTAAAAGGCAGGATAAAAGCCCCACTTTCAGCCTATTTCTCCCCCGTTGTTGAGCCCGTACAAAGGGAAAGCCCTTAGCACCTCTGGCACCTGTGCATCTGGATTCTGTTCCCAAAAGATGAGACACCTAATGCCGGTTGCTTCAAACTTGAGTTCTCAAAGCCAGGCTAAAATTCAGCCAACAGTGAATTAAAATCCCTTTAATGATCACTAAGTCCCTGTGTGGCAATAGACAGACCTTGTGACAGCCCCACGAGAACCATGGCCTGGCCCTCGCCCTGGCTGTGATATGTACTAGGTGTGATGCCCCTGCTCTGCCCCAGTGTACATACAGCCAGGGCTGGGTGTCTGGCCCTGCTTCCACATCTGATTTAAAAGGAAAATCTGAATCTCTGTAATAATTCCTAGTCCGATAGCCTAGGCAAGGTTTTCAGCCATCAAAGGTTCCCTGGACACATACCATCCCAATTTGTTCTTCAGAGCTGCAGTTTGGTGGCCAGTAGTAGAGGAAAATGGAACTCCTGGCCAGTAACCTAGCTGTGGACCACACAGCCACTCTTGGGGAGCGGGGAGGAACAGGAAGGCAGCTGGGTCTGGTGGGGAGCAGCCCATGTGCTAGAAACAGGCACAGGAGCAAGGAGGGAATACTGATGGGACCCATTCTAGTGAAGAGTGCAATGGCCCTGGGCCAAAAGCCCACACTTTCCGGGAGGGACCATTTCCTCTAGATTCTCCTTATCAAGAATGTAGAGACCTGGAGCGATGGCTCAGCAGTTAAGAACACTAGCTTCCAGGGGACCCAGGTTGAGTTCCCAGCACCCACATGGCAGCTCATAACTGTCTATAACTCCAGTTCCGGGAGATCTGACACCCTCACACCAGATGCACATAAGATAAGAATCCAATAAATTATTTTAAAAGAACATGAATGTAGAAGTTGGTTCTGGAGAGACAGCTCAGGAGTTAAAACACGGGTTGCTCTTCCAGAGACCTGCTTTGATTTCCAGCATCAAGATGGTGACTCCCGTCCCAGGGGATCCAACCCCTGGCCTCTTTAGGTACTAAATGTGCACATGGTACACAGACAAACACACAAATGAAAAAAAATAGTTTTTAAAAGGATATAGACCTTTAATGCTGTCAGCAGGAAACCCTGACTGAGCTGTGCGCATGCGTGAAGTCCTGCCCAGGGTCTGGCACATGCTAATGGCTCACCTGCTTTTACCTCCTCTGAAGATTTGGTGCCTCTCTGGGTCTGAAGAAAACAGCTCGGTGCCTGTCTTGGATTGGCACATCCTGCTTTCTGTAGTAAGATGGGCTAAAGGGGCCGAACTGAAATGAGAGAAGGAGAGTGGGCCAGCAGAGGAAGTCAGTAACCAAACAGGAAGGACAGGCGGCTGGCAGGAGAGGCAGCTGGGCGTTCTAGCCCAGGCGACAAGTGACAGAAACTCCAACGAGAAAGTGGGCTGCCGAAATGGCCAGACCAAGGAGCTTCGCCTTTCCAATAGAGTGGGACCGGGCAGGGCGGAGACCTGAGCAGAGCTGGCCTTTAGAATGCAAGGCCCGGGATGCGCTCTGGCAGAACGTAGGAGTTGAAATAAGAAGCCATAATAACAGGGCACCCAGAGAAGCACTGTTTCTGTGGCCTGTCAAAGGAGTGGAGAAAGTCGCCTCAGGTCTCAGATGACTGTACCGATCGCTCACATCCCTCTTTCTAGCCGAGGTGAGCAGCTGTGACGGAGACTTTAGGAGACACATTACAGTGGCTGAGTCTGGGGGAGGAAGGTAAGAGGGTTGTGCTGTCAGTGACTCACTTTATATACTATTGTAACTCATCGAAGGAGTGATGGACCTGGATAGAGATAGCTTCAAAAACATGGCGGTAGGCTTTGACTCCTAAGATTGGACAATGGGAGAAGGGTGTTGGGGACTAGAAGCGGGGGATATTGAGGTCGCCACACTGCTTAAGCGCTATGTGACCTCCAAATGACTGGTGCAGTGGCAACACTGTGTCCTCATAGCCTGCTTAACTTCTCCCTGCTAACATCTTAGACACCATAATAAAGAAGTGCCTGATCTGAACAAAGGAATATTATATAGCTATTAAAACGATAATCATGGGCTGGAGCGATGGCTCAGCGGTTAAGAGCACTGACTGCCCTTCCAGAGGTCCTGAGTTCAATTCCCAGCAACCACACGGTGGCTCACAACCATCTGTAATGGGATCTGATGCCCTCTTCTGGTGTGTCTGAAGACAGTGACAGTGTACTCATATAAATAAAATAAATAAATATTTTTAAAAAAATAATCATGAGAAAAATACAGAGAAAAAGGCTCATATCAAATACACTTGCAAATGTATGTTTATAATCTTATTTATTTAAGAAAGTGGGAAAAGCAGAATTCAAGTAGTGTATACTAATATAAAACCAGCTGGGGGGAAACAATGCAAGGTAAAATATAAAAATAGAGATACTTCCTGTCCTGGATACTCTGTGAGACGCCACACTGGCAGGAGTCTGCTGTATTGCTACATCATAATTGACTTGACCCAGTCACCCCTGTTGATAGACGTGACACTGGGTTACCTCCAACCATTTGTTGTTCTCAGCCACACTGCAACACATGATTTTATATAAATATCAACTCATACATGTCCCAGGAGTTCTGGAGGACCAATGCCCAAATATTGAATTGCTGAACCAAAAGAAACAAGCCTAGGTAATTTTGACAGACGTTGGCCCAGCTGTCCTCCAATGGACCAACCAGTTCACAACACACTGACAATGAGAATCTCTTTTCTCACCAACGTAATATTAGTATTTTAAAAAGACAGTTACACATTTAAGATAAGGTAAGGGTCAAATGGGTATCAAGGGACAATCGTGGATAAGGGTGGAAGACTCAAGAGATACCCCAGGGTCACCTAACACTGCTAGGAAGGGGAAGCTGTTCTGAGCGATCAGGTTGTCACATGCCACACAAGGACGTCTCTGGCTGGCAACCTGTCCATCCGGTCTGGCTACAGTCTCCTCCCCCTCACACCACCAGCTTGGCCTGCATGCCTCAGGACTGGCAGCCTAACCTCACAGCTGGGCCTCCTCGTCTCCCAGAATTCCAGAGGGACGCTATCACCCCAGAAGAAACTCCTTGGTCTCCTTGGCTCCAAACTGCACATGCAGACCTATTCACAGTGAGATCACACGCGCAGATGGAAGACTACTCTGCTGTGCTTGAGAGTTGAGCACTCCTGGGGGAGGGGGGACTATCTGCCAGCCTTCAGAGCCAGCCTGTTACCAAAGGCTCAGCAAGGTATTCCCAAGGCTGGGAGCCCTCAGGTACTCACTGGTTCCTGTTCCCAATAGGCAGAGACCTTGCTCTTCCAAAGGAGACATTCTAACTCCCTCTCAACTGCCTACCCTGCAGGTTGGCAACAGACAGGGACCCACAGCTGCCTTAGATAAGAAGCTGGAGTAGGAACAAGCCACACACATCTCTGTGGACTGCAAAGCCAGCGTCAGCAGAGAGGTCTGCCTTGAAATAGGAGTCACTCGAGCCTGGCCCTATCAGGCCCCAACATAATGATGACTAATGTCCTTGGCGAGATAGAAGCAAGGCCACAGAGGTGCCAGGAGGGTGCCCAGAAGTCTGCACACCCTTCCAGCAAGTTCTGAGCAAACCCTTCATCCAGGTCTGCAGACCCTCTCTCCATTGGTGATTGATAATTTTTACTCTATAAAGGGGGCTGGAGAGATGGCACTGGCTGCTCTTCCAGAGGTCTGAGGTTCAGTTCCCAACACCCACATGACAGTTTACAACTGCCTGTAACTCCAGTTCCAGGTGATCCAACACCCTCACACAGACACACATGCAGGCAAAACACCAACCAGTGTTCATAAAATTAAAAAAAAAAAAAGTGTTATTTTTTTAAAAGCATACAGCAAAAAGAATCAAACATTAATGAATCCATTAGAATAGTTTAATTAGATACTAATGAGAAATGAGAGGTAGCCAGCTTGTAAGGTCCTTTTCTCCTTTTCTTTGATGGTCTCTGGGCTCTGTTGGTGAGAGCCGCATCCACAGTTGGCTTCCTCCTTGCTGGGTACCATAGAATCATAGTCAAAATCTAAGAAACTTAAGTGTCCTGCGGGGGGAGGGGGGACATCAAATGATGTATTCCTTCTCCTGGTTCTGCGGACCACAACCTTGCCCCCTGAGTGTGCTGGGTAATTTTATGTCAACTTAACACAAGCTGGAGTCACTGGAAAAGAAGAACCCTCAATTGAGAAAATGCCTACATCAGATCGGGCTGTGGGCAAGCCGGGAGGGAATTTTGTTAATTAGTGATTATGGATGGTGGCCCCACCCATTGTGGGTGGGGCCACCCCAGGGCAGGTGGTCCTGGGTGCTCTAAGAAAAGGCTAAGCAACCTATTAGCCAGGGTTGTCTAGCATCACAGAACTTCTGGATGTCTCTCTATATTAAGGGAACTTTATTAGAATGACTTACAGTCTGCAGTCCAATTAACCCAACAATGGGAGCTGTGAATGGGAAGTCCAAGAATCTAGTAGTTGCTCAGTCCCACGAGGCTGGGTGTTTCAGCTGGTCTTCTGTAGAAGCCGGAATCCTGAAGAAGTAGGTTCCAATAGATGTGCAGGCCAGTGAGTGCAAGCAGGCGAAGAAGAGAAACGTCCTCCTTCCATTGTCCTTATGTAGGCCTCTAGCAGAAGGTATAGCCCAGATGAAAGGTGTGTACCACCACACCCGGACCTAAGGGGTCCTTTAGTTGGAACTTGCTCTGTCCCAGGTTGGCCTTGAACTAAGAGATCTGCTTGGCTCGTCTCCTGGGATTAAAGGTGTATATCATCTTTTGTGGGCCTGAGCTTTAAGATCCAGATCAAAAATCATGTGCTGTCCCATGTCAAGATCTGGATCAAAAGCCTGTGTCTTCCAGCCTCGAGATCTGGATCCCAGGTGAGCCCTCCACTTCTGGATTGTAGCTCAGTCCAATAGAGTCTAGTTGGCAGCTGGAATAGCCACCACATTACCCTTGGGGACAATCCATAAGCAGCGTTCCTTGGTGGCCTCTACATCAACTCTTGCCTCCAGGTGCCTGCCCTGTCTGAGTTCGTGTTCTGATTTCCTTCAATGATGATGGTGTAAGAAAGCCAAAGAAACTCTTTGCTCCCCAAGTTCCTTTGACACTGAGCAAATTATTTCTACTTCCTCGGGAGTCAGTTTCCCCATCTGCAAAGTCTACACCACAAACAGTTCTTACTTTGCAAGGTGGTCTTAATGAGCCACACACAGCCCTGCTAGGCTACCTCCGTGAACAAGAAAACCTCCCTTTCCTCTCACGCCACCCCACCGGCTGACTCAAATCCACTTCCTCCCTCCCCAGGACTCTGAGCCTCTCCGGGGGGGTCCACTCACTGCTGCACGCCGAGGGACGATGCTTGCTGCTTGCGGGTAAGTAGCTACCATCTCGTACTAGAAAATAAAAAATGAACATTGGCCAGGGTTGTGCTTCTGCACAAGGAAGAAGGAGCCACTTAACAAAAACCCACAAATGTAGCCCAGCAGTGGTGCAGTTGGTTTGGCTGAGCTGGCTGCTCTAGGTTGCTGGCAGGAGACTTGGGGACATGGAGATGGATGGAGGACAGAGGGGTGAGATGGAGGACGGAGAGGGGGTGAGATGGAGGACGGAGAGGGGGTGAGTTGGAGGACGGAGGGGTGAGATGGAGGACGGAGAGGGGGTGAGATGGAGGACGGAGAGGGGGTGAGATGGAGGACGGAGGGGTGAGATGGAGGACGGAGAGGGTGAGATGGAGGACGGAGGGGTGAGATGGAGGACGGAGAGGGTGAGATGGACATAGAGAGGCTGTGAGTAGGGATAGCGAAGCTAGGGACAGAGGTGCAGATCGAGGGATGACGGTAGGAAGAGGATGGAGGAGATCAGGACGGAGATAGAGACATGCGGAGGAGTAGGGGTGGGACTGGAGATGGGTGGGGTGTTATCAAGACCAGCAACGCGCTTGTTCTCGGTGTCTGTTCCACGGAGGTGGCACTCTCTCGCCGATCTCAAGCCTGTGTGGGGCCTGCCATTGCGTGCTGTCTCTCCGGTTTCGGTTCCAAAGAAGTGAAACAAAATGGTGGTGGCTATATTATTTATTTAGTTTTCATTATTGTCACAACATACCTTACAAAAGCAACCCAATGAAACGACAGTTTCCTTGGGCTCAGTTTAGGCCTGGTGGCAGGACCACGAGGTCGCTGGCCACATTGCAGCTGCAGTCAGGAAGCGGAGAGAAACAGACGCGCATGCTCAGCTCACATTCTCTTACTTAGGCTGGGGTTGACAGCGCCCACGTTAGGATGGGTTATCCCACTTCAATTTACCTGATTTAGATAATCCTTCAGAGGCAAGTGCAGAGTTTATCTGCTAGGTGACTCGAGATCCTGTCAAGTTGGTAATAATCGTCACAGTGGCCCAGATGGATGCAGAGGGGAAGTCAGAGGGAGGAGGGGAACGGTACAGACTGAGACACCCATAGAACGAAGGGAAACGGTCCTCTTGGTTGTGTGTGTGTGTGTGTGTGTGTGTGTGTGTTGGCTTTGTGTGTGTGTGTGTGTGTGTGTGTGCATGTGAATGTGTGTGAGAGTGCATGTGTGTGTGTAAATCACAGGGTGAGTAAATCACAGGGGTGTGTGTGTGCGCGTGTGTGAGTGTGTGCATGTGCCTGTGTGTGTGTTGGTTTTGTGTGTGTGTGTGTGTGTGTATGTGCCTGTGTGTGTGTTGGTTTTATGTGTGTGTGTGAGTGTGTGTGCGTGTGTGTCCCCTCTGATGTTGCTGTCTCCAGGCTGGGCCCTGATGGACCACTTCCTGCCCGTGGCCCTGTTGACCCTGTTGGTGTTTAAGAAAGAATGTAATTAAAGAGGGCTACCGGGTAGCTTAAGCTTTAATTGCTGTGTTTATGCCTCCCTGAGCATAAGGATCCAGGCTTCCTCCCTTGGCTCTGCCCAAGGCTGGCTCCACCTCTGGAGGAATACAAACATCTTCCCCTGAGTGGTACACACCACACATGCCTGATTTAGTGCAGTTAGGTTCTTCACAATAGAAGCATCTGTTAACTATAGAATTCAAACCAAAGGACATTTTATGATGGCGACTGTTCTGTGAGACGAAAAGACAACCAGCCCTTTGTGAGGACATGAGGCCTGCAACCTGGGGGCCATGCTATCGTGAGAAGCACAGGGACCTCATATGCAGCTGTGATCATTGGGGCTTTAGGTTTCTTTAACTTCCTTGTCTGTTTCCTGAGGGGCACAAATAACACCTCCCTTGAGGATTCTGACAAGAATTAGAACTAATGTGCACACACACACACACACACACACACACACACACACACACACCCCTGTGATTTACTCACCCTGTGTGTCAACATGTACTTATCGAGGGCCTCCGATTTGCTAGTACTGGAGTCAGCGACTAGAGCTTAAGCAGCTTTAAACTTTGAGAAACGAAAGGCAGCAGGTAGGCAGCCAGCTTTGCTGTGTGACCTCCTGTAGGTTACTCAAACCCTGAGTTCCCACTGCCAATGTAGAGGTAGAGATTTATCCTATCTCGTGTTACTGCGGGGATTAAAGGAGAGGCTTCATGGAAGGCCTTAGAGCCCTGGTGGCACATAGGAGGAGCTTGCTGAGATTAGTTCTATATATGAGCACAGCAGGACTTGTCACTCAGCCCCTGATCACAGACCTTGTATGAGGTATCTAAAATATATTCACTATACCCAATCCAAGGACATAAGAAAGCAGGTTCTTCACTGTGAGATTATCTGACGGTGAGTGTCAGGAAGGAGTGAGGGGGTCAGCAAAGCCAGCTGCCTTGGGCCATAAGTAACAAATCAGAATCTAACAGAGGTTCAATTTCAGTGGCTGGGAGCATTGCTTGCCAAGATTCTGAAGTACACGGAAGGGATCAAAGGTAAAAGTGTCAGCCTGTTTAGACTTCTGTAGGATAAGATGTCCATGTCTTAAACCTGGAGCCTATAAATGTTTGGTTATGCAGCAATGGGAAATTAAGGGTTAGCAATTAAAAATAAGACGATCTAGATGGAGCCGCTGTCGTCATAATGGTTCTGAAATGGGGTAGCGGAGCCAGAGCCAAGGATAGAAGGGGAGGCCAGTGAAAAGTGGACTTGCCCACCATATTGGTACTAAAGACAGAGGTGGGGCGGCAGATACAGGATGAGGATGGCCTCCGGATGTTGGCTCCTATGTTCCAGGAGAAGGAAGCTGCTACCTTGTTGGTGAGAGCCACTCTGGTCTTCAGACCAGAATCATAAGACAATGACCTTGTGTGGGTTTTTTGGTTGGAAACCATAAGTTGGTGTCAGTTTGTGGCAGGAAGCAGCAGTAGGAAACTCATGTCCCCTTTTCCTATTGGGATCCAGGTCACCAGATGTGGGTGGCTCCTCTGTCCACTCCTGGTGCTAGGGCCTAGTGTGGCTTGTGGGCTGTCTTCTCATGTCTTTTATTTCTCCTTGTTCACAGTCCAGCACTCAGATAGCTATTGAGCAAGATTTCTGTGCATCAGGAGCACCAGAAGTCTATGAAATTCAGTCTGATGCCCAGAGGATCTTTCTTGAGTTTATCCTATGGGTCTGGGACCTCTGACAATGGCCTACGTAGCTCCTCCCAGAGCCTCAGGAGTAGAAAAGGACCTTCCCACCAGAACAGGATGCCCCCCCCCCCAACCAACCCAGATAGGGACACCCAGGACATACCACACCTCCTTCCAGGAAAGCATGACCCAGGCAAGGTCACGCACTTGGAGCCATGTCATATGTACTATTTCTGACCTGGTTTCTTTCGGTTGGCATAAATGATTTAGTCATGATAAACCATCTCTGAAATCAAAAATATCTCCAGTTTTCAGAAGTTTTCTCAGAGCCTGCTTCTTACAAAGGAAACTCCCAATGTCACTCAGACGATGTGTTTGAATCCGTCAGGAACATCACTGTCCTTCTAGACTCTAGTTTTCAAATACATTCAAGAGACTTCCTTCCTTCCTTCCTTCCTTCCTTCCTTCCTTCCTTCCTTCCTTCCTTCCTTCCTTCCTTCCATCCATCCTTCCTTCCTTCCTTCCTTCCTTCTATCTTGAGGATGGATCTTGGACCATACACCCTAGGGCAAGCACTCACTGCTCAGTTCCATCTCCAGCGTGAGGGGCAAATACTTTTTCCTGCACTATATTGAAGATACCGTGGCTGAAGTCCAAAGACATTGGTGTAGGTCCAAAATCAATTAGTCCCCTTTAGCTAGATTCTTCCTATTTTCAACCCAGAATTCTGTTTTTCAAGTTTACAATAAGTGTACCATGCAAGGGTGTTGATCTTTGTAATCTGCGCCTTGAAAAAAAAATCTAACTTTACCCAAGCAAGTGATAGGATGCCCAAAAGAGCCCAGAGCCAAGTTTAAACTCTGCCTTCATTGGCTGGCTGCAGGGCCTGAAAGGGGGAAACTTCATACACGTTAGCGTTTCAGGAGAGAACGTGGTGAACCAGCTGCTCCTTCTCAAGTCTCCCCCGGAGAACCCATTTAATGCAGCCCATTGACTAGATGCTGGGTGAGTCCTGCGCAGAACTGAGTGACCTGTATTTGCTGGTCAAGGAAATTAAGGGGTTAACAGCAGAAGCTGGCACAGCTGGGGATCATTAGCTCCTAATGAGAGGGCCAGCCCAGGAAGGAGGAAGCCTCCCAGCCCTGAGGAGGAGCCCTGCCCAGGGTGTCACCCATGGAGGAAACTTGGGCTGAGAACTTTGTTTTCCTCGTTTTTTTCTGATGGTGGCTTTCCTCTCCAGGAGAAGTTCCTCGTGTGTGAGTTTGGCTTGTGAGCCCTGGCTGGTTCCTACAGTCAATGGCTTGCCACTTATGGCACAACATTTGCTTTTGTTGGGCCAGGGTAGTTAGGGAACAAGATCTTCCAAATGGGGACTCTGTGGCTTGGTGTAGCCACACTGAGATGTATCTCCGAAAGCAAGCACAGTCCGGTCTGGGACAGTTACCCGCAGGGTGGGGCTCCAGGGTGGACAGTGTTCCTCAGCCCCAACCCCTTTGTCTACAGGCAGGGCTTTTTCCAAATGCATTTTAAAATTATTCTTAAAATTTCTTCATACAATATACTTTTATCACCCCCCCCCCACCTAAGTCCTCCCCACCCCCCTTCCCACTCAGTGCCATGTCATTTCTCTGGCTCTCAAAAAACAAAACAAACAAAATGAACACTAAGAAGACAAAAGACCACACACACAGACACACAGACACACAGACACACACACACACACAGACACAGACACACCATGGTGTCTGTTTTGTGTTGGGTAACTGCTCCTGAGCATGGCCCCTGCTCCAGAGTGTGGTTGATATACCTGATTTTCCATCAGGTACCAATTGTGCATGGCTTCTTGATCAAGGGTTAGATGTTGTGGACACTTCCGCCTCTCTGTGCTGGGCTTTTGTCTGGTTTGAAGTTGTCCGTGTATCTGTGTGCTGCCACTGTCTTTACTATGGGGCTGCTGTGGCTTTTATTCTGGCCTCAGACTTTGTTCTGGGCTTACTACTCCTAACCCCAGCCATTCTGGAGGCTGAATCAGGAAGGTCACAAGGTCAAGGCTAGTCAAAGAAAGTCTTGTCAGAAGGTAGTTAGGATCCACTGTCAGGCTCCAAGGTGCAGAGAAGAAGGAGGCCAGGTGCCAGAGGCACCCAAGGGAGTGAATAGTATCGCCAGGGCTCTATCCCCCATAGCACCAGAGAAGCAAGAAAGAGGAAGAGAGGGGAATCCCCAAGGCTGAATCTCTCTCTTTGAAGCACCACATTCCTAAACAGCTGTGGGTCTTCTGGCCTGACCCCCCTTTTCCTCAGTCCTGGCTCCTGGCCCCTCAGCAGCACCTCGGTTAGCTGTTTTGACAGGCTGGGCCCTCACTGTCCTTAACTGCGGGCAGCTGAAGTATAGCTCAATGAACCTGAAGAAAGTCAGAAACCTGAGATGTCTCCAGGAAGGAGACTTTGGGACAGGGAACTGCCCACGAGGCAACCTGGCCAACTTGGAAAGACTCTTGCAAAGCCATAGCAGGAAGAGCCCAGACCCCCATGCCCTCTGACTTTCTCCTCATTATAATGGCTACCCAGGCGCGGTAGGTGGAACACCAGGGTTGTAGGTGACATTTGTCCTCACAGTCACCAGGAACTTGAGGAACCTTGCTGCAGGTCCAGCACCGGTTCTACATAGACTGATGCTGGCACATAAAAACCCGGCTCAGTTTCTCCACTAAGCTCAGTTGGCTCACCCTGCATCATAGCTTTGTGCCTCCCCCACGATGCTACAAGTAGCATTGCCACCTTCCCCATGACGCTGCAGATAGGTCATGGCAATGCAGATGCCGTAAAGTTCATCGGCCAGGCACTGCGTATTGGGGAGTGGAGCAGTGAGTGAGGTCCCGGGTGAATGTGCATTGCCGACATGGCATGGTCAGGTCCACAAGGCCTCAGCCCTGTGGGAGAAGCACCTGCCCTGGGTAAGGCTCAGAGAACTAGCAAGGCCTGCCACAGTTCAACTGCTAATGTTAACAGCCAGCATGTACAGAAATGTCCACCATAGCTCTCTTCTTCTCAGTTGCTTATGGCCTGAAGTTTGCTCCCCTGCCAGCCTCCTTGTTTAGCTCTATATAATAAGTACGCTGACCTTCTGGGATGCTGCGGCTTCTCCATCAGAGAACCTCAGTCTACCAGATCCCAGCTGGCCTGTGTCTGTATGTTAGTCATTTACTCGCTGACTCTGTTAATCCCAGAAGCTGTGCAAATACACAGCAAAGGAGACATACTATAGAGTCCCTGTCCTGCGGACTTACGCCCATTGTCCAAGGAGGAAGATGGTTGGCCATGCCCATATGGAAGGGGAAGAGCTAGGAGGAGGTGAGTAGCCAATAGTTAATTACATTCCCTTGCCGCTTCAAACGCATCTCAATTTGTATGGCGAGTTGTTTCCATGACAGGCTCTCCCTACAGGTTGACTTCTCTCCATGCAAGAGAAGAAGACACTGGAAGACACCAGCAAGGCTAGTGTCTGAGTGGCCCAGGGCCAGTTAGACATTCTGTTGACTTGCTTTGGTTTGCATGCGTCCATTCGTTGTTGGTCGTCATGCTCAGTGTCCAGGAGGAGCAACTGTGGACAGAACTGTGACCTATGCTGCTAGCTTCTCAGAGACTTGCTTCAGCTTTGACCAGAACTTAGCACTCATATCTAGAACAGCTTGGGAGGGACATCAGCAGGGCCCAGAACTCCTGTGTTCATTCCAGAATCAGGGTGATGGTGCCAAGCAGGGACCTAGCAGTTCCCTAGCCCAGGGCTTGAGTCTCTCTCTGTCTGTGTCTCTGTGTCTCTGTCTCTGTCTCTGTCTCTGTCTCTCTCTCTCTCTGTCTCTCTCTCTGTCTCTCTGTCTCTCTCTCTCTCTCTCTCTTCCTTTACCTCTCCCCTTCTCCTCCCCCTCCTCTCTGGAGAAGCCTGGGTTTTTGCTTGCTTCTCTGCTTGGCCTCAGAATGCAGAGGCCCTGTAAGTCTTCCTACCCCAACCCCCACAGGCAAAGGGAGAGGGAGAGAAATCTCCCAGTTCAGGCCAGCAGGAATCCTGGGCCCTTGCTATTTTCAGAACTTAAAATTGAAGCCCTGGGTTTGTTTTCTTAGTACTTGCTCAGACTCCAGTCTTCACAGAGCAGCCTTCTTCCTGCCCACCAGGAAAGACCTGGCCAGTGGTTTGGCTGATGCCATGTTCCAAGCAGGAGAGGTGGGGCCTGGAGTATTTTTACATATAGGACGCTGTGGAGAACAAAATGCTTGGGTTAGAGCCAGTTTAGAATAAGTCAGTTGGAAGAGGGAGAGGGCAGGGGAACTTCTAGACTGTTTGTTGCTCGGAGCAGCAGCATAAATCCGGGAAGAGGCTGGAGGAGAAGGACTTAGAGAAACCTCCACTGTGGGGCTGGAGTAGGGCCGGGGAACCAGCACCCCCCGAGCCTGTCCTCAGAGGGCAAGTGAGAGCCGTATACTGTGGGTTCAAAGCTGTGTGAGTCAGGAATGAGAGGGCTTACGCTATCTGCCTGTGGTAATTTCTAGGCTAGCTTCAGGGCTTCTAATTAAACCAGTGCCGTACATAATACCTTTTAGACCTGGACAGGACTTTGAAGATCCTTTGACGAGAGTTTTAGGGACAGTGCAAAGAAATAGGACCACCCAAAGCCACACAGCCAGTGACAGCTGGGATTGGGTTGAAGTCTTTTGAAACATAAGATGGCTGCTCGTTCAGTCTCATCTTGGCGTTCATGCAGGCACAAGACTTGGTTCCCGAGTGAAGATCAGTCACAACGTAAGCGTGTGTGCGTGACGTAATACATTAGTCTGCTTCACAGTGTGAGCTAAATCACTGTTTTAGTTATTTTCCTGGACAGAGATTTTGATGATGGTGATGGTGGTGGCGGCGGCGGCGGTGGTGGTGATGATGATGTTGTTGACCATGGTGCCTCTGTGCTCCGAGGAGAAGCATTTCTGACTTTAAGGGTGGACAGGCATCTCATTTATAACCAACTTATAAGCCCGTCTAGCCCCAGTGTTTCTGGCTAGCTGACTTCCGGTGACCTTGGGAGGACCAGCTCCTCCCAGGGAGGAGTGAAATCAGCATGTCTGCTAATGACCTTCCACATCCGTGGACTCTGGAGCATTCCTTCATGTCTTGGATGCCAGTCATAAAGCACCACTTCTGTTGGATTGAACTTATATCCCTTCCTATATCCACGTACCCAAGCAACCACTTGTGACACCCAATCAACGAAGACTAGGTAAGACCTACTTACATACCCCAGGACGCTGATGCAGCCATGACGTAATTATATATGAATAAATGCCTAGACCATAGGCTTGGGCTTGTTTCCCGACTAGGTCCTAACTTAATTAACCCCTTTATTCTATTCTACGAGTGTCATATGGCTGATTACCTCTTACCAGTTTCATGCATCTGACTCCCCAGGGTTCAGGGTGAATCTCTTCCTGTGCCTGACTTTATTCCAGAATTCCTCTCTCTCTATCAAAAATCCCGCCTCCTATTTTCTGCCTCAGCTCATTGGCCAGTCAGCTTCTTATTGACAGGTGATGCTTCTATACACAAGAGATTCTCTCTACATCCTGAATTAAATAACAACCTACTACCAACGTCCATGAGGTATTTGTGCCTCGCCCACTTCATACTGCTCCCACTGGAAGAAACAACTTTTTGGGGTACAAAGGGAGTGTAATGGAATTTCATTCAGTAGCAAGAATAGAGTACGCACTCTCTTCATGACCAGGGCTGGAGGAGTCTGCGGGGTGGGCAGTGCCGGGTCACACTGAGGGTCTGCCTGAAAGTTGAGTTGAAGTAGGATTACTATGTCCTGGGCTCCACGTCTAGCTTTGGTGCATTTGTGTGCAATAGTCTACAAGTCCTCTTCTTCCTGTCAGGGTCTTGGGCTATCCATCCTCTCCCTCTCCTTTTTTAATAATAATAAAAACAGCAAGTGTCCTTAACCGCTGAGCCAGTCTTGTTCCGTTTTGGGTTTACTCCTGCCATTCTACTTGTTTCTATGACGTACAATTATTTGATGTCTGCTAAATCCAAATAAAGCATCAAGATACGCAAAGACAGTTGATTCCAGCTCTTGAGCCTTCCCTTGTCCTCCTCCTCCTCCTCAGCTTTAGACATTTCGTCACCGCCACCAGGAAGTACACAGCTGGAGGAAACCATGCTCACTGTTAGTCTTCTGTGACAACCAACTTATGCGAGTAATAACCTGCTGGAGATTGCATTTTTTTGCCTCTATGTTCCATCAAATCTGAGAACCTATATAAGATTGTCACCTAAATTCTTTGCTTTGGCATACTGCATTGGCTTTGTGTGCTGAATTATCTGTCATCTTTATCCATGACCCATCTTTGAACAAATTCTGTAACTGATGAATATGAAGGGCAAAGTCTACTGGTTGTGTTCCATTAAATAATTTTTTTTTTTTTTTTTTTTTTTTTTTTTTTTTTTTGGTTTTTCAAGACAGAGTTTCTCTGTGTAGCCCTGGCTGTCCTGGAACTCACTCTGTAGACCAGGCTGGTCTTGAACTCAGAAATCCACCTGCCTCTGCCTCCCAAGTGCTGGGATCAAAGGTATGCACCACCATGCCTGGCCCTAAGTAGTTACTGATATTATAAGATACTGTTTAATAAAATAAGCCAGATGTGCTAGTTTATATATTAGCCAGTATTCTGTTGCTGTGAAGAGACACCGTGACCTCAGTAACTCTTATAAAAGAAATCATTTAATTGGGGTTTATTTGCAGTTTCAGAGGGTGAGTCCATTTTCACCATGGTGGGGAGCACGGCAGCACACAGGCAGACGTGGTGCTGGAGGAGTAGATGTGAATTCTACCTCCAGATCCATAGGCAGCAGGAAGAGAGAGACTCTGGAATCTGAATGGGCCTTTTGAAACCTCAACACCTACACTCAGTGACTCGCTTCCTCCAACAGGGCCACACTTCCTAGTCCTTTCAAAGGGTCCCATTCCCTGGAGACCAAATATTCAGATCTGTGAGCCTATTGAGGCCGTTCTCATTCAGACCACCACAGTTTGTTAGTAATTAAGTCTTCAAAAGTTATCACGCTTCCTCTCGTATGTGGAATCTAGATTTGATGAGTGTGTGTGTGTGTGTGTGTGTGTGTGTGTGTGTGTGTGTGTGTGTGTGTTGAAGATAAAGGGGAGATTGTTTGGGAGGAGGGAGAAGGGAGGGACAGATGTTGCATTTTCCCCATACACGGGACCTGTGTTTGTATGGATGGGGGTCACTGGGGACCGACCCCAGGGTCTCCTTGAACATAGCAGGCAAATACTCTACTAACTGAGCCATATCCCCAGGCCTAGTTTTTTTTGATGTGTTATGCTCATGTGGTGTGTGTGTACGTGAGTTTATGTGTATGTGTATGTGTATACTGGCTGGTTTTGTGTGCCAACTTGACACAAGCTGGAGTTATCACAGAGAAAGGAGCTTCAGGTGAGAAAATGCCTCCATGAGATCCAGCGGTAAGGCATTTTCTCAATTAGTGATCAAGGGGGGAGGGCCCCTTGTGGGTGGTGCCATCTGTGGGCTGGTAGTCTTGGGCTCTATAAGAGAGCAGGCTGAGCAAGCCAGGAGGAGCAAGCAAGCCAGTAAGCAGCATTCCTCCATGGCCTCTGCATCAGCTCCTGCTTCCTGACCTGCTTGAGTTCCAGTTCTGACTTCCTCTGGTGATGAACAGCAGTGTGGAAGTGTAAGCTGAATAAACCCTTTCCTCCCCAACTTGCTTCTTGGTCATAATGTTTGTGCAGGAATAGAAACCCTAACTAAGACAGTGTGTGTGTGTGTGTGTGTGTGTTTATGTGTGTGTATGTGCTTTTGTATGTGTGTTTATGTGTGTATGTGTTGCAGGAAATATTTAAAAATAGACCAACATGTTCCCGCTCTAGTGCTGTCAACTCTCTGTTCCGGCAGCCTGGCTGGCCATGTGCTGGCAGGCAAGGGCTGACCTGTTTTATCTTGTGGAGACTCTGAATCAGAGCCCTATGACCTCTCCACCCAGCTTGCTAGGTTCCCACTGGTGAGTCGCTACCATGTCAGCCCCATGTTTCAGAACCTCCACGGCCTCTGTGGTACACGCTTTGCTGTTGTACCTTTCTCTCTGGAACCCAGACAAGGCATCTCGTGAAGGAAAATGAAACACAAACTTAGTTCAGAAACAATGGTAACTCAGTCTCTGGGCACAACAATTAAATCCTAATCTTGTAAGCCTAATTAAATCTGATTCCTCCGGAGGCGAATCCTGATGGATCCACCATTAAAACCGGGAGACACTAGCAGCTACATCTTGTCCTAATGCTGCCCCCATCCAAAAAATCCTCTCCTCCTGCTTCCTCTCTTCCCCATCCTACCCGGAAGTCCCGCCTACTCGCCCAGTGATTGGCTCCTTTATTCATTAGGGGATTGTTCACAAGAAGTCACCTGAGTATGTGACTCACTTCTTGTTTGAAGCCCCTCCCAGGAAAGCAGAATTAGCGTCAAAATACAAACAGCACCAGGGCTATCCACAGCATGTGTATGTATTTGTGTGTGTGTGTGTGTGTGTGTGTGTGTGTCTGAATGATGAAAAGTAAGTGGGACTATTTGGGAGGAGGAAGGGACTGTGAGAAAGAGAACAAGCGGGGTGAATATGAATAGTATAATTACGCACATCTATAACAGTGTCATAATTAAACCGTTATTTTGTATTCTAATTTTAAAAATTAATTGAAAAAAGCTTTCAGACCCAGGCATAGTGGCCCATACCTTTAACCCTATAACACTCAGGAGAACATCTGTGAGTCTGAGGCCATTCTGGGTTATATAGGAAGTTCTAGGACAGCCCGTACTACAGAGTGAGACCCTGACTCAAACAGAAACAAACGAAAGACTTTAAGGCAAAACAACTTTTTTTTTTTTTGCTTGAAAAATAATACCATAATAAGGCTCAGTTATTTTTGTTATCTTGAGAATTTTCATTATAGCCACTGGAGCTGAGGTTTGAAATAAAGTTACCGAAGGGCAGAAGGTGAAGCCTGAAACAGCAACACACTGGCTAATTTTTTTTTTTAGAGGGAGATATCTGCTTCTGGCCACTATCGACTACTTTTAGTCAGATCTCCCTTCAAGAACAACTAGAAAACATAACTGTAGAAAGTGACAAACATCTTTTGGGAAGTCCCAGTGAACTAATAAGACAAGCCTGAGGTAGTAAAGGGGAGAAAGACAAAGAGGTCAGCAGGTGGATGGGGCAGGTGGACAGGTGGACAGGGGGCAGGTGGACAGGTGGACAGGTGGATAGGTGGGCATGAAGCTTTGCTGGTTTCAAATCAGTACAGAGACACTGATTACCAAGGTAGCAGCTCTTGGCTGTGTTACAGGGCTAAGAAGACTAAAAATTAGCATTCGGTTCTTGTGAAGGGCCAAGGACCTAGTGAATGTCCCAGTCTATTGGCTGAGAATTCGATCTCAGGTTAACTTAAAGGCGATGGTCTGCTAAGGACTGCCTGTCCTAAACAAAAGGAAATCCTATCTAGAGGAAGACAGCGTCGGCAGCTTCGAGTTATCACTGTGGTACGTCATACAGTCTCTGGAATTGCTTTGCCTTTCATTACAAGGCACACTAAGAGTTCAGACCAAACGATTGAAAACCGAGAGAAGAGTGTAGAGTGTTAGGGCTTAGAGTTATGGGTTGTATGATAATGGAGGCACTTTAGAGAAACAACCACTGGATTATTAGGTGAATTAGCCCACAGTATGCTATGCCCCTGGGCTGATGGTACAACCTTTTATTCCTCGTCTACAAATCCAGGTAATGTGCTACTATATTGAATACCGTAGACAATTGTAACATGATTGTTACCTATTTATTCATCTAAGCATATCTAGACAGAAAATATGTAGCAAAAACACTAAGTGATAGAATGTTTTAGTTTCATTATAATTTGAGGCCACATCATATAAACGTTGTTTTATACCACATGCATGTATATGTAGTCTTTTTTTTTTTTTTAAGGAGTTTAGTGTTTTTTTAAATACTGGGACTTGAACCCAAGTCCTCATACATGCTAGGCAACCACCACTCTGCCACTAAACTATGCTCCATCCCCATCTTTAAAAAATACTAAGTTGTTTTTATTTTACATGTATGCATGCTTGCCAGCATGTCTGTAAGTATACTACATGCATGTGTGGTGTGAGGAGCCAGAGGAGAATGTCTGACCCCGGAACTGGAGTTACAGACAGCTATGAACTGTCATGTTGGTCCTGGGAACCAAACCCAGGCCCTCTGCAAGAACAGCAATTCTCCTAAGTGCTAGGCCATCTCTCCAGTCTTTCCAGCCTGCACAGAGACCTTTAAGAGAAGAATCAAATGACAACTTAGGACCTAAGAACTCAGCAGAAGGGCTTAAAAGCAGATTATATGCAAGAGAAAAGAACTTTTGATATGAACTTGATGACAGGTCAGAAGAAAATATCCAAACTTTCCTACAGAATAGTAAGGTTAATGTAAAATGATTTTATAATTCCTGCTAGCCCATATAAAAGACATGTAATTCAGGTATTATATTTACAAGCTGTGGGCCTAGATTGGGCAGGTTATTCTAACTTATGTCTCTTGTTCCTTGCTGTTTTTCTGTCCACCTGCTCAGGGTCCATCTCCTCTCTTGGCGGCTTTCTCCTCTCTTCTTCTCTCTCTCCCTGCAACCTCCTCACTGGATCCTCAAGTCCCACCTTTCTCCCTCCACTGCCCAATCACAGGCTCTAGCCTTTTATTGACCAGTTAAATTAGGGAGCAAGGTTCACATGGCATCACTTGATATATGTGAGGATCTGCTCTAACTGGGCCACTGTATCTTGAGAGCCAGCATTTAGCACTAGAATACAAGCAGCATCCGACCGACCCACTACACATTAACAAGTTTATGAAATACATCAGGAAGCCTGAATGAAAGGTGAGACCCAGTGTACATATGCATGTAGAGTCTTAGTAGGAAAGGGGAGGAGAATTAATTCAACCAATATCTGAAGAGAAAATGGCTAAGGATTTAAAGACTGTCAAAAGATACAAGCACAGATTCAAGAAGTACTCCAAGGCTGGGGAGCTCAGATAGTAACCTGCTTGCCTTGCAAATGTGAGAGGGCTGGAGATCAGAGGCCCAGGCCTCCAGTGCCAGGTAGGCGCGAGGAGGGCCCTGCCTGTAATTCCAGCACTTGAAGGCAAAGACAAGGGGCCTTTGGAGCAAGTTGTCTAGCCAGACTCACTAAAAGGCAGGCTCAAGTGAGAGAGCTATCAAGGAAGACATCAATCTTAACCTCAGGTCTCTGCAAAACACACATGCTTACACACGTGCACTCACATGTGTGAACATGCAGATAGACATTCACATACACCACAAAAAAAAAAAAAAAAAACCAACCAAACAAAGGAAAACTCTGAAAGCAGCTGCAATGAAACTCAACAACAGAGCGTGTGCAGAGATACAACACTTTTCAACGGACCTTTCAGTGGAGCAATGGGAGCCAAAGAAGAAAGAAACGACATCTTTAAAGGGCAGCTAGAACATGATGAGGGGGGAAAGAAACCTAAAATTTGATACCTACAAATAGAATCATTCCAAACAATAATAACGATAGTCATTTTCAGTGAGACACGCCGGAGCCTTGAGAATGGATGGAGATATATAGATCCCTCTGTCGGGTTGTCCTGGGCTGACTCAGAAGGTACAAAAGCATTTAGTTGAGTGTGGTGCACTGTTCAGATGATGGGGGAGGGGACTGCTCTGCTTAACACCTTAGACTGTCAGGAAGATTCGTCTAGTACACGAGGTGTCCTGGCAGAGAAGGGTTCTGTAACTAGAGAAATATTTAGGGATCTCTGAATGGAAGGCCCTCAGCCTCACTGGTCTTCCTCTCCACTCACACTATGAAGGGCTCTGAGAAGTCCTGCATGGAAGCCTCTGTGTGACACCCATCCCCTGACCCCCTGCTCTCCATCCCCACCGATATAATCTCTATCCACGCTCATAAGTCAACGCTTTCCCTGGGTGAACCAGACTCAAAGCCAACAGGGACTGCTAAACTGCATTTGTTTGTTCCTCTCTCTCTCTCTCTCTCTCTCTCTCTCTCTCTCTCTCTCTGTATGTGTGATGGGGCACATGTGTGGGAGCCAGTGTCACATGTATGGCGTGCACTTGAAGATCAGAAGACAGCCTCCAGTATTGGTCCTTAGGTACCAGCAATCTTTTGTTTGAGGCAGGGTCTCTTATTGGCTAAGAAAGCCACCAAGAAGTTAGACAAACTGGTGAGCTTCCAGGCATCCCCGTCTCTGTTTCCGGTCTTGTCATAACTGGGGTTATAGAGGCACACCATTATGCCCAGATTTTTATGTGGGTTCTAGGGATTTGAACTCAGGTCCTTATGCTTGTGAGCATATGCTGGGCAAAGGCTTACTCCCCAGATTGGCATTTCTAGTCCTGATCTCCCTTCTGAGTTTCTGGCCTTTTTGCCATTTGCTTCTAATGGGGTGTGTAGTAGGTTGGTCTGATGCTGCTATGTATTCTAATGCTAAATACTGGCTCCCAAGATCTGGCTTTCCCCAATGAACAGATCCTCACGTACACCCAGAAATGCTATGTAATCATTGCTCTTCAATTTAACTGGTCAACAAAAGGCTAAAGCCTGTGATTGGGCAGTGGAGGGAGAAAGGTGGGACTTGAAGATCAAGTGAGAGGTTTCAGGGGAGACCAAAGGGAGAAGAAGAGAGGACATGGAAGTAGAGGAGCAGCCATGAGAGGAGATGAACTATGAGCATGTGACCTGAAAAAACAGCAAGTAACAAGGGATATTATGAGTGCGGAAATAAGTTAGAATAGCTCCTAACCTGCACAATCTAGGCTTATAACTTGTAAATAAAATACCTGGATTGTGTGTCTTTTATACTGGCTATCAAGAATGTTTAATTCTGTTACTGTTGGCGCCCAACATAGGACATAAGCCCTGAGCGGCTCCAGCTCAGGGGCGGAGTTAGCCAACATAGACACATACTGATCTAAGGAGCCTACAGGCAAATAGAACCTTTTCCCAAAGCTACGAGGGGACTTAAAAATCCCAAACTTTAAAACTAAATATAAAATTACATTAAAAATATTTTCTATGTTAAAAATTAAAGGGAGACACAATGTCACAGGACATCTGGATCATGTATAATCTTGCTATACTTACCACCATAAAATAAGTATTATGGGCTAGAGTCATGGCTCAGCAGTTAAGAACACTGACTGCTTTTCCAGAGGTCATGTGTTCAATTCCCAGCAACCACATGGTGGCTTACAATCATCTTTAATGGGATCTGATACACTCTTCTGGTGTGTGCCTGAAGACAGCTACAATGTACTCATATAAATTAAATAAATCTTTAAAAAAAGAATAATTATTATAATTTTATATATCCTTTTACAAAGAGATCAAAATAAGACAAACTTAAAAAAGAAAGAAGCTGGGCAGTGGTGGCACATGCCTTTAATCCCAGAACTTGGGAGGCAGAGGCAGGCGGATTTCTGAGTTTGAGGCCAGCCTGGTCTACAGAGTGAGTTCCAGGACAGCCAGGGCTACACAGAGAAACCCTGTCTCGAAAAACTAAAAAAGAAAGAGACTGAGAAATTAGATACTAGATTACAGGCCATAGAACAGAGAGTAGAGGATCTGGAACCTACAACAGAAAAGGTAGTTCCAGATGAGAAAGGTGTGCAAAGGCTTGAGAATTTAGAATGACAACTCATAAAGATGCAATATATTACATTAAAAATCCAGATTCTACATATGGATAGTGCCTCAAAACAATGTCATAAATAAAATATATGTTTTATTTTGTAGAGTTTGGAGAATTGAGATATGTACATAAGTTGATTCATCATGCTATAGATGCATATTTGAAATCCCATCGGGCTTCTGACTTAAATTCCAAAGGGTGATTCTGAGATTGCACACTTATTGGAGATGATGACCATTTTGGAAATGCCTTTGATAATCAAAGCTGATGATGCTCAGACATATATATCCATTACAATACAACAATTTTAAAGACATCATAACGTGAAACTTACTCTGGATAGAGCTTACAATCCACAGCTTAACCACAGGTCAAGCCATTACAGAAAAATAAAAAATAAAAGCGTAAAGGAGATGTTCATTGATAAAAGGGGAATAAGAAATATCCCAGGGATGGATTAAATGCTGCTTTGTTGGCTTTGAATGTTTTAAAAATCAATTAGGTAATACAACGGTTTAAAACCAATGGATTTCAGAGTGGATGGGTGAATTGGATCAGCCTATAGATGTCCTGGTTCCAGAATGAAAGAAAGGAAATATGTTACATTGGGGGAGATTTTACATTTGTTCCAACAAGAAAAGGTGAGCTATGTCTCCCATCCAAATTATTGAAAATAAGATTTGACTGGGGAAGACCCCCTGAAGATCTTGGCTACATGCAAAAGAGGGAGATTGGCAAGACCAATAAGTCAGATAGTGTATGCACCGCTCCTGCTACTTGAGAACAGCTCTGAGATTGGCTGCGATATGATATAAAAATGTCTATGCATAACCAATAGATCTTGTTGACTACAAAATCCTCAGGAAGTTTTGAAGTGGAAACTTCTGGTTTCTTTGGAAAGTCAGTTATGTCCAATGATGTTTTGCTGGGGCACACAGGTGAAAGGATGTTTTGCTAAAGCAGACACGTGAAAGAATGCATGATATTAAGAAGAAATATAAATATAACCCCATAGTGGACAACGTTCGATGGTATTCGTTTGCCTTGTTATTCCTTAATAGTCATTGTTTGGCGTGACTTCATAGAAAGAAACATACCAAAAAACTTCTGGTGGTGTTCTGATGGCTTCTTGCCACTTCCTCGGATTCCGGCTGATTGGTGGAGTGACGTGGAAGTTTCTGAATATGTCAGCTGATACAGACTCAACTGAAGTTTTGCTAAGACAGACTCAAGTGGAGTTTTACTAAGACAGATTCACATGGTGTTTTGCTGAGGCAAGACCTGGGGGAGGACACGTGATGTCTGGAGGGAGGATAAATAGGAATCAACGGACAGTGATGGTGGACTTGCATAGCTAGCTTTGCAACACTTCATTGGTCTCAAGTCTTTGATGATCTTCACTTTGTTGACAGAGGCACAGCAGAGAACTTCTGGTGTCTCTGCTAGTCATGTTCCTGCTGACTCATGCTGATTTGGTGGAGGCCTGGAGGTTTCTGCTGGATCACACCGCCACTGCTGGTTCATGTTTGCTATCCTGACACTGCTGAACTGGACTGCTGGTACCCTGACAGAGATGGAAATCGCCCCAAGGAACTACTTCTAAACAGCATACAGCAGAGCCTTGAGGCTTCTTCTGGATTGAGCTGCCATTGCTGATTTGTGTGAACTGAATGGCTGATATCCTGACAATACAGATTGGATTTGCTCCAAAGAACTATTTCTGAACAGGTCTACTTCCCCCACATCCTGATAACCTTTCTTTTCTACTACTTCTGGTAGGTGGTGGGCTACTGAAGGGAGGTTAAAGCATTTAAGAATCCTTATTAAAAAGTAGATTTTGAAAATTTAAAGTCTACAATTTTTCATACCATTCTTTTAAATGATATAGGTAAACATTTATATTACAATCTGATACACAGTCCAAACTAACTGTTAAAGAAGGACGAATGTCTTTCATCTGCTCAAACAAAAAGGAGAAAAATCATCTTTGGCTAAACTCTGTAGCCCTGACAAGACTTATCCTTGAGGATACTAGGATGTCTGATCCTGCCTCAGATTGCTCTGATGCTGTTTCCTTGGGAGACTTGTTTCCTGAATGGCTTCAAGGAGAGCTACTGACCCAGACGACCTCAGTTCGCCCAGTCTTCCAGACTGATCCAAACGAGAAGTTAAGCCTGAACTTCCACAGCACCCAAAGATTCGACAACAAATGCCAGCTGGCTTTCTTTTGACTTAACCATTTCCCCAATTTCCTTTGGGTCCCCCAAAAGGAATTCTTCACCCCAATTTGACAGGAAACAACTACAAAATGACCATTATCCCATTCCCTTAAGTTGGGGTGGATAGTTTTGGTTATTTTATGAGCTATAGATATATTGTCATTTAAGGGGAGGTTACAAATAGTTGTGGTCTTCCAAGACCTCAGAGACTCACAGAATATGGCATATAAATTTTTTTTAATTAACTTAAGACTTCTCTGACATCGAGACATGTCAGCTCTTGACAGCAACCCATCTGACTTGGAAGAAGATGATGAACACTGAAGGTCCTCCGTTTGATGGCTTCAATTGTGGCAAAAGAAAACGCCCTAATTTTATCTGCAGACAGAATGGTATCCAGAAACGACAAATGGACACAGAAAAATCAACTGCCAAGCTCTGCCAAGACAGGTCCTTCATAATTCCTGCTTTGCAAAAGGTCTGTCAGGTATTCTGGGCCAGAAGGCTGAAGAAGATGCTCCACTGTTTTAGAATACTGGGTAGCTCCCCAGGCAGCCAACCGTCTGTCATTTTTATAATTTTGGGAGTGCTTGCCTGCACTTCCTGCACACTCAGATAATCTTTATTTCCTTCTCAAGTCTCTGATGGGGTTGAAGACTAGATGGTTATAGTCTCACAGTTAAGCTTAAGTTTTTTAGGATGTGAGAAGATGTTTTTAGGTCTAAGGATGTTTTTAGGGTGGTAATACAAGTTAGGATAGAGAATGATTTAGATACAGATAGGATAGATAATAAAATGCTTTCTCCCGAGTTGCCAATGTAACTCTTTTTGAATGTAACTCTTACCTAATAGTTTTTATATTTGTTTCTGCTGTATGTTGTTTATTATTATAAGAGAAAGAACTTTTTATTTAGAAAAAAAGGGGGGAAATGCAGTGGGTTGGTCTGATGCTGCTATATATTCTAATACTAAATACTGGCTCCTAAGATCTGGCTGCCCTGGAGGAGCAGATCCTCACATAAACGAGGTAATGTTATGTAAACCTTGATCTCCAATTTAGCTGGTAATAAAAGGCTAGAGTCTGTGATTGGACAGTGGAGGGGGAAAGGTGAGACTTGAGGATTGAGTGAGGAGTCTTGGGAGAGATCAAGGGGACAAGAGAAGAGGACAAGAGGTGGAAGAGGCCGCCATGAGAGGAGATGGACCCTGAGCACATGACCAGAGAAACAGTAAGGAACAAGGGACATAGGTTAGAATAGCTCCCAACCTGCCCGATCCAGGCTTACAGCTTGTAAATAGCACACTGGGATTGTGTGTGTTTTATACTGCCTAACAAGAATGCTTAATTCCTGAACCCATTCTGCAAATCGTCTGAAATCCAAGTCACCACTTTTCAGCCATCGCCCTGTCTTCTCTGAGGTGCCCTAAACTGATGAACGACGCCAAATACCACGGACTCTCTGAGTCTCAGCCTTTGATTCCTCTTTCTCTGTAAACACCCCTGCCCCATTTAGTCTGCTTACTCCCTGCCCAATCTATATGCTGAACACGTCTTAAGCCCAGCCACATGTCCCCAGTCCCACTGCCCAGCCCTGGTCCAGGCACCATAAACTCTCAGGAGAATTTCCTCTATTCCACTAGCCTCGATGCTTGCTCTCTTGTCCCTTCAGTCCATCTCTGTGGTGGTTTGAATATGCTTGGCCCAGGGAGTGGCACTATTTGGAGGTGTGGCCTTGTTGGAGTAGGTGTGTCACTGTGGGCGTGGGCTTTAAGCCCCTCACCCTAGCTCTGTGGAAGCCAGTACTCTGCTAGCAGACTTCAGATGAAGATGTAAAACTCTCAGCTCCTCTTGCACCACGCCTGCTGGATGCCACCATGTTCTTGTCTGTTCGCAGCAGACACTAAGACAATCTCCCATAAAGGAGCAGGACACATTTAATCCTAGTGGTGCCCCCTTGCTCTCTATGTTCTCTGTACCCCAGTTTCCAAATTTCTAACTTTTCTGAGATGTTCCTACCTCGGGAGTGTTGCTTATGCCCAATGCCTAGAATATTCTCCTCCAGCCAACCTTTTGCCTAATTAACTCATCCTCCTTCCTCGAGGACGCTGACTCCTCTGCTCTGAGGCCCCAGCACAGACCTCACCACAGTGATGTCCTTCATACGTCCTTTCAATTTACAATTTCTCATCTGCTCTTGTGATAGTGAAATGGACGTGTTCTCTTTCCTGCTGGAGTGTAACTTACCAGGTAGGACCTAGGCTGCTTGATTCAATATTTGAAGCTAGGTCTCCCTCTGTAGCCCATGCTGGCCTGGAACGCGTGTGTTCTCTGTTGGCCTCAAATTTGTGGCTTCAGCCTTCAGGGTCCTGGGATTACAGGCCGTCACCCCCAGCAAAAGTCCCCTCTTCAATGTATAGCCTGTTTCCATTTTTGCTTTCTGGCCTCAGTGGGACTCCTTCCCTCTCAGAAAATAAGAACTGAAACTGTTATGTTAACCTCTTCTTATCTCCCTAAAGGTTAAATCTTTCATAGACTCAAAGGAGCTTAAGTAGGCTGGAGAGATGGGTCATTGGTTATGAGCACTGGCTGCTCTTCCAGAGGACTGGGGCTCAGTCCCCAGCATCCACATGGTGACTCACAAATGTAACTCTAGTCCCAGGGATCAGACTTCCTTTTCTGGCCTCTGAGGACACCAGGCATGCATGTGGTGTACACACTTAAATACAGGCAAAGCACCCACTCACAGTAAGCAAACAAACAGTCTCTTCTCTCCCTAGTTCTCTGTCGAAACACAGTCTTTCTTGGGAACCCTGTCCACACCGCTGGCCTGT
Organism: Uromys caudimaculatus; assembly: GCA_028551405.1. Taxonomy (NCBI): domain Eukaryota; kingdom Metazoa; phylum Chordata; class Mammalia; order Rodentia; family Muridae; genus Uromys; species Uromys caudimaculatus. The sequence continues at coordinate 7,934,177 of CM052720.1, forward strand.
TTGTGGCCCCTGGGACTTTGCTGCCTCATCCTTTATCAGAACTATAGATTATTTCTGCCTGTTTCAAGTGTCTGATACAGAACAGTGCCCGGGCTCATCAGTACCGCCGATTTAGGACCACTTCCTCACTGTGAACACACACAACCCGCCCTGCCCTTGGGTAACTGGAGCCAGCTCTGTGGTTTGTTGGTTAAGTTTGATTCTCTGATCAGTCCCCATTTCCCTCAGTCCCAGGACTGAACACAGGCTGTCTTCTCTGCCCAAGAAGGCCACTCCCACCATCCCTATACCCCTCCCCTTCCCCCTCCCTCTCTGAAGTCCTACTGAGCTTTCCAGCCTTAACTCCTCTTTTTAACATTTGGTTTTTTGTTTTTTGTTTTTGTTTGTTTTTTTGGTTTTTCGAGACAGGGTTTCTCTGTGTAGGCCTGGCTGTCCTGGAACTCACTCTGTAGACCAGGCTGGCCTCGAACTCAGAAATCCACCTGTCTCTGCCTCCCAAGTGCTGGGATTAAGTGCCTGGCTTTTTAAACGTTATTTTAGATGGAAATCAGCTCCTTCAGTTCCCCTGCTGGTCTGGTTCACAGCCCTCCGGCTCTTCCTTCAGGAACCATCACAAATCACGTTTTCCTATTAATGAGTGTTTGCCTGATTTGATGATTCTCTCTCTAACAGGCTCTAAATGCCACAGGGGCATGGTGTCTGTTTTTCCCTGTCTGCACACAAGGCCTGCTTCCTCACTGTGCTAAGGGTGGGACATGGACCTTGCACATGCGAGCAAGCCCCCACACAGAAGCTGCAGCCCAGCTCAGCAGGCCTGTTTGCATAGCAGGGTTCCGGGCATGCTAACTGGCAGGAAGAAACTGTGAATGAACCAACTAATGACCAGGGTCGCTCTCAAAGCAGCTTTGAGGAAACCTGCCAGCTTCAAAACCATCCCAAGCCCAGGCAAAACTCAAGGAAGGGTAATCTGAAGAAGAAACATAACATTTTGTGTCTCGAACTTGTGAATGGCAATTCTCTGTCTGGTTTGGGGTGTGTGCGTGTGTGTGCGTGCGTGTGTGCGGTATGTGTGTGTGCGTGCGTGTGCATGCGTGGGGGGTGTGCGCATACGTGTGCGTGCGGGCGCGTGCGTGAGTGCGCGCGCGCGCGCGCGCGTGCGTGTGTGTGTGTGTGTGTGTGTGTGTGTGTGTGTGTGTGTGTGTCCTATTGGGCTGGTAGTGACCTCCTCACAGGAATTACTTCCTCTGCCTGAGGGGGTCTGGGCTGTGGTTTTAAAAAGGCCTCCAATGGTTTCTTCTCTTCCAGGCCAGAGGGAGGGTCTTGGAAGAAGGATGGTCTCTGCTCCCTCCTCCTCTGCATGAGAGGCTCTTCCTGTCCAGTTCAGGTTGAAGTCTGCCCATCATCCCTTGCTGGTCTTTGTTCTTAACCAAGCCAGCCTTGCAATTAAGCTTGCTACAAATGTTAGCACCTTGTCTGGCCCTCCTCCACCCTTTGTCCATTTTTGATACACTCCAGATTTGGGGACACCTTTGTTACTAAAGTCAACAAGGTGGCTCCTTTCGGGGTTCAGTGTTTGGGGTGGGAGTGGGGTCTCTGGAGCTGCTGTCCGTCAGAAGCCTGATCTGTACTGTGGGGGGGTTCCTCTGCCTGTGTCACTTACCTGAATCCCAAGGGTCAGAGCTTGGACCCTGGTGGCTCTCATTAGTCAGGATTGGCCACTAGTCCTTAGCAGGCTTATTATTAGTAGTATTATTAATTATAATTATTACTACTACTAGGTTTTTTTGTTTTGTTTTGGGTTTTTTTGTTTTGTTTTGTTTTGGTTTGGTTTGGTTTTCTTTTGAGACAGGGTTTCTCTGTGTAGCTCTGGCTGTCCTGAAACTCACTCTGTAGACCACGCTGGCCTCAAACTTAGAGATCTACCTCCCTCTGTCTCCTAATTACTGAGATTAAAGACATGTCACCCCCTCCACCCCAACCCCTGCCTGACTTCATTCAATAGGTCAATGAAACAGACAGATAAAGGAGAAAAACAGAAAAAGGAGGTTTATTCAGGGTGACCACATCGGGAAGAAGTAAAGATAGAGGGGCCCAGTGGTCCTCTCCAAGTCCATCTTCAGGGTCCCCACGTGAGACTTGGGTTTAAAGACTGGGCAAGAGCTGCGTACAGTTGGTTAAGGTGTGATCCGGTTTGTCTTTGACCATCGTAATCTTGACTTCCGTCTCTTGTGTAAGGTAGTTAGACTTTTGTTACAACTGTGTGGAATATTTTTCTGCAGGATGAGATTCTGCTCTGGCTGGCATCTGGGCCTCAGCCTCTTCCTTCTCCCAGCATCAGACTCCTAAGGAAGTTCCAATCTTGGGGTCTGCTGTTTCAATATCGGACAGCCAGAGGGAGGGGCACAGTTCTCGACAGGTTACCTTCATTCCTGCCAGGAGGGTTACAGGAGCAGGCTGGAGCTGCGTTCTGGGAATGGGGACCTGTGACCCTGCCCTGCCCTGTTTTGTCTCTCCTCTCAGCCGAGCCACATGAGTCTTCAAGCCTGGAGTTAAGACAGATGGCACGAGGGGTGAGCTGGGAAGCAGAGCGCACTGGAACCAGGTACAAACGCAGGCAGCAAAGGAGTCCAAGAGGGCCTAGGTGGGGCACAGGTGTTGCCCCTCACACTTTGCAACAAGCCCACTCTCCTTCCATGAGGTCTCTGTCTTAGGCACTGCCACACTTGGTGAATATACAGCAAGGAGATGGCTAGCCGAACAATTCAGTCTTCACCTGCTGTGGCTCCCCTGGAGGCAAAAATGCCATCCCTCCTGCCCTCTTACCCACCTGGCTGGTGAAATATCCGCTGGCTCCTCCCTCCGGAAGTGATCCAGGTCAGATCAGGGCTCTACCTTCCCTGTGCTGTTCAGGACTAGTTACGTGGGTCCCCAAAAGTCTGTCTTGGCCTCATGGATTATTGATAGAAGAGCCCCCCCCCCCCAAAACCCTGGTGCGGAGCTCTGTGCCTGGTGATGAATGTGCTTCCTCCCAGGGAATTAGTACTTCTTACAATCATGGAGCACAGAAGCGAGATGTCCCCGAGATGTCGCTAAGGACAACGGGAGCAGATGGCTCCAGCCCCACCAGCCGCCCTCGTCCTTCGCCCCTCCCCCACAGTAGGGGTGGCTCAGGTGTGTCCACACGGCTCGGCTCTGGTGAGCCCTCTGAGGCTTGCTGAGGTCTTCTGTGGCTTCATCTTTGTTCTGCTTTGGCTCTGGGAGCTTGGCCTCTGTCAGTCACTCACCCCAATGTCTGCTTTCTGGGGAGCCAGTCCACAAGAGAACCAAAAGGGTGAGTGGGGTAGACAAGGCACCTCATTTCTGAGCATTTGAAATGACCGAGGTCAAGCTGGAAGAAAGAAGGTTCAAACCTCAGGTAGACCTTGAACTTGAAGGTCTGCTACTGTTTCCGGTCCCCACACAAACCCCCAGAACAGGCCTCAGTGTTACCACGTTTTAAAGTCCGAGCAATGGAGAAGACAGTGCTGGCAGAGACATCTTTGGAGAGCTGGCATGTGTTAATCGCTTGGAGCATGGCCAGCGACACCGCGTTTTCCCACTGGGTTGTTACTGACAAACTGGGCCATTTGGGCTGGCTGCGTTTCTACTTCCTTCTTCTCAGACAATGCTGGAGGAAGCCAGGTTTGTTGTGTCTCTATTACTCGCTACTTACATCCTCATTCCTCGCTCAAGTGTCTTTGTGTCTAGAGGTGCGTTGGGCAAACTTGAGCAATCCGCTGTTTACACAGAAAAGCACTGAGATTCTTAAACCATCCCTTGTAAGGAATGAAAACAGGATACACTGAAGGGAAGCCAATAATTTATCCCTACACACTCAAACTTCCCTCTAGGACGTCACTTCTCAAACTTTAAGAACCCTCTCCCTATCGACTTAGCCACAAAGGTAAATTCCAGAGCCATTCTCAAGAGATAAGAAGTATAAATAAGACAAATATTACATGATGCCTTTTGCAAGATGAAAGTGTGCTGAGATTGGGTAGCCAACTCTACAATTAAACTTTACACTACTGGAGCTGGCCAGACGGTTCAAAGCAGCAGTGGACTGCTCTTCCAGAGGATTGGGGTTCAGTTTCTAGTACCCACATAGCAGCTCACAATCATTTGTAAATTCAGTTCCAGGAGACCTGACACCTTCTTCTGACCTCCATGGGCACCAGGCATGCACAGGGTAGAGATGAACTTGCAGGCAAATCATTCATACATATAAATAAGTAAATAAAATTTAAACAAATAAACTTTATACCAATAAACTGTACTCTTAAAAAATGGCTAAGAGGGCTTGTGTATATTTTTTAACCACAATAAAATGGTAGATTTATGGATCCAGGGGTCAAGGTCTGTGCCTATGGCCCAGACACAGGAGAAGTGGGAGGTGTGTGTGTTCCCGTGTGCATGCGTGCCCAGACAAGCACACGTGTACGAGAAGGTTCTGGGGGCTCTCTTCTGCCTCTATCATGCTCCAGAAGTTCTAGAAGCACACATAATCTGGTCACTAGAGAATCTAGGGTTATCTTTACTTGGGGACACCAGAGGAGGTAATCTGGGACCCAGAGTCTGGTGATTTGTCCTGGTTATGTCTCTACAATCTCCAACTTTCTATTATATGTGAAAAAAAATAGAAATGTAAAGTGAGCTTCCAAAATGTCAGATCTTATCTCTGCTACTCGCTCAGTTATAAACTGGGGGCAGGCATATCCTGAGGACCAAATATACTTGCTATCCTGTGCAGGCCTGCAGCAGTGTGCCCAGCATGCTATACAACTGCACTGGTGAAGTTCTTGATGGGGTTGGGTGTGTTGGGTGTGACCAGAGGACTTCTTAGTGCTGTGACGGAACAGGGCATTGAGGTGATGATGGGTCAGTGGCGTGGTGGCTTCTGGAGATCTGCGCGGAGCCCACCTGAAATATCAGAGCCATTTGCTTAGCTGTGAGGAGGCAGCCAGAGGGCAGGTGGAATGACTGTAGGTCAGAGGCAGGCCACCAACCTCTCCCTCTCCTGGTCTCCTCTAGGTGAGCTGTGTTTTCCTTCTGTTTACCCCGGGCTGAGTGGGAGGATGCGGCACAGGTGTGTGGGAGATAACAGATTACACGTGCAGGAAGCTGTACCTGCTTGGGACCCATGCCATTTCTGGGACCCGGCAACTCCCACCCATGTTTTAAGCACCTCTAAAGAGTCACCCAGACTAATTCCTGAAGGCGCCTTTTCAGCCTGCTTCTTCCAGCCATTTAACCCGACAGTGTCTGACTCACCACACCTAGGTGGTTACAATTAGGGTGGAACAATAATTGGGACTCTGGGAGTCCAGTGCCCGCCTCCCCTGCAGGTCACTCAAGGGTTGGCATTGAGTAAGCCTATGGGGACCACAGCTCAGAGCCCACAGCTCCGTGGCCCCAGAGTCTGCTCACGCTATGCCATTGACTTTGGGAGGCTCAGGAATCCTGCAAGGTGACTGCTCTGAAAGCTGCACACCACCTGAGCACCGTCCTCTAAGGCTCCGAGCCTTCTCCCGTCACAGTCTCTACCCTTGGCTATTCGGGAGGTGATGTGTCACTCTTCTCCGGGGGAACGGGTATATTTGGGCTTACGATTTCAGAGTATCTCCCCACCATAGTGGGGAGAGCATGGCAGCTTCGGCAGCATGGAACTTATGATGAAGGAACTTCACATCATGGTGGGCAGGAGGCAAAGTGGAAACGGGACTGACCTCAGAGGCCAGCCCATGCTCACTAATGAGGTCCCGTGTCAAAGGTTCCACACTCCCCACACAGTGCCATCAGCTGGGGGCCAATGGTTCAAACACACGAGCCTGTGGGGGGATGTTTTAGAGCCAAACCCCAGCAGGTGGATAAAATTATGACTTCCATTTCATAGATGTGGAAACAGGCTCGGAGGCGAGCAGGTGATTAGTCAGGTCCCCAGCCTTCCAGCTAAAGAGCTGGTGTTTACATCCACACCTGCCGGATCTACTTGTGATGTCTTCCGGGAACGTCTTTCTCACGATCAGGACAAAATGGCCAACCTTAGTGCGCACATGGTGTCTGTCACTCATCCCTGTCGATGACTGCAAATATTAGATATGTATAAGGCTATGCACTGATGTCCCGAGATAGTCAAAACCTTACAACTGTTCACTAAACACAGACCAAGCTCGCCAGCATGCAATACAAGTACGGGGGGAGGGGGGGATCAGAACACCAAGCTCTGGCTCCCCTTTGCTCTTTTGGGAATGTTCCAGAATGGGAGAGGCCAGACTGCTATTGAGTCCAAGACTGGCATGGGGACACTAGAGCAGCTAGGTATTCCGAGAAGGCAGGGCAGCCGGGCAGCTTGTTCAATTTCTCACACACCGCCGCAAGTGTGAGGCAGCCCAAAAGGTCAGAATGGACCGAAGTCCCAGTTTGCAAGAGCATTCTGGGTCTGCTGTGCATGATGGGATACCAACACAGTTGCTGGGCTTGCTCTCCAGCAAACCCTGTGTGCTCCCCGGAAGAGCTATGAGGGCCACGTCAGTCTTTTCCTCTTCAAATAGGGTCAGAGAGCTGGCAGATATTGGTGATTTGACACATCTACATTTCAGCAAGATGGTGGGCAGGGCCTTCTTTGGAGACCAGACTGGAAAGGTATGCGCTAGTATTTCTACTTTCAACTTGACATCAGTAGAATCCATCAGCCTGGGGATGATTGGTCTGACCAGAACTCAGTAGAAGTCTTTGGTGGCGTTGAGTGCTCTACCAGAGTCCTGATATTGTGGATATTGGTGATCAATAGATGCTACAGCATTAGGGGGAATGATCAACAATTTGTGACAAACAGGGTCTAGACAGATCCTTGACAGAGTGGGGATTTAAGGACTGTAGCTGAGAACACAATATGAATTCACAGGGGCCACGCCATAGCACAGGGGTCATGGAGTCTCTCCTTCCAGATGTCAGATCTTTCCTCAGCACCACGTGCAAAGAGCACCTCCCCCTGCCCCACCCGAAGCGAACTGGCCAGCTGTCACGTGATAGGTTCTGGGCCGCCCCATGCCCTTGCACCCTCCACCCACCTGAACCTTGTTCGCAGTCCTTTTCCTTCAGCTTGCCTGCTGAACTCCAGTCCCTCCGGATGATCCAGTTTAGCAGCTTCAGCTGGGTGGAGCCACTCCTCCTGTGGGCGGCGCCCTCTTGGTCTCCCCTGTGGCGGCGCTGGGCACATTTGTTACAGTGCCCCGGAGTGGAGCTGGCGTGTCTCCTGCATGGAGCCTGTGTCCATCACTGCCTGCAGAAAGGGTCTGGCTGCCCCACGGGTTAATTCTCACTGTGGCTGTTCTGGGTACCGGTGGTGGGCAAATTCATTTCCTAGTCCTGATCTCACAGGGAAGGGTAGGGCAGGCAATTCCAACATAGGCTTCAGTTCTCCGTCCGCTGCGGCGACAGACAAGGTGGTAGGGCAGTGCGATCCTGCAGGAGGAGGGGGAAGGGACATTTACTACTATCATTATACGTGAGGAAGACCGGAGGGCACAGGGACGCAAACCTATAACCCCAGCGCTCTGGAGGCAGAGGCAGGAAGATACCTCGAGTTTGAGCTACAGTGAATCTTAGGCCAGCCTGTGCTATAGAAAGGAAGGGAGGGAGGGGAAGGGAGGGGGGAGACTAGCTAAAAGAGAAAGGAAAGGTCAGGTGAGGTAGCGAGGGATCAGACACTTTAGGAGGGTAATGAAGTCATTGACACACACCTTTCCGTATTGACTGTCGTGCCTGAAAGCATAGCCATGTACACACAAATGGCGTGACTGGGCTCAGACCTCTTCATCTGTACCCTGGGCTGTGCCACCTTCTCGGGCACCTTCTTCGTCTTGCCTCCTTCCCTGTGAAATGTAGACCTGACATTCCTGCTTCATTGAGAGATCAAGTGTGCCGACGTGAGGAAAGTGCTTAAAGCCAAGCCTGTCACGCTCAGGAAACGTTTGTTTAAAACACCGAATGTGTGCTGTCCCTGAAGCTTTGAGGGGCGCTCTCCAGATCTGAGAGTTCCCTCTGGTGCTCCTCATGTGAGCCCTGCCCCAGCTTCTAGTGGCTTCCACACATCCCTGCCACACATAAAAGTTATGTGTTTGTATTTGAGAAATGATAATCTGTTCTCGAGGTATGATATGCCGTTTTGACATCCATAGTCTATTTTGTAAATGTGTGCTATTAGATCAGGCTAGCCAACATACCCTTCCCTCCACCGACTTATCATGATTGTGTGTGGTGGGAACATTTGTGAATTATTTTAAAATTCTGAGAGATACATTACCCCTCCCTTGCTTGTTTTATTGTTTGTTTGTTTTTGAGATATGGTCTCACTGTGTAGCTCAGGCTGGCCCTGAATTCACCTTATAACATAGGCAGGCCTTGAACTCTGATCCTTTTGCCTGAGGCTCCCTTGTACCCACAGCCAGCCCACTCTACTCTTCCAAGAACAAGCCTATTGGGGGATATTTGTGGGGCCGGTGGCAGGGGTACATATGTGTTCTCCATATGAGACAATTAAGAATCTAATAACTGCTAAATCTGTTCCATCTCCAGTCTGACACCTCTGCAGCACTGGAAGGTGTTCCCACAGAGAGCCAGCCCCCTTGGCACAAGTGTTGGGAGCAGGCTGTGCAAGGCACGGGAGCCTGAGCTCCTCTCTCTCTCTGCACAGGGTCCTGGCACACAGAGCAAAGTGTGTATGTGTGTAAGGGAAGGTTCTGTCCCCTCGGTTCTTGGAATCCTGGCTGTTATAGGTGGGCTTAGAGCAGGGGCACCCGAGCCTGGGCTCACTGGTGTCCTGGTGCTGTGCACACTTGGGAGTCCATGCGCCTCAATGCTGGATGCTGTCTAACTACCCACCCACATGAGGGCTCCAAGGCGAGCCCTGTATTGGCAGTCTGTCGCATATGTAGAGAGAACGTAGATCCATCTTCACTAGTTTATAGAGACAAGGCTGGGGCCACCATGGTCTACACGGTGAATTCTAGACTAGCCAAGGCTACATAGTGAGAATTTGTATCAAAATAAGATGGGGGGGGGAGTACAAAGGTTGGCTGCCAATCACTGGCTTGACTGGCCTCAGGCCTGTTCTTAGCTCCTCCAGCTCTGAATGGCTGAGATTAGGCACTGAAAGGTGTTTATCCCAGGATGCCTGGCTGGGGGACATTTTGGCAAAGGGTTGTTGGGGAGGGCAGGAGGAAGCACGCCCTGCGTCTGCATGCATGCCCATTGGCAGTTTCTGCATTTCTCCGTGAACCCAGCTCCTCTGTAGCTGCAGTTTCCTTCTGGTGACCACAGGGGCTGGACTTGGCAAGATCTTCTCCAGCCTAGTCCCTCCAGCCCCAGGCTTCCTCCTCTTACTGATCTCTGGTCCAGTTATCATGATATCTCTCTCTCTCTCTCTCTCTCTCTCTCTCTCTCTCTCTCTCTCTCTCTCACACACACACACACACACACACACACACACACACACACACACACACACACACGTAATCACTTGTTACCCACCTCGCTTCCAGGAGTTCATATGCCATTGATTTTAGTATTCAAATCAAATTTAACATATGACCCGTGTGGAGAAAGCCTTTAAAACCAGTATGGGGGAGAGGGGCGTGGGTCTCTTTGAGTTGGAGGCCAGCCTGGTTTATAGAGCAAGTTCCAGGACAGTCAAGGCTGTATAATGAAATTTTGTCTCAAAACAAACAAATACTAACATATATGGCAGTCATTTATGTGGAGACACCACTGGGTTTCAGAGAAGCAGAATTACTTTCTACGTTACCAAAGGGGATAGAGCACACTTCCTTCCTCTCTATGGCTTACAGTCTTCTGGAAATACTTGGTCACATTTTATAGGAACACTGGAGACAGCCAACAAAGCCAAAGGAATGTGGGTGATTCCGGCCTCCCCCAGTCTCTCCAACAGCCACCTCCTCTCAGGGATCCAGGAAAAGTGTAAATTTCAAAATTCTCATTTCAAATACTTCCATAAACTCTGAATAGTAAGATTTGTCAGAGTCTACCCTGGACTGTCATTCAGACTGCTGGAGATAAATTTAAGTTGTTAGGCTTACTGGAAAGCCGGGTGAGACACTGGGTTTTGGAGATACAATAAGCCAGGCTGAAAGAAAATGCCTGCTACTATCAGGGGATTGTGTTAGGATTTAATATGGTTTCCTCTTGCTCTCCACCCCTCTGCCCATCCCCCCCACTCTCTCTTTAAACCTTTGACTGTGGTTCCGCAGGAGAGCGGTTTACAATCTCAGGCTAGATTGGATTGATTTATTCCCAAGGCTAAGAAAGTGATCTTATCCCCGCTCTGGGGAGAGAACACTGGGAGGTTGGCACATAGAGGATAGAAAGCCAGGAACTGTGCTCCTGGTATCATTCGCCACGGCTTAAACAAACGCATTTTCTTTTGAAAAATCACTCCACACGTGCACACTCCACACACGTGCACACGCCACACACGTGCACACGCCACACACGTGCACACTCCATACACACGTGCACACTCCACACACACGTGCACACTCTACACGTGCACGCTCCACACACGTGCACGCTCCACACACACGTGCACACTCCACACACGTGCACACTCCACACACGTGCATTCTCAGATCTAGACTCCCTGATATAGTCTGGTATCTTGTCCATTTACTTAGGAACACTTGAAGGCATGCCACAAGGCAGCCACACTGTCCTAAAAACAAGCTCAGGTAACATGGCCATCACAAGTGCATCCCGAGGCCTGCCAGTGCGCCATCTGGTCCGTTCCCTTGGCTTCCACAGTTTGCCCAGCTGGAGCTTTCCCTGACCTTCCGCACATGCTGCCCCCACCCCATCCCGAGGCTCCAGCCTGCAGAGCACACTGTTGTCGCAGCTCAAACACGGTTAGCGGGAAGATGGTCATCAACATAGGACCGGCTGTGTCCAGCCCGAAGGAGGAATGACGTAGTTACACTGTCGGCAAGAAAATGGCTGGAAGTGGAGATCATCGCGTTGAGTGAACCGGCAGGCTTAGAAAGATAAATATTGTGGCGTTTTTCTCACATGTGGAATCTAGGATATTATAAAAGAGAGCAGAAATGTAAAAGGGGGCGATAGGTTATTTCTCCACTTTCGGTGAAATGAGCTAATTTGAGCCAGATTAGATTATATTAAAGGCAGGTTTATTGGGAAGTGCTCTCGGGTGAGTTCACTGGCCCCAAGGACTGAGGCCAGAGAAGTCACCATGGGGAAAGGGGGGGGGGGGAGTAAAGGGGGCAGAGAGAAAAAGAGAGAAGAAAAGAGGAGAGAGAGGGAGAGGAAGAGCAAAATGTCTGGACTGTATACAGAGGAGCCTCTGGCGGAAGGGCCTCTCAGTCCCTGGGCTGGAAAATTCAAGGTTGGGGCAGGGCATGCCAGGTAGGGACTGAGGGATGCTGGGAGAACCTGGAGGTAGGGACTGAGGGATGCTGGGAGAACCTGGGGGCCTTGTTCGGTCCGAAACCAAACAAGGGGACCATTTGGGAAAAGGAAGGAACTGGCTTTGGAGAAGTCAAAGAGGCAACTGAGGAGTGATACAGAATGCTTAAAACACATTACATACGTGTTATAAACATGGTTCCTCACAGGGAACCTGCAGGAGTTGGGCTGTGCCACACAGATATGGGAGTGCCTGTGGTACAGTGACTTGGACAGAGCCAGGCCTACCCTGCCTCTGGTCACTGTCTTCTGCCTCTCCGTCGTTCCTTGAGCTAAGCCAGTGGCAGAGAATACCTCCAAGTGGACCAATAAAGCTCACACATGTCACCTTCCAGGCCTGCGGTCCGGGGCAGATGTGTGAGACAGAATGCTGGACTTCCTGTCTCCCCTCTCTGTTCTCTGGAAGAGAAAGCCTATCAAACAGAACAAAAGAAAGACCAACCTGTCTCACTGCGTGCCACACCCAGGACAAAAGCAATGCTCTGGGAGGCGATATTTGGTGCACCAGCTCCCACCCAGAAGCAGAAGCTTAAAGATCTCGTTATAGGGGACCATCGTGGTCTATGTTTGCCCCCCAGCCGGGAGGGTCGTATAGATGCAACTCCACGGCACAGCTGAGAGTCCTTTATCAGTTCTAATAACTCACCGGAGTTGGCAGATTGTTCCGAGGTTTTTCAGAGCAGCTGCTATTTAATAGACTTGGTCGGAGGGGGAAGTGGAAGGATTTCTTGGCAGTGTCCCAGAGTTAGCTCAGAAAGTTGTCTTAGCCGATTGTCGCCGAACTAAACGGGAGAGTCCTAATGCTATTTGCCAGTTCCAAACTGGTTTCTGCCAAGATCAGCACATCTTAGGTTAGGTTACCCCTGTCCAGAAGGTCCATAGTCAAGTCCCAGAGGGTACATGATGCTTTTAAGACTTACACTAAGTTTAGTTCTTTTGTGTCAGTTTTTCAGAGATTCTCAAGTGATAAAACCTAGTCTGCATATTTGATTTTTTTTTTAAACCCGTGCCTCTACAATGTAGATAATTTCTTTGTTGTTGTTGTTTTGTTTGTTTTTTGTTTTGTTTTTTTTAAGACAGTGTTTCTGTGTAGCCCTGGTTCTCCTGGAACTTCCTCTGTAGACCAGGCTGGCCTTGAACTCAGAGATCTGCCTGCCTCTGCCTCCTTGAGTGCTGGGATTAAAGGCGTGTGCCGCCAACACCACCCAGTTGGTAATTTCTTATTTTCATTTTCACCTTTATTTTAGGTGGTATTTGCTTTGTTTTGATTTTAATTGGCTAATGAATGAATGAATTGCTTTGGCTTTGAGGCAGGGCCTTCCTGTGTAGCCCAGGCTGGTCTTGAACTCATGATCCTCCTGCCACATCTCTGGAGTGCTGGGATTGCATGCGTGTGCCCCCATGATTAGCTTAGCTAATCTCTGTTGTAGGTCACTGGCCCCAAGGAAGCTGCTGGGTGGTTTGGAGACCCCATTTGTCTGAGAAGCAGCACCTCCTCTTCTGCCCTTTCCCATCCACCCCTGCGCAGACTCATCATGGTCTAAGCTAAGCCTGGAAACCAGGCGGTAAAGTTTGGCCACTCTGAGTGAAGGGCAAACTGGTGCTCTCTCTTCCGCTCACAAAGTGCTTTTAGAGCCAAATTTCCAAACGTATGAAAACAGTGCCTATTTCATGTCTTGGGATGGTTACTGAATTAACTTCACTTCCTCCAACGAGGCTTTTCCTTCCCACATCCTGCCAATTACCTGCCACTTAATACAACCCAGCGACCGCCTGGTAGATTTTTAATTTTGAATGTCAAGGTAATTTTTTCCCCCCTTGTGCACCTCCACCCACAATTTCATGGCCCACCTCCCCTGTCATCTGTGGCATTGAAGCATATGTGTGTGGCCATCTGATGCAGGACTTTGGACAGTCAAGTATAAACCACCTGGTCAAGAAGAGCCGGTACAGGGCCTTGCAGGACTACAAGCAGCCATGCAGGATCACAGTTCTCAGGCACCCAATCAGCTCCTGAAGGGATCCGGTGACTCAGAACACAAAACCCCATTGTTCAGGAAGCTCAGAGTTCCTTAATGCCCACGTGCTCATTCTGAGCCCCACCCCTGAACCTGGTAGGAAGGGTGAGCCACCTGCGCAGCACACCTGTGTCTCTGTCCACTTGTGTCCCAGTGACCGGCTCACCTCAGGTGGACAGAGGCAACGAAGATGGACTTCCGACCTAGTGTGGAAGCCTGGGCAGCCTTTCTTGTTCCTCCACCATCTGTGGGATTCTGGATAAGTTACTTTCTGTCCCTGCTGTCAAATGGCATCAGTTACAAGACTTTAGGTGGAATACATAATGTGTCTAACATTCTGTGGGGGTCTCCTCCCTTGTCTGTAAAATGGGAATAGTTCCCAGTAATAACAAAATCTCACTCATGACTAGCCAAGCATAGTCTGGGTCCGTGGAAGGCTGCAGGAAGGAAATCTGAGTTATTCTAGCAATGTCGTCTTTGGGTGTGGTGGCATTTGTCCGTCATCTCAGTACGTGGGAGGCAGAATCAGGGGAAATCACTGTACATCTGAGACCAGCAAAGGCTACACAGTGAATTCAAGGCCAGCTTGGGATACATAATGAAACTTGGTTTCAAAACAAAACAATAATTAAAACTAACTAAATAAGAAAAGTCTGATATGTCCAGGTGTGGTGGCACACGCTTTGAAAGCCAGCACTTGGGAGGCAGAGGTGGGCGAATCTCCATACACTTGAGATCAATCTGGTCAACACATTGAGTGCCAGGCCAGCCATGGGTTCACAGTAAGAGCCTGTCTAAAGAAACACACACACACACACACACACACACACACACACACACCCTTGTCTGGTTTGAGGATACACAGATAAAATCTTCACATTTAATATCTTAAAGTCTGGCAACTTCAAAAGAATGTTTACCCACAACTAACCAAGTGTGGACACAGTTATCCGATCCTTGGCCCTCTGTCCTTGCCAAACTATTCACAGGCTTGGAGAAAGACTCTATTCCCAGGGTGGCCTATTCAAGGATCAGGTGATCCAGATTGCTGTGTGATAACTTAAATGCTCGTTTCAAAACTGAATTGGAAATCTAGAACGTTCTGTGCCTGTGCATTTAGTCATTACAAATTCTTTCTTAACCTACAGTAGACCAGTCTTTAGATTGATGGCCTTCTTGCAACAGATGGTTTTGATGTCTTCTGGATTCATATATGTTTTACTCTGAGTGTTTTCTAAAATACCAAACAGAAAGTCATGTTGGCTATGCATTGCTTTCTATCCAGCCTGTCTGCTACTTGGGACTCTCAGCACACAGATACAAAGCAGAGAGAATGAGATTTGTCCTTATGTATGTCCTTATGCCCCTGGCTGAAGATGTTTGTCTCGGTCATCACAGCTGGGCATATGACTGGCTGGGATGCTTCATTCTCAAGGACCAATGCCTGAAGAGTTTCCCTTCCGCCATCAGATACAGTGGTGTCTATTGTTTATACGTATCAAACAGTGTGTGTGTGTGTGTGTGTGTGTGTGTGTGTGTTTTCTAATGTAATCTTTACTAATGTAATCCTTTTAAGTTAGGTGTTAATTTCTCCACCCGATAGATGAAGGCTCAAAGTGGTTAACTCATGCGCACTAAAAGTGCAAAACTGGTTTGATCCACAGACTGCAAAGCTTGTGGTGGTTCTAAATCTTACCTTGTCTTTACACAGAATCTCTGGCTTAAGAATGCAAGAACCGCAAGATTCTCTCTCTCTCTCTCTCTCTCTCTCTCTCTCTCTCTCTCTCTTTCTTTTCTTTTTTCTTTTTTTAAAACAGATTTATGTATTTATTTTGTTTGTGAGTGCTCTATCTGCATGTACACCTTGCATGCCAGAAGAGGGCATCAGATCCCATTACAGATGGTTGTGAGCCACCATGTGGTTGCTGGGAATCGAACTTGGACCTCTGAAGAGCAGTCAGTGCTCTTAACCACTGAGCCATCTCTCCAGTCCCAAGACTCTCTTATAAGCTACAGTCATCAAGAAAGTTTACGATTGGCAACAGGCTGGCATACACGTCATCGGAACGAAATAGACTTTGGATGTACTTGGATGGTTAAGCCTGATCACCAGCCTGATTAGATTTAGAACCACCTAGGAGACACACTTCTGGGTATATCTGGGTGAGGATGTTTCTAGAAAGTTTTAACTCAGGAGGGGAGACCCACCCTAAATGTGCACAGCACTAGCTCGTGGGCTGGGCCTCCCAGACTGAATAAAAGGGAGCCAGCTGGTTGGTCACCATGCTTCCTGACTGTGATGGCTCAAACCGTAAGCTAAAATAAAATAGAGCTCTCCTGCTTTAAGTTGCTTTGGTTGAGTATTTTGTCACAGCCACAGGAAAATGCCTGATGCATCACATCTACAGAATAGACACACACACACACACACACACACACACACACACAGAGTAAAGGCACAAAAGTAATCTAATAGAGGTCAGGTAGAAAAGATTCAGAGCTGGTACACACAATTGACGCAGCCAGGCATGGTGGTGCGCTCCTTTAATTCCAGCACTGGGGAGTCAGAGGCAGGCAGATCCCTGGGAGTTTGAGGCCAGCCTAGTCCAGGACAGCCAGGGGCTATTAGACAGAGAAACCCTGTCTCAAAAAAAAAAAAAAATCAACCAAACCAAACCCAAAACAACAACAACAAAACCCAATTGAAACTATCAATTGAAAAAATGAAAATTAATTTCTATTTCCCACCAATTCAAGGGACTAGGAATAGAGGCTCAGTGGCAGAGCACTTGCCTAGCACAGGGAAAGCCCTGCCCCAACCACAAAACCTAAGTGTATACAAGGACTTGAACACATGGGTGAGTGTTTCATGATCCAGAATAGACAAAGATCTCTTAGATATGTCCCATAAGTAACCAAGTACAATGGCTTCACCAACATGTAAAGTCATTTTGCTTCACATTCATTCAGGAAAGTGTGCTGGCCATAAGTCCATCATTGAGGTTTGGTTGTTGTCATTGTTTTATTGGGTTAGGGACAGAATCCAGGGTCTGGAGCATGCTGGGCAAGTGCACTACCATGGAGCCACATCCCCAGCCTTCAGAGAGATGGTGTGTTTGTTTGTTTGTTTGTTTGTTGAGACAGGATCTCCCATTACAAGCTCCAGGCTGGCCTCCCCGTATAGATGAAAATAACCCTGCACATCTGATGCTTCTACTTCTACCCCCTCAGTGCTGGGATTACGGGCACACACCACCACGTTTTTGTTTTGTTTTGTTTGTTTCTTTGTTTCTTTCTTTATTTTTCAAGACATTGTCTCACTATGTGGCTCTGGCTGTCCTGGAACTCATTATGTAGACCAGGATGACTTCAAACTCACAGTGTTTCACCTCTCCCCCTCCCCCTCCCCCTTCCCCTCCCCCTCCCCCTC
>CM052720.1:7951256-7965691 GCA_028551405.1 Uromys caudimaculatus
GTGTAACCAACCCAGCTCTCTGGATCCTTGAACTCATCCGTCCTTTTCACACTGACCCGGAAGGGAACCACATCCCTGACTTTGTGTGGGTGTGTCCACTCATGAATGATGCTGAGCATAAAATCCAGGGTCGTGTCCATTCCCGCCAGGGGCTTTGTCACTGAATTATGCCCCTAGTCCCTTGAGTTGGTGGGAATCGAGAGCCCAGACTGAGTGAGGTCACGGGAGTGGAGCATAGAGTAGGGCTCCCCCATTCATTCTGGTTTCCTGTTTTCCAAACACCAAGGTGGTCTCCATTCCTCTTCTCCTAGCCTAGCGTAGCATCTTCTTCCAGATGTTTAGGCAGGTGTTTTGTGGAGGAGTTATAGGCTTTGGGGAGAGCCAAGAAGGACTGACCAGGCCAGCCCACGAGGTGAATGGGCCTCCCAAGCCAGCCTCGGGCCTCTTACCTATGAGCTGGCCACCCCAGGCGTCTACCCGACTCTGAGGGGAAGGCGTGGCTCTCTGCTTATTAAAGAATTTCCACTCTGGAGGGCTGACAAAAGGCCGTCTTCAGGGGTGTCCTTACTAAATCAAAGAAATCCTCCCATTAGTGGGAGGGGAGCCGTCAGCAGGCCCTGAGTCAGGCAGGGAAAAAAGCCAAGCCTGCATGACCCGTCTTGGAGGCTTGAACTGAGTAGACAGGTGCCCGGAGCCACCTTAGAGACGAAATCTGGACAGGCCAGATCCACAAGTCTTAACAATGGCTTTCCTTGGGCTCCTGAGTGTTCCGCCCACACTTCAGGCCTAGGGAGGGTGTGCGGGGGAGTGCCCTGCCCTGAGGGACACTTCCCTGACAGGCTCACACCATCTTCTGGACTGGGCAGTGGAGGATCTCCCTGCGGCCCAGCGTTCCGTCCTGCCCTAGTCACTGCGCCGGAGGGAAGAATCCTGTGCCTCCTCTGCCCTCCAGATGCTCTTCTGTTTGGGCCCATTCTCAGGGGGGTGGGGGTGGGGTGGGGAGGGAGATGAGGTCAATGGATGGACTCAGAAGAGGAACCTGTCCCTCTGGTTGGCTGGCATCTTTCAGGCATCAAATGCGAACAATACCACGGCCACATCCAGGGTCTAGGGCACAACTGAGCCTGCTTGGTGAGACATCTGCCCGATTCTGGGAATACTCCCCTTTCCTCGATACTTAATCTCAGGCCTTCCTTCCTTCCTTCCTTCCTTCCTTCCTTCCTTCCTTCCTTCCTTCCTTCCTTCCTTCCTTTCTTTCTTTTTTTGAGACAGCGTCTCCCTATGTAGCCCAGGCTGGCCTCAACTTCTCAGAGGTCCTCCAGCATCTGCCTCCTGGGTGCTAGGCTCAAAGGCATGCCTCATTACTCCCAGCTATTGATTTCCATATTCCAAGTCAAGGAACTAATGAGTCGTGGTGTCGGGAGACTCGTGACTGGGTTATCAGTCTACATCCTGTATCCAGTGCCGTCACATCTGGATAGGTCTGTGCAGGCCTGAGGTTTCAGCAATGATAATCCAAGAATAAAGTTAGATGGATATCCTCTGCACCATGCCTGTGGCCAGCAAGAGCCAAGTGCCACCTACCACCTAGAGCAAGGAGCTCCAACTGCCGGACCCTCCCAGAGGCCAAGTACTCTGACCTCGCCACGCACACTGTGGTTGACAAACGAGAACCAACCCCCAACACACTCACACACTCACCACACTGTAACGGTGAATTAGTTAAACTGCTTTGGCTCCTGGTGGGTTGCGCATGGTGCATCTGCCCAAGAGCTCTCCGGATTTGAGAATGAAACACATACACACACACACACACACACACACACACACACACACACACACGCTAGTTTTGATATGCCCTGACTAGCTCAATGGCTGGACACTTCTAAACCTCCCCACGGCTAGCACACATTTCCCTCCGGTATTCCTGGCTTAATACCTTCAAAATCTATATTTTGTCTTTGCTGCTTTGCCAAGAAGGCAAATTGTAAAGGCATTAACTGTGTGCGTGTCCAAGGGTCCCGGGTGGGAGCTGGTGGATGGGTCACCTCCTGGGGCTGTGGACCGGTCACCTCCCAGGGCTAAAGGTGGGTCAAGCAAAAGGGAAGCCCGGAGAGACTGGTAGCGAGGCCAATCCCAGACAAAGGCAGTAGCTTTTAAAACTATGCCCAAAGCATCCCAGGTTGGAATCCCAAAGACGGAAGTACAGCACCAGTTATGGAGCAGGTAGCGCCTCTTCCCCCAGCCCCTGAGTACCATGAGTTTTCTCTCAAAAGTAAAACTGAGTGCTAAGATTGCGATGAAAAAGGAAAGAGAAGAAAGAGCAAGGAAGGAGGGGAAGAACTGAAGAAAGAAAGGGCAGTTGTTGGTTCCCGTCTGGCACTGAAGGGTATTGTGACCAGGCAAAGGCACACTGGTGCTCTCTGCGATGGCCCCTGTCCGGGGTTTATACCCATGGTCACCAAGGGACTGAGTAGTCCTGGAACAGAAGGCAGGGCCTTAGTGGTCTGTGTAAAGGCTCTACTCTGTCCTTCTAGCCTTGCATGGGTTTATAGAGCCCAATTAGCTTCTGTCCTGGTTAGCTTTCATCCAGTTGACGTGAGCTAGAGTCAAGGGAAGAGGGACCTTCCACTGAGAAAAGAGCCCATCGATTGTACTGTAGGCGACTCTCCGGGGTGTTTTCCTGATCAGTGATTTCTGTGGGAGGACTGAATCCATCCTATGCCATGTCCCCCCTCAGGCAGGGGGTCCTGGATTGTATAAGAAACTGGGACAAGGGCTTGAGAGATGGCTCAGCAGTTAAGAGCACTGGCTGATCTTCTAGAGGTCCTGAGTTCAATTCCCAGCAACCACGAGGTGGCTCACAACCAGCTATCGTGAGATCTGGTGCCCTCTTTTGGCCTATAGGCATACATGCAGGCAGAATGCTGTATACATAATAAATAAATCTTAAACAACAACAAAAAAAAAAAAAAAAAGGGGGAAAAATTATTAAAAAAAAAAAAAGAAGAAGAAGAAACTGGGATAAGCAAGCCATGAGAAGCAAAACAGTGTTCTTTCATGGTCTTTGCTTTGGTTCCTGCCTCCAAGTTCCTGTGGTTCTGGCCTCCAGGTTCCTGCCTTGAGCACCTGCTCTTTCTCTCCTCCCTGATAGGCTTGTAATGGTAAAGCGAAATAAATCCTTTCCTCCCCCGCTTGCCTTGGTCATGATGTTTATCGTAGCTACAGAGAGCAAACCAAGCTTCCGAGCACCGGCTTCATGGCTTAGAAATGAGGTACCGTAAGCAAGTCCGTCCGCACTGTGCGGAGGGATATGCCTTACCGTTCCATTCTAGTTTCACCTTCTCTCTTAGCTGCCTTTCCTATCCGGCCCACAGGCCAGCAGCAAGACACTGGGTTCCCAAGGCCCAGGGGATCAGGTGGTGGTGGCCACATTCCAGAGCTCCCCAGAGAGGAGTGATTCCATCTTCCTGAAGCTGGACAGGACCTAGGAGGGCTTCTGTTTCAGCCCTTCTGTGAGAGATAAGGAAATGAAACCAGAGACAGTGGCCAGGCTCTTCTTCGTGCCACACGAAGTCAGTGGCAGGTCCAAGAGTTACTTCCTGGGATCCTCTCCCCTTTTTTCTGTGTCTGTTTTGTTTTAGAGATAGGGTCTCACCATGTATCCCCAGCCAGCCTGGAACGTGCTCTCGGGTCGGGCTGGCCTCAAACTCACAGAGATCCACCTGCCTCTGCCTCCAGAGTTGGGATTACAGGTGTTTATCACCATGTCTGGCTCTGGATTCTCTGTCCCCACCCTTCCTCTCATATAGAGAGGGGAAACATGTCTGGCTGTGTGGAGACTTTGCTAGAGAGCAAGGCAGCTGGGAAAGCCTGGAGCTCAGCTGGGGAAGATGGGGTGCACTGCTCAAAAGTCTCACTGTCATCGGAGGATGGAGGGCCCAGTGGTAGGGAGAAAAGTCCTGAGCACCTTGGACTAGCCCAGGGCCCCCACGGAGGCTTCCAAATGAAGGCTGGAGGGTTTTGGGGTTTTTTTATCTTTTTAATTTGGGGTGAGGGAGAATTTCACTGTGTAGTTCATGCTGGCTTTGAACACAAGTTCCCGAGTGCAAGATTACAGTTTTTTTTTTTTTGCCACCACACCTGTCTTCCAAAGTATTCTTGATTAAGGACATTCTGAGAGGAGTCCTTTCTATAGAGAATCCCCTCCTCTCCCCAACCCCATCTATTTTGAACCCATCAAAAATGGTAATTCCAAAAGATCACGGGTGGACAGGGAAGGGTGTGTGTTCAGACAAGGAGAAACGGAGCACTGAGTCACTGCAGAAACCCGAAGGGGTGGGAACAGGTAGATGAGAAAGGCTAGGTCTCCATTAGTCATAGGATGTGTCAATCACAGTGCTTCGTCAGGTAGCATGAACCTAGAAGTGCCTTTCCCACTTCCTCATTGCAAGAACCTAGGCCCTAGGACACAATGAATTCAAAGAAAATTTATTTGGCCTGAAATTAAAAGCATTGTGTTAAAAGGACGAACATTGCCAGACATAGTGGTGATGCCTTTCATCCCGGCACTTGGAGGCAGAGGCAGGAGGATCTCTATGAGTTTGAGGCCAGCCTGGTCTACAGAGTGAGTTTGAGGACAGCCCTGTTATACAGAGAAACCCTGTCTCGAAAACAACAACAAAACAAACATGCCAACAGCAACAAAACCAAGAGAAACATTACTACCACACCAAGAGGACGCAGGCTCGGTTGTTAAATTAACCCCACTGGATGAGAATAAGACCACAACTTTTGAGATGGTTGAAGCAAGGTTTACTAAATGCTGGTCAGGATGACGAACACTGGCTAGACACATACCTAGGATTCCCAGAGAATGGCCGAGAATTATGTTAGTCAGGTGCCTATAAAGGCAAAACTCACAAGGCTGCATACTTTCCGCCTTCCAGTCAGGAGCTAGCATACATCCTGGCATCCTGATGAACTTCTGTCTACACACCTCCCGTCTACATGTGACCAAGCAATGGGCAACCAACCTTGTTTACAAAAGTGAAGACACAGGGCCTGTTATCTCCATGAACAGCGGGCCCCAGCATTCCAGAAAGTTATCTGTCCTTGGGCACGTAAGAGTTACAGGTTAGAGGCATTACAGATCTCTCAAGCACAGTAGCTAAAACTCGAACACAACTTTAGCCCTCACAGAGTTACCTTCAGAGAGGAGGTTTCAGTTATTCCCCAGTGTGAGCTACCCCAACAGAAACGCACAAGCTATCTTACGACAATCTTAGTGGACAGTGGCTTAAGCTATGCATGGATCTGTATCAGTGGTGCAGAGAATGGCGGTCCAACAAGCCATTCTCAGATGATAATGTGCTCGAGAGACCTGGGATTAGTCTTTAATCAGTACTGTTAAGTTAGGAGATTGTGGGCGCTTGGAGCTCTGAACTTTCTTCAATAACCATGTGTACTGGCTGGTTTTGTGTCAACTTGACACAAGCTGGAGTTATCACAGAGAAAGGAGCTTCAGTTGAGAAAATGCCTCATGAGATCCAGCTGTAGGGCATTTTCTCAATTAGTGATGAAGGGGGGAAGGCCCCTTGTGGGTGGTGCCATCTGTGGGCTGGTAGTCTTGGGCTCTATAAGAAAGCCAGCTGAGCAAGCCAGGAGAAGCAAGCCAGTAAGCAGCATCCCTCCATGGCTCTGCATCAGCTCCTGCTTCCTGACCTGCTTGAGTTCCAGTCCTGACTTCCTTTGGTGATGAACAGCAGCATGGAAGTGTAAGCTGAATAAACCCTTTCCTCCCCAACTTGCTTCTTGGTCATGATGTCTGTGCAGGAATAGAAGCCCTGACCAAGACACCATGAGATGTATTAAAATCAAGAACATTTCAATTTTGGGTGTGATTTGCTATGACTAGCATTGACTTTTATCTTAGTTCTAGCAAATTTTGGATTTAGACAAGGCAGAATCTTGCTTATCAAAGACAGTTTGGTACTCTGTATTAGCTTTGTGCTACTATAATAAACAGCTGAGACGAACTGTCTTATAAAGCAAAAAAGGTTGGTTCATTTGGGCTCCCAGCTTTGGGGGTTCCAGGACACAATTGATTAGCCCTGATTCTGTGGACCTGTGTTGCGGCAGCTCATGGGCCAAGGAGATGGAAAGAGAATTCCACTATTCCCCTGTAAGGCGTAGCCCCAATGACCCGCCCTTCCGCCTAATGGTTGTACCAATCTCTTGTTGTCAGTGCTGTCCAGGGACCAAGCCTTTTAAAACCATGTGCCTTTGGAGAAAATTTCAGATCCAAACCACAGCAGATACCAATACTGAAATACATCTTCAAGGAGGTGCCACATCATCTAGGTGATCAGACCCGGGAGACTGAATCATGCTCACAGGACAGATGCTGGAAATGTCGGCCACACCCTTGGGCACAGACTTGAGAGACATCTGGAGAAACTGATGCGTGATTCATATGCCTTCATCTCTGGCTCTCATCTTAAACTGTGAGTTCATTTCCACTAAACAGCTCAGCAGGGTTTCGGATCTGTGACTTTGTGGCATCCAGGGGCAGACCAGGGTTGGGAAACCCTCTTGAAACCCTAGCTCATGTGCAGCTTGATGCCCGCCTTTCTGTGCTCCCAAGGATTGGCCCCTACCCAGCCTCCATTCCATTCAATGCAATCAAGTGGCATATGCCACCGCGAGAAGGTATAGCTAAGCAAGCTACATCAGAGCACATTCATTTTAGCAAGACCTAGGTCTTAGGATGCCACGTAGTGAGCTTCCCCAAGAGTCTACAGCCTAGCCATTTGCCTTCGTTAAAATAAACTGTCTGGGCCAGAGAGACAGCTCAGCAATTAAAAGTATTATGGTACTACCACTCTTGCAGAAAGAGGATCCAGGTTCAGCTCCTAGCACCCACACGGTGGCTCACAGCCATCTGTAACCCCAGTTCCAGGGGACTCTGACACCTTCTTCTAGGCCATGAACACTCTATATGCATGACACTCTTACATACATGCAGGCAAAACACGTAAAATAAAAATAGTTAAAAATATTTATAAACACTAAAGCAAAAAGCAACAAACAAAACAACTGGCTGTCTACACTGCTCTTCATGGACCCCCACAGACTGGCCAAGAAGAGGGCATGCGCTGAAAGAAAACTGGCCACCTGAGACCTTTTCACAGCCATTGCTCATTTGCAAGGAGCCCGAATTACCAGGTTTCCAGACCTCATTCCTCTGAAGAGAATTCTGTAGGAATGAACTCACACACACACACACACACACACACACACACACACACACACACACACGTCTCTATAAATGTAATCAAACTCTCCTATCTACATCAGATTGACTAACCCTTTCATGTTAGCTCAAGGTCTTCAAATCAGCCCCTCCCTAATTAATGCACAAGTAGGGGTGACCTGCTGACCTTAGTCCTGACACTGGCAGGCAGCTGGGAAAAGTGACCCAAATGCCTGTCTATTGGCGGAACCCTCCACAGGAGACTTCTAATTGGTTGCTGTGTGCATCTCCTGCAAGCCGCCGAGGTAAGCGACCTAGTACTATGGCAAATGAATCCATCTTGTGATTTAAATATTTATAATTATCCTCCTAGTCCTGAAGCTAAGGCTCAATGGTGTGTAGCTTCTGTGATCTGTTAACTCAGTCTGCTGCAGGCCATGGATGGGCTCGGGAGAGGTGACATTTATGTGTCCCTGAGACAGCTGAGATGGTAGCTGAGAATTCTGAGACCAATTCCTCCACTGCAGACCAAGTCAAATGTGCAGTCACCAAAGGGTGTCCCACATCCAATGCTGGCTGAAAGAAGTTACTTGAGGTCACAGAAGGAGGAAGAAGCCAGGCTCTGAGCAGATGCATGCCTTGGGAGCTAGCGGAGTGTCCGCGAACATTTCTTCCTTGCTCCTTCTTGTGCCTTTGGCAACCATCATCAGTTCTCCCAGAGGGACTGGTGGGAAGTTGTTTAAATTAATAGGGAACGGGTTGTTTACTGTTTGTTATGAGGGGTGTAGGAGGGAGCTCCTTCTTGGGGAGACCACGCTTTGCTCAGGAATGGTCACGAGGAAAGAAAAATGCTCTTGGTTGGAGTAGTATCGTTAGCATGGAAGGCTCAGCAGGCCAGGGGCCTGTGGTCCACTGGGAAGACGCGTGATAGAGACGGAGGTAGGCATGGGAGGAGGACGGTACAGGGAGACTGAACAGGCAGGGTCTCAAACACCAAGAGTGTGTCCTGCCTTTTAAATGTATACAATGATACTTACACGTAATGCTGACAATCTGATTATGTATATGCAATACAGGGCTGAGCATATAAATCTGGGCAAAGAGGACCACCATATAGGTCTGAAAATGCCAACTTCACAAAGGAAGCTCTGGGCATTCTTTTCTTGAAAATCTACAGTTGCTGTTTGGGAGAGATGGCTCAGTGGGTAGCGACACTTGCTTCCAAAGCAAGAGGGCATGAGTTCAAATCCCTAGTGTCCACACAAAGGAATGGCTACATGGGCCAGCCTTGGATGACCAACCAGGGCACCTAATAAAATACATGTTAATAAACTTAAAACCTTATAGTTCCTAGCTCTCTAATCTATGTAACTATGGAACTGAATTGTACCCTGTTGAAGACCTTCCTTCCCAAACCGGAAGACATTGGTATATGTAGAAGGACTTTTGTTTTTCATTCTTCTGTTTTGGTTTTGGTTTTCAAGACTGGGCTTCTCTGTAACAGAGCCCTGGCTGTCCTGGAATTTGCTTTGTAGACCAGGCTGACCTCAAACTCACAGACCTCTGCCTTGAGCACTGGGATTAAGGGCATGGCCACCACACCCAGAGTCTTTTTCTTACATTTTAACTTGTGAATATAGACGCTTAAGCTGACATCTAAGTTTTAGAAAAGATTTACTTATTTTTACTTTATGTGCCTGCACGTATGTGCACCGTGCACATACAGTGTCCTCAGAGGCTGGAAGAGGGCATTGGATCCCTTGGAACGGAAGTTACAGAGTGCTGTGAGCCAACAAGTGGGTGCTGGGAATTGAACCCAGGTCCTCTGGAAAAGCAGCCAGTGCTCTTGACCACTGGGCCATCTCTCTAGGACCCCCGCTCTGTTTTTCACAATGTGATGCTGGCTTGGCCTGAAGCTTGCTATGTCAACCAAGCTGAATTTGAGCCTTCCAGTGATCGTCCTATTTCTGTGCCCAGTGCTGAATTACAGGCTCCTACTGCTGTGCCTGCCTCTCATGTCTGATCTAAGCCATAGAGAGTTCATATTAAAAATAAAAGCCTTTATTTAATTCACGTTAAGCCTGCCCCTCTCCCATCCTCTAGGTAACTGTCCCCTTTAAGACCTTAAAGGAAATTGCCTGTAAATTCTTTCCATGGCCTGAATAGTCTTTGAAGATTGAAGAGAAAACAAAATATGCCCATTTTTCCCCCCTTGGAAAATTAGCTAGACTGTTTTATGAATTGAAACTCTTAAAATTAAATCATTTTGTTTGAAAGAAGCCAGAATACACATTTATTCCCATATTTCCGGCCTCTTGGTGGATGGCGGACATTTCCAGAGAACTGTCATGCCCAAGTCCTACACGTCTGGTCTGTAAACCTGTATTCCAAGCCTGTCCTCCGTTGTTTATGGAGAAAAATGCCTTTCATGGCAAATGGAAACAGATCCTGGGTCAGGCTCCATGTCTTTGCTCTATAATTAGAATGTATTGAGTGGGTGTTGGGGTCAGGCAGCACAGGACTGGCTGTACTTCCTCAAAACCCAATTAGATGCGGTCTTCCTATGTAATGTGGTTTGTTATGTTTTCTCATGAAACTGGGGGCTTTTGTAAGAAAGGCGGGGGGGATGTGCTAGGGTAGGAGGCATGTGTTCCTTCTTGGTTGGCATCTTGTATTCAAACAGGAAACCTTCCACCCATGCCATAACATACTGAGCCTCTGTTTTCTTATTTTGATTTCCACTAGTAACAGATGTGTGGAGAGATGCTTGAGTGGCTAGGCTGTGTGTGCAAGGGTGGGTAGATGACTGGATGGGTGGGTAGACGGAGGCTAGATGAATACTGTGTGTGTTGGTGTCTGTGCGTGCGTGCATGCATGCGTGCGTGTGTGTGCATGTGTGTGTGTCTATGTGTCTGTGTGTGTGTCTGTGTGTGTATTTGTCTATGTCTGTGTCTGTGTGTGTCTATGTGTCTGTGTGTGTGTCTATGTGTTTGTATGCCTGTGTGTCTGTGTGTGTCTATGTGTTTGTATGCCTGTGTGTCTGTGTGTGTGTTGTGTATTTAATTTTGGGCACATTCCAAAAAATTAAATTCCACCTTTAAAACAAAACAAAACAAAACAAAACAAAACACAAATGGACCTCTTTCTACCTTTTTCTTCCCAGAATACCTGTCCCTAGGACTGTGGCCTGTTCAGACCTCTCTATGTTTCTGAGGAAAACTGTTGGGGTGAGAGCTAGTTGTCATCGCCACAGAGGAGGGGTAGGAGAAGAAAGGGCTAGTGTCTGGGCACACTCTGTTTCTGCTGGGGCCTCAGGTGCCAGCTCTCTTTGCCCTTTGGAGGAAGTCGAATCAATAAGTCCCTGTCCTCAGTCCCCAGTAATGTGAGCAGGTTTACCCAGCCAGTGAAAGCAAAGCGTTCGGCAGGCTCATTCCACGTTTCATTTGTTTGCTTCCTCCTTTGTTGAGGTCTTAGGGCAGATTGTGTCCACTCGGAGTCTACGACCTTTCTGGAATGCAAGGGCTAGGCTTTATTTATCTAAATCCCTCTTCAGGGTTTGAGGCGGACTTGGGTAATTACTCAGAGCTCAACAAACATTTGAATGCACAAATTGTCTATCAGACATCCACTCTTCTTGAGACTTCCTCCTCCCCACAGCAATGTGTGTGTGTGTGTGTGTGTGTGTGTGTGTGTGTGTGTGTGTGTGTGATGTGTAGGTAGGTGGGTGATTTGGGCCCCTGCAGCTTGCCTGCTCTTGGTAAGGAGAGAGACAGGCCAGTGTCTATTATGGTGTCAAGTGTCACTGACACCCAGAGAGTGGAGAGTGCCACAGACGAAGCACGCCATACCGCTGTCGAGTTAATCAGTTCAGGGCCCCGCACATAGCACATGTAACTGGTTATGTTGGCAAAAATACAAGAAATACTCATTTCTGGGCATGGTGCAGGTTCTTTCTTTTGAACCTAGCCACATGGTGACAGAATCCTTACTTGGGGAGGTCTTTCTCTCCTTAGTTTTTGAAAGGGAGTAGAACAGGATCCAGCGTGTGTTATATGGTGCATCTTTTGCAGTCTCCGAGGCTCCTGAGGTCATTGGTTAGAGGTGGCAGGGGAGGGCTGCCATGAATCTCTGCCTCTTTACTGTGGTAAGACTCTAGAGTAAAGGACTTGGGGGAGGTTTGCAGCCTGGATGGTGGAAGGATGGAAAAGAGTGAAGACTGAAGAAGTCCATATCGGGTGTGACTGAACGAAGGACCGGAAAGGCCCCACAGAGTTCCGCCAAGATGGCGGCGTCGATGAGAGAGGAAGTGGTGAGAGCCAGAGTAGCCTTCAGGGGCCACAGTGGGAAACATTTCCTGTTTTGTGTTAAGGAATTACGATGGTGCTGCCAAAGGTAAAGCTCAACATCTGAAGCACGTTGAACAAGTCATTCCGCAGTTCCCCCCTGCCCTGACATCAGAGCATGGTATAAACAGGTCCTTGGGAAGCCTGATAGCACCAGCAGAATGGGCCTGTGGCCTCTCAACCCCCAGCCTTCAAGGACTCTGAGGAGCTGTCTAGGAGCCCTGTGTCTGGGATGGAGGTGGCAGCTGTGGTGGAAGGTGGTCATGCGTGCTTTCTCCAGCTTGGAGCACAGACTCAGCCCTGAGCAGGAGGGGCTTTTGAGAAACTCAAGAGAGCTGTAGACAGTTCCTCATGTCATTGTCCCCCAACGCAGCACGCAGGAACACAGGAATGGGGACAATCCCAGAGGCGCTGGGGTCTCCCAAGTCAATTCACACACACTCCTGTCTCATTCATTATTATTTCTCTGCTCCCGAAGCGTCTCCCTCC
The DNA here is from genome assembly GCA_028551405.1 of Uromys caudimaculatus. Classification (NCBI taxonomy): domain Eukaryota; kingdom Metazoa; phylum Chordata; class Mammalia; order Rodentia; family Muridae; genus Uromys; species Uromys caudimaculatus. Next base: position 7,963,344 of record CM052720.1, read on the forward strand.
TCGATCTAGAAACTTCTCTAGAAACATCATCCTGCCTTCCATCTGAAAGTGAGTCTACATCCTTACTCCCCCACGCTTCCCCCCAGGCTCAGACCCCCAGCTTTCCTCCCGTGGCACATTTGAGTGGCTTGTACCTCGTAGAGTCAGGAGAAAAAAAGATTTGAATAATCTCCTGTGCCTGGCAGACCCTACTCAGCCAAACCCAAGACACCAGCACCTAAAAATCAAAAAGAAAATTCAGATGATTCAATATGGCATGAAGTTGATTTAAAAATAGGATAACAAGGTAATTTGGGTGGTGAATACCCGTAATCCTAGCAGTAAGGAGCAGGAGTTCAAGGTTGTTCTTGGCTACACAGCTGAGTTGGGGGGCTAGCCTGGACTATCTGTCTCAAACTCAAACAAACAAACAAACAAACACAACAATCAAGACAATTATAATATATATCTTTGTTTGAGGTGTGTGGGGTTTTTTGGTCTGGCACTAACTGCCTTTATACATATTTTCTGGGAAGTGCCAGCCAGCCCCGTGCAGGATTTTTGATTCATCCAGTCTCTCTCTCCTTTTCTCAAACGAGAGGGTTCTCTGCTCTTTACCAAACAATTTAGGCCTTGTTCTCATTTCTCACTTGGGATGTTGAAAAAAAAAAAAAAAAAAAAAAAAAAAAGCTCTCAGAAACAGTCCCGCCATTCAAAAATTCCAAATATATCCGTGAGCTTTTATTATTCTTCAAGATTACAGGAATTTTCCTTGGAAACTCTTAGGGTCTGGGTAGGGCGGCTGCCTTTCATGTATCCTCTTGCTTTTGAAATGTGCTTTGGTAAATTGAAGGCTCTGAACTTACATTTATTTATTTGGCCAAATTTAGCCTGTCTAAATATGCTTTGTCATTAAAAAGCCCCGAAGAAACAGTCATGTCGAGCCATCCTTCTGAATCTCAGTGTGGAAATTAACCAGGCGAAGTATTACAACGGCCGTTTTGTTACCTTCTGCACTGGCTGGCGTTGACGTTAAAAGACAGAGACAGCTGAACATAAAGAAAGAAAGAAAAGAAAAAAAAAAAGACATCTTTGGGCATTTCATTTGGCAATCTGAATAAAACCCGAGAAGCCGTTCCATCTTCTGGTTCTAATTTTCTCAATTAGACCCCACGATGTGCCAAATCTTAGGTGCTACTTTGTCTTTGTACCGAGAGGCCCCTCCGTAGAGATGAGGCACACAGAGCACCGGAAACAAAAGCATGGAGGTTGGAGGCATGGGGCGGGGGTTTGGGGGTTGAGTGACGTGTGCTTGCTGCTCTCATTTCTTTCCTGACATTTTGGAGAGGGAAATGGTCCTGTCGGCAGAGCACCTGCTCGCAGATGGCAAGTGTCTTTACCCCACGGCCACTTCCATCTCCAGAAAGCTGTCCTGTCCGCTCGCAGCTTGAATTCTGGAAGCCCAACTTGGCACACAGGTTCCCAGGACGCAACGGGGACCCAAAAAGGGGAGCATTTTGTTGTGGCTTCTCCTGGGACTCAAAGTACTGCTCTGCCTACTGGGGTGAGCCCATATGGAGCCGTGTTGGAGAAACCTGTAAAAGATGTATAAAAATGGAAAGCCATCTGCCCTCCTGACCCGGCTCCATTGCCCAGAGGGACATCTGCCTGGGTCCCCAAGATGTTCCCATGTGCTCTGGTTTGGCTAGGCATGACCTCATTTTGAGGGAAGTTCGCAGGTTTCACTGAGTGGTCTGAGGTCATGATGTCTTCCTCCTTTAATATCTGTGCACCCTCGGGCCTCTCCTTCCACTCTCTGTGCCTGTAAAACACAGATAATAACATCTGCTGTGCTTCCTCGTGACTGCTATAAAACGTAAGCACATGGGTGGCTCTGAAACCCTTTGATAACCTGCAAAATGGCGTGAGTCAGAAGGGGTGGCATTAGGCTGTCTGGGTCTCTGTGCTGAGATCCGTGCTCACTCTCTGAAGATGCCCTAGGCTCCAGAAAGCTATCTTCTGCTGTTTGTTAGAGGACACATGGGACAGACCTATCAGCTGGCTCCATGAATCGTTTCACCTTGGGATGCAGCCTGAGGCAGCCTGCCTCTCTCGGCCTCAGTCATTCCCTCTGGAAAGTGGTTCCCACACCGGGTTAGCTCAATGCCTGTTAGTATCACAAAATACCTGGGTAATTAACTTCTAGAGAGAGAAGCTAGTCTGATGGTATAGGCCCGAAATACTCGTGGCTCGGAAGTTAGAGGCGATTGGAAAGATCCCTGCAAGTTGAGAGCCAGTTTGGGCTACATAGCCAGACCTTGTCTTCAGTTTAAAAAAAAAAAAAAAAAAAAAAAAAAAAAAAAAAAAAA
>CM052720.1:7965791-7977772 GCA_028551405.1 Uromys caudimaculatus
CCCTCCAACTACCAAGGACCGACCCACATGAAGGCCAAGCTGCACATCCACCACAAATGTGTGGGGGCCCAGGTCCAGCCCCTGCATGCTCCTTGGTTGGTGGCTCAGTCTCGGTGAGCCCCGGTGAGCCCAGGTTAGTTGACTCTGTGGGTCTTCTTGTGGTGTCCTTGACTCCTCTGGCTCCCTCTATCCTATACCCCACTCTTCCACAAGACTCCCCAAGCTCTGTCCAATGTTTCTGGCTCTCTGCATCCATTTGCGTCCGCTGCTGGCTGAAGCCTCTCAGGAGACAGCTGTGCTAGGCTCCCGTTGGCAAGCGTAGCAGAGCATCATAGACACTGTCAAGGGTTGGCTCTCTCCCATGGGATGGATCTCAAGTTGGCCATTCCCCCATCTCTGCTCCACCCCGATCCCTGTGCATCAAAACCTGGGTCAAAGGTCCTGTGGGTGGGTTGGTGCCCCCCTCCCTCCACAGGAAATCCCACCTGGCTACAGGAGGTGGCCACCCCAGTCTCTGAATCCCCAGCTGCTAGGAGTCTTATCTAGGGTCACCCCCCCCACACACACACAAAGAGTTAGAGCTTCCCCTTGTCCCATGCCTTCAGAGTGTCCCAGAGATGCCCCCCACTGATCTCTGCTCTCCCTCCCAGCCCTCTTCCCCCCCACCCGATCCCCACCCCCGTTCCCCTTACCCACTCTCCCATCCAATTCCCCCCCCTCCATCCATCTCTGATGTCTATTTCACCTCCCTTCTGCCTGAGATTCAAGCACCCTCCCTTGGGCCCTTCCTATTACTTGGTTTCTTTGGGTTTCTCTGGTTATCCTGTTCTTTATGGCTAATGTCCACTTATAAGTAGTATATACCATGCATATCTTTCTGGGTCTGGGTTACCTCACTCGGGATGATATTTTCTAGTTCTGTCAATTCATCTGCAAAATTAATGATATCCTTGTCTTTAATAGCTGAGTCGTAGTATTCCATTGTGTCAATGCGCCACATTTTATCAATTCTTCAGATGAGGGCAGTCTGCTTGTTTCCAGTTTCTAGCCTGTACAAATAAAGCTGCTATGAAGGTAGTGGAGCTCGTGTCCCTGTGGTAAGATGGAGCATCTTTTGGGTACATGCCCAGGAGTGGAATAGCTGGGTCTTGAGGTAGAACAATTACCAATTTTCTGAGAAGCCACCAAATTGATTTCCAGAGCGGTTGTACCAGTTTCCTCTCCCACCAGCAATGGAGGAGTGTTCCCCTTGCTCCACACCCTCGCCAGCATGTGCTGTGCTTGAGTTTTTGATCTTAGCCATTCTGATGGAAGTGAGGTGGAATCTCAGAATCATCTTGATTTGCATTTCCCTGATGACTAAGGACATTGAACATTTCTTTAGGTGCTTCTTGGCCACTTGAGATTCCTCTGTTGAGAATTCTCTGCTTGGCTCTGTATCCCATTTTCTAATGGGGCTACTTGGTTTGTTGATGTCTAACTTCTTGAGTTCTTAAACTTGTTAAAGTCACAGCCAGAGTGGTGACAAGGAGCCGGTGAAAGGTCAACCTGTTCCATTACGGAGCAGTCACAAGTGGCCTGAGGTCAACCTTGCCTGAGTCATGAACTTGGTGGTTTCCCAGCCACACCTCCAAAGCTGGTGCAGGAGCCTGACGCTGTCCTTTGTCCAAAGCTGCTGGGAAGGTGACATCTGGACTCATGTCATGCTGGGTGCCAAGGGAGCACTGAGTCAAAATATGTAACACCTCATTCGCTCTATTCCCTTACTGAGTGGAATAAAATGTACCAACTGGGCAGGAAGTTACAGTTGCTGCTATTCCTCCCTTTCCCCTCCTTCGCTGCCCTCTGCCCTGTTTTCGGGGATCTTCTATTCCTGGCGAACTGTTCAGGAAATCCCATGACTGCTGGGTCCACTTCAAGTGTACACAAACAGTTTTCATGATACTGTAGTAAACATGTCCATAGTTTAAATGTTGCCCGTAAGATGCTCCAGTATTTCCCTTTCTCCCAAGCTCAGAATGACTGAATGGTCCGACTGCTATAATCATACATTGGTTCTTGCTTCTCACTGACTGCTTCTGGCTCCCAAGTCAGCTCAGAGTGGGTGAAAGGGGAAGAAAGAAAGCGAGGTGACTTTTTCCTTAGCCATGGCTGCTGCAACCAGGCCTCTAGTGCCCTCTCAGTTCAGATGCCAGGGTACTGGGTCTTTCTCTTGTAAGGCATTTACTTAGTAGGCCTCGATCCTGTGCCCTGCAGTGCTAAAACCTGGCAGAATGCTTTATCTGGCCAGCTCAGACTTCCCTTCTACTCCAGTGGCAGTGAGAGTCCCCGTATGGCCATTAAATGCCAGGCTCACTTCACTGTGGTAGCCAGGGCCCATCAAGATGACCCATGCTTGAGTACAGGGCCCTTGAGGCCCTTGGCTATCACATCAGGTCTGTTCTGTCAAACTCAGAAATTCAAGCTTTGCCAAAAATTATTTGCTTCCAAGAGTAAAAACCTTGAAGACCCTACATCTCAGCAAACATCCACCAGGGAGGGGAAAGATTCTAGAATTGCTCCTAGCTGATTTTCCCACTCTCTGAGTCAAAGAAACCATTCTTCTTGGTGCAGCAGTGGGGGACTGCTGTATGACTATTTCTGGAGAGTTGTGAACTAATATCTACTAACCCAGATTGGCATTGATGACATACCAAAGTCTGGCTCCATGAAACAAGTTTATTGGAGTTAATTGCAGGGAGGTGGGTAAGAGGGCTCTTTCTAAAGCCTGAGTGACTCAAAGGCATCACTGAACCTCCTCCCAGGCATGAGTAAGATTCTAAAAAGCTGCATCTATGAACATTCCTGCATGATAAGCAGGCAGCACTCCTAAGGATAATACCCTCCTTCCATGAATTGTTAACCACTTATACAACCCTGGGAGGAGCCTGGCCAATACTGTAACTTTCTGAGCTTCCTTGGAAATGCAAGTTTCCTAAGCTTTCTTGGAAGTGCAAGTTTCCTAAACTTCCTGAGCTTCCTTAGCAGTACAAGTTTTCTAAGCTTATTGAACTTCCTTGGTAGTGCAAGTTTCCTAAGCTTCTGGAACTTCCCTGGTAGTGCAAGTTTCCTAAGCTTCCTGAGCTTCCTAAGTCCCATGAGCCTCCTTCCTCCCTTTGGTGGGATGTTTCAGGTTGGAGGAAATAGCTACACAGTGCAGGTGCAGTTTATTCCCTGCCTCAGTGAGACAGGAGGGGAAAGAATACACAATAGTGCTTACTGGCAATCCCTTACAATCATCCCCAAGCCAGCTTTATCTGTCTGTCCGTCTGCTGCTATGGCTAACTCTTTCGAGACTCCACCTGGATGGTGAGTCGCATCTCTCTGAAGGATGGGGGGGCCAGCCACTATTTATCCATTTTTACTTTGAGTAGAAATGCTCAGGCAACATAAAAATTCCAACTGTCTGTTATTTTCTCATTAATTTATTCACAGTATAACTCACTGTTGATCCTGTGCCCAAACTATCCCAAGTTGTACCTCAAGGAAGAAACCCTGGTGTAGACTTGAACTCCACTCTGACCTCTTTTCTGTGTGTGCTGAGGGCATGCTAAGGGCTGTCACTTGAAACCTGTCAAGAGCTTTCAGTTTGGGCCCTAAGTGGTAGCACACGCTGTAGTGGGTTTGGCCTAGTAGTTTGAAGGCTGAAGAAGGATGATCAAGGCCAGCCTAGGGTCTATGCTGAGACACTGTCTATGAAAACAAAACAGAAATGAACCTCTAACATCCTCCTGACCGGAGCTCTGCTGTTCTGCCCTGGTGCATATCTGTGAAGACAGACAGTTGTGACTTCACATCTGGAGTGAAAGTCCCAAGTGTTCAAACTGCCAAAGAGTCTTTGAGTCATCACCGGCAAGCTCATCGTCTGAGTTTAGTGTCGAGTATATTTGGCTGATATCTGACTCTTTAGCAAGTACAGAATTATGCTTCTATTTTAATACCAAGCAGACACTCTTTAACAGAGAGGTTTCTTCTGTAATCAGAACATTTCCTAGATCGTATCCCATCATCTGACATGGCTGGAGTCAGAATCTTTCTGTGTTTGTTTATAGGGTAGTCCATCACTTCCTTATTACGTGTGTGTGTGTGTGTGTGTGTGTGTGTGTGTGTGTGTGTGTGTGTTGTTCCTTTCGTAAATTTTCTTTTATTAGATTGAATTCTCTTGATACTTTCCTATTTTGCTTATTCATTACTGTTTTGTTTGTTTGTTTTAGGACAGGTTCTCACTATGCAGCACACCTCAAATTCACAGCAATCCTCCTGCCTCAGTGTCCCAAACGATGAAATTACAAGCACATGCTGTCATGCTGGGCAACATTTTCCTTTTTATTTTTTTGCCTAAAAGTGCCCAATTTCTTGGCTTTAGTGGATAATTCATTGAAATATGTAGTTCAGCTTGAGTTTCCTTTTTTTTTTTTTTTTTTGGTTTTTCGAGACAGGGTTTCTCTGTGTAGCCCTGGTTGTCCTGTAACTGACTCTGTAGACCAGGCTGGCCTTGAACTCAGAAATCCGCCTGCCTCTGCCTCCCAAGTGCTGGGATTAAAGGCGTGCACCACCAACTGCCCGGCTCAGCTTGAGTTTTCAAATGAAGCTTATATTGTAAAACCCTGCACCTGTTTTCGGCACGCCAACCACAAACATCCAGCTTCTTGTATCTGCCTCACTGACGTGGGAGTCTGGATGGTTTGGTTTTATAGAAAGTTTTCTTTTCGATGCAGCTAAACCTTAGCATAGATGAAAAGTTTCTACCTCAGCCATGCATAGTTACACTCATCTATAAGCCCAGCATTTGAGAGGCTGAGGCAGGAGGATTACCTGGAGTTTAACACCAGCTTGGGCTACATGGTTAAGTTCTCACTCAACCTTGGTTATAAAGTGAGATTCTCTTTCAAAAATCAAACAACCACAAACAAACAGAACAATGATTTTGTGCAGAAAGAACGCCAGAGAATCTCTTGCCAGATCATTCTTTTATAAAGTCTTGTGTTCTAACCCCAGTTCCCTAATGTAATATATAAATCTTGTTAGCCTTATAAATATGATTTTCAAGAGCAAAGACATCTCGTTTCTTCCCTTATTAAGTCTAATTTGCATACCAGCACATAGCCCAAGCGTTGGCAGATAATATTTTAGAGAGAATCAAAGGGTAAGAATAACTGCCTACATGCACACGTGTTTTAAATTGACCCCATTAGTCACCTTTTTTTGAAAGGCAGAAAAAAATAGGCACCTAGCAACAGCACGCTGTCACTCAGGATTAGGAAAGTCATTTACAGACAGGAGCTTTTCGCCCTCTCTTTTGTGGGAGGGCACGCTTGCACATTTAATTACACAGGAGATCCTCACCAGGGATCTTGCCCGTTGATTGTCCATCTTCACGGCCAATGGCAGTAATGACAGCCCCAAAGGATGGCTTTGGTGGTGGAGCTGATAGGGTTTCCTAGGAGCCTTCCAGAAATGCTCCTGCTAGTGTCGGGCTACTTGCAAACTACGCTCTCACTTCCAGAAGGCTATTTATCTTTCTTCCCTTTCTGAGAAGACTCCAAGAGGGCCCTCCTGCAGCCCTAGACTACAGAGGTTAAGAATCGCTGGGCGGTGGTGGCGCAGGCCTTTAATCCCAGCGCTTGGGAGGCAGAGGCAGGCGGATTTCTGAGTTCGAGGCCAGCCTGGTCTACAGAGTGAGTTCCAGAACAGCCAGGGCTATACAGAGAAACCCTGTCTCAAAAAACAAAAACAAAAACAAAAACAAAAAACTAAAAAAAAAAAAAAAAAAAGAATCTAACACTACTCGGGAGTCACCCTCCCCACAGTCGTGAAGGAGAGCATGGAAATACAGTACTTATATGAGTACCCGAGCAGATTCAATTTCCAGAAGGTTCTTTTCATAGGAGTCAGGACGAGTATGAAGCTACAGGCAAAGGGGATGAGAAGAAGGAAGCAACAACTGGATGGGGAGATTCAAAGTCCAGCATCTGGATGGAAGAGCTTCCTGGAGGAACCTAGCATGTGTCTGCACCAGGCAAGCACAGTGGGAAGCGTCTACCCCTCAGAGCCATTCTGCTGACCCTCACGGACGACTCAGACTGCAGAGCCTCAGGCTGGCCCTCGAAGGCTGTGGGCTCAGCACTCTGGGCACACCCTCGAAGCTGGATGCTCTGTCCTAGGAACTTGGCGGCAGCAGAAACGCTCGCTTGATCGAGTCAACCTCTCGCCCTCGAGTCTGGACCTTGGAAGGTTACACAGAGGAAAGAAAGTGTTACAGGGTGGGTTTGTGTGGGGAAGGAAGAAAGTTTGGGCTGGAGGAGAGAGGGGCTTTCCTTCTCTTGGAGGGTGAGGGACGGAGGGGAGGGAGAGTGAAGGACGGGGCTTCCTGAGAAGTACATTGCCAATGCAGTTACAGCCCTGGAGTTAATGTCACATAGCCGTATTTATATAGGCTTTTTACTATAGGAACTCTTATATAACAATGAAAAATGACATCACTGTCAAGAAGAATGAACGGAGCATTTTAGACAAATGAATTGTGTGCTCTCTGAATCAAATGTATTTGTTTTTGCTGGAATTCGAACCCAGAGCCTCATGGATATTGGAGAAACAGTCTACTTCTAGCACGGTGTTTGAATTGATGCTTCAGGAGAGCTGCTGATTAAAAATGGCAGGGGCAGGAGGAAGAAAACCAAACCCCAAAACCCAAACCCAAAACCCAAAACCCCAAACCCAAAACCCAAAACCCAAAACCCAAAACCAAAAACCAAAAACCAAAAACCAAAAACCAAAAACCAAAAAATCCAAACCAAACCAGTTTCAGTTTCCTAATTAATTGGCTTGTGTAGAAACCATCAGAGGGATGGCTAGGCCAGGTGGGAGGGGAAGTGTGACCTTGCTGCCATTTGTCACTGGTGCCCAGGAGAGAGGAAAAGGGTACAGCATGATAAATACTAAACACTACTGCAGTATCACAGCTCTGTGTATCTCTGTAAGGGAATGCTTCTCTAGGAGGATGCTACAATACACCTTGTTCGCAAAGACCCCCCAGGGGCTGTGACATAGTGGGGTGGAGCTCCTGATGCCCCCTTGAAACCCACGAGTGTGCCTGGAAATGTGTGTATTTGAGGGTTACTCTTCAGTGATGGGGCTTCTTGCCCGGTACGTGGGGCAGGAGAGTTCTCTGTAGATAGCGGAAAGGGCCCATTGTGAGAACTGCCTGTTGCTCACGTAAGTTACACGTGAACCGAGAAGTTTAAAGGAAGATTAAGGATTAAAGCAGCAGAGTGTGAGGTAGTGAGGAGGAAGGTAAAAGAGAAGACTCAAGATGAGATAACCAAGTTAGGCAGGAAAGAGGAGAGACGGGTTCTGCCCCTTAAAGCTCCCGGGCTCTGCCCCTTAAAGCTCCCAAGAAGCAGATCTAAGGCACTGTGCCCATCCACATAGCCTGGCTTCCGGTGAGGCTCAGAATAACATACTTAACAGTGAGGAGGGCTCCAAGACCACGGAGATCCCTCCACCCAGACACCCCCCGCCCCCAGACAGGGAGCTGAAGACCAGCTCACCAAGAAGCTTGGTGGCCATGACAGAGTTAACTGTCTGCCTGGTATACCGACCAGCTGATCTTGTAAATTTAAGGACAGAGAGAGCTGAGTGTAATTAACAGCAGGGCAGACAGTTCAGGGTCGGAGGTAGTAAAGCCTCAGCGGGTGACTTAACGGCTAGCTACTCAAGGTCAGAGCTGAGTTCAGAGATGTCCGAAGTGGCTTTAACTACCCCGAACTGGGTGGACAGCCTAGGTAAATCACGTGATCTCCTCCCTGGTTGGGCATGCATAGAGCATGTGGGCCCTTCTTTGCCTTGGTGCACAAGAGCACAAGAAAACGAATCAGTCTCAAAGAAGGGGCGCCTCAGCTTTTGTCCAGTTTCCCTGTAAAACTCATAGACAAAGGAGAATCAAGGTCTTTCCTCCCTGGGGGACCCCTCTAACCTTCAGCAGCTCCTCCCATTACTCCTTAGTCCCTCCTTCTCACCCGTACCCCCCAATTTCTCACTTGCCCTTAACTCTTCTTGTTGTTTTGCTTAGCTTTGTTCTGTTCGAGACAGGGTTTCTTTGTGTAGCCCTATCCTCTTTGTAGACCAGGCTGGCCTTGAACTTACAGAGATCTGCCTGCCTCTACCTCTCAAGTGCTGGGGTTAAAGGTATATGCCACTACACGCGGTCCCCCAACCATTCTTAATAAAGTTTTCACTTTGCATACACTTGTGAGAGTCCATGTCTCTACCTACTTTCCTTTGCATGAGACAGTGAATTCCAACTTTCAGGTTGATCTTTGAAGACAGTTAAATGTCCAGAATCTTGGGCCATGACCGGGCTATGAAAGGTCCCACTGCAATGAAGAAGATAACAACAAAAACAAAAGCCCTGGTTGCATCAGAAGTGTTCTTTTGAGGTTAATGGGTGTGGTGGGGGAGAGGCCATCCTGGGTCCTGGTCAATGACCGGGTCCTGGTCAATGACCGGCTCCCCGTCTGGAGACCTTGAGAGGATTATGACCTGGACGGCTTTGGCCATAACATGCACATGATGCCCTTCCCAGGAATGTCGTGAGAAGAAAACGCAAACAAGGAGCGATGTGCTCAGGAAGTGGTGACTCACTGCCTTAGTAGGAGCTTTTCTGGAAGCATGTTAGAGAAAAACCAGGGGGGAGTCGGGGAAGGCACCAAGGTGGAGGGAGGCTTAGGCACCAGGGAAGGAAGTGAGTGAGGGTAGATCTAATATTAATCAATTCCCACCCCTTCCCTCCTGCTTTTTGTCTTGCGAGGCCCAACATGGCTGCTGCATAGCTCCTTTGGTTCATACGGTCTCTTGAAGCCATGACCGCACCCTTTCTAATCATGCCTTCATTCAGCTGGTTCTGCCCAGGCTGGGTGTATCCTCTCAGCCCAGTGAGTCATGAGGGTGACCAGGAGTCATATAGGATGAACTTGGCCACTTATTGTCCAGCCCTGTGGGTGTGAATGGGGGGAGGGGGCGGGGCAGGTGCCAGGTGAGATGCCGTCTATGGTCCCTATGGCAACGTCAAGCGGTGTGATCACCATAGAGCCTCCTCCTTAGAGTGCTGCTCGACAGTCTTCCGGGAGTTCTCTGTGTGAGTTCCGTAGATGGTCATGGCTGGGCAAGGTGCCATTCAAAGTGAACAAGGAGAGAGCTGTGGACTAGGTCATCTGGGGGCACGCAGGCTGGGAAGCCACTTGTGGTCCCTGAGGAAATAGTGAGTAGAAACTAGGTTGCATTTCTCACTAACAAGGGTGGGGACGAGTCATAGGAACCCACAAGCTGGCTTACACACAGATGCAGTGGTTTCAGTTGCTTTTCTGGATCATTCCTCCCTTCCTGTCGTGCTTCCCCGGGAGTCCCCCACTGTTTCCTGCTCCAGGGAGAAAAGCCCGGTTCATGAAGCTTCTGGTCTCCCTGGGAAAGGACAGGGGAGATATGAACTACTGGTTTTCTACCTTTCCTTTCTGTGCTTGAGTTTGCAGTCCCCGTATGTCCCCCAGCCTTCTGAGCTGTGACAGAGTGCGCAGGCGCGGGGCGCAGCAGCATCCCTTAGGAGCTCCAACCCCATTCCGGAAGCCTGCAGCTCTCCTGAGGCCAGAGTACTGGGCAGACTTCCCTGGGGCCCGGGCTGGCCTGTTTGGGATCCTGGTGGTGGGGCCTGCTAGGTCAGGCTTACTGGTTTGCAGCCACATGCAAAAAATTGGATGTTGTTATGGGTTGAAAGAGCCTAGTGGAGAAGCCCGCAACAGACTCGAAGCAGATGGAAGGGAACCTTCCACCACCCCGGGTGGATCTTGGCCTTACTTTTCATTCTCAAGCACAGGTGGGCTGAGGACAGCACCCGAGGCACATTTCCTATCTTGTGTCAGATGCTGCTGATAGGAAGGATATGTGGATTTTTCAAAAGGGAGCCAGGTGCTGGTGGCGCATGCCTTTAATCTCAGCACTCGGGAGATGAACGCAGGCAGATTGCTGAGTTCGAGGCCAGTCTGGTCTACAAAGTGAGTTCCAAGACATAGAGAAACCCTGTATGGGGTGGGGGTTGGGGGAAAGCGGGGAGCAGGAGAAGCACGGGTGTGTGTGTGTGTGTGTGTTGATGACATTCATGAGTCTTTCCCTTAGCTGCGCAAACTTGTGGGGTCTCTCTGAGAGGTTCAACTCTTAAATCTCAACCACTAAGAATCCACAAAGCTGGATTAAAGAGATGGCTCAGTGGGTAAAGGAATTTGCCGCAGAAGCAGGAGGATTGAGTTCAAACCCCTAGAACCAATGAAAATCCAGGGGGGAGTGTCCGTAAGTCAGTTTCCCAATGGGGGAGAGGAGAGGCAGGGAGCAAAGAATCCTGGGAACTCAGAGAGAGGCCGGGTATTCTGATGTACACAGTGGGAAAAACGACACAAGAGAGAAGGCTAGGGTTGTGAATGTTGAGTGTGGACTGCTCTCTCTGGCTGTCCTGAACTCAGAAGGTGAACTGGTGGAGGGAGCAGGGATGCTGAAGACAAGCAAAGGTGTGGATCATTCCACAGAAGCTCCCCTGGCATTTGTTGTGGCTTTAAAATCTGTGAACGCGTGGTAACGGCTGGAGGCATGGAGTAGAAGCTGGAGACATGCAGACGAAGGGAAAACTAGGCGCTCTTATCATGCCCGCTCTCGTCTTGCTTCTTGGCAAAATGGTGGCCCTCTGCGCTCCGGAATCAAAGAAAGTCCAGAACAACATGACTTCTTTCTAAAACCTGCCGCCCCCATCTACCAGCTCAAGAGTTCCCATCACCTGTAGCAGACATGAAGCTGCTGGTTATTGACTGGATTTTAAAGCTCCCTGCCCTTTTATGAGTTTTGTAGGATCTGGTTAAATTCCATTCCTTGTTTTACATGGTGGACGGAGTGCAGGATGTGTTGGGAAGGCATTTGGGATCTGGGATGATACTTAGGATTTTAGGCCAGGAGCGGCACCCTACTTTCCTGTGATAAACACTACGACCAAGAACAACGTGGGGAGGAAAGGGTTTTTATTTCAGCTTACCATTTACAGACCGTCATGAAGGGAAGCCAGGCAGGAACTCAGGGCAGGAATCTGGAGGCAGGAACTGAAGCACAAGCCGCTTCCTCGGCCTCCTTTCTTATACAACTCAGGGCCAGGACTATCTGCCCAGGGATGGCACTTCCCAGAGTGCACTGGGCTCCGCTATATCAATCACTAGTGAAGAAAATGCCCTACAGCCGTGCCACAAGCCAATCTTCCTAGATGACTAAAGTTAGTATCAGCTCGACAAAAATACTAGCCAGCACAGGTGGCTTCTCCTTCCAGTAGCCCGGGTCCTCCTTGTGGCTAGGTCATGCCCTCTCCTGCCTTGTGACGGTCATCCAGAAAACCTGCTTTCCCTGTTTCTTTAGGACTTTATGGCCATGAACGACCTGTCTCTCCATCCTGAGGTTCATTTCTTAGACCCATTTACTATCTCCTTCCATGCTCTCTCTACCAAATTATCAGATTCTGGTGTTCAGGTCTATGTCATTGTTATGTGTCCCCTACCTAGCTCAGCAATGGCTAAGCTGGGTCTCTACCAGCATATGCATTTAGCTTTTTATGCCCACTGAAAACAGACACCATGCTTCCTGTCAGGGGATGAAGCCACTGGCTCCCTCTTTCCAAGTCCTCTCCTTCCTGTCCAAGTCATTAGGGGAACCAGGAGTGCTGGGGTCCTAGATATCGGACTCAAGGGTCCACCGAGGCTCTCCCAGATGCCTGGCTTTTTGAATCAGAAGTTCTCACAGCAGGACAGTCTGGGCAGCTGCTGCAGCTTGCCGAAGCAGATCTCTTGAAAGCCCCCTGTAGAGAGTGCTGGTTTTCTAGCTGATTGCTTTCTGTCTTGGTATTCTAGTTGGTATGTCTTGGT
>CM052720.1:7977872-7994286 GCA_028551405.1 Uromys caudimaculatus
TGCCTGCATTTCTCGAGACACACACGTGAGGCCAGAGGACTGCTTGCAGCAATAGTCCTCTGCTTGCGCCAGGTAGGTCCTGGAGATGGAATTCAGGTTGTCTGGCTTGGTGGCGAGTGATTTTGCCTGTTGAGCCATCTCACCAGCCTCAGCCAGTCATGTGTCAGTTTTCTGCTCCAGTGACCGAAAACTATTCCTCACTGAAGGAATTAGACAGAGGGTAGCTGAGTCACTGCCCACAGGCCTTAGTGAAGGATGGAGCTCTTACAAATTCTGTGTCCTCAGAAACATTTCCCCAGTGACAAATTCCAAAGCCAATCTTCTCCGAGTTAAACAAGTGTTATCCTGACTCTGCCCTCGGGGATTGTCAGCTGATATCCGTCCACCAGGACAAATGGAGCAGAGATGGCAAGCATTCAGAAGCCCTGTGATAACGCCATATCGTGATGATGACAGTGGGAACAGCTGCAGGGAGACAGATCACTTTACTTGGGGTGATTCAAGGATTATATAGTTTTGGGGACAGGGATCACAATAGCCAAGACAGGCAAAGGTCCTGGGCTGAAGGCTGAAAGTACTGAGATGCCCCATTAGCATAGAAAGGAATTCTAGGAATCTCCGGCTAGCTGAACGGGTTCTTATCCGGCGAAAGGAAGTTGAACCTGCAATCTTAACCAAGGTTCTGCAGGTAGCGGCCTGTAGGGATTTTTGAGCTCCTCAGACACGGTCAGAGAAGGGGGAGCCCTGCCAGTAAAGGGAGTCCTCCATTTTGCACGGAGCCTAGTAGGCCATCGGGACAATGGTAGACTTCAACCTTAATTAGCAGGGTTTTCCCACAACAAGACTCTCTTTGGTCTTCCCAGATTTAATGTCCCCAGGGGAGGTGACATCCCAGGCCAATTGAGTTTTTCCCCTGAAGCAGTTTGAGAAAGCAAGTCCTCCCCCTGCGGTCTCTTGCAGAAGTGTGGCTGATACAGGTCACTTCCACTCCACCCATAAAATCTATTCTTTTCGCCCACCCAGGGGGATCCATGTGCCCCCCCCCTTGTCCCTTTCTCTACCCTTTCTCTATGCTCATCTTTTCTGGGTCTACAGATTATAGCTTGGTTATCATTTATTTAATATTATTTTCCAGATATCAGTGAATATATACCTATTTATCTTTCTGGGTTTGGATTTTACCTCACTTAAGGTGATGCTTTTCTTGTTCCATCTATTTGCCTGCAAACTTCATGATGTAATTTTAAAAAAAGGAAATATCACATTTTCTTTCTTTATTCTCTCTTGAGAGGCGTATAGATTGTTTCCGGTTTCTGGCGATTCTGAAGAAGCAGCTATGGACACGGTTGAGCACGTGTCTCTGGGGTAGGACGAAGCATCATTCAAGTGTACGCCCAAGAGTGGTGTATTTGGATCTTGAGGTACAGAGATTCCCTTCTTTCTGAGGAACCCCCATACTGACTTCCATGGCGACTGTGCAAGTCTCCTCTCCCATCTTCAACAGAAGAGTGTTCCCCTTCATCAGCATGGGCTGTCACTTGTATGACTGATCTTAGTCATTCTGGCAGGTGTAATATAGAATCTCAAAGTAGTTTTGATTTGTATTTCCCTGACCAGCCAATGAGTTTTTACTGAGGTTCCTAGCAGGCGTGTTGTGAAGGGTTACTAACAACGAGCAAGGAAGCAGCCGGGTTACCAGCTAGCCCACCCTATGCCAGGGAGGATGCTGGAACATGGCACCCCGAGCCTCTGCACAGCTGACAGACAGTTCAACACTTTGAACATCATTCCCTCTCTCCCTGGTTTGGTGGCCCCAGAAACAGTTTTCTTCCCTTTATACCGTTGGTAGGGTCTTCAAGAATCTTCCAAACTTCCGTTCTTCCGAGATACATGACCTTTTGTTTACCTCCTGTCCAGCTCCTGAGGTTCCTGTGTCTGATTCTCCTTCCTGGGGCAAATGTCTCAGTTTGATGGGCCTGTTCTGTGTTAACACACATGCCACAGCTGCCCCCAGGCTGGCAGTGATTCAGGGCACTCTCTTAGGTTTGAATTTCAGGCTATTTCCATCCTTCGAAGTTCTTCGTACCCAATGGTGGTTAAAGTCACAGTGTGGGAACTTAGGCAGAAGCAGCTGCTATGGTGTCTTACCAGGTCAAAGTCCACGTGGTATCTATAAGACTGGGTGAGGGACGGACCTCATTTGAGATTCTTTTACAAGCGCTTGCTCCTCTCTGTAGCCAGACCTTCCCCTCGGGTGGCTGTTTGTTCATTTGTTCAGAGATGCTGTAGATGCTAGCATCAATCAGGGTTGCTCCGGAAGGGCTCTACTGCTGAGCTATATGCCACCCAGTCAGTCACCAACATGTAGAGGACACAGGTAATTGTGATGGCCAAGCCTGTCTTCTGCTCTTTCCCACTTGGATAGGGTGAGATACAGAGGCAAACACTGCTCTAAAGACCAACCATTCTATTCTGAGAGCCTCTTCCTTCCTGGAGATACTGCCCAGGCCCTGCAGCTCTTACTCTACGGTCTCCCTCTCTGCTTTCTCCTGGCATGCACCACCCTCCTAACCAATGTGCTCAGTCACAGGGCATCAACTTCAGAGCTTGCCCCAGCTGGGTCAATAACACATATGCGGGCGACCTGGAGTCTGGGACAGACTGGGGACCTGCCTCAGATCACAGTGCTGGCCTGTAGCCTGCCATTTGGTCCTGACCCCAGAAGATCATATCTGGCACAGGGAGATTAAAGTCTTTCCTCTCCTGTAGCACTTACAGTTTACAAGCCCCAGGCTAAGACCACCAACCTATGCACGGAGAACACAGAGAACAGCGATATTCAATAATTTGCCCAAACTCGCAGGGAGTGAGTAGCAGAGGTGGAACTTGAGCCCTGCGATTTTGGGGCCATGTTCTTTCATTCCCTTCTACCAACCATGCACGTGAGCAATCACCAAGAAACTCCTTGGCCAGAGGAATTCTGGCTTCGGTATGACTAACCTCCGGACAAGCAGATGCCAGATAGGATCACAACAGGTGTTAGACCAATCAGAGCAAAACAAAAATAAACTCTATGGTCAGACAACTCAGCAATGTTGTGTCTCACTAAGTTAAGCTAGTTTCCCCCACTCCAGAACACAGGGCCATTGCAATGCTAAAAGACATTGTGAACTGTCTGCAAGTCTACAGCATTTCACAGTGTCTGAGATCACAGAGTCCTTCTTGATGGAGTTGTGACATCCCACATCACATGGTCACTGAAAAATACTCAATTCGGTAGTCAAGGAGAAAATCATAAAAGGAGCTCCCTAAAAGGGGCTCAAGGGTTCCCAGGATCACTCTGAGAGCTGCTGCTCTAAGCAAATAATGTTTAGGACGTATGAATTAAAGGCATATGCTCATCAAAATAACTCATCTTACCCTCTACACACAACAGAGGGGAGGAATTGAAAGATATGTGTGCATGTGTGATGTGTGTGAATGTGTGTGTGTGTATGGTGTGTGTGTGTGGTATGTGCCTATGTGTGTGTGTGTGTGTTTGTGGTATATGTGTATGGTGTGTGTGCACACGTATGTACATGTATGTGTGTTTGGGGTATGTGTGTGTGTGGTGTGTGTAGTATGTATGTGTATATGTGTGTGTGTGTGTGTGTGTGTGTGTGGTATATGTATAGTATGTGTCTGTGTGTGAGAGTATGTGTAATGTGTGTGTAATGTGTGTGTATGTGTGTGTGGTGTACATGGTATGTGTATGTATGTATGTGTGTATGCTTGCTTGTGTGGTGTATGTGTATGGTGTGTGTGCACATGTGTGTGCATGCATGTGTGTGTATGTTTGTGTGTGTGTGGTATATGTGTATGGTGTGTGTGTGCCCACATGTGTGTGCATGTATGTATGTGTGGGTGTGTGTTGTACATGTGTATGGTGTGTGTGCGCATGTGTGTGCATGTAAGTGTGTGTGCATGTATGTGTGTGTGAGTGTGCGTGTGTGTGTGTTGAGATCACTTCCCTACTGTACTAGTTTATTCTTTTCTTTCCCCCTCCTGTTTATTTTAAAATGCTTCATTGCTCCATAAAAGACTCCACGTAGTTTAGTCTTCCAGGAAGCCCATACTCCTTTTAAAGAGGCGTATTTAAAATACAAGCAAATATTATTTTAGGCAGACTGCTTGCTGACTCTTTACTCCAAATATTCATTCCCCTTAGTCACCTCTCTCTGAGTCCCTATAGTACTTGTGGGAGGGAGAGAGATTTTCTCCAGTTTCGAAACCAGTGTTCCTGTAAATAATCCCTCACCCACAACGCTAAGGAAACTCATTGAGCTATCAAAAAAGGGAAAGAAAGAAAAGACGGAAAAGCAAAAGAAGGAAAATGAAATCAGAAGAGGGACCAGGTAGGAAGGGCTCTAGGGATTTGGGTTCAGCAGGAGTGGCAGGGAAACAGGAGGGAGCCGTGGGGTGAAGAGGAGGAAATCCATCGTGTGTGTGTGTGTGTGTGTGTGTGTGTGTGTGTGTGTGTGTGTGTGTGTGAAGATGCCATCATGAAACCCACGGCTGTGTATAACCAACAGACCCTGTGTGAGTCACACTATATGGGAACATTGTCACACGGCTTGAGCTGGCTAAAGGCTGGCCCTGGAAGCAGATCGCTCCAGGGACAGTGCGTTTATTTCTGGGTCCTCCAAGACCTTTTGTCTGGGGATGGACTGGCTTCCCTAACTCTGGGACAGTAAGGAGAGAATAGCCAAACAGTTCCAAAGTGAAAACACCACACCCTGGGGAGCGTCCACAAGGCCAGCTCTTGCCAGCAGAGGCTACCTTGTCCCATACATTCATGTCCCTGCAGTGAGAAAGAGAAGCCAAAGGAAGCTTAGCCATGCAGAAAAGTCTCAGCTGGAAACTCCCACTGACCTGACCGTCTCCACTTCCCAGGTCAGTGTCTGCAGGGTGCTGTGGGTACCAGACTCAATGCTGTTCGCTTTCATTTGAAACCCGAGGCTCTGTGCTCTGCTCAGGATTCCTCTATGGGAGAGTCTTAGCTGATTCCCCAATGGGGCTTCCCTGGTTGATGTTTTGGGAATGTGGGGTGTTTTGGGAATCTGATTTGATGATGTTTTGCCCTATCTATCTATCTATCTGTCTGTCTATCTATCTATCATTTACCTATCAGTCTATCTTTTGCTATTTATTCTTTTACTATGGCTTGCGGTATACTTAATAAATTCATTCATTCAAAGCCAAGTGTTTGGTCATCTTAGATCAGTCTCTGGACCATAAAGAACATACAACAGCAACAACAACAACAACCACAACCACAACAACAACAACCACAACAACTTCTCCTCTGTCCATATCCTAGAGGTCAACCCAATGTTTTTCATCAACATGTTGCTTATTTGATTAAGGCAGTGTCTTTCCAGAAGGAGGCTGGGGTAAAGACCCAACGTCAATGGTGGGGAATGTGGACACCTCAGTTACTCCCACCCCAGGAAGTGAGTGAGCCCCTCAGGTGGATCAACCACCCAGGTACTACTTCAGGGATAGATACTCAGGATAGAGAATTACCTCATGAAGCTAGGAAGCTGGGCACTCTGGTAAAATATAGCCCCATTTCCCCTTTCAGGGAGGTGTCCAAAGATACCTTTATGTTATAGTCTTGTGTGTGACCTGTCCTTGATCCATGGTGCTGGGATGCTTACATTAGACCAGAAAACCTTGAATTTGACCTTCCAGTAAATGAGACCCCAGCTGGGGTAAAGGGGAAAGAATGACTTTGTCTTAGCAGTTGCTAGGGAAGCTGTCTAGGAACATAGCTCCTTACCCTGAGCAGGCAGGCAATAAAGGCACAATGACCCTTTGGCCAACACAACCTAGGTTAGGGGAACAGCGCTCTCTCTCTCTCTCTCTCTCTCTCTCTCTCTCTCTCTCTCTCTCTCTCTCTCGTGGTTTGGAGGCTCTGGCTATCCATCAATGGGACCTGAGATTGCTGCCATCAGACAGTACTAAAGCAAAGTTGCCCCCGTGTCTCATACTTAACTCTGCTAAGCACACTTGGCTTCTGCTATGTGTAGGGAGCCATAGTTACTGCCTGGAATGGTCCTCTGAGGGTTTGTGCCCCTTTTTTTACAAACAACAAAATGACTATTAGGATAGATACATGTGTGTGTGTGTGTGTGTGTGTGTGTGTGTGTGTGTGTGTGTTTGCATTATCACAGATACATGATAATATATTATAATATATAATATGTACATTATATATCATATATTGTATATGTATATATGTGTATATGCATTATCACAGATACATAATAATATATTATAATATACAATATATGCATTATTGCATATCATAGATTATATATGCATATATATGCATTATCACCACATCCTAATTCTAGAAACTTTAGAAAGTTAAAATAAGAAAGTGGGGGAAAATCCTCTGTAGCCCCATCCTCAGGGTTAGCCATGGTCAACTTTGCCTGTACTACTTCCCAGCCTTCCCCACTCTCTCTCTCCCGCTCTTGGTTATTGTGTGTTTCGATGGGATTTAGTTTCCTGTGGCTCATGTATCACCCACCTCTCAGCAGGGCGTGGCAGCAATGCCTTAGTGTGGAGAAACTCCATTGAAACAGTCTTTGGGTTGGAGGAGACATCAGCACAACCCTGCTATGCTTCGGGAACTTGCTGTACAGTTCTGGGGAGAAGTCTGGGTGGGTCCCACAAAGCTAAGGCTTCAGGCAGTGCTGCAGTGCCAGGACTGGCCTTCACCTGCCACGGGCCCACCTGTTACGTCCTGGCTTGGTAACTGTTGTCATGGAGCGGGTCATATGTCTACCACCACAGCCTCTCCCCTGCAAGTGCCATCGATGCTGAGGGCCCAGAATGTCTATTTCAGGACTTTCCCACTTCCTCTGAGCGCCTGATTCTATCAGGAGAATTTGAGAGCGGCAGCTCTCGGCATTCAACAGCGCTCTTGATGATAGCACTTGGTGGTTTGGTTATCCACAGACATCGTCTTCCTGGTTCTCAGTCTCCCACGTTCTCCATTCACTCCTCTCCAGCAGTTTTATCTTCGGCAGTGCTGCTGTGCCCATGGAGTGCACTAGACATCAGCATTGCCAACCAGCGTGCTCCATGGTCTCAATTCCAGGAGTCTAACGCCCCCGTCCCAGTCACCCCGTTCGGTCTCAGTCTCTTTCTCCACATGTTCTCCCACCTTATGGGGCCCACAGTGGCTAGACCTCCCACCTTCTCCTTGTCCCTTACGACAACCACAGCTTCTCGCTGCCCTCTGTGTGAACTGGCAAGACTCTGCTCACTGTGCTCACTCCTTCCTTTAGGACCAGCTCACTACCTGCAGGTGGGTTTCTGCTGCCTGCCTGGCTCTGCTCTCATGACACTGTTTGCCGATTCATCTCCAGGACAAGGATTTCACCTTCAAACCCTCAACCCTTCCTCCCATGCGGTTACTCTGGGCTGCTGACCTCGCTCCCTTCCGCACCGAGATAATGGAAGGAACAGTGGGCGACGGGTTCCCAGCGTTTCCTCCTCCACCTGCATCTACCCAAGCCACCTTCGAATCTAATGCGAAGCGTGTATTTCCTCACGGGGTGGTACCAAGATGGGTCCAAATCCTGACAGGCAGCTCCAGCTTCACCTGGGAGACCGGATAGAGTGCAAATTCTTCTGCTCGTTCTTCATCCATTGAATCAGAACCTCTGGGGCGAGGCCTAGGGGCCAGTTCATTTGAACTGGTTCTCCAAGAGATTCTGAATGGACAGTGCAACACAACTTCCTGTGGCTGTGTGGTACCACCCTCTATGGCAGTGGTTCTCAACCTGTGGGTCGTGACCCCTTTGGGAGGTCAACAACCTTTTCACGAGGGTCACCTATCAGATATCCTGCATAGAAGACATTTACGTTACAATTCATAGCAGTAGCAAAATTGCCGTTATAAAGTAGCAACGAAAATAATTTCATGGTTGGGGGTCGCCACAACACGAGGAACTGTTTTCAAGGGTCACAGCGTCAGGAAGATTGAGGACCAGTGCTCTATGGGGTTGTGTAACTGGATGCAGGAATCAGACCATATCTGGCAACAGTAAAAGGTTGCTGAACATGCAACCGTTAACTCACAACCGAGCAGGTAACAAATCCTGGGTGTTTCCAGAAGCATTTACCTATGTTACAAGGTCATTGCAGCCTTGGTTCTGAACACAGGGCTTGAACACTTTGTCCCCAGCAGGTCCTCACACCACGCAGCGTCAACAAACGCTGCCTGGGACACCTCCACTCAGCTACGAGATCATTGCATGTTAGGAATTGCAATGTTTTCATTGTATGGACAGCTCTGCTCCTTCAGAAATACAATAGCTTAATTACAGTAAACAAAGACTTTAGATAAATCGCTGTCATCGGTCCTCAGCATGTGAGTATCAGAGTGCGTCTTTGGATCATATTGTATCAGGAATTATAATATATTAGAAGCTGCTATTGGACTTGCTGACTTAAGATTGATTTAAAATGGTGGCGCACGCCTTTAATCCCAGCACTTGGGAGGCAGAGGCAGGTGGATTTCTGAGTTCGAGGCCAGCCTGGTCTACAGAGTGAGTTCCAGGACAGCCAGGGCTACATAGAGAAACCCTGTCTCGAAAAACCAAAAAAAATAAAAAAAATAAAAAATTTTTTAAAAAAATTAAAAAATTAAAAAGATTGATTTTAAAAAAATACACTTTGACCTGGGTTTGGAGCAGAATTTCCAATAATTTCTGAAATGGCTCTAAGTATTGTTCTGCCATTTGGTACCACATTTTAAGTCCTCTCTCTCTCTCTCTCTCTCTCTCTCTCTCTCTCTCTCTCTCTCTCTCTCTCTCTCTCCTGTGTAGCCCTGACTATCTAGATCTTGCTCTCTAGACCAGGCAAGCCTGGAACTTAGATACCCACTTGCTTCTGCCTTGCTTCTGCCTCCCAAGCACTAGGATTAAAGGTGTGCACTACCACTGCCCGGCTATATACCACATGTTTACGTGAAGCGATATTCAAAGCATTGGTAATTATAAAATCCAAACCTCAACCATCTCTGAAAACAATGTAAGATTCTCTTTATCCTGAAGCATAAATATTCAAACACATCCACATATTTTTAATACATATTTTCCTTAATCTTTAATAAATGTCAAAATTATATGTATATCAAAAAAGTGTTTGGAAATAATTTTTTTATGATTTATTATCCATAAATATTTGGAAAATCTTCAGTCACACGAAAATGTCTTGGATGGAAGGGGGCACAAATGGAAAAGGTTTACTGAGAGGCTCTCCGTGGAGCATGAGAAGCACGGAGCCATCTGTCACTTGACTCTCCCTCTCAAGTACTAACCAGGCCCGATCCCGCTTAGCTTCCAAGATCAGCATGGCTGGTGCCGTATGGCCACAGATGGCCACTCAGTCTCCTCCGGCATGTCATTCCCTCTCACGGTGCATCACGGTCCTTTCCCTCCCTGCCGGGTCTCCTCATCATCCCACAGATACACTGAAGAGTGGCATTTCCTTCCCCATGCCTGCTTTTCCTGTTTCGTTTCTATACATTCCTCTTGAACGCCCCTTGCCCAGATGGCTTTCTCTGGTTCCTAAAACTACTTGTGCTAAAGTCATTGGAAGACTGACTTCTCGGTCATCGACTGCTTTTCCTTTCCTGGGAACAGGACTAAAATGACAGATGACATGTCCTAGTGATCTTCATCTAAATGAGGCTCAGGGCTGCTTCAATCCTAGTGGGGTTCCGGGGCCCAGAACATCAAAATTCAACGGTTAGTTCTTAGGTATTTTTATGCTTCACGGGATAGCCGTGTTTGGCAACACTGGCCAGCAGTTCTTTCTTAGAAATGTCTTGTGTATTCTTTTCTCCTGCTTAGTTCTTTACTCTGATAGCCTTTGCTGCCCGGGCTCAGTCCCTGCATCTCTTCTCCACCATCACCCACTGTTACTTCTTGGCTAGTACCAACCTTGCCCGTGCCCCCAATTCCAGGTTTAAAACTTCAGCCTGGACCCAAGGCTCTTTCATCCCCCTGCCCACTGAACGCTTCCATCTCAGACATTGCAAGTTCAGAACCATATTCCTGATTCTTTTAGGCCTGCCTCGCCCACAATCTCAGGAAACCTAACTCCTAGTTTCTTAAGCTAAAGAACCATTGGCTCTTGATAGGCCACATCGTACCATGAACAGATCCTATAGGTTTTACTTTCAACATGTGCAGATACCCAGCTGCCACTGCCTCCCGCTTAGAGTGGCGGTGGGCTTCGCTCAGAGACCCTTCTGCTCGTGTGCCTTCCAGCCATGCTCAGTTCTCAGTGGAAGGCCCAAGATGAGCTTCACACGGTTTTCCAAACTCATTCAGGATTAAACGTAATCCCCTTTCCTCTCTGATTGCCTCTCTCATCTCTTCTGGCCTCTATCCATCCCTGAGACACTATCCGTTTTGCCGTTACGTGTTCTGGTCTGGAATACACAACCTAGAGGGTCACAGTGAAGCTTGCTCAGACACGGTCTCTGCTCACACGAGCCTACACCCTTGCCTTTTAGCACCCAGCACCACTGTTTATTTATTATTTATTTAGTTGCTTATTCATTGTGTTTCTAAAATAGAAGCAAAGCAGGGACTTTAGCTGTTTATTCTGTGTCTCCAGAACACAGAATGCTCAGATCCTCCCTGTAAGGTTGAGGGGAATTTTTAGATATACACTGAACATTCGTAAAAGGAAAAAAAGAATGGCTAAGTTGGCCAGCTGTAGCCTCACTGGCCTAGATGAGGAAACCGGTTTTGCCAGTTGAGTTTTGCACACGTGGTGCCTTTCTGGGAGTCCTTTGTCCCATTTTACTCCCCTACTGGATTTCATCTCAAGGACCTCGTCCTCAAAGCCTGTGCATGCTCTCCTTGGGACTGACTTAGTGACCTGTCCATTTCAAAAGTCAGCACTGCCAGTGTCTAATGATATTCTACTTGAGGCTGCCATACAGTCTTGCTCACGTGGCCAAGGCTCCCTTTGCATCACAAGGAGAGCTAATGCCCCTGCTCAGATCTTACCAGAGCCTGAAGGAATATGCCTACCTGGTTCTACTTTTGCAGAAATACAGAAGGGAAACCATGGAGCTACGTGTTGAGGTTTGCTCTGTTGCTATGTATTGTAATAATCCTTGTCCCTTAATTTAAAACTATTGGTTAAATAAAAATGGCTGCAGCCAATTACCGGAGGGATTAGAGGTGGGTGGGGTTTTGAGTTACCTGATTGAGCATGGAAGAGAGGAGGGAACGAGGAAGAGAGAAGGGAGACCGCCATGAGAGACGAACCGTGAGTACATGGCCAGGAGAAATAGCAAGTATTTGGGAAACACCGCTGGGGAGGCAGCCAGGCCAGCAGTTAGAAAAGTAGATTAGGGGTGACCCCCCCCAATAGTTGTCAAAGCCAAACAAAATAACCATAGTGTGAGTTTCATTTATTTGTAAGCTAGTCAGGCATAAGTTTAAAATAGTTGTGAATGAAATAGTGGCCATGACAGGTGACGGTAGAAGCCTGCAAGCCTGTTCAATCCCAGAATCCTCTGGGAGGAATGAGCAAGACTAGCAGGTTGTCCAAGAGGCCCTGCCGGTTGGTGCCCCTGCTTTCTGACCCTGGCAGTGGGGAAGGCTGTTGGGAGCAGGAAGCTCGCAGGCTGGGTTGATGAAAAGCCGGTTTATTCCTAGTACAGTGGACACTTTGTTCAGGAAGTGCTCATCCACTTGGAAATGTTGCCCTTGTCACGGTGCCAAGGTCAGTGCCTGCTGAGGCTATCAGCAGTGTATGTGCCAGCTCTGGCTGGGCATTTTATTAGGTGTGTGGCTTCCCTGGGAAGTGACTACAGAACACGGGATAGCTAATTTCTGTTTAATGCTCTCTCCACACGAGTTCGTGAAGTCCCATTTTTATTGGGACTTCAAGAGGAAAAACATATAAAGAAACGAGTAAATAGGTTAGAACACAATGAACAGCTTTAAACGGGAGTTTTGAGTGACGTGGCTCACTTTATAGTTCTCCACAGACACTCAGTTATTATAATATACTCATCTTTGCAAAGTGTTGGACAGCTTCCAACAATTTCCTCCTTTCCACAGAGGCTCAACTTGTCCTTGTAAGGCGGGGCTGTGTGGTCCCCTGTTCTGGGTGAGAAAACGGACTCTGGAAACTGAAATGGCTTGGATCCAGGGACAGCCTCAGAATTAAACATGGTGGAACCAGGCCAGGTTTGATGTTCCTGTCTCATTATGGGGAGCTGGACAGGCAGAGGTGTGTGTGTGGGGGGATCTCACAGCTGCGAATGTACATAAAGAATGGCTACATTAGCTGTGCCTTCGCCTCCCCCCTCCCCCGCAACCTCGTGGAGACCCCACCTGCTGCGTGGACCGTGATAATCCACCTTCGTGTGCTGGCACCAGGGAGCCCATGGCTCTTGGAGGGGACTCTCCACCCTGGGCTGCTGGAGAGAAGCACTCTCGTGTCTGCTCCACTGTATGGGGGCCCACTGTGGATCCTGAGCAAACAAAGTTTCTGTAGGTGTGGTCTGGTCCTCCCTATTCCCTCCCCCTGTGTGCTGCACATCAAGATGTGACAGCGTAGGCCAGTCAAGTCTGGGAGTGTTGGAGAACCCAGGAATGTAACTAATAATGATGAGAGGGAGTTTTCTGCAAGACTTTGAGACTATGTAGAACATTTAGATGTAAGCTCTAAGGCAAATGGACAGAACTCTATGTGGGTTAAAAATAACTGTACCAGGGGCAGCATTTATTTTTGATCCTTACTTATTCTTTTTTTATGGGTATTTATTTAATGTATCTGAGGGCTCTGCCTGCATAAATGCCTGCAGATCCCATTATACAAGGTTGTGAGCCACCAGGTGGTTGCTGGGAATCAAACTCAGGACCTCTGGAAGCTTAAGCCAGTGAGCCATCTCCCCACCCCCACACCCCACTCCCTTTTACTTGTTCTTAGGATCTGAGAAAAACCAAATCCACATGTTCTGACTGGAGAAGACCTAGGAGTTTTCATTTAGTAGACACTCAATGAATAGTCAGAGAAGGGGTGGTGTTCGTGGGTTCTCCTGACTGATAGGTTGGGCCTCGTGTCGGGAGCCCTAGGCCTCAAGTGCTTGGCCAGGTGAGTACTGTGCTCTGTGTAAAGGCATGATAAACTCGCTGGCGACCTGGTAGATGGGGTTTGGGAATCATGGCCTACCTGCACCAGCAGTTGTGCAGCCTGTAAAGGAGTGCTCAGTGGGTGGCATGGGCGCTTTCTATAGAACTGAGTGATCACCAGATGAGGAAGCCAGCTGCAGGAATAGAGAGAAAGGCTAGTGAGTGGAAGTCAGAGGCAGGAAGGTTCAGCTGTAAACAAAACAAAGACCAGGACCAAGAGGCCATGGGGAGGTTCTTGTCACCAGATGTGCTGGGCACAGCATGGCTGGCCGAGGGGGATATCTGTGCAAAGGAAAACGGACATAAGACATCTCCTATTGGTTTAGCATTTATAATAAAACATATCAGGGTGTCTATACATTCATTAAGAAACCATGTGAATGCTAGGAGATGGCCCAGTGTGGAAAAATGCTTGCTGTCCAGGCCTGAGTTTGACTCCCCAGCACCCACATGGTGGAAGGAGAGAACCAGTCCCGCAACTTGTCCCTTGACTTCCACATGTGTCTGTACTTACACACACACACACACACACACACACACACACACACACACACACACACACACACACACACGGGGATGGGGTGGGGGTGGGGATGGCAAGTATACACGTGCAAAAATAAATGAATAAATCTTTTTTTTTTTTTAAGGTGAAGAAAGAAAGAAAGAAACCACATCATACCATAAAGTCTCTGCTAGCATTTCCTAAGTGGACCAAACTAAAGCTGCGTATTAAAATACTTTTTCGGTTTGTTTGTTTGCTGCTGGACTGGCTCCAAGAGCCTTGCAGTCCAAGGGCCTTGTGCAACTAGTTGCTCTAACACAATGCTGCATACCCAGCCCACATGGCATCTTTAGTCATCCTGCCCAAACCACCCTTTTCTAACCTGCTGAATCCGGTTTAAAGCATCCGTGAAAAAGTATAGCTCTCACCTCAAAGGGGATGAGAGAGTTTATTCTGGAGCCTATAGGGAAGACCACGCCTTGGAAACAGAGTTCTCTGTTTCGTCTTGTTTTGTTTGTTTGTTTTTGTTTATTTGTTTTACAAACACTGTGTTCTGATAGAATAACAGTTCCAGGAAGCTTTATAGTAGTAAAACAAAGGGAATTGTAAATCGAGACTCTTTTCATATGAATGGGTAGGCAGATTCCAGAAAAGCAAAGACAAGGCGGCACGAACCTCAGACACGAGCTGATGTCATTCTCAGCCTTGTGGTTGATGGAAGACTCGACTGTGCACTCCGAAGACTCACCTAAGAGCCACTGAGCTGTTAGGACGAATTCAGAAGGGCAATCAACGCTGTTAAGGAGGTTAATGATTGGCCCGAAGTAATTTGGCTCAGGATCTGGAACATTCCAGTCTCTCCACAGTTGCTGAGGTCCCTGCTGTGGTCAGGCAGGTGCGGCTTCTTTCCAGGAACTTTCGTCCACACACACAAAAAACCAAAACAGTTTGATTCTTATTTTTCTTTCTTTTTAAAATCTTCATCCTTCTTAACCAACCAGCTACATATTTTATATGCTGATTCCCTTAAAACTGTCAGTTCCTTTGTGCCCCAACCTTCAATCCGACTGAACGCCAAGTCAGGCACAGCGCTGGCTCTGCACATGTGACGTCATCAAGGCATCTGGTGCTGCTTCCAGCCTTCGGTTCGCACCTGTGCCGGGAGGGGTGGCTGCTATTCCTGACTGCATCTCTGTTCTTCTTTCTCGTCTTCTTCTTCCTCTTCCTCCTCTTCCTCCTTTTCCTCTTCCTCCTCCTCCTCCTCCTCCTCCTCCTCCTCCCCCCCTCCTCTTCCTCTTCCTCTTCTTCTTCTTCCTCTTCTTCTTCTTCCCCCTCCCCCTTCCCCTCCCCCCCCCCTCCTCCTCCTCCTCCTCCTCCTCCTCCTCCTCCTCCTCCTCCTCCTCCTCCTCCTCCTCCTCCTCTTCTTCTTCTTCTTCTTCTTCTTTCTTCTTCTTCTTTCTTCTTCTTCTTGTCCATTGCCATCTTCCTGTTGAATGCTGTCAAAACCTGTTCTTTCCAGCTTCCCAGCCTGAGAGCCCCATTGCAGTCTTAGTCCTTTCTCTCTCCTCTCTCTGTGGAAGGAGGGAAGATTCTGGAAAGATGCCTCCCCGTTTAGCCACTTCCTGCCACTGTGACCCTAGACATAATTCGTGTGTTGTGTTGGCACTAGGACATAAAAAGAAAAAAAGAAAACAAAAACCTCAAGTGGGTTTGTTGAGGAGAAACAGACAGCAAATTTGAAAGCAAAGTCTTAAGAAGTGTCCTCCACTTCCTGGATCAATCCCGAGAGGCTGCAAAGACTCTTGGGAGGATTAAGTCAAAGGGCTTCAGGGAAACTCCTGGGCTTTTGTTCCTCTCAGTGGAAACCCTTGAGAAGTTAAACACACAAACACTTGAGGCGGGGCCAGAGCTGCGACTGATCTGTCTGGGCTCAGAGGCCGTGGTCTTTAGAGCTCAGATTGCCAAACACTTTTTAAAGCATCCCTTTAATCGTTCCGAGCACTGAAAGTGTTCAAAACAAACAAATGCTAAAAACAAAGCAAAACAAACAAAACCCTACTCTGTAAAGTTTCTTCAGAGTTGTCCCAGCCTTAAGGAGTAGACACAAGGCCCCGGGCCTGCCACCAGCTACCCACTTCCTGTCTCCTGAAAGAGGTTAAATGGATGTCATTAACCCTATCTGCAGCTGAGAAAACCGTGACTCAGAGTGGCGGTGTCTTTTCCAGAATCACAGCCCAGCCCTGTGGGAACCTGGGAGGTAAGAGCAAAGGACAGACACCTGGGGACAAGGGCTCTTTCCTCCTGCTCCCGAGCTCCCACCCTTGCCCAGACAGCTGAATGGCAGGAGAAAGAGCATGCAGAAGCAGCACCTGGAAGAGCAGTAGAGGAAGATGGTGGTCTTCTAAGTACCTCTAAGGTGTGTGGAATTAGACACTGGATTTGACCAGAAAAGTAGACATTTTCCCTTTCAGCTGCCCATTGTTCATTAACTGGTAACCACATCCCACCTTCCTGCCTGGGAGTTACCACCAACTCCATGGTCAGGTCCCAGATCACTCAGGGAGCTACACCCACTCCTGACTCAGGAATTGGCAACCTGACCTAAAGCCGGTGAAGCTCAGCAAAGCAATTAATTCAGGAATGGCGGGAGGGCGCACCAGAGCCGGGGGGGGGGGGGGGGGGGGGG
>CM052720.1:7994386-8026149 GCA_028551405.1 Uromys caudimaculatus
GTTCATTTGAAATCATAGGTACAGGCTGGGGAGATGGCTCAATCAGTGACATACCAGCCCTGCAAGCATGAGGATTGAGTTCCAATCCCTAGAACCCAGGTGAAAAGCTCAGCACAGTGAGGGGTTTTGGCCTGTGACCCCAGCGCCAGGGGAAAGAGAAGCAGAGACACTTGGATTCTGGAAGCTCATTAGTCAGTTATTCAGCTAGACTAGCCAGTCATTGACCTACAGGTTGAGCAAGAGACTCTGTTTCAAAAGATAACACTGGAGAACTATGGAGAAGAGACAGGCAAAGTTGGACGCCACACGCATGCGCACGTATGTGCACCAGCTTCCTCATGCTTGTGTGCCCACACTTACTCTAACAAGTACATATACCACACACTATATCATACACACACACTCAGAGAGAGAGAGAGGAAAGCAAATTTTATACACAGTGATCTTCCGCACAAATATTGTATTTGTATGAACCAATAATCTTTGTTTAAATCAATTCGGGTCTCATCTTCCAGCTTCAGACAATGGGTCTTGTTCATAAAGTAAGATTATATGTATGTATGTATATATGCACACACATATATAATTTCTGGGGAAAATGTTTACTTTTGCTTATGGTTACAGAGACATAAGAATCCATTATGTCTGGGAAAACATGGAAGAAAGCAGCAGGCATAGCAGAAGGAGCAGGAAGTTAGAGATAACATTGTTAGCACAGCACAAAGCAGAGAGAGAGCACAGGGCAGGGCTATACATTCTTAAGCTCAACGTACTTCCTCTAGCAGGGCCGTACCTCCTAAACTGCTCCAAACAGCACCACCAATGTGGGCCAGGAGTTCAAATGCCTGAGCCTACGGAGACATTTCTCATTTTCATGACCATAGCTGAAGTGAAAATTTCTTTGGAGACTCAGGTCATAATGATGTTTTTTCCTGGAGCAGACAAGTGAAAGGAGGTTTTGCTGAAGCAGACACAGGTGAAAGGAGGTTTTGCTGAAGCAGACACATGAGAGGATGCATGATGTTTAGAAAGAGTATAAATGACCCCCTGAACGGCGGGAGGAAGCCATTGCATTGGCTTGCCTTACTTTGCCTCATTAGTCTTTGCTGACAAGTTCATGTACTGGTTCCCCTTGCACCATGTCGCCGATCTTCACGTGTTGTGACTTCATAGAGAGTAACTGGCCAAAAAACTTCTCATGGTGTTTCTGTGGCTTCTTGCAGCTTCCACTGATCTGAATCAGAGTCTTGCTATTTATTTAATGGATCGAGCTACTGCTGCTGATTTGTGTGTGGTGTCTGAGGAGTCGTCTGGACTACAGCTGGTAATTCGTGTGTGATGTCTGCCGAGTGGGCTGGACTACAGCTGCTGATTTGTGGCTGGTGGTTTGCTAGTAGACTGAACCTCTGATATCCTGACAATGAAGACTGGAATCACCCCAAAGAACTATTTCTAAACAGGTCCACTTCCTATATGTCCTAATAACCTTTCTTTCCCACCACCTCTGGTGGGTGGTGGGCTAGAAGAGATGCTATAAAGCATTTAAGAATCCGTATTAAAGTAGGCTTTGAAAAATCTAAGCCAACATATAACATAATGCAACATACATTTAGTCCAACTTCAAAGATCCCCATAGTCTTTAAAGATCCCAACACTATTTAAAAGTCCAAAGTCTCTTCTGAGACTTAAGGCAATCCCTTAATTATAACCCCTATGAAATCAAAGAACAATTTATGTATCTCTAACATATAATGGTTCAGAATATACAAAGATTACTTTTCCAAAACGAGTGAATGGGAATATAATGAAAAGAAAAAAAAAAAAAAAGCTAGAGCAAAGTAAAACAAAAACCCAGTCGAGCAAGCATCATATCCTGTAGTTCTGTCTGGTGTCAAAGACCTTAAAGGGCTCACTGTCCCCAGCTGCCTCCAATATAGCATCTCTTTCTTAGGCTGGTTCTACTCTCTGTGAGCAGCTCTTTTTGCAGACATGCCATGGCTCTGGCTTCTCCAAAATCTTAGGGTCCCTAACTGCAACCCAGGCTCTCCCTTCACAGCTTCAGACAATGGCTACTGACAGCCTCTCCCCCTTAGAGGGCCTTCGCTCAAGGGCTCCCCTGCCACTCGCTCCCTGGCTTCAGTGATTCTCAGAAACCCCAGAAGGGGTCTACAGCCCCTCGTCCTCACCCCTTTTGTGATTCTCATCCTAAGGACATGGTGAACAGTTGGGATGAAACCTCACCCCTTGAATGACAGTAGTTTTTCCTTGGGCCTTCTAGGAGCAGAAATCTCCCATAAGCCTTCCCCTTTCCCCAGCTGGAAGCTTGCCTGGTAACTGAGGGAAATCTTTGCTTGGTTCTAGTGTAGAGCAGACCTCTCCTTAATGGCTCTAATCTCATTAACAGTCACAGCCTCTCTGATAGCACAAGCTGTAAGCTTCCTAGTGCCCCCTGTAAACTACACCTTTTATATTTCCTTCTGTCTCACTTGCTCTTTTTTTATTGTAAGCATTATCAGCATTTGATGTCTTAGAATTTCCTCCAACAAAGAAATCTGCACATGGCTTCTAATTCAGTCTCAGACAAGGGAAAAAGGCGGCCAGATCATTCGCCAAGATGTCACAAGAGTGGCTCTAGCCCGGTTGTGAAAGTCCTTGAGAGCTCAGAAACCTCTTGAATTAGGCCTCTACAGTACTCTGTGTTTTCAACACTACTGCCATCCACGATCCTCCTAGCATGGCCCTTTATGCTCTGCTTGGAGCATTCAGCCACTTTCTAGCCCAAAATTACAGTCTTCCACACTCCTCTCAAAGCACCATGGTTAGGTTCCACCACAATAACCCCACTTCTGGAACTAATGTCTATATTAGTTTCTCTCTCTCTCTCTCTCTCTCTCTCTCTCTCTCTCTCTCTCTCTCACACACACACACACACACACACACACACACACACACACACACACTCCTCACAGCAACAGAAACAGTGTCTTATTCTGTATTCCTGGCTGGCCTTGAGCTCTCAGTGATCCTTCAGCTTCTGTTTCCTGTTACAGTGTGTGCCTCCATAGCTGGCTACTTGTAGGGTAAGAATTTTTAATGTTACATAAACCAACACTTAAGAAACAGAGGCAAGAGACTGCTGAAAGTCTGAGGCTGATGTGGAATACATAGACGGACACTGTCTAATGTATATAATGTATACATATATATCATATGTATATGATATAAAATATTAGATAAGATTAGATAAATATATACTTAAACTTTGCATGACAAGAAAGTTTACAAAGGAATTTTGCCTTTGATATTTGGGCAGCCATGTTCAGATAGCCCTTCCCAAGAACACCTATAATGGTGCCCGGCTGTATCTCAGTTGTAAGCACTTCCCCAGCACACACGAGACCCTGCGTTTGATCTCCAGCACCATAAGAATAAGACAATAAAAGAACAACTGTCAAAGCATAGAAGGGCTCCTATGGCAGCATGGAAAACTACCCATGCAGCTGGGATTGAAGGGGAGGGTCCCTGAGAAAGAAACACAGTTCCAATGGAGAGCCCAGATTTTTGTGCAAAGTAACAAGCTAATTCTTTTTTTTTTTTTCCCCTTTTAGAAACAGTGTTTCCTCCCTGTAGCCTTAGCTATCCTGGAACTTGTTCTGTAGACCAAGTTGGCTTCCAACTCAGAAATCAGCCCGCCTCTGCCTCCTGAGTGTGGGATTAAAGGTGTGCGCCACCACACCTCACTCTTAAAAACTGTTTCTTAATACTGTCAAATATGAAGGCTTAAACTGGTGCTGTCTCAAGCACAGACAAGTGGCCCAACAGAATAAAACAAAGAACCCAACATTCAAAGCACAGACATTTGGTTTTCAACAAGGGCACCAGCACAACGCAATACAAATGATGGTCTTTTCAATAAGTACTGTGAGTCAATGGAATAAAATCTGAGAGAAAAATGGCCTATGGCCCAACCTCATTCAATGCACAAAATCCGTTTCAGGTGGGTTAGAGGCATAACTGTGAGGACGAAACATAAAGCTTCCAAGACATAACATTAAAGAATACCTCTAGGGGCTGAAGAGACGGAACGGGACTTAGAAGCACTAACTGCTCTTGCAGAGGCCATATGTTCAGTTCCCAGCCCCCACTTGGCGGCTCACAGCCATCTGTAATCCAGCCCCAGGGGATCTGATGCCTCTTCTGATCTCTTCAGGCTTTAAGCATGCACCGTGTGTGCTGTGCATATACAAATCACACATGTAAAATTAAATAAGGGTTAAATAAAATAGCGTTTTCAGGAGCTGGAAAGATAGCCCAGGGTTTCAGACTTATACATGGAAAGGAGAGAGAAAATTCTAGAGCATCTAATGAGTATTTCTATGACCACAGCATAAGCATTAATTTCTTTACTAAATCAGAAAGCTTACTAATTATCTTAAAGGAAAATGGTAAATTAATTACACTTAAACTATCAAAAAATCAAGTAGGCAAACAGGGAAACAAGCCAGTACCACAATGAGCTACTACTCCACAGTCATAAGAATGAGGAAAACACAGGATAACACTCAGGTAAATTAATTACACTTAAAATCAGTCAGTTGAACCAGACTTCTTTTTTTTTTTTTTTTTTTTTGGTTTTTTGAGACAGGGTTTCTCTGTGTAGCCCTGGCTGTCCTGGAACTCACTCTGTAGACCAGGCTGGCCTCGAACTCAGAAATCCACCTGCCTCTGCCTCCCAAGTGCTGGGATTAAAGGCATGCGCCAACACTGCCCGGCTACATGGAAACAGACCAATACCACAATGATCTACTACTCCACGGTCATAAGAACCAGGAAAACACAGGCTAACACTCGGGACTGAAGGAGGTTGAGCATTCCAAGCCCCCACCCGCCAGAGTGGGGCGGGGAATATAAATGATTAATTGGCTCAGAAGCCTATGGATCGAGTCAAATGCTTCCCGGTCAACACCCACAGTCTACCTGTAATATTTCCCTGTAGTTTCTCTTTGTACCAGTTTTTATTTTAGGTTTCTGGATTTGTTGTCATGTAGCTTATACCTTTAGCATTCTAGAGCAGTCTTGCTTGATGTCTCTCAATTTAACAAGGAATCTGGTTTTGACCCAGAGAATGCCAACCTCTTCCCCCTTTCTGGTCACTCACTTTTACTTAATATTTTTGACCATCTACCTCCCCTCTGGTCAGCATCGGTGTCGACACCATCGATGACTGAGGCTGAAGTCCATCTCCAAGGCTCATGTCTCATTACAAATGGTAGGAGACTCCCCTTCTTATACCTGGCTATGGGGCTGAATTTAGCAAAGTGACTTGGACTCTTAGTGGACCAAACTGTCCCATGCCGCCCTAGGGCTCAGGCCACTGGGAGAGGTGAGACTCGGGAAGTTTAACCTCGCTCACCCCATGGCACGGGCACCGCTGGGCGGATGTGGGGCTGTGAGAAGCTGCAGGACACTGCCTGGGGGTGGGGGAGCATGACCTGGGGGTCCCAGGGACTACACTGAGCCAGCTCAGGGGTCTCAGGCCAGGACCATCTGGTTCTCAGGCTCTTGGGCATCCCAGGCATTGCTGGATGCTGCGGAAGAGCTGAGAACGGAGT
The DNA here is from genome assembly GCA_028551405.1 of Uromys caudimaculatus. Taxonomy (NCBI): domain Eukaryota; kingdom Metazoa; phylum Chordata; class Mammalia; order Rodentia; family Muridae; genus Uromys; species Uromys caudimaculatus. Next base: position 7,999,999 of record CM052720.1, read on the forward strand.
TGGGGCCGAGGGCTGGATCTAGCCCAGGGCTGAGGTGGAAAGGCGGGGAGGAGCCCTGCTGGGTCCTGACAGGGACCAAGTCCTTGGCTTGTTGAAGGCAGGCAGCTTGGCTTGGTGGAGGCTGTGGCTAGGAGTGCTGAGAGGCCTTCTCTGGGAGACTAGATGCAGCTCGTTAGATGAAGGTCTGTTCCATTTTTCCCTACTGCAGATTCCGGTGAAAAGAGGCAGTCCATGGTTTTAAGGCGTTTATTGTCATGGCGGAGAGTGGTGTTGAGTAAAACCGTACCCCACTTTCTCAGGGCGGGCCTGAGGTTAAATACTTTTTGCAGGGAGGAGTGGCTGGGAAGGGGAGTTTATTGGCTAAGCCTCTAGGTACCTCATTAAAATAGAGATCTGGCCGGGCAGTGGTGGCGCACGCCTTTAATCCCAGCACTCGGGAGGCAGAGGCAGGCGGATTTCTGAGTTCGAGGCCAGCCTGGTCTACAGAGTGAGTTCCAAGACAGCCAGGGCTACACAGAGAAACCCTGTCTCGGAAAACCAAAAAAAAATAAAATAGAGATCTGTCTTGAGGCTATGTGATCACAGGCCTCTACCTGTGGAGGGGTTTGGGGCATTGCCCTTATGTCACTGATGGCTACAGACCTATGGAGAGCTGCGGCCTTGTGTCAGGAGCCTGGGGGCCAGGAGCATGGCAAAAGACCTACTGTCCCTTGCACTGTTAGCCCCTGCTGGGGACCCCCTGCTGAGTCACCGGGGTTTTAAACCTTAGCTCAACCAGAAACCAGCCTGCCTTTCATGGTCCTACACTTTCCATTTCATTGTATACAAGTTGTCAAAAGGATCCAAGCCAGTGTGTGTTTAAGTGACCCTTGTGAGAATTATGCTAAATCTCTCTGTGTCTCTGTCTCTCTCTGTCTCTCCCTCCCCTCCCTTCCCCCTCCCTCCCTCCCTCCCTCCCTCCCTGCCTTTTGAATCAGTGTGTTACTGCTTTGCCCCATCTGGTCTTGAATTCACAACATAGTCTAGACTGGTCTTGAACTGAGATCCTCCTGCCCTAGCTTAATGTGTGCTAGGTTACACGTACAGACCACACCTTGCAAATAAGCTTTGCTTCTTGCTTCCTGACATGTTCTCCCTTCCTTCTCCGCGTCCAGCTTCTTGTCCTCATCGAAGTCCTATCTGAGTGAGCCCTGTTCTAGGAAGCCATTCCTGCCGATGCTGCCTGCCCCTTCAGAACTCTCTCCGTGTTTGTACTCAACGCCCCCACCCCTCGTTATCTTGGAAGCAGATAATAGAAAGCAGTTAAAAATAGCTTAAGCCATAAGAACAGTGACTCACACACCAAGTCCAAAGGTACAGTGATTTCAGGGTTGGTTAACTCGGAGCTTCAGTCACGGCGTAAAGGCTGCACGTCCCCCAGCTTAGCACTCTGCCAACCATTGTCCTAATGTTGCAAAGACAGTGGCTTCCTAGTGTACCTAAAGGATTCAAAGAATCCAGTTGCTGATGGGAGAGACTTTAGAAGTTTCTTTGACACTTAGTAAGACGCATACCTTTAAGAGAGTGTGACATGTCCTTACATTTTACAGTGTGCATTGACCAGGTCAGGGAAACTCATATTCATCACCTGAAAACACAATCTTGTTATTTCAGTCATCCAAACTCCCCTTTGCTTGCTTTTATTTTTATTTATTTATTTTGAGACAGGGTAAGCCTTGCTTGCCTAGAACTCGCTACGTAAACCAGGTTGGCCTCAAACTCTCAGAGAGCTGCCTGTCTCTGCCTCTCGAACGCATGCGCCACTAAGCCAGGCAGCTAGCACCGTTTTAAATATTTATTTTATTTTAAATTATATGTGTCTCTCTGTGTGTTTGTGTGTACACATATGTGAGTGCTCCCAGAGGCCAGAAGAACATATCAGATCCACAGGAACTGGAGTTACATGTTTTAAGGCGTGATCCTCTCAGTGTGAGGACTGGGAACTGAATTCAGGTCCTCTGCAAGAAGAGAGAGTAAGCTCCCTTGACTGCTGAGCAAGATATCGCTTCAGCCCTCTGCTTGCTAGTTATTAGAAAGATATGATTTGCTGGGTGGTGGTCGTGCACGCCTTTAATCCCAGCCCTCGGGAGGCAGAGGCAGGCAGATTTCTGAGTTCGAGGCCAGCCTGGTCTACAGAGTGAGTTCCAGGACAGCCAGGGCTACACAGAGAAACCCTGTCTTGAAAAAAAGAAAAAGAAAGAAAGAAAGAAAGAAAGATATGATTGACAGCTGTCAGTCATAGTTATCCTACTATGGAGCATTAGAGGTCATTTCTCCTTTGAGACTGGATTCCCTCCCCCTTTCTTTCTTTCTTTCTTTCTTTCTTTCTTTCTTTCTTTCTTTCTTTCTTTCTTTCTTTCTTTCTTTCTTTCTTTCTTTCTTTCTTCCTCTCTCTCCCTCCCTCCTTTCCTTTCTGTATTTCTTTCTTTTCTTCCTTCCTGTCTTGTCTTGTCTTTCTTTCCTCCTTTCTTTTGATGAAGTCTCATGGGATTTGAACTCCCAACCCTCCTGTCTGCATCTCTGTTGCCGGGATTACAGGTGTGTTGCACCGTGCTGCATGCGCCTGAGCATTTTTTGAAGGGGGAAGAAAACTTTCCCAGAAGCCTCTGCTGCCCTTATCTGTTCACAGCACCCTCTTCACTGTGCATGGTGACACTGGAAGGAGAAGGGAAACCCAAGCGTGGCTTGAGCAAAGATCAATTCTACCCCTGTGCCAGGTGGGGAGCACGAAGACAACCCAACTTCTGAGCCAAAGTGGAGGTTCTGCGAGCTACACGTTAGGAAGCACGGATGTGGGTGAGCAGCTTGTGAGCTCACTGCAGACTGATTCAATGCCCAGGACTTTGCCACTCAAGAAACCATCTTCCTCATTAAGCCCTTGGGAGCCAGGGCTGGGTGGTGATCACCTTGGTAACTCTTTCACAGACCGGCGCATGGTCAGCATTTGATCAGTGAGTGGGGAGAGCGAGATGACAGGGAAGGGAGTTCAGAGGTCACACTCTGGCTGGTGAGGCTGAACCAGTCATATTCTCCTAAGGAACTTCATTCATCCTTGCCCTTCCCAGATATTCTATGAATTGGAATAACCTGGGCTTAGGGTGTAGTTTAGTTGGGAGAACTGGTCTAGCATGCATACCATATGTTGAGTTTTGATCTGCTGATATGTATTGCAAGGCTAAATACTGGCCCACAAGATCTGGTCACTCCTTCCCTGACAAGGAGAGCCTCATGTATCCCAAGTGATGCTATGTAACCTTGCCCCCCCCCCCCCAAGTTATCCCTGATGGATCAATAAAGATGTCTACAGCCTATAGCCAGGCAGAAGAGAGGTAGGTGGATTTTTGGTTCCTGGGGCTTAGGATCTGTCAAGACCGAGACAACTCTAACAAGGACAATATTTTACTTGGGATTGGCTTACAGGTTCCGAGGGTCAGTCCATTATCATCAAGGTGGGAGCATGGCAGCATCCAGGCAGGCCTGGTGCAGGAGGAGCTGAGAGTTCTACATCTTCATCTGAAGGCCAATAGAAGATTGGCTTCCAGGCAGCTAGGATGAGGGTTGTAAAACCCATGCCCACAGTGACACACTTCCTCCAACACGGCCACACCTACTGCAACAAGGCTACACCTTCTACACTCCCTGGGCCAAGCGTATTCAAACCACCACAGGGTCTGAGGCAGAGACTGTAAGGAGAGAGGAAAGAGAAGAGAAGATGCCATAGGGTAGGTGGATTGTGAGAACCTGGCCACGAGGGCCGGCCAATTGGAATAGGAGTAGCCCGGATGGAACACGGCAGGGATACCTTGGGGTTATTGAAAAGGAAGTAGACAAGATAGCACAGAGGGTTTATATCTGCCCAGCTCAAGTGCTTCTATGGCCTATTAGAAATATAAAGGCTTTGTGTCTTTTATTTGAGAACTAAATGCTCTAAGGTGGGCTAGAAACTCCTGATAATTTTTCCTACAACCACCACCCTTGGTTTGATCCCCAGGGCTGTATAGACCAGACACAGGGGTGCACACGTGTAATCCCAGCACTCTAGAGGTAGAGACACAAGGATCAGAAGTTCAAAATCATCTCTGGCTACATGGTCAACTTAAGTGTAGCTTTTCTTGCACAGCTAAGTTGGGAGAACCTGTCTCAAAACAAAGCAAAAACCAAGAATTGGCATCCCATTTATAATTAGTCAATAATCAATAAATTCTTCCTTTTAAATTTTGGTGTTATTTCTTACAAAATGCGACAAGTACCACTACACTTTAATGACATATGCTGGTAACTAGTAAAATCATACAACTCCATGTATGTCTGTGTGTGGGCATAATTACATATGTGATAGTGAAGTCTGTGTGTGAGCAGTGTGTACACACACACACACATACACACATACATACATACATACATACATACATACACACATACATACATACACACACACACACATACACACATACATACACACATACACACATACATACATGCAAGCATATCACTTAGACCCCTGTGGTGAGCAGAGAGACATGGTAGATTTAAAATACATTTTCAAATTCTTTATGCTTCATCATTACAAGGTAGGGTATATTCCTTCTTGAAACTGGGCCTTAGTGGTTACTGGCCTGTCTTAGTGACTGGTTGACCAACAGAATAAGGGAAAATTATGCTATGCATCCTGAGATAAACCACAGGGCAGTTGCCCCTGGTCTCTTGGGGTCTTGTTCTTTGGAACTCTTGACTATAAGAAGTCAAAGACAGCCAAGGTTGGAGGAAGTATGGCTTCTCTGTGGATCCAGGGGCAGGTGCTTTGTTAATCCACTCAACCAAAGTTGCCAGAGTTGCTACCAACAGTTGCGAGCAACCACCAGACCCAAGTGACTCCAATGCCTCCGAATGACTGAATTGTCCCCAGCTTCCAACTCTTCCCAACTGAGACTCCATATACGGAAGTCAGGGCAAGTTGTTCCCACACGGGCTTTGCCACATTCTCCCAGAAGGTGCGAGTGTGAAGCAAGGGTCATTTTGGACTGCTAGCTTTGACCAGCACAATGGGGCTCTTGAACGTTTGCCACCATGGTGTTTCTCAGAAGCCAGAAGTATTCATTCTTAGGGAGAAGCAGTAGCCCCTGTTTGTCTAAAACAACCTCTGTGGTGTATCTAATCATTTTTATTCAAGTACGTCATCAATAATGTCAATCCTGGTGAATTTTGAAAGGCATAGCAATACAAAAATATCTGCCTAGCTTTTCACCCCAAATGTGAAACACAAGTCCATTGATGCTGTATGACTTACTGGCTCATATTTATTTGTGTGACAAGCCTCCAGTAGGAGTATCCAAAGGAACACATTCATTCTCAACTCAGGCTGACTTCAGAATTTTGAGCTAAGCTCAGAGGATGGTTACTGTCTTAAGAGGTCTGTGGTGAGGGAGGCTGAGTCTCCCCAGAGCGAAGCATCAGAGGCTGCCTGCAGGATGTGACTGGTGTGGATGCAGGTAGGACAGGAAGACAGCAGGGAGGTTTTCATCCCAGCAGCAAGCTCTTCTGCTCAGGCAAAAGTTCAAAGAAAAAAATTCAAGCCAACTCCGAAAGTTAAAAGTCCTATGGTTTATGTGTAAAACACACACGTTAAAAACAAATGTGTCTTGAAATTTTGGACTGGCCAATTTATACAACACAAGGGCTAATCGACCAAATAAAATTAGCATCCTTAAAATCAAACAAATTTGAGTTTAACACAAGAAGCATCAAGCAAGAGAAGAGTGTGGCGTTTTATGATGGCGCAAAGTATCAACCACAGTGAAGATCTGTGAATAGATTTGGAGAATAATTACGTAGCAAAAACACAATGAAAGAGTCAATAAAGCAAAACAAGACTGCTGTAATACACAATAAAAATGACAGAAAATAAAAGGAGAACAAGAAAGAAAATATTAGTGCTAGAAGATTTTAATTATTTGATATAAAACTGAAAAGAGATAATAAGAATATTGACCATCAAAATAGCCAAATAAATAAAATAGATCCTGCTGGGTATGGGTTGCACATCTATAATCTCAGCTACTTGGGAAGCTAAAGCAGAAAGATTGTAAGTTCAAAGCCAGCCTAGACTACATGGTGAGATGCTGTATAAAATGCAGGAGCACACATCACCACCACCTCCTCCTCCTCCTCCTCCTCCTCCTCCTCCTCCTCCTCCTCCTCCTCCTCCTCCTCCTCCTCCTATTCCTCCTCCTCCACCACCATCACCACCACCGTCACCACCACCACCTCCACCAGCACCATCAGAAAACTGTTTGAATATACATATTCAGATGTTGAAATGCTGAATCAGAGAATATATCTTCTATAAAGTAGTCATTCACTAGTGAGAGAAATGTCACTTCATTGGGTTGAAATAACACTGCAGTAATTCTCAAATCGTGGTGCCATTGCAGCAAAGATTCTCTGTTTGTCAGCAGGACTGGCACAGTGCCCAGCAGGTGGAAGTGTCTGCTCTACAAACCTGATGACCTGAGTATCTGTAATCCCAGAACTCCTACTGGGAGAGGAGAAACAGGAGAATTGCCCAGAAATTCAAAGGCCAGCCAGCCTGGAGTATAGAGTGTACTCATGTCCTGGTTGGGTTTTGTCAGCTTAATACAAACCTAGACATAACTGGAAAGAGGGAATTTTAATTGAGAAAATGTCTCCATAATATTGGCCTTTAGGCAAGCATTTTCTTAATTAATGGTCGATGTTCAAGGGACCAACAGCCACTGTGAACAGTGCCATCTCTGGGTAGGTGTTCCTGGGGTGTGTAAGAAAGCAGGCTGAACAAGCCATGGGGACCAATCAGTATGCTGCGTCCCTCCATGGCGTCTGCTTCTGTTCCTGCTCCCGGGCTCTTGCCCTCAGCCCTGACTTCCCTCGGTGAAGGAATGTGGCCTGAAGCTGAGAGAAATCCTTTTGTTCCCCAGCTGGTTTTGGCCATGATGCTTTATTACTTAATTAGAACCCCTAACCAGTACAGGCAGAAACAACAGGAATGACCCTGCCTCAAAGAAAAGGAAAGAACCAACTCTCAAAAATTGTCCCCTGACCTCTACTTGTATACCACGGTGCACAGTCACCCACATTAAAAAAAAAAAAAAAAAGTGTAAAAGGTTCCAACAACATTTTCATCAAAGTAAGAAATCATTTTTAAGTAATTGTGAATCTAAGATCTTGGTATTTAAAGTCTCCAATAACCGTATTTGACAAACCATGTAGAAAGTATGGGGCATCTACGCAGCCATGACAGTATACACAGGCAGGGCCTCTGTAAGTAATCATAGCCATCTCTGAGCCCGAAACCCCAGCTCTCTGAATGAGAGGGCAGGAATGTTTGAGGCCTATGCTTTATAGAGAAACCTGTCTTAAGGGAAAAACAAAAGTCCAGAATCTATGGGAATAGCCAAATTGGTGCTCAGAGAGATAGCCAAAGGATTTCACATCGAAAAGTGAGAAACAATACAAGTAGTTTAGATGTCTACTTATGAAAAAAAGAATAAAATTAGGATAAGATGCTTCACTTCTTACATTTAAATCCACCAGGGAAAGGGTAAAACAAGCCCAATAGAGATATTGGTCGATTTAATCAAGAAAAACATAAGAAAGTTTAACTGCACAACGGTGGAAGAGTGAAGTTGAAGCTAGCTGTGTGCTCAGTGCTCTGCACAGAAATAGCAGTGGAGTTCCTAGAAAAGAGAAACTGCCCAAGGTGGTCAGAACAGAAAGGAAGTCTAAACAGACCAATGAACGTGGAGGGGATCGGAAATGTTAATAAGCTGGTCCCAAAGGGCCCCCAACTCTTTAGGCTAATGCTAGGAGACTTTTAAGGGGCTCCTTATTTTAATGTTATTTAAACTATTCCCAAACAAAGGACAAAACTGAAACCCAGTGGTACAATGATTTTAAAATGCCGTGAGAAAGCTAGGGCTCAGGAGCTAAGTGCCTGTCTGGCATGTGCGGGGCCTAATATTCAACCCCAGTAATGAAGAAGGAAAAGAAGGAGGAGGAGGAGGAGAGGGAGAGGAGGAAGAGAGGGGGAGGAGGAGGAGGAGGAGGAAGAGGAGGAGGAGGAGGAAGAGAAGGAAGAGGAGGAGAAGGAGGAGGAAGAGGAGGAGGAAGAGGAGGAAGAGGAGGAGGAAGAGGAGGGGAGGAAGAGGAGGAGGAGGAAGAGAAGAGGGGAGAGGAGGAAGAGGAGGAGAAAGAGAAGGAAGAGGAGGAGGAGGAGGAAGAGGAGGAGGAGGAAGAGGAGGAAGAGGAGGAGGAAGAAGAGGAGGGAGAGGAAGAGGAGGAGGGGGGAGAGGAGGGGGAGGAGAAAGGGAGGAGGAAGAAGGAAGGAAGAAGGAGGAGGAAGAGGAGGAAGAGGAAGAGGAGGAAGAGGAAGAGGAGGAAGAGGAAGAGGAGGACAAGAAGGACGAGGAGCCTGTGGCCTATGTTCAGGCTTCTATTGCTGTGATAAAACATCATGTCCCAAGGCGACTTGAGAAGGAGAGTTTATTTCAGCTTGTTTATGTTGACCACAGTCCATGCCATTTTGACCCTACTGAATGCTCTAGTGATAAAGTGTAGACGGTCACCATGTATCTACCAGTCCGTGAGGTTGGGGACTCCCTAAAAGAAGCAAAATGCTAGAAATAAATATGGAGAAAGCAAGAGAGTCCACCCCAGAACGGAGGACTTTGGTCACCCTGGGAGCTGGGGCTAGGCTCACCCCGCGATTTCTCTCAACCATTGGAAATTTGATGCCCCTCTCAAGATGGAGTGAGCCACAGTTGCCGTTTCTCACTTTAAGACTCTCAGCTGCTTTCTGAAATGACTTTCCTAAGCTCTGTGCTGTCCGCATGGATCCTAGTGTCACTGAAGCTGGTGAAGATGGCCAATGGCTTCCCTCTAGCCCGCTCATTTCACCTGCAGGGCTTGGCATTTCCTTGCTGCACACACATCTCTGAACTCCAGAAACAGAACATTCCTTGTCCTTTTCTTTATCAGCAAAGTCTTTTCTAGTCAAGCGACTGGCTTGTCCTTTCTCAGAAGTGAGCAAGTGGTGCCTCCTGAGAGCGCGTGGGGTTGGCCCTGGCACTCCCGTTTATTGGATTAAGCTAACATGGTTTGAATTCTTCTTTCCAACAACTGTTGGCCCTGAGTGACTGGGAGCCATCTGGTTGGTTTAGATGAGCAGTGAAGGATGCTTGTGGAGAGCTGAAGGACCTAGAGGAGGCTGGGGGTTCTGGCAACCTACTAAGGCTTTGTTCTGTATGCTCTTAAATACTACTACTACTTCTTCTTCTTCTTCTTCTTCTTCTTCTTCTTCTTCTTCTTCTTCTTCTTCTTCTTCTTCTTCTTCTTCTTCCTTCTTCTTCCTCCTCCTCCTCCTTCTTCTCCCTCTCCTCCTCCTCTTCTTCTTCCTCCTCCTCCTTCTTCTTCTCCCTCTCCTCCTCCTCTTCTTCTTCCTCCTCCTCCTTCTTCTCCCTCTCCTCCTCCTCTTCTTCTTCCTCCTCCTCCTCCTTCTTCTCCCTCTCCTCCTCCTCTTCTTCTTCCTCCTCCTCCTCTTTCTTCTCCCTCTCCTCCTCTTTCTTCTTCCTCCTTCTCCTCCTCCTCCTTCTCCCTCTCCTCCTCTTCTTCTTCCTCCTCCTCCTCCTCTTTCTTCTCCCTCTCCTCCTCTTTCTTCTTCTTCTTCTTCTTCTTCTTCTTCTTCTTCTTCTTCTTCTTCTTCTTCTTCTTCTTCTTCTTCTTCTTCTTCTTCTTCTTCTCCCCCCCTCCTCTTCCTCCCTCTCCTTCCTCTCCTGCTCCTCCCTCTCCTCCTGCTCCTCCTCCTCTTTCTCCTCCACCCTCCTTCCCCCCCCCCCTTCCTTCTTCTTCCAGTGATGGAGGGAAAATATCTGAACTCCTGGAGATGTGCTTTCAAGGGAGAGAACCTGAAAGGCTAGCGTGTTCCTTCACCTCATGTTACATCTGGGATGAAACTTGGAATCATAGTTGCAGAGAGCTTGGCCCAGACAACAATTCAGTTGAATCCTGGTATTTACCTGTTTTTAATGACCTTGCCATCCAGTCATGGTACCTTGCCACTGGCTTTTAGGTGTTGGTGCCTTGGGAAGAATTCCTCTGACATATATTAGCAGGGCCACTGAAACATGGACCTTCATGATCTCAGAAGTGACTGGCTCTTTACCTTGCACATAGGCAGGGCTGAAAATAAGACGATCTCAGTTCTCTTGTAGGTGACTTTTCTAAAGCCACATAAGAGGATTGTTGGCCTACCTCACTGGTCTCAAGCCACCAGATGGGACAGACTGACAGACTGCACCATCTAGTCAAGGGGGACTGTCTCCCTGAGAGACAGATCAGTTTTAGTCTCTCAAAAGCACAACACACCTAGTGAGTTCAAAGTAGCCAAACAGATAGAACAGGAAGTAAGAGGTCCCCAAGAAGAACCCCAGTCCATGTCTGAGAACCATTTTAGGAGACAGCTGCTTGAAACAGGTTCCCACCAGAATTCCTTAGGCTGGGGGCAAGGGTGGGGGCGGGGCCGGTAAGGATTCCTTTCTCTTGGTCTCTGTGTTGCTCTTCCTCACTCCCTCAGGTTTCTTTCTTTGGAGGAAAATGCATTTGGAGTAGGCCGGTCACTGGCTACCCGTGATTCCAGAATGCTTCCTGGGACACTCAGTGTACACCTGCTCTGTCCCAAAACCTGGATGACACTCTGAGCCTGGAGAATTGAGACCAAGATCTAACTGGGGTCTTACTTGTTGGCCCAAAAAGCCCATTGAGACAGACAGGGCATCTTTCCCTTCGCCAGCGTCCTTTCTGAGTGCTGGGAGGATTCTGAAAGCATTCTGTTTTCTAATTCAGGTGGAAGACCTGAGATCCGCCCAGCACTGGTTCCTTTTTTGCTGAGTTGGTTTTTGAAACACTGAGGAAGCATTCTCTGGGCTTCTGAGACGAGCACACTCTTCAGGCATTTTGATGCTCACTGATGATTTAATCTCCCTTTGGCTCCACTAGCAGCTAGGGCCAGACATGCAATGCTGGTGGCTTAGAAAACCCCTGGCAGGTTTGCCCCAAAGGGCCAGGAGCTTGGCGCCCACCTGCCCTCCTTACCAGTGCCAGTCGGTAGGTTGGAGGAAAGGCAGCCAACTGCCTTTTTTAAAAATATCAGTTTCCTTTGGCCATCCCATCTAGAACTCCTGCAGCAAAGGGAGAAGGATTGATTCGTGTGTGCCGATGAATGTGTGTGTGTGCATAGTCTTCACCTCTGCCCAGATCTGTCTGAATCTTGTTGAGTGGGTGCTGTGGGGGTGGGTGGGGGCAGGGCCTTACTTAGGAGTGAGTGGCCCACTGCACATTCTGTGGGGATGTGTTGGCAAGGAAGAGAGAGGAGACCAGACAGGGTACAAAGGCTTGCACCAACATGAATGACTTTTTACAAACAGGTCGACTTTCAGTGGCTTTATCTACCTCACTGTTTATAATGAGAAACCATCTGCTACTTAGCGATTCTGCAAGGGGGATCCCAGGGCAGTGGGGAGTGCGTGGGTGAGGGACAGTTGCCACCCCAACTTCTGGCTCTGAACTGTCCCAGGTGATGTTTCTTTTGTCTGTTGTTCTACTTAGTGTCTGTGTGCCCCGCCCCCACCCGGAAGCAGACCACTAAGGAGAGGAAACGGTAGGAGACACTAAAGACACAAGTGTCACCTATTGTCCTGAGGGCTGTGATCCAGGAACCAGGAAGGATGACCGGAGACTGCCACCTATGGGCCAGGTTCCAGGGAAGTCCACGTGTTATTCTAGGAGACACAGAGGGCCTTCCAGAAAGGGTTCGCCAGTTAGAGTTGATGCGCTTTCTGCCCAGAGACTAAAAACAAAACAAACAAGCGAAAAAACATGATTCACGACAAAGAAACATTTTCTCCCTGATGTGCAAAAGAAGTTTTCCCGCAAGCGTGTCATCTTTTAAGCTAAGCGCTGTGTACAACTCTAGACTCACCGTCCAAATTCAACAGAACGAGAAACTGCTACTTAGCGATTCTGTAAGAGGGGTCCCAGGGCAGCGTGTGTGGAGCAGTTGCTGCCCCAGCATCTGGCCTGGGGTACAGCTCGGAGGGTAGGGCACTTGTCTGGATGCTCAAAACCTTGAATTTAATCCCTAGGACTGAAAAAAAAGCCAATCAATCGAGCATAATGGAGCAGATGTCATCTGTGAGGTGTCTTGGAGGACCCTGATCCAGCACAGCACCTGGACTCTATGGCTGCTTGTAGAAAAGAAGCCCTGTGATGAATCAGAGACAATGACAGCATCTTGCGGCACCACCCCAACAGAGAAGTGGCAGGAGAAATAAAGATCCAACAACGAAAGAAGGGTCGTCAGCGTAGAGAAGAGCCTCACATACAGTAGAGCCCATGAGCTTGGAGCTAGACTGTTGGATGAGGGCAGCTCTGCTCCCAAAGTGAGAAAGAAAAGTCACAGAATGTGAGTGTAGGCTGGGGTGACTGGCCGGCTATGCTCTTACAGTGGTCCCAGTGGGGCCATACCACTGCCCCTTGTTATCGGAGAGCAGTGTGTTTGTGGGCAGCACACCCTACCATTCCACCGTCCGCCATTATGAAATCACATCTGGCTCCACGCTATCTACTCAACATTAGATTTTGAATGATTAAGCAGCCTGACTCTTGTTGCAGAGAAAGGAGGAATCCAGGTGTTTGGGTCGGGGAGTGTTTCTAGTGTTTCTTCCTGTCTGAGTGTGTATCATACAGATTTACACCTGAGTTCGTGCGTGAATGTATATATTGTGTGTGATGGGAAAATTCAGGGAAGATCATGGTTCCCTTCTCTCAAACCAGAGGATTTAGAGGCTGAAGCCAGCATCGCAGCATATAGAGCAGGCCAGAGCCATCCCCACAGCCATCCCTGCATCCCAGAGCCATCCCAGGGCCATCCCAGGGCCATCCCAGAGCCAACCCAGAGCTATCCCAGGTCATCCCAGAGCCATCCCAGGGCCATCCCAGGGCCATCCCAGAGCCATCCCAGAGCCATCCTAGGTCATCCCAGAGCCATCCCAGGGTCATCCCAGGGCCATCCCAGAGCCATCCCCGGTCATCCCAGAGCCATCCCAGGGCCATCCCAGAGCCATCCCAGAGCCATCCCAGAGTCATCCCAGGGCCATCTCAGAGCCATCCCAGGTCATCCCAGAGCCATCCCAGGGTCATCCCAGGGCTATCCCAGAGCCATCCCAGGGCCATCCCAGAGCCATCCCAGGGTCATCCCAGGGCCATCCCAGAGCCATCCCAGGGCCATCCCAGGGCCATTCCAGAGCCATCCTAAGCCATCCCAGGGCCATCCTAGAGCCATCCCAGGGTCATCCCAGGGCCATCCCAGAGCCATCCCAGGGCCATCCCAGGGCCATTCCAGAGCCATCCTAAGTCATCCCAGGGTCATCCCAGGGCCATCCCAGAGCCATCCCAGGGCCATCCCAGGGCCATTCCAGAGCCATCCTAAGTCATCCCAGGGTCATCCCAGGGCCATCCCAGAGCCATCCCAGAGCAATCCCAGGTCATCCCAGGGTCATCCCAGGTCATCCCAGGGCCATCCCAGGGTCATCCCAGAGCCATCCCAGAGCCATCCCAGAACCATCCCAGAACCATCCCAGGGTCATCCCAGGTTATCCCAGGGTCATCCCAGAGCCATCCCAGGGTCATCCCAGAGCCATCCCAGAGCCATTCCAGAGCCATCCTGGAGCCCCACTCATTGAGAGTCATTACCAGTTGCTTAGGAAAGAGAGACTAGCAGGTAACACCAGAAACTTCTGGAAGCCCTTCAGCGTTCTTTGTGCAAATTTTGTGCCAGTTCTCCTGTTGGCCTCAGTTGTTCTCAAGTGTGTCTGGGTGCAGCTCTGTGATAAGTGCTTACCCAGCATGCCCAAGGCAACTTGGTTTAACTCCCACCTGCAATAAAGACATAAGTAAGATGCTATGGAGTGTACTCAAGATGGTGCAGTACTAGCATAGCTGGATTAAAGGGCCTTATTCCTTTTCATGGATGTGCCCAGGGAGACTTCATGTCTTTACTGTTGTACTGACTGGTTCTGTGTGTCAACTTGACCCAAGCTGAAGTTATCACAGAGAAAGGAGTTTTAGGTGAGAAAATGCCTCCATGAGATCCAGCTGTAAGGCATTTTCTCAATTAGTGATCAAGGGGGGAGGGCCCCTTGTGGATGGTACCATCCCTGGGCTGGTAGTCTTGGGCTCTATAAGAAAGCCAGCTGAGCAAGCCAGGGGAAGCAAGCCAGTAAGCAGCACCCCTCCATGGCCTCTGCATCAGCTCCTGATCCCTGACCTGCTTGAGTCCAGTCCTGACTTCCTCTGGTGATGAACAGCAGCATGGAAGTGTAAGCTGAATAAACCCTTTCCTCCCCAACTTGCTTCTTGGTCATGATGTTTGTGTAGGAATAGAAACCCTGACTAAGACAACTGTGTATGGATAAGTAATACATACTCTTGTTTCATGAACTTTAAAATTCATCTAAATCATGTTTTACTTTATGCATGTTGGATTTGCCTATTCCAGGGTCATCCCAGGGCCGTCCCAGGTGGGCGGCTGTAGATCTGGCTCACTCGCTGTAATGAATGAAGTGTTGAACTGCAGGGCAACCCACACTGTTAATCGCCCCTCTTTACTCCAGTGGATCAGGTGAGTTGCTTTCACTTTTATCTATTTCAGAGTACTGAAAAGGATATCCTTTCTGTTCCCATGTCTCTGGGCACGTGGAAGTGGAGTTGCTGGTCAGCCATGGACTTGCAAACGGGTCCCTGTGTTTCCATTCTCATCACCTGCCAATACTGTCTCACTTTTTTGTGGGTATGAAATTGCTTCTGCTTGTTTTAATTTGCATCTCTCTGATTTTTAATGAAAGCACACATTTTCATGTGACCACAGACCATTAAATGTCTTCTTCTCTACTTGCTTGGTCACAGTCAGCTGTGGTTTGGGTGTGAGATGTCTTCCACAGCTCATATTTGAATGTCTGGGCCCCAGATGGTGGCATTTCAGGGAGGAAGTGGAGGAGGTGGGGCTAAACTGAAGGAAGCGGGTCACTGCTGGTAAGTCTAATAGGCTAGAGGCTGGCCTGCTTCCTGCAGGCCTTCTGCTTTCTGACAGCCAGGCTTTCCCCATGAAGGTGGAAGGTACTCCTGAACCATGAGCCAAATCATTCCTTCCCCTAGTTGCTTGACAGGTATGTGAGCAAAAGAATAATTAACACACACACACATACACACACACACACTGTGTCACATACTATGTGTGTGTGTATATATATACATACATACATATATACATACACATACACACACATATGTACATTCTTTTTTGGAGGGTTGTTTTACTTTTTCTTTCTTATTTTTAAGATTTGACTGTATACTTTTCATAGCAATTGCTAAGCAATGTGAGATACAGCTGTTTTCACCAAAGCCTATGTTTCTCCTTTTACTTTGTCAATAGTGTGCTCGTCTTGAAGAAAGATTTCTATCAGGGCATGGTGGCACACCCCTTTAATCCCAGCACTATGTAGGCAGAGGCAGAAGGATCTCTGTGAGTTTGAGGCCAGCCTGATCTACAAAGCAAGTTCCAGAACAGCCAGGGCTACTCAGAGAAACTTTGTCTCAGAAAAACAAAAGAAACAAAGAAACAAAGAAGGAGAAAGAAAGACTAATTTCTAAGTCGTGTAACTCAGTATAGAATTGTTTCATGCTAACTTTTGTTTTTGTCTTCTTTAAGAAACCCTGCCCCTCACTGGAGGGCATATTCATGTTTCCTATAGTTTTGTCTGAATGGTTGCAGTTTTTCACCTTACTTTTCCCACAAAGCTAGTAAACTTTCTAGCGTTGTGATAAATCACTCCGCCCAAAAGCAGCTCCGGGAGGAAAGGGTTTACTTGGCTTCCATAATAGAAGAAAACCAAGGCGGGAACTCAAGGCAGAAACTGAAGCGGAGACTGTGGAGTAGCGGTTCTCAACCTGTGGGGAGCTTGCATATCAGGTATTTACATCATGACTAATAACTGTAGCAAAATTATGGTTATGAATTAGCAACAAAATAATTTTATGGTTGGGGTCCCCACAACAAGAGGAACTGTGTTAAAAGTCGCAGCGTGAGGAAGGTTGAAAGCCACCACATGGAGGACACTGTTTAATGACTTGCTCTCATGGCTTGCTCGGTTTTCTTTCTTCAATTAAAAAGAATTTATTTTATTTTATATGTACATGTGTTTTGCACACAGGCATACCTGTGTACCGCATGTGTGCCTGGTGCCTGCAGAGGTCAGACAGAAGAGGTGTTATACCCCCTGGAACTGGAGGTGCAGATGGTTGTGTGCCACCATGTAGGTGTTGGGAATCACCTGGGTCCTCTTTGAGAACAAGTGCTCTTAACCGCTGAACCATCTCTCTAGCTCCTCAGCCTGCTTTCTCATATAACACAGGACCACTTGCTTACCCGGGGTAGTAGGACCGACATGTCAATTATTCATCAAGAAAATGTCCACAGGCCAATCTGATAGAGGCCCTCTCTGAAGCTTTCTCTTCCCAAGTGACTCTAGTTTGTGTCAATTTGACAAAAACTAACCAGCATGGAGACACATGACGTCTTTTTTTTTTTTTTTTTTTTTGAGATAGTCTCTCTATGTTGTCCTGCCTGTCCTGGAACTCGATATGCAAACCAGGCTGTCCTCGAACTCACAAGAGATTTGCCTGACTCTGCCTCCCTAGCGCTGGGATTAAAGGCATGTGCCACTATGCCTGGCCTAGGAATCTAATTGTTTTTCTTTAGAAATATACTTAGCTCGATGGCCTTGGCTTCTATCTGTAGACCCACCAAAAATAAGCAAGGAAAAATACTATAAGTCAAAACCTGGTTGCCGTTGATTGAATAGCCTTCCTTTCTCTGATGATTTGAATCGTCACCTTGTCACGTTCCAAATTCTAACTTCTAAGTGATCATGTCTATATTTTTTTTAGAAAGTGTTCACCATTCTTCTCATCCAAATCTGTCATCGGAGTGCTTTAATGGCTGTCATTTTGCTGTGAGTCCTGATGTCTGTGGGCTGAGTTCTTTTCTGTGTATCATTTCAGAATTGCTTTGGCTCCTCTGGGGCCTGTTGTTCTTCCGAATGAATTTTTTGATCTTATTAAAGTCGGTGAAGAAATTCCTCCAAGATCTTGAGTAAAACACATTAAATTTGTAACGGACACAGGAAAGCGGGGATTCTCATGCAGTTCTCTTCCCCCACGCCAGCAGAGTACACCTGTCCCTCTGTGCGGGTTGTCTTTATGTCTTTTGGAGGAGTTAGGAGCTTTCTCCGCAGAAGATTTTCCCCATCTCCTGTCAGATTTTTATCCCTCTATGCTTTATAGATTGTTTTTTTTTAAAGATAGAGTTGTAAATGTCACAGCTTTTAAATCACACCCTCACTCTTAAATGGAAATCTCACTGTGTAGAGATCAAGGACAACAGGGGCCTCTCTGGAAGACTGTTCCCTCTGAAAGAGCTGCAAGTTTTCTTGACTTAATCCTAAAACATTTTTAATGCTGAGATACCGGAGTGTCTCACTTAAGTGAGCCAAAAGTCAAGGAAAAATATTTGAATGCAATTTTATTCTAACTCCCAATAGTAAACAGAAACACAGCACGTGGCTTGGTTTACTTAAAGTAAATCAGTCTTTTAATTGATTTAAATCTAAGTCTCAGGCTGTAATTTAGTCCTTTTACATTACTGTGATTTTGTGCCTTGATGGATTAATTCTTTAATCTTATTTTGTGCTTTCTGTTAAACCTTTCTCCTGTTCTACCTTCGGTGAATCTGATCAATAATTGTATTTCTGTTTCTGTACCTATTTTTTTTTTTTAATTTGCTAAGCAGTCTGTTCAACAATCTTGTAGTTAAATATCATCCTTATTTTCCTTGCAAACGAAACAAGGCACTTTGACTGTCGCACCCCTGAGCACCCCTTCTTCCACACATCATGGTGCTGCTGCTTCTGTGCCCCGTGACCTCTGTTAATGCTGTGTTACTCTGTCATGCTTAATTAGATTTCTCTCTATGTTCACTATTTTAATTCTCCATTGGTTTAAAAACATTTTTATTGGAGCTGGAGAAACGGCGCGGCAGTTAACAGTGCTTGCAGATTTTACAGGGGGCAGGAGTCTGAGTCCCAGAACCTGCTCCTGGCCCCTCACAATTACCTGTGACACTAGCTTCCGTTCTGGCCTCCACGAGCCTCTGGATCTGAGCACATGCTTGCTAACACTAAGAAAACAATCAAATAAGTCTTTCTTAAATGATTGAATCGTCTTTGTTGAGATATGATCTGCATACATTTCATCCATACACGAGATTCAGTGATGTCTAGTTAGTTCAGAGTTGTGGGATAGAACCATACCAGCAGGAAGTGGTGGCACATACCTTTGACCCCAGCACTTGAGAGGCAAGCAGATCTCCGAGTCTGCATAGTGAGTTCCAGGCTGTCCACAGCTACATATCGAGCCTCTGTCTCAGACAAACAAAACCAAACTGCCTACACCAACAACAACGAAAAACCAACAACAAAAATCCTCCTCAAAAAACCCCCCCAAACCCAAGCCCTGCTCCAAAGAGAGATAGAGAGATTGAGAGAGAGAGAGAAGAAAAGAAAAAGAAATAGAATCATAGGAAATAGGAGGTTTTTATTGTTGTTTTGTTTTGTTTGTAATTGGCCTCATTGGCATGTCTTTTAGAATTTATCTGTGTAGCAGCACGCACACTATATCGTGGCCAATGCCTAGGTTAAGGGACCTCTAGGAGGAGGGACCTTGCTGGAGGAAGTTGGTCACTGGGACCAACTTGGATCCGGTTGTCAAACGATACCATTTGAGATGTTTCTCCTTTTTAGCTGTTTTGAGTAATACTGCCGTGAACGTTAGTTGGTGGGGTTTGTGGACATGTGTATTTCACTTCTTTGGGGAACAGGGTTGGAATTATTCGTCCAAATGGCAACTCTCGGCTCAGCCTTCTGAAGAACTGCCAGACTAGTCTTGACACGATCTGTTCTTTTTTACTGCAGCCTTTCTAAGTGCGTGTGAAATGATATTGTACTGTGGTTTTGGTTTCTGCTTCCCCAATGACTAAAAACATAGAGCATATTTTCAGGGGTCCAGTGGCCCTTTGTATATTTTATTTAGAGATAAAGTTCTCTTGCTTTCTCTGTCTATTTGACTCTGTCTTCCCTTCCCCTCTCTTTCCCTCCCTTAAAGACAGGCTCTCACCTTGTAACCCTGTCTGGCCTGGAACTTATTT
Organism: Uromys caudimaculatus; assembly: GCA_028551405.1. Lineage (NCBI taxonomy): Eukaryota > Metazoa > Chordata > Mammalia > Rodentia > Muridae > Uromys > Uromys caudimaculatus. The sequence continues at coordinate 8,019,386 of CM052720.1, forward strand.
TGCGCTCCAGGCAGCAGAGACTCACCGGCCTCCGCCTTCGGAGTGCTGGGACTAGAAAGCAGACCTTTGTTTGTTTGGTTTTTTAACTGGACTTCTTGTCTCTTCCACGTTGCATTGAGAGTTTTCTTTGCTGTCTTTGCCTGTTGGTTGAGGGCGGGGGTTTGAGGTGTGGGAGAGGGAGAACCTTGGGCCTTGCACATACCAGAAAGCTTTCTACCACTGAGCTATGCCAAGCCCCAAGGGTTCGTTACTTACTGTAAAAAATATGCCACTTATCAGATACATGATTATAGGCAAATGTTTTCAAGGTCTGTGTACTGGCTGGTTTTGTGTCAACTTGACACAAGCTGGAGTTATCACAGAGAAAGGAGCTTCAGGTGAGAAAATGCCTCCATGAGATCCATCTGTAAGGCATTTTCTCAGTTACTGATCAAGGGGGGAGGGCCCCTTGTGAGTGGTACCATCTGTGGACTGGTAGTCTTGGGCTCTATAAGAAAGCAGGCTGAGCAAGCCAGGGGAAGCAAGCAAGCCAGTAAGAAACATCCCTCCATGGCCTCTGCATCAGCTCCTGCTTCCTGACCTGCTTGAGTTCCAGTCCTGACTTCCTCTGGTGATGAACAGCAGCGTGGAAGTGTAAGCTGAATAAACCCTTTCCTCCCCAACTTGCTTCTTGCTCATGATGTTTTGTGCAGGAATAGAAACCCTGACTAAGAGAGTCTGTAAGTTTTCTTTTCACTTTCTTGTTGGTTTTTTGCAAAGCACAGAAAATTTTAGTGTGGGTATAACCCAGTTTGTAAATATTTCTCTAGTTTATGCATTTAGACCCTTATATGTCAGGTCTGAGGAGACAGACTAGGCTGAAGGTAATCCAAATGCATCCTTATTTCTCTTAAGAATTACTTGGGGTGGTAGAGGGGCTGGAGACACGGCTCAGTGGTTAAGATTGAGTATGCACCAGTCCTTCTACAAGTGGCTGTCCCGTTATCCCAGTGTCTTTTTGTTTCCCGTTTGGTCCCTGTAGTTTCTATGGAGTCGGTGCTAACTGTATTTTGTCATGGCAGGATACTGGGTAAATTTTCAATTAGAAGTTCATATTTCTAATAAACCTGATTGGCTCCAAAACTGCCATGGTGCAAAGATACTTATGCAATTGTTTTGAAAAAAAGATTTTTCTTTCCCTGTTAAATGTCAAAAATCAATTGATAGAAAATTTATAGTACATAAAATATATCTTACGTAAGGTAGCTTTTTTTGAGTTGGTTTTATTAAGATAAAAACATTGATTAAATTTGATTTTATAAATGTAAGTTTCCATGTTATTGAAATGCAAGATATTATTTTAAAAATGAAATGCTTATGCACTCGAGGTCTGTTTCATTGATCTATATGAGTATGTTTGTGTGTATATGTTGTGTGTCTGTGTGTTGTGTGTAGCATGCACATGTGTGTGTGTACACGCATCTACGTGTGAGCATGTGAAGGCCGGCGGAAGCCACTGGGTGTCTCCTCTACACTTTTATTATCTTACTGAGCCTGGGATTTGCCTCTGTTTCAGGCCGGCTGGCTGGCCAGAAAGCCCCTCAATCTTCCTGTCTTTACTTTAGTGTTGTTGGGCACTGCTACGCTGCCTGACTCTATGTGGGTGCTGGGAACCTAAAATCAGGCTCATGTGTGATAATACTCACTCTCCCCCACAGGCGGTCCCTACAGCGCCCAGACCTGTCCTTCAGCCTGCAAGTACCAATGGTATTCGTTACTGTAACTGTCGTGTGTTTTGTTACATAGAGGTGTGTGTTTTCCAATTAGTTTTTCTTTTTCTTAATATCCTGGCTATTCTACGTCTCTTACCCTTACACACGACTTTTAGTATGGTCTTCTAAAAGCCATGGAAACTTTGACAGGGAGTGAATCTACAGATGATTATGGAACTTTCTCCAGTTAGAAGTCTTTCAATCCGTGAACATGGAATCTCTTCCTGTTTGTTTTGGAATTCATGAATTCCTTTCAGCATGTCTTGTGGTTCTCACGGAATAATTTAAACATGGTTTTCTTCGGTTGCTTCTAAATATTTTCTTTTTATTCCAGCGGTAATATATTGTTCCCCAAGTTTGCTTTCTAATTGCCTGTGGGTGGTTTGTTGGTTTGGGGCTCATCTTACTGGACAAAGCCTATCAGTGAGTGGATTTTTCAAAAATGACTCTGTGGGGCTGGAGAGATGGCTCAGTGGGTAAACCCCTCTGTGTAAGCGTGAGGATCCCAGTTCAGGCTCCCAGAGCCATGTGAATCTGGACAATTAGCACAGGCTGTACTCTTTGTATTCCTACAGTGAGATGGGCGCTAGAGGCAGGGCGTGTCCCGAAGCTCAGGGGCCAGCTAGCCTGGCTCCTACATTAGTGAACAAAAGACCTTGTCTCAAACAAGGAAGAGGAACAATACCAGCCCAGGGTGCCTCTGGCTTCCACATGCGCAGGATGGCATGTGTGCACCTGCACTTATGCATGTACACACACACACACACACACACACACACACACACACACACACACACACACACACAAATTCCTTTCTCTTGTTTGCTTTTTGAGACAGGGTTTCTCTTTGTGGCCTTAGCTGTCCTGAACTTGCTCTATAGATCAAGCAGTGATGGTATATGCCTTTGGTCCCAGCACTCAGAGGCAGGGGCAGGGGCAGAGGCAGAGGCAGACAGGCAGGTCTCTGAGTTTGAGGCCAGAGAGTTCTAGAACAGCCAAGACCACATAGAGAAACCCTGTCTCAAACAAAACAGTTCCTCATGTTGTAGTGAGCGCCCAACCATAAAATTACTTCATTGCTACCTCATAAGTATAATTTTGCCACTTTTATGAAATATAATGTAAATCTCTGTTATGCAGATGGCTTAGGCAACCCCTGTGAATGGGTCATTCAACCCCCAAAGGGGTCGTGACCCACAGGTTGAGCACCACTGCCATAGACGGACTTTAGAACTCTTAAAAGAAAAATGCTTAGGAAATTGATTCGATCGAAGCGGAACTGTTACAAACATAGGCTCCCTGTAATTTTTCAAACCAATATCTTTAATTCTGTCTGGCAGAGTCCTCTAAATCAAATCTGTATGAGATGGATGAGCACCTTGGAAGGCCAGGGTGCACTGGTGCGGGAACTGTTATTCTGCCTATGGTGAGGGCAGTCAGGGTCTTCCAAAGGTCCGCCTCCTGCAGTGGGTGCCGTGGCAGATACTACCCTGACTAGGCTGTCCTAGTGGATTCTTCCTGTGTATTCATGACGGGAACTGGGAGTTTCCGATAAGCATATCTGAGCGACTAATAGCCATATGTGTTGAGTGCATTCAAATCTTTTCCGTGGAGGGCCGTGAGTGAATCTCATCTTTATTAAACAACGCTATTTGGCCTGTCTCCTGTAACACAGCAGTATGCTTGCCATCACTAACCAGGGCACAGAGAATGCCTGACCCACGTACAGAACCCTGGCTCCACTGTTTGTGGATATTAGTAACGATCGTAGTACTCATCTGTCATATAGCACCTGTAGCCGATGGCACGCTAAGCCTATTTTAATATATGTGTATGCATTTCTGTACACATTAAACTTACTCTTTAAAATAAATGTTATTAGTCTTCTAAACAAGGACAACAAACTGCAGCCACTGAGCACCTTACTTACAGGTATGCGTCTGGGAGCAGAGCAGTTTAAGAACCAGGCAACCATGTTCACCTAAGTAATTCCGTTGACAACAGTTCTCTCCATCAGTCCTGCCCTTTTTCTCTTCTTACATATTTTCTGAGCATTTTGGAGGTAAGAGAGGAAAGAGAGAGGAGACTGTTGGCTTGTTGTTACTGTAAGAGAATACGGGAGAGAGTCAACTTACAAAGAAATGAGGTTTATTTGGGCTCACAGTTTGGCAGCCTCAGCTCAGGGCTGATTCTCTCCATCCCTTTGGGCCTATGGGAAGACAGACATCAAGGGGAGGAACACATGATAAAAACAAAAAGTCACTCTTCTGTGTCAGGAATGAAGGGAGAGAGAGAGAGAGAGAGAGAGAGAGAGAGAGAGAGAGAGAGAGAGAGAGAGGAGAGATCCATTATGTAACAAATGTCACGGTTCGACACATTGGACTTTGGAGTACAAATTGTAGCAAGGGGAGAAGATTGTCTTTGTGTGAAAAGCTTGCATTCACGGTCAGGAAACAGGTTCCACTGATGTAAAACAATGGAGGCTAACAGGACAGTGGTCACAGCAGACCACGGCTCAGCGAGCTCCTCGGGGCCATTTTAATGCCTCCCTCTTGGTCACATACCTGGTCTCTAACCTCACTTCTGTGTGCCGGAGGCAACTTACCCAGGGCCTTCTCTGTGTTCTGTTACCTTGCCAACCCTTGCTCCACTAAACCACAGTTCTCCATCGGGTAAATTTATTCTACAGAATTTTTAAAAACTCTAGCTTACTGACATTTTACAATATATACACATAATTAGAAGATAAAAGAGCATAACATCCATTTGTCAAACTCATCAAATAATCTACACGCTTAAATGGAAGCAGAAGACTGGTTATGATATTCCAAACAAGCTCCTCTCTCACCCGCTGCCTCCCCCTGGATCTCCTCAGCTTTAGCGAGGGTGGAGAATGGGCGGTGTGAATCCTTGATAAAATCACCTGTACACACGTGCTCGCAATCTTTCTTGGAGGACACACGACAGCACAGGACATGCTTGCTCTTCTCATTTTCTAGCTTTGAGCAGATGTGTACATGGATGGCATATGGGAACGCATGTTGCGTGTGCAGCCATGTTCCTGAATCACTGAGTGGGCGGGTCTAGCTTGACAGGCTCCCTGTCTCTGCTTCCCCGGCTCCGCGATTGCAAGTGTGCACCATTGTGCCTAGCTCCTCCCACGAGTGCTGGAGATCTGGACTCAGGTCCTCTTGCTTGTCTGGCAAGTGCTTTTCTTATTGAACTATAGTATTCGTTTTAGTAAACCCCAGCGCGGGGTTGCTTCCCACCTCGATGGTTTATGTTCCTGGATGAAAGACACACACACACACACACACACACACACACACACACACACACACACACACACACACACACACACACTTTATGTTTTAACATGCCTTATGCAGGCCAATAGCTGGGCATCTGCCTAGCCTCCATGCGGCTAGAATCTACCTCCCACAGATAATTCTGAGTTACTACTTCCCAATGTCAGTGTTCCATCTTGGCCGCTCCTGACCCAGTCGAGCAGCCCCCTGGGCTGGGCTCCCCTGGCCCCTTTACAGGACAGCTCTCTCTCCGTCCTCTTTCTCGGAGTCCCAAGCCCGGAATCCTAAGTCCCGCCTCTGTCTCTCCTCCCCAGCTATTGGCTGCTGGCATCTATATTTACCAATCAGAATTAACTGGGGGCGGGTTCCCAGAAGCTACCTGCAGACCTTCTACAAACTGCTTTGGGGGACCCAACAAGCAGCTACACTGAGAATACAAGCAGCTATACTGAGCCATCTCTTCATTCCATAATTTCTCCTTTGAAAAATTTTTTTTAACTTTATTGTGTGTGTGTGCACAAGCACTTGGTATGGCTCAAGAGTGGATGTCAGAGGACATCTCTCAGGAGTCAGTTCTTGCTGGAATTAGAGTTCTAATAAGCCCGTGTAAGACACACAATTCAGATATTTTATTTATGGGCTATTCTAACCTATTCCCCAGCTATAAGGCTCCTTGTTACTTGCTGTTTCTCCTGGCCCACCACACCCCTCCCACTGCCCAATCACAGGCTCCAGCCTTTTATTGACCAGTTAAATTGGGGAGAAAGTTCTCTTGGCATCATTTGAGTAAGAAAGCATCTGCTTGGGGGAGTGGGGGAACCACGTTTTGAGGAGCCAGTTTTAGCTATAGGATACAGGAAACATCAGACTGACCCACTACAGGTCACAGGGACCAATCAAGTCATCAGCCTTGGTGATAGGTGCTTTTGCCCGATGAACCATCTTGCTGACTCCTTGTCTTTTAATACACTTAGGAGATGGTTTCAAATCAACTAGGCCAGGGCTGACTTTGGACAGACATTATGGTTTCCCTCCCTAGTGAATATAGCATGATGTATAGATAGCCCACTGTGTGTGTGTGTGTGTGTGTGTATGTGGGTGTGGGTGTATTGTATATATAGCTCATTGTGTGTATGTGTTGTATATATAGCCCACTGTGTGTGTGTGTGAAAGAAAGAGAGAGAGAGAGAGAGAGAGAGAGAGAGAGAGAGAGTTGCATATATAACCTGTTTTGTATGTGTGTAATAGGTAGGCAGGCTTGTGTGTGCCACATGTGTGTGAAGACCTAAGGATAACTTTCAGGAGTCAGTTCTCACTGCCTTGTTTTGGCAGCATCTGTCTGTGAGCCTGGAAAAATGGTCTATGTCAGCTACAGGGTGACAGCTTAGGTCAGACAGACCTGATTGAAGTATCTAATCATTAGGGAGTAATTTCACAGGAAATAGTTTTACTTGCTAAAAACCAGCATGAACTTTGGACTTCATTTAGAAGGTGTCTTAGTCACTGTTCTATTGTTGTGAAGAGACACCATGACCAAGGCAAGTCTATAAAAGGGAGCATTTAACTGGGGACTTGCTTACAGTTTCAGAGGGTTAGTCCCTTGTCATCACGGGGGAGAGCATGGCCTGAGAGCATTCAGACGGTGTGTGCTGGGGCAGTAGCTGAGAGCTTTCTATTGATCCTGGGGGGGGGGGGGGGGGGGGGG